>JANVCC010000030.1:9596783-9724283 GCA_025345505.1 Todiramphus chloris collaris
AAGAGAAGAGAAGAGAAGAGAAGAGAAGAGAAGAGAAGAGAAGAGAAAAGAAAAGAAAAGAAAAGAAAAGAAAAGAAAAGAAAAGAAAAGAAGAAAGAGGGGCAGTGGACTGAGGGTGCTGGGGGACCAGTGCTGGGGGTGAGCGGGGCCAACGGCGGGGAGAGGCTGAGGTGCGGGGCCGCGCCCCGCCCGGCGAGCGGCTCCGCTCGGCTCCACGGTACGCGGGTCTCCGCGGGTGCGGGCGAGGCTCTGCGGCGTATCCCGGCCCGGGACAGCGCACGGCCACGCACCCAAGGCGTGGTACGCATAGCCCCGCGGCCTTTGTTTAATGATTTTATTGAAAGAAGGAGACAGTTGTGGGGAAACAGGTTTGACAAGAAGCTGCATTTCCCCCTCGAGGGAATAGCTTCCCCCCCCCTTTCTTTCTGTTTTTGGTTTCCCTTTGACATCAAAGTCAGTAATCGGTTCATTGCAGTGTCAAGATCATTATTTAATTTATTTATCTCCGCCAGTTAAATAGCTACACACCTGCAGAAGGGCGAGAGAGTTGGAGGAGTAATACGACGAGGGAAATGGAAAGGAAACATACCACGGGCAGAGGCTGTGGAGGGGAGGTCTGGCAGGGAGAGCGGGGCAGGAGTGGAAAGGCAACGAAAAGAGAACGCAATGGAAGAGAGGGGAAAGAGAATGAGAAGCAGGCGTAGAGAAGAGAGAAAACAGACAAAGCAAGAGGAAAAAAAAAAAAAAAAAAGGAGAGAGAGAAGAAGAGAGAAGAGAGAAGGAGAAAGAAAGAGAAAAGAGAGAAGGAGAAAGAAAGAGAAAAGAGAGAAAAGAGAGAAAAGAGAGAAAAGAGAGAAAAGAGAGAAAAGAGAGAGAGAGAAAGAAAGAGAGTGAGAAAGGGTGAGAAAGAATGAGAAAGAGAGAAAGAAAGAGAGAGAGAGAGAAAGAGAGAGAAAGAGAGAGAAAGAGAGAGAAAGAGAGAGAAAGAGAAAGAGAGAGAAAGAGAGAGAAAGAGAGAGAAAGAGAGAGAAAGAGAGAGAAAGAAAAGAAAAGAAAAGAAAAGAAAAGAAAAGAAAAGAAAAGAAAAGAAAAGAAAAGAAAAGAAAAGAAAAGAAAAGAAAAAAGAAAAAGAATTGTAACCTGTCGCTTCGCCCTCGTCCACCTCGTCCTGATTTTGCCCCCACCAAACCCGTTCCTCCCGCAGCCGCTGGGGCCACCCCGGGAAGCAGCGCCCCGGCTTGCTCCCCTTGGCCCGATCCGGCTGGCACAGGGGTACGCAGGGTCCCACCAAACTTCTGCTGCAGTGGGGAGCGAGGCGCAGACGCGGTGCACCCCCTCCTATCTCCTGCGGGTCCCAGCGAGCCGCGGGCAGGCTCTTCCCCCCGCCTCGCTCTCCCTCCGACCATTGTCAGACTAATCTGGGTGGATGTTAAAGGACACTGAGCTATCGGTGTTATCACCCAGGCTGACAGCAACTGTCAGCTGGGGTTAAATCAGCGCTCGGCGCTCCCGGCGCCGCGCCGCGCCTCCCTGCCCCACGCCGGGCGCATTCAGCCCCGCGTGTCCCAGCGGATCGTCCCGCTGCTCCCAGGCCTTCCCGAAGCCAGCTCCTTTAATTGTCCTCATTTGTAAGAGCCGTTTTGTCATGCTAAACAAGGCTGGAGCAGCCATTCTAACCTCTCCTTTCAGCCCTTTTCTCCTCTCCCCTTTTGTTTACCTTCGCCTGATCTCTCATTTATTTATCTATCTATTCTTCCTCTGCTTACCCTCCCATTCAAGCCCCATGTATGTTAATTGTGTTATGCCGTTTAATTCTAACATTGGTCTCCAAAGAGCACTTAATGAGCAAAGCACATCCCAAACACGCATCGCTCCGGCTATTCAACTCCTCCAGACGGAACTCTGCGTCTCACTCCTTCCCTTCCATCTCTGCCCCCCTCTGCAGTCAGATTCCTTCCCTTTACAAAGGGGCTCCTGTGACTAGCACCCCAAAACATCACTAATTGATCCAGACAACATGCTAATTCCACCCCGTCCCCTTCCATCATCACCAACACTCCCCCGTCCAAATCTCTTCTCGCACCTGTAAAACTTCAACCCGTCGAGGCAACTTGGGAAAGCACGGTTCCCCGGCAGGATGGGGGGGGGAGGGGGGGCGGGGCGGGGCGGATGGGAGCAGCCCCCCGCAGACACTCGGGTCTGCCACGGCTACATTCCCGCTTTTCGGAAGTTTTCTCATTACGCAGACGCGTTTCCCCCGACGGGCTCCAAATGGAGCCCGACGTGGCCCGCTACGGCTCCAAACCGGCGCCGACCCGGTGAAATCGGCTACCAGGAGGGGGTCCGGACGGGCAGAGCGACCCCGCGGCGGCGGCGAGCGCCGAGGCTGCGGGCGGAGGTCAGCCCCGCCGCGGGGAGCAGCGCCCGCAGCCCCCGGCGGTCGCCGGTGCGGTACGCGGAGCTGAGGAGCCGCGGCACCGCATTTACACCACGCAGTTGCCTCGTTTGATGACAGATTGTCTTTATTCAAAATGTCTTTGTTCAACAAATGAAAAGGTTTAACGAGGTAAAATCCTGCCGGATACACTTTGTTTTTTTCTTCTTCCCCAAGACATTGTGAAAACATATTTAAATTACCATCGCTTTTAACTCGTTTTTTCGTTATTAGTAGTATTAGTATTAGCAATTTTTTACAATTCTACTGCCTGACTTCATACCTGACGCTCTGTCTAAAGTAAACTTAGATCTAGTCTCACTGGATCACACAAATTTAAGGACTATCTGTTTTAAATTAAGCAAACACTATCATATGTTTTAAATATAAATGTTTCTCCCCCACTTTTTTTTGTTGGTTTTTGTTTGTTTGTTTGTGGTTTTTTTGTTGGTTTTTTTTTTTTAAACTTTGAAGACCCTTTTTCTGACATGAAAAGCAATTTTACCTAGTAGTGCGTGGTGGCAAAATATATATATTTATATATATAACACAGCTGATCTCGTCTTTTAATGTGCAAAAGGAAAACAAAACAAAAAAAAGTCATAATAAGACCGAGACTTCCCAAAGTCAAGTCCAAGTGACATGACACCCTGGAGAACTCATAGACGTTAAGAGAATAAATAAAAATCGAAACCACCTCTCTCTCTTTTTTTTCTTTTTCTTCCCCACTTTGTCCCAAAAGGGCAGTTCAAGGTTCTCTTTTTTGTTTGTTTTTTTTAAACACATTTACAACTCTTACAAGTGCCGGGTTCCTATCTGACCCCGCGATTGCAGATCCCCCCCCCGAGCCTGGGACCAGCTCTCAGGGTGAGGTTTAGGCGAGAGCATCAGTAGCTCCGAGTCCCCGAGGCAGCGTCCGCGTCTGTCCCGGCCCGGCGGCGGGCAGCAGAGTCCTGTTTCGGGTGGCCTTTTGCTTCTGCAGGTTTTATATACATGCACACGAAGGAATCCCAGTTCCGGCTGCCACCCGCGGGGGGTACACGCACACACGCCTGTGGGGGTGTGGGTGGATGTTACATGGCAGTCGCATGTGCTGAAGAATAGGGGTCTATCCCAGTCTTGGTCATGCCTGGGAATAATATGTAGGCAACTGGAGGTTGCAAACTGGAAGCCGACCAAGCGGTACAGTTACATGGCACGACATAGCCCGGGTTAGTTGGCGAGGGGTGAGTGTGGGTGTGTTGGCTGGGGCAGCTCAAGCTGCCAAACGCCCCGTTCTGGTATCCCAAGGTGGAGGCGTAGGGCAGGGTGCTGGTGGCTAAGGTGTGAGGAACCTCAGTCATCTTCTGAATGGCGCTGGAGCTGAACTGGCTGGGGTCAAGTAAGGAGTAAGGTGCTGAGGTGGGAGGCAGGAAAGCCCTGGCCTTCTCCGGGGAGCTCAGCAGCGAGTCAGTGGCCCCCACGGGAAGCCCGGCGGCCTTTAAGGGATCGGTTTCCCCGAGGTAAGGCAAAGGGAAGACATACCTGTCTTTTTTGAGCAGGTTCTTGGGCTTGCGCCGGGGTCTGTACTTGTAGTCGGGATGCTCCTTCATGTGCTGCGCCCGCAGCCGCTTGGCCTCGTCGATGTAAGGACGCTTCTCCGCCTCGGAGAGCAACTTCCACTCCGCGCCCAGCCGCTTGCTAATCTCCGAGTTGTGCATTTTGGGGTTCTCCTGGGCCATCTTGCGCCGCTGGCCGCGGGACCACACCATGAAGGCGTTCATGGGGCGCTTGATGTGGTCGCTGGGCTTGGACATGCTTCGGCAGGGCGGGCGGGAGGCTCGGCGGGGCGCTGCGGTGTGGGGCGCGTTGGTGGCGCCGGACGGCGGCGGGAGGAGGAGGAAAAGGAAGAGAAGGAGAAGGCCGAGGGAGCCGGAGAAGCGGGAGGAGCGGACTCAGCTGATCATTACAGGTCCCCACCAACGCCGTCCCCGGCGGGAACCCAGCCGGGGCGGGGCGCGGAGAGGCGCGGAGCAGCGCGGAGCGGCGGCCCGCGGGGCCCGGCGGGCGGCTAGGCGGGCGGCGAGCCGCCGGGCGCAGCAGCGGGCCGGCGGTAGGGACGCGGTGCGGCGCGGGGCAGTTCAAAGGCGAGGGGCTGCGGCGCGCAGGCTGACATAGCGGCAGGGCGTTCACAGCGCGGCCGGGCGCCCAATCAGCGCGGAGGGGGACCCGCTTAAAAAGAGAGGGAGAGAGGAAGGGCGAGAGGAAGAGGAGGGGAGGGGACAGAGGAGGGAGGAGGAAGAAAGGAGGGGAAAAGAGGAGAAAAGAGGACACCGCCCCCGCCCCCGCCCCCCGGCAAGGCGCGGGATAAAAAGGAAGGCTTTTGTGAGTTGCTGCGCTAATAGCAGCTGCGGGGGAGGCGAAAGAAGCGGGGGGGGGTAGCGGAGAGCGGAGGGGGTCGTCCCCATCCTCCCCACCATCCCCGCAGAGAGGGGCCGGTCGCGCCGCTCTCCAAGCTCGCCGTTGCCGTCGGGGCTGCAAGCGCTGCGCTCCGCCGTGCGCCGGGCTGCTCTCCCGCTTACAGTCCCCCGCCTCCTGCCTTCCCCGCTCCGCAGCCCCGCTTAACCCCGGGAGCCGGCCCGCGTCCCGGCTTGCTTTGAATAATTGCCTGCCTCCCGCGAAACGCCCGTGGGGAAAATATTTATTAAATGGAAACAATTGTCCCGGGTCCCGAGGGGGACCGCGTTTGTTCCAGGCTTATTGGTTTTTAGCACCTGCTTTGGTTAACAAACCTGCTCCAGAAAGCCCCCGCCGGGTTGCCCCCTACCCCCTCCCTCCCATTTCCGAGAGCGACCGGGAAGAAAAACGAGAAGTCGGGCAGACGGCGCGGCGGGGGAAGGCTCCCCGGGCCGGATGGGAGGGTGACTGCCCCGACCCCTCCGGGTTCCCCCTGTACCCCACGCCGGGGCACGGTCGCCGCTCCATCGGTAACTTCGCCTCCCGCCCGACGGGAAGTAGCTGCCGCCGCGGTCCGCTCCGTGCCGGAGTGCCGCTATCGGTGGGTAACTACCTACTCCCCCTCCTCCAAATAATAATTATAATAGTATAAACCACCGTCGACCTTATTTCTTGCTTTTTTTCCTTTCCGCTTGCAATAAATGACTTTCATTTCCCGGCAGAGTCGTGTGCGTGCGGGGCCCCGGAGGAGGAGGAGGAAGAGGAGGAGGAAAAAGAGAGGGGCATATGATTTAGAGTTCGCTCACCTGGATGGGGCCGGCAGCGCCGGAGGGTTTGGCTCTGCTGCCGCCAGCGCCATCCCAGTGGTTTTTTTCGTTGCGTCCAAAAATGTACCTTGAATTTCTCAGCCCTCGCAGAGAACCTCATGCTCAGAGCAGGGACTGACGGCACCGGACCTTCCTCGGGGAAATGTCCCCCTTCCCAGCGTGGACTCCCCCGAACCTCCCCTCCTCTCGCTCCCCCTGCAGCCGCTGTATGCATACAGGACCCGCAGACACACGCACAAAAAAATAAAGGAGGGTGCAGAAGGCTCCTTCCCCCAGCTGCCCACCCCACGGGCGCCTGCTACGTTCACCCCCTCGGGGATCTCCGTGCCACGCGTGGTCCCCGTAGCGCCGTCGGGGCGCTCGCCGCGGGCCGGGGCGGGGGTGCCCGAGCGCTGTCCGCCTGGCAGGCACCTGCGGGCTTGGACGCGGCAGGCTAACACGCATGGAAACTTATTTTTTTACCCCATTTACTCCTTGGAAACAGCGGTACCCGCGACCCTGACTGCCGGCGCTCTGCCCCGCGGAGCGGCCGCGACCAGGAGTGAGCGACCGCGCTTAACAGCCGCGGTTAAACCCACGCTGGCGCCGCTTCTCCCGACCCCCTTGCCACGGTATATTTTGTTTCCCCCCTCTGCCGTTTTATATACAAAACTCCCTTTGTTTTCATTGTTTATTCTCGGGTTCTTCGGTGGGGGGAAATTATATCATTCGTCATCCCTCGCGAAGATTAAACGAGGGAAACCTGGCGTCGTTCTCAAAAATCCGGGTAGCAAGACAAATCGTTTGGACGTTCGGAAGGGAGTGATGGCTCGCAGGCTCTTCCTGCTCCCGAAAAGTCTTTCCAATCAGTTAATGTTGCTTCGCAATATTAATGATATAAAAATCAGCAGCCTTGCTTTCATTGGCTGGTGCCTTTGCCTTGATGCATAACACACTCTCTGATCAGCTCGGGGCATTTTTGGGCTGTATTTTGTTCATTTACATTCCATATATGCCCCCGTTAAAAAAAAAAAAGGAAAAAAAGAAAAAAAAAAAAAAAAAGAGGAGAGAGGAAAAGAAGGATTTCGAGATGCCCACACTTCCATCCTTAAATATTTCCATTTTTACCCTAAATCACCTGTCCTGGAAGGGCATCTGTTGCAGTTGTACGTCCCCCGAGGATGGATTTTATAAACTTCGTACCTCTTTTTTTTTTTTTTTTTTAAAGACAGCAGTGATTTCCAGGGCGGAGACTGAAATCCATTTCTCCTTGCCAGTTGTTTAGACACCAAAACTAATAGTCCGATTATTATTCCTGAATGATATCATGGTAATGCAGAAAGATAAGAATGGCCTGATACAGAAACATTAAAATTATATTCTTGGAGATAGTTCATTTGGAGTAACTTTAAATTAGATGAGATCATGTAGTTTGAGATCTAATATCAGCATAAATAGAGCTGTATTTCTGCCTTCATCTTCTTCTTCCTCCTCCTTGCAGGAATCACGGTCGGGCTTGTAGAGCTGGCAGTTGCCAAAAGTGAGAGGCACTTACGATTTGAAAATACCCCTGATCCAAACTTTTAGTTGCTGGAAAATAATGGATCTTTAAATAAAGGAGTTTTTAATGTTTCAGGCGCTAGGAAAGGAAGGGGAGTTTTAATTGATTTTTAATTGAAGGGAACATGTTTTGGAAGGACTTTCATGTCTCTGGTGGTTTTCACAGACACTGAGGACACCTGTCCTTGCTCTTCTGCATAACTTGGTGAGATTCCAACTAAAACCAGTGCTTCTTACAAATATATAGAATTACCTTAGTGCACAAGCTTATTATTTTTATACTTTTCCTTCATGTTTGGTTGTTTTACATGCAAATGCACACATATATTTCTTAATGCATGTGCCACATACTAAAAAAAGACCCATTTAATCACATGACATCAAATAATATTTTCTGAGTGGTATATTTATTAAAATATATGCACACACCATCTCATACAAGCATGTAGCACTGATACATTCACAGATACTGTGTGGAACAGACTACATATTTATCAGTTAATCTCTGTGCATGTTTGCTGTATCTCTTGTTCAGTTCCCCCATAACTCTGAGAAATGCATTCATGCAACTGCAGCTACACATAGTTACACTGATATAGCCTTCTGCATGGAGAGATTTAATAGAGCAGGTCACTACCTTGTACATACATGACAGAAGAGGGTAGCAGTGATGGATACGTCAGATTGGATCATCACACGATCCGGTTCGCCCAGCATCTGCTTTCTCACACTCGCCAACAAGACATGTTTCCAGGGAAGGCACCATGCTCTGTGGGAGAGAACTGTGGAATAACTTGCTACAAAAAATAAAGATTCCTCACAACTCCCATTAATTAGGATCTGGTTTATGCCCTGAAGCTGAAGTTTCCAGCCCTTTCAAAACTAAATTTTTTTTCTGCTTGTTTTTTTCTATTCATGATACTACATGATCTCCTATAAATACCATGTCCTTTAACACAGTGCTATATGCATTTACAGAGCTCATTTCTCACAGGTGATCTCCTGTTCATTATTCTTTTTTTATCATTCATTATATTTTTCTCTTTTAATTTTTTTTTTTTTGTAGTCGCTATTAATGAGAAAGGTGATGTATATTTTTGCACCGTGGGATTTCTCTCCTGCCTGAGGCTCCCTGCAGGTGATAACCCTGCAGTGTGGCCAGTCATCCTGGGAAGCCACCAGTGCTGGGAATCTTGTCCTCTGATGACACTGTAGTCAGGTCCAGTGCATTTTACTGTTGCAGGTCATTTCACAGCCTTTCGAGTGAGGGTGAAGGTCTTGATTAGTGAGCCAGTGGGACTGTATTACAGCATGACTTTGTGCCCTGAATTACAGCAGCCTTCCCAGAAGATAAAATTCATGTGTGTTAATGTGGAAGTGCTGCACTGAGCAATACTGACTGCAGCCAGGTCAGCAGCCACTTGAGTGCACATTGCTGTCATTGTGAAGTGCATAAAACTGGGACAGAGAGCACTAAAACTGCCCATGTAGAGTCAGACAATAGCTTGGGCTCCACAGCAACCACTAAAGGGTCTCTGGGTGCAATCCCTGCAAGAGGTTCCTGGGACAGTGCCATGTCTGTTCCACCTCCTGGCCTTTCACTAGCAACATTAGCTCTTCAATAACATCTAAGGAGTGGCTAAAGAGTGCTTCATCCTTTTCCAGGGTGAGAAATAGCCAGTGTAAACTCAGAAGGATTCCTCTATGTTGGCTAGACCCATGCTGCAGAGCACCATGAAGTCCTTGGGTGCATCAGCCCATGTCCCCAGGAAAGGGTCCATGGAGATCACCATTTGCTTTCTCTTCAGCAAAAGCATCAGGAGGGAGAGCTGATGAGCCTCTCCAGTAAATAAGTAAATTCACGTGGCCATGAATGTAAAATCAAGGGCTTGACACAGAATTAACTTTCTAGATATTGTATGGCCAGGGAGCCTCAGCCATTGCCAGCAGCATGTAGTGAAGGATAAACAACCTAAGCTCAGAAGTGCAGAGCAGGCTTATAAGGAAAGGTAGTATCTTTTATTAGACCAACTGATACAGTCAGAAAAAAAAAAAAACCAGACAGGCTTTCAGGCACATGAGCTCTGAAATAGAAGCAGCAACTTTCAAGAAAAGTGCCAAGGCTGAACTGTTTATCTCAGGTACTCACCCGTCTCTGTTTCTGCGGATGCTGATGGCTTCATCTGCTGTAATACAACCATCCTCCCTGGTGCAGGATGAAGCACAGAAGTGTGATTATTCCTAACATAGAGAAACACAGAGGGTGGTCCAAGGCTGGATTAAAAGCTTGGGGTAGGATAGGGAAGCAACCTCCAGGGTCTGGTATTTCAGCTGAGATCTTTTTATTGATCACTGACATTAGTTGAAAGCTACATGTGGAAAGCACATGGATCTCAAACACATGTCCAACTGCTGTGTTATGCAAACAGAGGGTACACTCCAAAGTATTATTTCACTGTTATTATTCTAGTACTGTTAAATAACATGAAAAGTAGAGGTCCAGTCAAGACGTATATACGGAGGAAAATACTCCTATTGATTTATGTAATCCCAGCACAAATTCATAGACTTGGGGTTCCCCCTGATTGACTCATTTTTTGGAGTCCAGCAGTGATGTTTCATTCCCAAGTACTGCATTTTGTATTTGGATATCTGAATGAGACAAATGGTGTTTAAAGGCAGACACTACGGAGGTTCTTGAGGGCTCAAGTGCTCTGAGATTCAGGAATCAAAGAATAGAATCATAAAATCATAGAATTGTCTGGAAAGGATCTTTAGGTTAATGAGTACAAGTGTTAACATAGCACTGCCAAGGAGCATCTGTTATTTTAGTGAAGGTTGGCTCAATTTGTGTCTACTCCATTTATTTTGGATCTGTCAGCATCACATAAGATAGACATTTATTTTTTGTCAAAACTGCCTTCTTTGGTCAATGTGCCCACTCTAGTGAAAGATCTGCCCACACACACAGAGCCAGGCCCACAGCATGGTTAAGCTACATTTAACTTCCCACCTTTGTGAACCAAAACGTGTCAGAGACATCCAGTTTCCTCCCTGCTCTTCTCACATACACTTGTATGACACTTCAGCTAAACATAGTCATACAAAGCCTGAGAGAAGGTAATACTCAAGGCCCATCAAAGATATGATGAATAGCCAATTTATCTTACTGGAGGAACTCCAGACCTCTTCTCTCTACTTACACAACTGTTATCAGTGTCTCAGGGTGAAGCTCCAGGGGTGGGCTGTGATATTTTAAGCACTGAAGTCCATTTCTTCCCCATGACATATTGCTGGTACAAAGGTAGAACTCTAGGAGTGTCGATGGCCAAGTGCTGACTGCCATAACCCTGGAGAAGCCATCTGCCATGTGGTTCAAAATGATCTGGATAACCTCTAGAGCACGTAGTGAGGTTTTAAGCACATCATTGAGGTCCTGAATTGCTGGAGGTGGACCACAGCTGTAAGGCTCTTCTGCCTCAAATCCGAGACCTCCACATAGACTTCACTGTGTGCAAAGTACATCAGATATTGATTGCTGGTTAGCAGTACCAAGCCTGTCTGGCAAACACAGCTTTGGATTGAACTGGTGAAATAAGGTCTAAACAGACAATCATTTCTTCTGTTTATTGAAAATTCAACCCTGCCACTGACCTTACCAAATGAACCAGATTCAGGAAAACCACAAAGCAGTTACCCACCAATACTATTTGAAAATACAACAGCTTCCATATGAACACTGTTTTACAGCAGCTCCAATGCCTCTGAGGTGCGTTTTGTTGTTTGCTGGAGGTTTGTGGTGGTATCTTAGAGGTAAACCTCCTCACTGGCTCACCCTCAGCCTGAGAATGGTTCTCAGAGGCTCAACAGAGCAGAATAATGACACATGCCTCTGAGCAGGGAAGGTGGCCACACATTACATGCACACTTTGCATAAACTGGATGTTTGCTCTGGGGTGTTAGGTGTGAGTTAAATGCCATGTCAGACACCATATTCTGGTGAAGAATCTGAAGGTAAGTCCCCAGGAGTAAGGGAAAGACTCTTCCATTTTCCTCTCCAGGACTACATAAGCCATTCCTCAAGAGGAAGCAGCAGGGCTGTGGTCTCCAGCTATGCAATGGTCTCCAGCACCCTCCTTGGGTGTCAGATTGGCCTTCTGCCTGGTGAGGCTGTGAAACAAGTCTTCAGAGCCAGGAGAGAGGGAAATCTCACTGCTGGACTCCAAATAGTCAATCAGAGAGATGGAGGTGACAAAGCATTTGGATGGAGAAGACCCCAATAACTTGATCCATCCTGATGGGAGCCTTATCAAGACACATCAGCTTCACTGAAGGACAGTCAGAATGACTGGGAGCAGGGCTGCCACTGGCCTGGCACTACCAAAAAGTATTCCTGGTTTGTGTTGTGCATGCCCTCTCCCACCCTCCCCAGACTGCTCCTGCTTGTTTAACCACAGCGTCCTTGACTCAGGGTCCTTTTCCCCAGCAAACAGATCCCTCTGCAGTAAACTTTGGGAAAAGTCTCAGGAACTCATTTTGGAGGATAGTACAGATTATATGATCATGGCTTGAGGAAATTATTATATTTTTAATTGAATTTTGTGTGCTATGCACAGATATTACAGTAGTGGGCCCTTTATCAATTGTTAACACGAATACTAATGAATACTAATGCTAATCATTTGTTTCTGGAAACAAATACAAAGATATTTGATGGAAAAATCTCTCTGAATTTTAACACCAAAAATAATGAAATGCATCACAGTCTGGTAGTGCCAGAAGACAAAACCCTACAGTTAAAATATGGTGACACAAAACATGAGATATGGAGAAGCTGCTGCTCACATTAACTATTCTGCCGACTAACACAGCGGGGCCAGGTTCCAGCAAATTACTCTTTTGCAACCCACAAGGAAAAACTCCAATAACCTTGGCCCAAAACTGTAGTGAACACTCCCCAGGAGCCACATGAGGGCAAACCACCCGCTCCAGGGCAGAGCTCAGAAGCACAGGCAGCTATGTCTCCTCCAGAGATGGTCCTGTGGGGTCAGTGTCCAGCACCCAGCCCTTGCACAGAGCTGTGCCTATGACGGAGCAATGCACCCGCTTCATTATTTATTTATTGCAATGATTTACAAGGTGCCCATCTCTGCAGCAGCTGCTTGTTCTTTATGAGGGTTGGAGATGAAAGCCAACTATATTTCAACCCACCTAGCCCAAATGGGAGGGCATGCTCAGTAACCCTTTCCTAACCCTTGAGACAAGGATTCTGCGGGGAATAATTTAGCCGGCAGGAGATTCCAGAAATCGCAATTAATGAAAGACTTGGATGAAGCATGTCTTATATCTTGTTCCAAATATGGCCATAGAGGTTTATACTGGGATGAGGGAGGCAAATGTTAAAGGGAAGGCCTGCTCTGGAGCACACCCAGTCTGCAGCACCTGCAAATTCCCCCCCCAGGATAAATAACTAAGATATCTCTAGCACTTGGGGCTGCTCAAATTATTCATAGCAAATAAATTACCAGGTGTATTTAGTCTCTTGTTCCCCCCACCATTCCTTTTCCTACATGCTCATGAGTCACTGGGAAATAGATTCTGGTTTCTGCAAGTGTATCTGTTACTCATAATAAAGAGATGGGGCACGGCTCATTCTAAGATGTGTGGCCAATGCGCTGTTGGCACATACTTGATATTGGCCTGATATCTACATCTGAATGGTGATTCAGATCATTTGCTGCTGCTTCTGAGCTTGAATTGGTGATGGGGCATCCAACATCCACACTTTTGTAGGGGCCAACCAGCGCTGCCCATACATCTCCAAGAGTCAACACACCAAGGCAGTATGGTCTCCACCTGCCAGCTAGAATATAACTGGGAAGATATATAAAAGGTGTTTTGTTCCCTCCTGTTCAATCCCAGGCACTAAGAAATCGAAGTGGCACCCCATCTCCTCTGATCAAGCCCTTTGCCTCTGTAGGCAATTACTGCCCCAACAAACAGCTCAAGGTTGCCCCAGGGTACATCCAGTGTCCTGCTGTCCACAGAGGGAGAGAAAACTTGTTACCACTGGAATACAATTTGCACACCCAACTTGGGCAGGATGGAGGGGTGAGGAGACACAGGTGGGAGGAGAGGAGGAGCTGTAGTCAGACTTCCTCTGTGGCACGTGGCAGTCAGGTTGCAGGCAACAGGAGACTTGTCTGATTACTGGCCAAACAATAATGAGCAGTGCTATTTAAATACATCCAATTACTGTTGTTATTCAGTGGGCAGAGGCTGATGTGAGAATGAAAACACAGAAGGAGCAGAGAGGTCTTTGCCTGTGAAAGCATGTAGGAGCCTTGTAACGCTCCCCCCGAAAAGGGATTTAATCAACAGCTACAAATTTGCAGGGCAAGGAGAAAGAATGAGTGCATTATGTGCAGCACTGACTTTTCACACTCCTTCCAGTGTGGGGCATGCAGATAACTCCCCTGGTCATCACCCTCCCCTGGGAAGGACTACTTGTAGGCATGAGATCAGGCCACCCTATCCATCCAAACACAGTCCATGGCATAAGCCTGAAAGAAACATCTTCATTTTCCTCTGGTGCTCGGACTCTGTTGTGATCTGATGGCTTGTGATGACCAAGTCACTTCTCAGACCTAACAAATGCGGTGGGTATGTAGGCATATAGGCCACTTCACTGTTGTACCCAGACTGTTACATCCTCTTACCTCCCAGCCCTGCTTAATGCTGGTTTTCACTGCAAAGGGGTGTCATTGCACGGTTTTACCAGGACAAAAACAACTTTGCATCAATTACCTTAGTGACACCCTTTAGGATGCACTGACACAAGCAATTATTTACTGACACCCTCACATCCTTGGCCAGGGGCTCATTCTGCTTCATCTCTGCCAGCATCCTTCAGTTCTCCAGCCACTAGAGTCTCTAAATCAGAGCTGAGTTTTTTCCAAAAGATGAGCCCCACCTCATCCCAAAGGACTGCATCTGGCCCCTTGGTACGGAGAAGGTTCACTGCAGATGAATAAACTGCTCTGAAGTGCTCCTCAAACTGATGATTCCCCCCATTTTATAGGATTAATGCTCTCACCAGAATCACAGGTGATTACTGCTCCCTTCGGTGTTTTCACATGGCTTGCAATAATGCTCCAGGGATGCATAACAATTAACTGACTTCAGCATCTCAAGCTGTCGTCAGTCAGAGACACAGGAGGAGATAGCCTCCAAAATGAATCAAAGTAGTTTAGCCCCTTTCTTTGCTATTATTCCCATGTTAACACTAGAGTTTTCCCTATGAGATGACAATACATTTCTATTAGAGCCGCACTACTGAGATAAGTGAAGATTGCAGTTTTATTCCTGTGTATACACTGCTCTTCAATGACATGTTGCCAAAACTAACTCCACATACGAAGAAAACACCAGAGGAATAAAATTTTCCTTCTTGTGTGGCTTCTCCCCACCAGCTCCTGGCTTTGATAGTGTCCCAACACATGGTTTCCCCTAAGGTTAAAGGTGTGCTTGAGTCCCGAGGGAAGGCAGCTTGGCTGTGCCAAGCCTTCTGCTGATCCCCATCGCTGCCCTAACACGTGCAGGGAGTGAAGTACTTTCTTCTGTTTACGGATAAGGATTCTTTCCCAATTAATCAGTCCTGATTGTGTATTTAATTGTAGCCCAAAGACTCTCTGACTCATGTGATGCCTATATTAGGTAGGCAGCTGGGTGCCTGGGTCAGCAGGCTTTGCTCCTGATCATAAGCAGGATCTCAGGGCCACATTGTCCAGAAATAAAGTGGGATGGGAATGTGGCCAGCACATTGGAATCGGCACATCCCCAGTTGTGGAGTGCTCCCTCCTGGCAGCAGCTCTGCGATCTCCAGATGTCTCTGCTCTCAACATCTAATCCCTCTGAACTGTCTGGGAAGGACTAGGCAGTCCTCTCTGGGCAGGCTTTTTTTGCCATGCCAGCCCAGTGGCACCTACCTGAAGGATTAGCATCTCTTTGGTTATAGTAAAGCTGGGCAGAGTAGCTCTCAATACACTTGTCCTTATTCCAGAATTTGGGGTCTATTTTTGTAGCCCTGGACTAGCACTAAAATTGAGTCTTTGGTGTTTTAGTTTTGGTTTGTTTGTTTTCTGTTTTGTTTTTTTTTCAGAAAACTTTGCATGATTTTTAAGGTGAGAGTGTAAAAGGGGTTTAATACATCTACTTGTTTCCTTTTTTTTCCTGTTGCTGTTGCACAATACTTGTGTTTCAAGCCCTATTCCCTTTTTATTCTAATGCAGGAAATTTTAAGGATGAAAATGAATTTTCTGTTATCCTTGCAAAACAGGAAAGTTTCTCCTCTGGGAATTTTGCATTTAAAAATATAAGTTTACCAGTATTTCATATTTTGGAATTTACAATAAACCATGCCTCAAAAAAAGGGGGAAAGGAAGACAAAACAGAAATGCTACAAACTCAGATTAGGGTGGAATGCAGAGAACATACTACTTTAAGCTACTGTTCAGGAAAATAAATGGTATAAAACACTGTAGGGCTGCTGTGCTTACATTTTAGCATTGCGGCTAAAATAAAATAAAGACAGGAGCTCTTTAAAGGGGAGTGTTAATGCCCTACTCTACCCCTTTGTGAAGTGGTGTAAGAGCAGAGTCAGGCAGCAGCAGGTATTTATTTTAGCTGTGGGCTATGGGTGGGGTGGAGATGTGGGGCAGCTGTCAGAGTCCAGCAAGAGGTGAAGAAAGGTGAAGAGGCAGCCCAAGGCTTGCAGGGGGCTGTGGAAGAAGTGTTTTACAGAAGGAGGTGTCCAGTTTCTTGGTCCAACAACACAGCAATTTCACCTCACAGAGTGAGGCTGACAGCACAGGCCATCTTCAAAAAGACCACTCCCACTACCACCAGTGTCTGTGAAATGCAGTGAGCAGCTCAGGCAGGTCCTAGCTGCTCTGAAAATAGCTCAGTGCCACTGAAGTGAAAGGACCAGCTTGCAGCCTACATCAGCCAAGGCTGTGCCTGCCAATCCAAATTGCCTGGGATGAGGAAGCAGCAAAGAAACTCCAGACCCTAAAAGGGATCACTGATGTGTCAAGCTACAGGGAGGTGCCAGAGCCGAACAGAGTTTAAAAGTCTGCAAGAATAAGCCAGAGGGATATGCACAAGGTCATGAGTCCACTGTACAAGAATCCACAGAGAGGGTGGGTCTGTGCTGGTGCAGGTGCAAGGGAAGGGTCACCCTCTTGGAGGAGACACCAAAACCAACATCCCAGGGCTGCAATTTGTCAGTTGATGAACTCCTGCACTGATGACAAGCGGCAGAGGTGCAAGATGAGCTTTGATGACACATGTCCTTCCTGAATCTCTGACATGCACCTCAAACCAAAACAGCAGCAGTGGCTCTCAGGGAGGAGGGAAGGAGGGAGCAAGTCTAGGGAAGCTCTGCCTGGGGATTTTTCTGTTCAGCTGCTACTACATTCAGTGTAAACCAGGTAGCTCAATCTTTGTGTCGTGCTTTGAAATATCCCCTGCAAGTTTTCAGCAGTGCAGGAGGAGAGGTGTGAGCCTCTTGCTCCCTCTGCTTACATGTGGGCAGTGCTAATACTGCTCCTGCCAGCCTGGTGTGATGAGGAGGAACTGGACTCAGGCTGGGCATCTTTTCTTTGAAGTGGAGCAAAATCCTAAAGCCTTTATTCGGACAGTGCAAGTCACTGCTAAAAGCTCTCCCTTCTCTGACCCCCATCTAGGAAACTCTAATCCAGTCCAGTCTCACTGGCTTCACCAGTTTCCTTTTTTTCATTTGTGTGTGTGTGTTGGGTTTTTTTTTTCCCAAATGGTGACCTTCATGTTCAAGCATGGCTGACTCCATCTGGAAACAAAATAACGGCTCCCTCCAACCAAGAGTTTTGTGCTGATTTTTTTTTTGATTTTTTTTTTTCAGACTAAGTTTCCACTATTTCGGTATGATGAACACCTCCAAAGTTCCCACTGCTGATAGCCTGTTTTGGATTAGCTAAGACACGCTTCTCTGGAGCATTACTGGAGTCAACATCATTTTGGTGCTCAGAATGAGGATGCTGATAATCAGGGTGCTCATTTGCCCCTGTTAATGAAAGGAGGTTGATCACTCCTATTGTCACACAGCCCTGAAACAAGCCAAGCCAGGAGTGCATGGAGGGCAGGGCCCATGGGCTTCTGCTCTCTGCAAGATCACAGCCACAGCATCTTTCATGGTCAATAATGATGCATGATAGCTATAGAATAGGTCTTTGGCCACCAGGACTGTTTTCAACAGTAACCATCAAAATGAACTGAGATGACAGAAGGGGGGCATAGGAAGCAGACATTTTCCTTGGTCCTAGGAAAAAATCCATGAATTCCTGAATTTTCCATGAATGCTGGGCTTCTCATCAGGGCAGGTGAAGCTGTCAGATTGTGGCTGGGAAGTGTTAATCTGGAGAACCTAATGATTAATGTGGAGTTGCTATGGGGTCTGAGAGACAACAGGGTGTATTGCTGTACTTGTCACTGCTCCTGCCTCTGCCCTGTGCTGGTACAACAAGGACAAGCGTGATTATCTGCACAAGGCTTGTCAAGAGCAGCCCCTTTGAGACAGAGGTTTGGCACTGATTTTGGCCCCACTGAAAGGCAGAGCTGGGGAAGGTCTTCCAGGGAAATGTGGCCAGGAGAGCTGGAGTTGTTCACTGCCAGTTGAACCACTTAGGTTTTCCCAGGACAAAGTGCTGGATTGGGACTTTTCCTTGACCCCATTGGGTAATACCAGAAGGAAATTTATTTCCTGCTTGTATCTGCATGATGGCCTTGAAAATCCTGCCTATATTTAAAGCATACAGCACTACAGGGGAAAGGGAGACTCAAACTGCTTTCCTCCTTCTCCCTGCTCACCTAGGAGATTCAAACTTAGATTTCCTCATGGAGACACCTCTGCAGTACACAATAACTGTATTATCTGCCTACAACCAAAGGACAGACCACCTGTGGACTAAGGCTGCATTTAGCAAGGATTTCCTATGTGCCATGATGCCTCTGGTGTCTTCTCCAAGGGTCTCCAGTTCTGGCGCATTCTCCAGGCACAGTGGGGTGACACTGTTTTTTTTTCCTTAGCCTCAGCTTTGCCTTTCAGGTCTGACATCGATGTGGCCACTTGGACTAGCTATCTCCTACTGCTTCCATTTTGTCCCACTGCTCCCTCAAGTTCCTGGATTTCAGCTCCTTTCCCTGGCCAATTGCCTCCTTAAAGCACAACAGCAACATTTCTGAAGTTGCATACGGCTGGACACCTGAGTGTTACATATTCCTTTTAAGACCTATAAAGGGTAGTTTGTTGTAAGCCCTTATGTGACACCAGTGTACATGGATGAGTCCAAAGTGGCACTAAGTGGAAACTCCTCTGCTCTTGTGCATCAGATGACAGACAGGGCACTGCTGCTCCCAGAGTAGGTGACAAGGTGTTGCTTCTCTCCCTAGTGATGTGGTCCACTGCATTAGGAGTGTCCTCGGTAGGGAGAAGACAAGACTTTGTGATGCCTGGGATGCATAGATGCCCCATGCTGTGAATTAGCCCTCCAAGAGCTGACCTGGAAAAAGCAAAACTTTCCTTATATTAACATCAAACTCTTGAGCCCTCTTACTTATTTTGAGCTGGGTGATGTGGCTGATCTTCTGCTGCGCTTAAGTCTGTTTTCTTCGTCCTTTTTAGAGGCTGTTTAATACTTTGTATTGTTCATGTTTTATTTTATCTTCTTATTTATTTTCCTCTAATGCCGACTGTCTTTCATCTCCTTCAGACTTTCTTCTCCCTTTCCTCCTCCTCTGGCTTCTGACCGAAGTCTCCCTTTATCTTCTTATTTTTCTCTCTAAGTAACCTTTTGCTTATTTAGTATTGTACCAAATCAGTGTAAGGCTTCGTGTTTGTCTGAAGGGCTGCACCGTGTGTCTTCTCGAACACCTCGGCCGCACGCTCGGGTTCACCCCTCCCACCCCGGGGCTCACCGCTCCGTCCCCCCGGGGCGCACCGCTCCGTCCCCCCGGGGCTCACCGCTCCCTCCCCGGGACGCACCGCTCCCTCCCCCCGGGACGCACCGGGACCGGAGCAGCGCTCCCTCTGCCCAGGAGAGGGCACTGGCGCAGCAGCCCACGGCTTCTTTATTGCAGTCTACAGCTATTTAACTTCAGATTTGCTGCTTAGGCTCCTATTTGCTCCTCCCCTCGTGGACAAGCATTCCTCCCTCACCTTTTTTATTTTTTTCCGCAAATATTTTTTTTTTCCAATTTCTCCTTAAATCTCTCCGTGTCAAACTCCTTTTCTGCTTGTCCCCTTTTCAGGCCTAATCCCATCACTGAAGCTTCGGGTGCTCAGCAGGGTGCTGGACACCTGGCAGTGTCTGTGCTGGCACACTGGGAAAGAAGACTGGGAGGGTCTGGGGGATACTATCCCTTGTCCTAGCTTCTCTGCTCCTTGCAGCACTGCATGCCAGAGTCGCAGAGAGATTCCTAATGGGGCACAGTGACAGCAGAAATATCTTCCTTCTTGCTCCATTTTCACCAAAGCACCTACAGAAACAGCAGCACAGAAGGGGCTGGGGGGGCCCTGCTACCTCCCTTGCTTCTTTTCCCTACCCACATTCTGAAGCACCTGCTATTAAAGCACATTTTCTCAGGAGCAGGTCTGCCACCAGCTTCTCACTGCCTATATCCATGGGCAGCCAAAGGCCTTTCCTTTCCATCAAGTGATCAGTTCCTCCCAGTGCCAGCGGGAATGGGGGCAGGCCTGGAAGTGCAGCTGCTAAGTAAAACACTTCATGGAGCCTGATAATAGCTGCTCTGTGTCTGAGCTGTGTCATCTGAGCTAAATTTTCAAGTGCAATTGTGCTCCAGGAAGAGTCGCCCTTGCTTGCTTGCTTGTTTATTACTGTATGTGGATGCATCTTGTTTCTGATCCCTCTGCAATTTCTGCACCCCACCGAGACAAGGAGAATGCTTCCCTAGCTGCCTGCTTGGCAAATTCAGTTGGGGGTGACAGAGAAGCTGTTTCTGATTTCCTCAGACATAGTATTTTTGTTGGTAAACTTTGCTTTGCCATGACCTTTTTTTTACTGTTTTTGTTGGTTGGTTGTTTTTTTTGGTGTGGGGTTTTTTGTGTGTTTGTGTGTGTTTTATTTTTTTGTTTGGCTTTAGTTTTGTTGTTTGGGTTTTGGGGCTTTTTTTGTAGTGAATAGATTTTGAAAACCTCTGCAGCACCTGGAGTGAGCTGAGCTGTGCAAAAGGGACTGTCTGTGCACACCATTTCATGGGCCAAGTGCTAAGCGATGGTTTAGAAGTACGTTTTCATTTAGTTTTTTCAGATGAGTTTAAGGACACTGAAGTCAGACTGGTAGTCTGGAAGATGAGCTTTCCATTAGCTCCAAGTGACCTCCTTTCAACCTCTTTCACTCTTAATTGTACTTCTGGTCACTCAGATCAGTACAAACTCTGCTAGGATCAAGGGCACATTTTAAACTCTATTGAGGAGACTGAAAGCAGCATGAGATTTTCAAAACTTACTAAATAAACTAGACCTACAGATTGCTAAAAATACTAAGAGACACTGCCTTTTACTTCCAGAAATCCAAATGCCCCTGAAAACTTGCCCCAGTGGGCTTCTGACTCCTCTCCCCCTCATCAACATTGTATTTTTGGGATGTCCTTCTTTTCAAGGAGGGGTGAGACATTACTCATGCTCCATCATTTTGTCACTGGAAATAATTACTGTTAGAATAAGGATCCTCAGATCAGAGCTTGTAAGGAGGCTCCACTGGGGAGCCTCCAGGCGCATCTTCCTTCTCCATGGTACACCCTGTGTCTCCCGTCCAAGGTTAATCAGTTGCATGGGGTCTTATCTAGAAACAGCCAAAAGCCACAGGCAGCCTCTCTGCAAGGGCATCACCAGGATTTCTGCCAGTTTGATGCATCTTCTGCCCCTGGTGCCAAAACCACCACTCGCCCCATCACTGGGGGCACTTGGGAATGGATGGGGAAACTTTCCAGGTCCCTCCTTCTCCCTCTCATCCGTCGTAGCTCTGAGGTGTTGGGAACAGGAGTAGAGGCTCTCGTGTGTGTACACGAGGTCCCTGTACCGCCTTCAGGACTGAGGGCAGGAAGCCAAAATAAAATCTTCCTTTTTTTTTTTTTAATTTTTTTTTTTTCCCCAGAGTGTATCACTGGCTATTGTCCTTATCAAACAAAGCCCTTTCATCAGAGGTTCTTTAACACACTTTATTTCTCTTTTATTTTGCTTTGAAATAAGCCGGGCAACAATTAATTTCAGAGAGAGAGAGAGAGAAAGAGAATTCAACAAGGATCTATTACTACTCTCGGCTTCTATTGCTGTAATGAAAATCTATTTCCTTTCCCTTTTGTGTCCCATATAATTTAATGCCCATTTTATTAATGGTCTGAAATAATTACGGAACCTTTTGTGATTCTCAAGTATGTTTCATTTAATTGTGCAATAAACGCCTAATCTCTTCCTCCATCTGAAGCTATTATGGCATTAAAATTAACAATTATGCAGCAATGCGCCCGGGTCCATAGAAATCACTCCAGATAACTAGACATATATAAATCATTCATGAGAACAATTTCTGAAAAGAGACGAAGGGAGAGAAGAAAAAAAATTGTGTTGAGAATGACATTGGGAAGCCAAGGGCCTGGTCTCTAAGAAGATAGCAACACCTTAAAATAAATTTTTTTTCTTCTTTTTTTCCCCCTTTTTTGTTATTATTATTTTACTAATTGTGTTCAGTGGCACTGCCTCCCCCCCTCCATTAGCCTGACAGATATTTTGAGAATTAATTAACTGTTAGCTCAGAGGATAAATTGTTCATTATCAATTTTTCCCCCCTTCCTTCTTTCTTTCTTTCCTTTTATATTTTTTTCTTCTTTTTTTTTTTTTTCTCTCTTTCAGGCCAGCAATTACACTCTCCGCCTTTCACTGGCAGGTCCTGTTCTGTAGGAGGTAATCCAAATGGGGAAAGTGCTTTTTCTTTCAACCCTATTCACTTCTCCTCTTCTTCCTTTTGTGGGATTTAATAACCATGGCTGATAGGCACGCTGTGGACAGAGAGGTTAAGTTTGTTGTCTCAGCACTTTGCCGACAGAGGATGGCTCAGGCATCCTGCTGCCTCAGCCAGCCCTCCTTTCCACTCCTTGCACCTCACTGATATTTAATTGTGATTTGTTTAATTGTGATTTGAGCCCCAGGATGGCCCAAATGTCCTGGCCCAAGGCTCCTGGTCAATACAGCAGCTGATTTTGACTGCCTGAGGAAGGCAGTTCAGGTCATCACTGGTGGGCAGAGCATGGGAACACAGCCCTTGCATGTCCGTGTTGAGTAGAATCTCCACGCATAGACAGCAGGTCACAGTACAGGGGATGAGGATAGCAGTCCACTCCTGGCTGCCACTCCCTATGGGCTTGAGGTCCCTGTCACCATATTTCAAATCATTGCCAGAGCAGTATTAGTATCAGCTCCTGACACCATAGCATCCTCCATCAATCCTGCCTGGAAAGAGATATCCAGGTGGTCACTCCTTCCATGCCATTGTATTTGCATTTCCAAGGATCAGAGGGGAGCAAATTTTATCCTCTGTACACATTTTTGTAGATAACTCGCTTAGGAATTTACATTCTTAGAAGTGGAGCAGAGAGTTCAGCAGACTGAGCAGCCAGTGCCCATCATAGAAATGCTGAGTCCAAAGCTCCTGACCCAGGAAGTCAGCAGGTGCCTTCATCCTTCATGTTGGTGTCCTCTTCCAGGTCTGACGAGCCCATCATTGGTAGTTTGCTTACCCACCACATTCACATGTCTTTTTGCATCACTTCTTTTTGTTCATTCTCCTCCACAACCTAAACTATACTGAATGAAGACATTAAGAGCTAAGTCTTATTCCTAGTTGTTTTCTTCTCAGAAAAGACTTAACTCTTCTGTAACTTCTTTCTGAAGCAGTTCTGCAGCAGATCCGGAAAAAGATCCAGATATCATTATCCCAGTGACTGGAAAGCATCTTAAATTGCAAGAGTAAAACTGCATAGGTACCTTCCAGAGAAGAAAAGATAAGCAGGTGAGCCAGATTTAATAGTTCAACGAAGTGATAGGCCAGGCACACCCATAGGGACTGTACACAATTACGCAGCATCCATCTGTTATGCCACTGGAAGTCTGGCTGGTGATAGTGGCAAGCACTGGGCTGAGCAGCGGTGAAAGGGAAAGTTCCAGGTCATGAAACTGTGTTAGGTGTAGCCTTGAGCTGTAAATGATCTCCAAGAACCAGTAGTATTACATCTACTTGTTTTTGTCTCTTACTGCATTGGCTGTTGTAGAAATATACCCACCCAAGTCTCTAAAATGTTTGATGATGTCCTGTGCCTCAGGAAGTAAAAATCAAGAACACATCTCCAGCATGGCACATATATGGTTAAAACTGATATCCAGATACAGATCTGACCAAAGATTTCAATTAATTATTTTGAATAATAGTAGCATATTAGAAATGAGAGACACCATTTAGAAGAAAATACATAATCAGCAGAGATCAAGAGAGAAACAGACTCTATAAAGCACTGCAATGAACACGGTTCAAAAGATGATTCATAAAATTAAAATCCCAAATTCACCTAGTGACCTGCCTCTTTTCACATCAATGGAGAGAGTCATACATAATCTTTTATATCTTTCCTATGTAAAAGATCCCTTTTCTGGTCAGGTCACAAAGCCCAGCCCTACTGGCAGATGATGATTGGGACCTATTTGACAGCATCATGAATTCACCGTTCAGAAACTGTCTTTTGCCGCATAATGCATAAGGACAGAGGGGAAAGCTCTTTTGTACCACAAATTTGAGCAATGGAGTATCAAAAGTCAGTCAGTTATCTACTTGCTTAGTTGCTGGCTGGGTGTGCTAGGGTACACCCTATTTGTACAACCATCCCAACAGGCTACACTTTAGAGTGGATTATTCTCCCTCTCTGGCTTTTGCTGAAGGGTTCATCTGAGCTCTGACACTTCTCTGGGTCACAAATTCATGTGTGAGTGTTCCTCAAAGTGACACCAACAGCTTCTGAACACCTTTATGGACTCCACCAATTATTTACGACAGGTCTCGTAAAGGTGATGGAGGTACCTACCTCAAGTAGACACCTGGATGAATCCTATCTTGGCTGCATAATTTGCTGGTAAGAAGTATTGTCTATGGTCAACATAGTGAGATGGACACTTTGTCTAAGCAGCATGACAGGATCCAGTTACAGTGACATTCCATTGGAGGCAGATTTCTGCAGAAATGGATATTGGCTTTAAGACCTCAGTGCAAGGAGGTGGGTACTGTGATGGGCAGAGCTGTCAAAGACTGAGTGGTGTCCAATCAGCCAGCACTGCCTTCCTTGTGCCAAGGCAGTCTCCCAGTTTATGCCTTATTCTCCTGCATTAGTATCGTGTGTGTGTGTGTTCATGTAAGTGCAGGAGAGAGAGAAGATTAAAATGTGTCCTTCCAATTAAGACATTCTTTCCACCTCATTTAGATTTTCCTGGTCTTAATGCACTTCATCGTTTCAGTTTATTCTATCCAAGTGTTTTAAAAAGCTCTCCTCTTCTATTTCCCCTGGTGAGGATGATTAAGATAGAACAGGAATGATCTGCATGTTTCCAAACTTTGCTGCCTGTCTGGAATTAAATCACAACTGCAACTAGGAGAGGAAAGAGAGGAGTGGGGAGCTGTGTGCTCACAGATAGACAAAGACATCATGTACCCAAACACCACAGACAACGATTTCAGTGAACAGCCCACATTTGGCCTTCAGTAGGTGACCAAAGTCCAAACTACCTGGGAGCGGGGTTGGCAGACCGTGTTACGCTCTCAGCTTAAACACTGTTTATTCCCCATGTTTATTCCCTCTGCTGGGCTATAGTCACTGCAGATTGTTATGGAGATGCTATCAGTGGTGTAGAAATTAAATCCCTGTCCATGCTGGCAATACCAGTGAAGACCATAACTCAGCCCTGTGGCAGAAACAAGATTCCCTGTCTGCCCTCCTTTTGCCTTTAGGAAAATTCGCCACATGTTTCTGACCCAAGCAGAGCTTTATCCAAACTTAAGACAGCGCCGAGGGGCATGAAGCAAATGTGCAGAGCAGAAGGTAACCATGTCACTGGTGGAGGGGGCAGGTTTCTCCTTTAAACATGAGAGTGGGTTCTGCAGAGGTGTTACGTGATTTGTGTTTGAGATGTAAAACAGAGGAGATGACCACTTAGCCTCCAGGACCAGCCCCTCTGTCAGCACTCACAATAATATCAAGAAGAAAGCACCTGTACTGAGAAACGATGAATGAAGCTGCTCACCCATTGCACTGTTGGATGGCATCTCCCAGCCTGGATTTGCACCACCAGCAGGGAGAGGAACATCAGTTTAGCTTAAAACCAGCACTCTGTCCCCCGTTTTTGAATAGAGACTTCATAAAGCATTACAGCACGAGGATAATCAAGCAGAGCTCTTGGCTAGATACTAAAATCACCTTGGCTTTTCATGCAATGCTTCTACTTGAAAATCCAAACCCACAGGAGCTCTATTTCCTTGCTGGCTTAAATAATACTGTTGGAATTGGGAAAGTGCATGTTGTAGCAGTATGGTGCATTGACATTGCTCAATGTTGTGATGGTCAAAAATACCCTTTTTTCCCATCAGACAGGCCATCCTACTCAGGTGGATATAAAAGATGACTCCCTGTTCCTCAGCATCTCCTGTTGTGCAGATATATGTGTACGCAATGAGTGAGTACATTGTGTTAGCAAAGCCCACTCCACTTAAATGGCTGTTTTCATATCACTGACTGATATTTATTTACTTCACAGAGCATGTTTGAGGTTGTAATGAAAAATGACCCAACCTCACCACACAGGCTGCCCCATACGTAAGACGATTAAGATAAAGTCCCACATAAGTGGCCCTAATAAAAGGAATTTATCACTAGACATGGAGAGGAAGGTATCTTTATTCACGAGGTGAATAGCACTAAGGGTTGTCATTGCAGATTTTCAGTTTGGGAAATTATCATTCATCCTCCAAATTACTGACTGCACAAAAATTACTAAATGGTGCGTTATCACTCCCTCTCAGCATGAGAATGTCTTTGTGGTGCGTTTGATTACAAATGGCTTGCCCCGTGATTATCATCAATAAATCACAGGTAAGCATAGCACATGCCATGGGGAGGCTTGGCTGAGAGGTTTCTGGGGCTGGCATGAAAGGGAAAACAAAAGCACCCTCCGGCGTGGAGCTGTGGTCTTTCAGTTGGGTAATAACTCACTTCGTCATGTTGTTTATGCACAAGGACAGCCATGGCCTCACATGGTCACGGTAGGAATTCATAGACATTGCAAATGCATTTCCTTACCTCTTCATAAATCCATGCAAGGCAGAGCTACCTGTGTGCCTCTCTCTTTTTTTTTTTTTGGCTTCTGCATCCTGCCAGGAGGCACATAGGTACCAAATGGCAGCCCAGGGTAACAAATGAAGACAATATAAGTGATACTTCTGTAGCTCTGCAACAACTTTGCTAAACATGATGTCCACGTAACTCAAAGGTACAAAACAAGCCAGGATGTTTTGTTGGTCACACCCATCATATTAGCGCTTTTTGCTCCTGCCTTAGTGCAAAAACCCTTCATTATTACTTGTCAGTAAAAAAACCCAAAGTCCTTAGGAGGTACACTCGCCTCCTGTGTTAGGAAAGGTTCTTGAACTTGGAAGACTTGATTCAATCACAGACCTTGAAGCTGATCTATATCAAAGCTCTTCCTTGCTCCACACTTGAGTCACTCATCTGTAAAGTTTTCTCCCACATGTTCTGTGAAGAGAAAAATCCAGAAAGGTGGACAGAAGCTTTTCTAGGAAGCAAGTAAGTCAAAGAGTAAGAAGGAACATACAAGGAATCAAGGCAATCCAAAGAGAGCTGGTGATGTGTTGTGCATCTATTTTTGGAGGCAGATGTTCAGCCTGGTGAACAGACAGTGTTTGCTGCCCGATGAAGCAAAACCTTTTTTCAGCTGTGAAATCTCTGAAGAATTTCCCCAGCAGCATGATGCTGCTTTTTTTCTGACCCTCATCAGCTGTCTTTTACTTCCTCTCCTTTCTTTGATTCATAAGAAAAAGAAGGGGTTATTTTGCAAACCTCGTGGTGCATGGAGCCCAGGCGCTGGGTGCGGTGAGGGCCAGGGGAAGGAGCAGACATGCTCACTGCCGTATGAAAGGGACAGAGCGCACAGATTAAGATCTCTATCAGAGCTTGTGGCTCCAGCGATTACAGCGTATTAAGGCTCTGTCAGTGTTGACAAACACTGCTTCAATTAGGAATTACCTTGGCATGGCATCTGATAGCACCACTTGCCTCTGACCTGCTAAATGGACTGCCCTTCCTTCACCCCCCCCCCCCCCCCCCCAACTTTAATGGGGCAGTGGGCAGAAAACAAAACCAGAGACTTCTTTCCACCATCCCTTCTTCCCCTTTTTCCCCTTAACTGATGCATCTCCATTGACAACCCTGGGCATCCATGAATATTAATGCTAGTTTTTGTGCTCCAGAAATGCCTGTCCTGCCACATCCAGTCCAGCATCGCCTGGTACCACTGGTAATGTTCCAGCCTTGCATGCTTTATTTCAGTATTATTGGAGTCATGTCCATCAAATATGTAGACAAAGAAGTACCTTTATTTCTTGGAGGCAGTGTCCATCTAATGTAAAGCTTACCCAGACCTCCAAGACCTTCCAAGACCATCCTGTCTTATTAGTGCCTAGCATCACGGGATATAAATATGTTGGTCATCAACACAGATGCAACTAGTAGAACTGGTACAAGGGGAACAGATGTTATTATATTTAAACTTCTCAAGGGGTTATGCAGAAAGACTAGAGGTACCAGCAGTCATGGTAAATTCAGGTCAGAGAAAGGTAGTGAGCTGGAAGTGTTTGCTCTAGCCTTCTGTAAAGTTTTTTTTGCTTTAAAGAGAGGTGCACCAACCAGAAGCCAACAAACAGGAAGTGAATCCATTTGATCTACCGTGGGTAGAAGTAGATATTTAAAAGTAAGAGAAATGCAGACAGGACAGGGGAATGCCCAGGATCACAGCAGGTGACTATTGGGGACTATTATGGTGATTTGTACAGAAATGGACGGAACACCTGCATAAGCATGTGGAGACTGGAGAGCTGGAATGCCCGTTTTGGGTAAACATTTAATTTGAACATGGAGTTAATACAGGACAGGGACTGTCTTTTATTCTGCTTTGAGCTATGACTGGTACACAAGATCCCCAGGTGAAGTATCTCAGCACCTCTCTTGCACATGCAACATAGACCAAGGTGCTGGGGAATAGTTCTCCCCTTCCTTGGTATTTTGGACATACTGATCAGACTTGTTTTCTGAGTGGTCCCAGAGCAGATACAGCTTCCAGGGGTCACTGTTCTGATGTGGGACTCCCACCAAGAATTCCCAGTATACCACCAATATTTTATATTGTGCTTGCACTTTTCCAGCTTCTTGTCCTGACATAACTGTGTCTTCCGGTCTTCTCTTGTAATTTGCCATCAAATGAGGACAAGTCAGCAAGGAAGTATTCGAGGACTTATCCTATCCTGAGATGGGCATGCAGGGATTCATCCCATGTAACTTGCTTACAGCAGATGCCTAATTTAGGCAGAAAATTTTAGTCAGATTCTGTTTCCAGACTAGTTTTAATGACCACTACCATGAGCAAAGCTCTTGCTATTAGGGGAAGCATCATCCTTCATTATTTCCAGTAATGCTAACAATAGCAAAAAGATTTGTAACACCATCACGAAGAACACAGGGCGTAGACAGAGTTTCCCATTTCACAGAGGCAGACTTGGGAATGTATGGCCATGGGACCACTCATCACAACATAGATGCATGCAGCCTGGCAACTAACCTCAATTGACAACTGCAACAACAGCAAGAGACAATTGCTGGCAAACCATCTCCATGTAAAAAAAATGGAGTTTGCCTTTCCAAGTCCTCTCCTGGAGGAAAAGATGCCAGAATGAAAGCATCTGCCATGTCTTGCTAAGCAGCAGGTTGATATGAGAAGAGAGTGGATTGTGCCTGTACAAGGGACTCCTACATTTGGTGGTGAAGAGGTTAGCAAGTAAGGCTGGAAGAAGGTGATTTAGTTGTTTTGAGTTGTTTGCAGAGTTAGGCCTTGCTTTAAGCCAGAGTGTTGTATAAATCAGGTCCTATCCTGACATCCCTATCTGTTCTGACAATGGAATTACACTGAGGCTGGTACCCTTGCTGATGGGCAACAGCCACAAACCAGGTTTTCCATCTATACTTCCCTCCTCTTCTTAGTGGAGCAGGAGGGTTTTACATGCATTTATTGCTCCAGCTCACATGTTTCCATTAGAGTAAGGAGGGCTGGGGGAGGCACACTGTTTTGGTTCACCTTTCTGCAGCAGTGGAAATTGATAAGGTTCATATGCATACAAAAGGCTGAATGGAGAGGCAGGAGGGTGAACAGGGTCATACACCCAGATGGATTTTTTAATTCCAGGGGAAAATAACACCACGGTCTCAAGTGATAACTGAGGCTTTCTTCCCAGCTTGGACCAAAATATGATTTTTCATCTGCACATTGGAGGAGAGGAAAATTATACAGAATTTCATTCTGCAGCATAATAAAGCTTCATGCTGAATAAAGCTCCCATAAGCCAGTGTAATTACTGAAGGGCAGGAAATACACTTTCAGTTTATATCTAATCACAATGCCATATTGTGTGCTATGAAAAGGACTTCTGGAGGCCAGAGTGTTGCTGGAATGTGAGCAGGCCCTGAAGACTTTCTTCTTGGCAGGACTTTTTGGCTGTGAAAAAAGGGAGACAACTAGCTGGAGTGACCGAAGAGGGCACAAAAATACCACTTGAGAAGGAGTCCAGAAGGCTTTTGTTTTGGTCTTCAAACTCAACCCCAGCAGCTCTTTGACCTTAATTTAGGACCTTCATGCTCTGGCCTGGGGGCCCCAGGGAAGTCCAAGGGAGCACATGCATGGTTTAGGGTTGAATGGCTGCTGCTCCATCCCGGCTGAATACAGACCATGAAGCATGGCTTGTATATGTAACTAAAACCATTATCATAAAATAAAATGTGATGCCACTGTCATCCCCTCTTATCCTCGTGGTTGGTTGCAGGCACAAACCCCTCTGCATAGACCAGCCAGAAGCTGGAACACCCTCAGCCTGGCAGAGGTTTTGATAGGGCTGCTCAGGGGCAAGCGCTACTCACCCTATTTGAGAAACTGTTTAAAACAAGGGATTGGTCAAAACACTGTAGGAAATGCCTAGTAAGTTTTTGAACAGACTTGAGAGATACCAAAAAGGATATGTTCATTGAGGGGAAAAAGCAATGCAGAAGGGCAGTGAGGGGAAACAGGCAATGTTTTATGTAGTGAGAACTACTAAAGAGGATGACAAAACCCCCTTAGCACAGCTTGAAACATTGCTCCTGTGCCAGTAAATACAGGGTATAAACCTGTTCTCAGTGTGCATTTTATTCCAAGGCCCTTACACTAAATCCCCTGTGGCACCTTGTGAAAGGTGGCTGCAGAGTGTGTGAAGTGCTGTAGGATGGGAGGTCCCCAAAGACTGGGGCGCACATCCAGGCTAGGGGGAAGGTGACAGCCATGACAGGTATGTGTGCACAAATACGTGGCAAAAGGATTTGCTACAGCCTGAAAAAATATCCTCCATATGCCCTCAACTGAGGTTGAGGTTTTAACCTCACTGGAAAAAGGTAGAAAAGAAATGCAACTATGAAAATACCCTCACAGGTACCTCTTGCAGCCCCCGTGTTTTATGTTCAGACTCATTTTTTTGATCTAGATCAACACAGAGTGGAGAGGGGACAGCTGACAGAGGGAAAGCAGTTTTTCTGGCTGGAGAGACCAGGTCCAACCTCGACCATACCAGCTTTGGAAAACACTGATGCAAAGTTGTCTGTCTCCTTGCTACTGAGAAGAGCTCTGTGACTTAGGAGATGTATCTTATCTGGAGTAGGTTCACAGTACTCCTGCCTCACCTGGTTAGTCTTTTATCCCTTTTTTTAGAGGTTGCTGTTGGCTCCATGCCATCTCCTACAACATTATTACAGGTTCAGAGAACCACAGTGACTTGGGCTGCTCCTCATGGCTGAGGTACTCAGCTGGGATGCTGCACATGGAGCAGCGTGGAGTTGGAAACAGGCACAGTGGGTTACACTCCAGTTGCCCTGCTTTGATACTATAAATATATTTGTAATTTCCAAAATGCACTACTTCATGTTATTTTCATTTGCTCTGGCACCAATAGTATCTGTTAGACCTTCCACTTGCCTTTAAGAAAAAGCATTCATATTTTTTCTCAAACAGTTCAACAAGTTAGTTGTTAGACAAACTAAGAGCTGTTCAGCTCCTTTCTTAATGCCACCTCTCTGTTGCCCTCTCCATTCTCCAGCTTCTTCCCTGTGGCTTGGACAATCTTTTCCATGCAGAGAACTACCTAGGTGAAATCTTACCCATGACACACAGGACACCACTGCAGTGTCACTGGCCTGAACTGGGAATGTTTCACCCAAAAGAGGCTAGGACCCTTGCTGTTTCGTAGAAAGACTCATTGGTGGTTTGTAGACATCCTCTGGTTAACTAATACACACACATCTTTCTGCTCCTCCCTCGTTTCCAACTGATGAGCTCCCAGTTTAGAGCAGAATTTCTTGTTAATCCCCAAGTGCATGACCTTGCATTTAGTAGTCTTAAATTTCATCCCATATCCTTTACTCTCGTCTTCAAGATTATGCAGTTCTCCATGTATGGTATTGTGATCCTCCTTTACTTTGCTGACAGCTCCTAAATTTATGAGGACTAGAAAATTGACAGGAAACTTAAGGCCAAGTCTGGCTGCCAGTTCACATTGGATGGGAAGGGTAGTTGAGGGTGAAATCCCCCAGCTACACATGGGTGATGATGGATATGTAGGTGCAGAGGACATCAAGCAAAATGGCAAGTGGCTGCCTCACCCTGTAATCAGTAAAATTCGTAATTTGTAGAAAATCACCCAGCATGGGACTTGTCAGAGAGGAAAAAAGCTTCTGTGATCAGTCAAGCTCATTTGTTCTCTTCAACCAGGAGACAGTTTGAGTTGGTTCATTTGGTGGTCAAACACCAGTGGCCTGATAAGGTGCATGGGAGCTGAGGAGGGAGGCTGGCAGAGCGCTGAGGTGGCTGGCCAGTATTGCTGGTCCAACCAGACCATGGTCAAAGTAATAGCTCCCTGCTAAAATGATGAATCCTCTGCTTGGAAGGTGACTACACCACATGGACTACTTCCAAATACTGGCTGTGCAAGTTACACCAAGTTTCCCATGCCCCAGGTCCCCTGATCTGCAGAAAGTATGACTTAATATTTTAATGCACTGATTTAAAAAGTCATTCAAAATGTTTTGGATGACCTAACTCACATCCGAAGTTAAAAGAAGAGAGTCAGGGCTATAGTCTAGGAAGGTGTCAGAGATGCTGATGGGGCCCCAACAGTATAGACTTGTCTATCTCTACTCCACCCACTACGCAGTTGGCTGTTTAAAACTGGTTTGGTTTTTTTATCTTTTCTGTGTGTGCTCGAAAGACTTGTGCACCCCACATCTGAAAGAAAGGTTGCTGAACAGAGAGAGGTATCTTCTGCTTCACATGCACAGACATAATGCTTCTGGTTAAATGAGAACTGTGTGGGATGTTTCTCTCCACACTCCTCAGTGATGGGACACCTCCTAGTCCAAAGACTCACGTGGCTGCATCCCCTCCGAGACCCCATTTGCCTCTGCAAAATCCCCTGTCTGCACGGAGTTAGCCTCTAACCTCTCTCCATTTCAGAGGGGAGTGCAACTGTTTTGCACTAAGCAGTTAGCTGAGGGGATTCAGCCCTCCCAATCAGCACAACTAAAGCATGAAATGAGGACACAGAGCGATAGAGCAAGCAGGGGGGACTATGCGCCGCTTCTCCCGCATCAGTAAGAAAAAAAAATTAAAAAAGAAAGCAGAGCCTTTGCATTATTATGTGTTCCATGCGGACCGCAAATGCTCTATTTTTACATACCTCCCCATCTCCCCCCAGCCCTGTCCCCTCCTCCTCTGCCTGCACAGGCAAAGTTCTTGAATCAGCAGATTCTGAGCTTGGGAGCAGTAAAGAGCTATTGAGGGACGGACTCTGATAGCATTACAACCGTACATGGAGCCATTTTCTGTGGCGAATCGCTGAGTTCTACCTGGTTATCTCCTGCCTTGCACATCACTTCCGAATGACATGCTCTCAGTCTGGGCAAAAAATGAGAGGTTTTTTTTTAAGAGCTGGGATTTCAATAATATGTGACGAAAGGATGAGATTACTTTCAGAGGTGGGAGAAGGCGAGAGAGGGGGAGAGAGGGAGAGGAGATGAAGAGCAAGTTCTTGGTCCTTTATGGAGTTTCTTAGCAAGGCTTCTTTCGTGATGGTAAAGGCAGCCCAGTCATCTTCCTTTGGATGGCTTCTTACTCTTTCCCCAGGTGGAACAGTCTGGGAGAAGCCCTGTATAGCTCTATGGGTGGGTCTTTCTCATGGCCATGCTGGTTAGCTCAGATACTGGGAGCTACCTGCTTTACAAATGCCACCAGCCTTGACCTCCTATGCACAACAGTGAAGAAGAAATGGGTCATTCTCCTTTGTAGCTATTATGTCAAAGATACGTTTGCTTGTGTCAGTGCTGCCAGGATGAGTTGCTCTGGTAGCTAGTTTCACAGGCACGTCTTGAACCACGTTTGCCATGGTTGGGAAATGCATTCAGTTCCAGTGTCAGGGTTCTGCAGTGTAAGGTGCTCAGGGGCCAAGAGTTGTACGTGTAATTCATTAAATGCTGTGGCTAATGAAGAGATTGCCTGGCTGTGAATGGCACTGGAAGTAGAAGCTTCAGAAACAGCTCTAAAGGATGGCTGAGCCATGGCTGCAATTTCAAAAGTAGGTTTATTCTTGAAGAAGTCACAGCACATCTGAGGCTCACCGGGTGGCTATATTTCCAAGTGCTCAAATTAGCCAAAGGTCAGTTGGAAATGGAGCAGGGGGGTGTGAGAGGCTTTCAGATAGATGACTGGATGCATGGACTCTGTGCGTGCTGGTGATGGGGCCAAGAATGCAGCAAGGAGATACTCTTATGGTGTCAAATGTGCCCCTGTTCAGTGGAGGGGGACTCTTCCTGAAGAAATAATCCCTTTTTTTACTTCAGATAATTCCTGTGTCTGTATTCCCTAGCCTGCTACCCTTCCTTTCATTGTTGGATGCATCACTATGTGTATCTTTCCAGCGTCCCTCTAAGGAAAGCAGTAGTGTCATCCCCCAAATACCACAGAGAAACCAAGAAGGACAGGACAAGGAGTCTAAGAAGCTTTGCCACAGTCACACACAAAACTGACTGTAGAGTGAAAATTACCCCAAAGTACACAATTATGTCTCAAACCTTTGTTTCAACACTCAGATGGGTGGTGAGGAGTAAAACAAACTGCAACTCCATAAAAAAGGCAAAGGCAGGTGGCGTGGGTCTATCATGTCCCCAGATGCTCTTCTAATCTCTGGAGAAGTCAGCTCAGACTCAGCAAAACCTGTGGCCCTATGGATGAACTGTAGATGGGGTCATCAATGCCTTTACAGGTGAAGGAGCCATGCCTTCGCTGGAGTCACTCTGTTGTTTGGCACTTGAGTAGGATCTAGGATCTTCTATGGGTATGGATTATTTGTGAGGGACATTGCTGAGAGGGAGATTCAAGTGCTGACCAGCAGAGATTGGAGCAGACCACTTCCCTGTCCAAGAGCTCTGGTGACCAACACACAGTCTTCATGGTAATGCCCATAGGCAGCAGATTCCTATGGTGAGAAGGTCACCAGGGATGCAGGAGCTTCATGCAGCTGCGGCAACGTAGAGGAATCAGCACTGGAACTAAATAGCTTTAAGCTGTGTGGATAAGCCCAAACATATTGCTTTCTCATTTTGCTGTCTGAGTAGAAGAATACAGGGTTGTAATTCTTCCTTGAAGACCCAAAAATCCATCCCAAACTTGCCTTCAGAGGAAAGCTGCACAGTCTCAGTCTTGCCAAAATGCCGCTTGCCCATGGTGCTCCCCTGGACCCGCTCACCTCTTTTCTCTCCCATTCGTTTACCAGACAGTGGCCGGGAAGAGCAAGGAGTGCAGGGGAATGTGAACACCTCCTCTCCCCAGAGCCAGATGCGATCACCTGCTCATCACAGCCAGATGCGGGCTGTCTGTGTCAAGGAACAATCTGACAAACTGCACCGGATGAAATTTTGCTGGCTTCTGTCTTTAGATAAGGGCACTATCACTGACTTAACATATTTTATGTATAACACACCCGATGCGAAAAGCATTCAAGCATCAGGCTTGTTTAAATGTATTTGATGGTATCTGGAAAAACCAGTTAACACTTCTTGGCTCGATGTGAGATGCTCTGTATGGTGAATCACTTCAGGAGAGGCCATCGCAGCTTGTACTCCATGCTCAAACCTGCCTGATAGCCGGGGGCGCAGGGGAGGGAGGAGGAAAGTCTCCTTCGTAAGGTCATGATGAAGTAGCTTAGCTCTCTAAGGAGCAAGAAGACTTCAGGAGGAGGAGGATGGACATCCTGTCCGCAAAGATTCCTTCCACCTCAGCTGTGAGGATGGGGACATTCGGCCAGTGTGTCAGCATTTATCAGTCAGCTCCAAATGCATCTGAAAGTCTTATGGGAACCTGAGACCACTGTTTTTTTGACAACAGCAGCAGCATGGGTGCTGTCCCAAGACCTGTTTTCACCAACACACATCTCTGCTTTCAGTGGAGAATGTCCCTGAGTATGGTATTGCCATGTTGTATGGGGTTGTTTTCTGTGTTTGACCTCATTTTCCCCTGCCTGGGAAGAAAATGATAGATCAGATAAATATTTTTCAGAAAATTAAAATGGCATCATTTTTTTTTCAGAGGTGTTGGTATTTTGGTTTTTACTTTGGTTGGTTGATTGGTTTGGCTTTGTTTTAAATGGATCTTAGAAGAACACTTTAGAAGCAGATAGAGGCAAATCACTCATAAGGCTTTCTTTCTATTCATAAATAGGTTTTTTATCCTAAATTTATGATCCTTGATCCAAGCTCATTTGCTATCTATAAGAAAATAGAGAGTTTGAGTGTGCTGTGCTAAAGAAAATATGACACACGTTTACTTTTGGACCAGTAGAGATTTTCTGGGTTAGGGAAGGTATATCTAGGGAGAAGTAAAGAGATGCATCACTCTGTCTATTGCTTCTCATCAGTCCCATCTCTGCTGATTAAACGAATGAGGTGGAGTTTGTACACAAAAATCCACCATTGCACATGCATCAAAAAAGAGGGCTTCATGCTAGTACCTACCCTTGCAGAAATTCACATTACCATTAATTACAAAGCTGGGCAATGACCAAACAACTTCAGCTGCCATGTGCTTCAAAACACATTGTTACTTTTCCTGGTGGTAAGGAAAAAAATGGTAGGACCTGTGCTCCTTCTGAAGAAGCAAAATACCATTTACAGTGGAGTTAATGATTAGTTTAGTTTTGAGGTCCAGCTAATGCTTCTGGGATGTTTAGGAGTATTGATACTCCACCATAGCACAGTTTGGATGACCTGGAGAGAGAAGGTGATGGTGATCAGTACAAGTACGTACAGTTGCAGCACACAGGCAGCACCGTGTTCTTCTTGCACAAGGGAAAAAGCAGTGAAAAACTTGCCTTCCCCCCCCCCCCCCCCCCCCCCCCCGAGTTGAAATACTTTGAGTGGCATTAGCTTGCTGGAGTTCAATGATCCCTGATGTGGATGTCACTGCTTGATGAGGCAGTCTGTCCTTCCCTTGTCAGCGATGGAGAGTAGCAAATCCCTGACCTCTCTCAGATGTTTGCCCTGGGAGAGAGTGAACCCTAGTCCACACCTCTTCTTTTTTGGGTTACTGTAAAGCATGACCAGCAACACTCGAAGCCAGAAGAACTCACATGCCTCACATGCAGTCTGATTACCACCTATGGAGAAATCCTGCTGTCCCTTCTCAAGGCTGATGCTAACTGTGATGGAAACTGAAGCAAAGCACTTTCCTTATCCTGGACCATTGTTTCTCCTTCTGCAAAATTAAGATTACAATTTGGAAAAAACACTTAAAAATCCATAGATGGGATTCTTCAGCTACCTACAAAAAAATCACAACTATTTTTCTAAATTGCAGGTTAACAAATGAATTATTATTCCCTGCAGGTACCAAGAGGCAGTTGGTGTTCAGAATTTGGGAGGAAAATTCCAACAATTATTTTTGGGTTTTTTTCTGTTTAAAACTCATATTTTCCCACAGCAGCCTGAGCTCTGTTTCCTGGTTGGGGTGCAGGAAGAGGAGGAGGAAGAGGAGAGGGTAGTGTAGGGTGTGTAGAGAGGTGAGTGTAGGGATGCTGGGGCTGGTGGTGAAGGATCCTTTTGTGAAGATCAGCAGTTCTCTCCACTTCTATCCCAGGCAAAGATTACATTTAACTCCCAGGGGTCTTTTCTTCCTCAGACCCTTTTCAGACTGAGTCACTGTAGCACTGCAGATAGTTTTGGGTGTCTTTTCATTTTTTTTGACAGTATAAAATATATACCTCAGTGAGCCATAAATCAGTGGTTTATCAGAGAATAAATCATATCTGTAATAAGGGACCACTTCTTTTTAATTGGACAGTGCATTAAATGAAACAGATAACTTCCTCAAAGAATACAAAAATGTGTCAGATAGCCTTCTTTAATGAATTTTAATTTTAAACCACCTTTTCTTTGAGAGGAAAGCTATTTTTACCCCTCTCTCCAGTAAAATTATACTCTAACTGGAGGATTTGCTGAGTTTTATGTGTTATTGTATTTGCACTACTTTATCTTTCAATCCTATGGTAATGTAGCAGTCTTTTCTCCAGGTTCAAATTGGTTTGTGTTGAGACGAGTCTTCTATCAAATGGGTATCTGTGTGTGCAAGAGTCTATGTGTTTGCATGTGCATAAGTGTATGCACGTGCACGTGTGTAAATGGAAAAAGTACGTCTCTGACTGCATTTGCGGGACCCAGCCTACACTGACCAAGTGCTATGTATGAGAATTGTTTATACCTTCTGTCTCAGGTGGTGATAACATGTTCCCCCCAAGAACAGCAACTAAACAGAGCAGAGATATGTTGGTTAAACTTGTCTTAGAAATGCTGAGACTAGAAATTATGCAAACATGAGAAGGCTGTATTCAAAGCATTTCTGCAAATACGCCAGGTCATGATTCTGTTGACACATTCTTTTATTTGTTTGCTGGTGGATAACTGGTTGGATCTGATTTTATTTGTGAGAGTGTTGCCATGAAAGAGACAGCATCCCTAACACCTGCCTGAATGCTGGGGAAAACCTCTGCACTGGAAGTACACTCCTAGCTGACTTTTAAATAATTAGGGTAATGAGTAGTGACCACATAGAGTGACCTCCTTGGGAAGAGGAGGAGGACTCATTTTATTTTGTAAGCAAGTATGGACCACCTCATCAGGGAATGAAATAATGAACAAGGATCAGAGACAACACAAATGACATAAAACTGTAAAATAGAGATGTGCTTTCTTGCTTTTTCTCATTCAGATCACACAGCCTCTTTAGGGCAGCAACTGGCTGAGAGTAGGAATTCTGGTCCTTTGGGATCCTGACATTTTTGAAATTTTCTTTTCAGCAGAGCTGGTGCTTTGTCACAGACCAGGAAGAGATGAAAAATTCTGATCCAAAGGGCTGTGTTTTGCAGATGGCTTTCACGTCACCTGAGGTTAGGTGTCACATCTAAACAAGTCAGCTGGAAGCATTTGCAGCAGATGAAAGAAGACAAACCCTTAAGGAGATGATGGATCCTATTGCAAAGATGATGCAGGGGACATGGACAAGGGCTGCTTGTTCATGTGTTTTTCCATCTGTAGGGCCAGGCTTGTGAGATCTCTTATCCTACACTGCTTTGATGCAGGTAGGGATGAAGTTCTGATGCCTAATGGGGGTTGCGAGTCTGGTTATGAAGTTGGTGAACAAGGAAGAACAGGGTTACAAAGTACAAATATCAGGTCTCTGTAAGGTATCTAAGAGAAAATTATATGGCTTCCGAAAAAAAACGAAACAAAACCCAAACAAACAAAACCAACCCACGAACAAAAAACCCCGAACTTTTTCCAGTTAGCAGATTTTCCATTAAAAAATGGCCCTGATGTCCACCCAGGAGGTGGGTACAGATCAGAATGGGAAGGAGGCATCTGACTGCATTTGCCACTCTGGGTTTGCCCCATCCTTCCTGTGGTGAAGATGGTTGGCCATCTGGAAGCCAGCCCAACCAACCTGGCGTCCCCTCCCCTCTTGCTTGGCGATTGTGTTTTGTGAAGGCAGCCAACATTTTCAGGTCTATTTGCTGCTGTGTAGCGGGTATTAACTTCTGGTGCCTTTGGCTGCCCACCCTCAACTCCACTAGTGTCTTGCAAGACCATGGCCCCACTGTTTTTCACTCTCGTAAGGCAGAGAGGCTCCGCAATAATTTTCTTCTCAATATGCTTATGAATTTGAATCTCTTTTATTATTTTCAGCCTTGTGCTTATATTTCCTACCAACACCTTGTGTATGATCTCCCTCCCCTGAGTGCCCATCTGGGTCACTGTAGGTAATAACTGGTGATTAGCTCTGGGCAGAGGCAGCATACATTTTCAAGCAGGTATGAGAAGATATTACAGACAGAAATGAAACATTATTTCAAACTCCTTGTCCTTGGTGGGTTTGGAGTAGGTATAATTTTTTTTTTTGTTTTGCTGGTTGAATTTCTGAGAAACTAAAGGCTTAGAAACATACAGAAAATTCTTTATCCTTGTCATCTTAATGCATCTCTTCTTTAGTATGGCTCTTTCTTAGTGCCACCATTTGTTTGGAAATGATTGAATCTATAGTGCTTTTTTTTCTCTCATTTGCTTTTCTGTTAAATTCTGGAGTAGTTTAATGAAGACACTTACCCAGATCTGTGTATTTCTTACAAAAGTTATTCATTGTTCAGCAATTTAAAAGGTAAAATCATCTGCATGGTCATCATTTGTATATAGCACATTAAGCCTTGAAGCTTAATATAGTGTATAATGCATGTTTCTTTCTGCATAATGAGATTGAAAAATCTAGACGACAGCTTTTTTCCAACAGAAAGCTTCCAAAATTATAAAAAAAAAAAAAAAAGAAAAGAAAAAATCCACAATACAGTGTTTGGGGAAATGCTTTGTTTAAATGCCTGTCAGTTAACAAGATTGGTCAGCTGAAATTAAAATGTACAGGGTATCTTTTCAAAGGAGGACCCTGCCATCTAATCCTACATTTCTACAACTGTTATCTACTGCAATTGCAAGGATGTACTTGGATCCTGACATCTCCTTCTTGCTAGCAGAACTGCAGCTTTTGCAGTGAACAAACATGCCTCTAAAACAAACTGGGAAGAAGGAAAAGACTCTGCATAGATGAGATTCGATCACCCTGTGTGGCATCACAGATGGAGAAAGTCAAGCTTGGAAAAACATGCCTTCACTTCAAGTCAGATCGGTCACCTCTGCCAGGCTGAACTTTGATTTTGAGTGTGCACTGATCCCCTACACACCCATCCGACTGCAATAGGATGGAGTCTTTCCTGAATTAGGAAAATACTGTCAAAATTGGAATGCCAGCTTAATGCAAGTACAATAAAACCAATATAACACAAGAGCAGCAGACAAGGAGTGGTATGCCATCTAGTGTGCATTGTTTGGTTAATAAAACAGTTATTTACCGCTCAGCTGAAAACATTACGTCCTTCTGCTCTGTGTGGTTAACAAGACTGTCTTCAGGTTTTGCACAGTACTTAATGCTTAAATAACTTCTCAAAGCTGGGCACACCCTGTGTGAGGCAGGATGGGATTTTAAATCCAGGTGCTTGGCTCTGGAGCACTTGGACTGCTGGGAGGAACCGTGCAGGCTGGTTCCTCAAGTGGTCTGGGTATACATGGGCTCCACTGCACCTTGCACCAATTCCCACCAGGATGATGAGGGGGGCAAAGAGGGGATGGGGGGCATCCCAAAGCCTTAGAAAGGTGAGCACCTTCTTGCTGGTTCTGAGTGTCATGGCCAGCCTGCCAGTGGGGAGCAGGGAGGGTGACCACCTCCTGGAGAAGGTGAGGAGGGAATGTTGGGACACGAGAGCCCACCCTGGCACGTGGCCAGGAATGGCCTTCTGGTGTGATGTGCTCTTGGATTTTATTTAAATCAGTAAGACGAGAGGACAGTTCAGAGCACCGGATTAATTCCACTTTCTCCCTCTCGCTCTCTCTTTTTTTATTAGGAAAATAAAAGAGACTTTGAAATATTAAGAGAGAGTGGGATTAGAGCCCTCTCCTGCTACCCCAGTCTTTCCTCCCCTATTAATTTCCACTTGATTAGAATTCTTTTTGAAGTATTTAAATATGGACAATAGGAAAAAGGGAGGGTGAAGTTATTGAATATCAGTTAAACTGTATTAATATAAGCTCAGTTCCAGCTTTTATATAGATACTTCATATATATGTATAGTTTCCACAAGGAATAAAGTAGATCTATCCCTCCTCCCCTACCTAAAGTAATTATGATTTTAAAAAAACTATAATGAAACTCTTAAACTTTAATAGCCCATTTATAAATCCCCAGCTTAAAATTTAAATGCTTTAAAAAAAGTTTAAGAACTGTAGAAATTTGATTTTTTTCCCCCCCTTTTTTCTCTTTTTTACATAAGAGACACTTTTATACCATAAAACTTCTGAAGCCACACAGCATTTCACGAACAGTCACCCCTGGCCTCAGTGAAAATTGGGGTGCTAAGAGGCCAGTAAAGAGAATGTAGGGCTTTCTGTGCTAGTGTGGGGAGGTGGTGGTACTCACCCCTGTGCCAGCGAGGTGGTCCTGGTGGCCTCACCTAGGTTTGGAGAAAAGATGGAAAACAACTTCTCTCTTCGATGGCCAGCACTCAAATGCTTCACCATTTTACAGGGTGTGATACAGATGCCCTGAGCTTTTATTTTCTTAGTGAAGAGTAAGCCCAGGATTGCTGATGGATGCTTTGGGGTGCCTGTGATAGACAGTGCTGGGTATCCCTGTCACAGTCATTTTGCACCTCCTGACTCACTACCTGCTGGGACAAGCTGTACTTTGGGGGTTTATTTATAAATCAGTACTTTTATAAAACACATTTAGGTATCTCCATCAGGATTCATAAATCCTCTCAGCTAACCTAGGAACTACAGTTTGATTTACAAACCATGACTTTTCACATCAGATTTAACTCTCTGACTGACTTCTGAAACATTCGATTGGCTTAGAAGTCAGGAAATAGATTTACAAATCCTAAAACAGATTTACGAATGCTAAAACATAATCACAAGTCATGCCAATAAGTTCTAAGAAAAGAAAAAAAAAAAAGGTGTTTGTTTACAAATCTTTTCTTTGCATTAGGAGTACAGAGACTGATTTGCAGCCCAGGGCTCTGAGATCCTGTCATCATTACGGTTGGCTGTAGAGATCCATCTCTTCCTTTTGAATGCAAAACTCTGATCTGTAAATCTCAGTCGTTTTTTCTAGTTCTGGCAGAGCCTAACCTCTAGCTAGGCTGTAGGAACCAACAGGGACCGGCATGACTCCCACCATTACCACCAACCCCTACACACAAGAGATGACCACAAGATGACCATCACTGCCACCCATGAGAACACACAACCAACCATGCCAGGAGGGCAGACAAAATTACTATGGCTACGGTGGAATTCTTCTTAAACTTGCTTAACAAGAGGGAGGAGGTTGCTAAAGGAGAAGATGTACTTAGGAACAGGTGTTCCCCTTCTCTGATGGCTTGTAGCACATTCTCAGAAGCACTGTGATTCATATCCTTCCTCTCCATGCCGCAGTGCTCCTCTATCCTGTCTCCTGGGACAGGCTTAGCACCAAAGTAATCACAACTCATGGTCTTGTGCTCTTATAAATGCATTGGAAAGAGGCCAACTGATATATTTTTGTAGTGCCTCCATTGTGGCTTGATGGGCCCTGCTAGAAGGGGAAAGAAAAGGAATTTTATATCTGCCTGTGGATAATTTGTTACGTAGCATTTTCTGAGTGTCATGTCATTTCTCTGAGGTGGTGGACCTCTGCACTGGATTCAAGAAATAAAAACCCTATAATTTATCTGTTTCCCTTGCAAAATGTTGCTAATGATGCAAACTCCGATCTTCTGTAATGTTCTCGAGAGACTTAGAGGAAAAAAATAACTTGTCCAGCATGTCTACCGTTAAAATGTGCAAAAACACCTTCAGAATTCGATGATTTCTCCTATTTTTCTTTCTTTTTTTACTCCTTCATCTTCCAGATATACATCATAAAGCAACAACTGGCACTAATTCATTTTCCCCTTTGCAATCACCTTTAAAGGAAAAAGCAGAAAGGGTTTTCTGCCAGGTGTAGACATGAGGAATAAAAGACCAGATAACAATGAAGATTTCATGGAAACTCACAGATATGAGCATTCAAGTGTAAGGTCTGCAATTAAATGATGGGCACCAATTTTCAGATGACATTTTGTAAACAGAAAGCTGAAAAATGCAGCCTGAGAGTCAATTTTGAGGCAGAAACATGAGAATCTAAAGGAGGTCAGTGGAGGAGGCACACGTCACCAGAAAGTTTGGTCTTGTTTATTAGAAAGAAACAGTCAAGTAAAGGAATAACACCTCCACACACACAGCCCACCCCCTTCAGTTTCCTGAGGCAGGTCTGCACTAAAGGGAGGGTTTAGTCTCTGGGCGCAGATTTTCTGTCCTGGCTGGGCTACGAACTGGAGGTATCTTACCGATGCTGGTGAGACTTGGATTACAAAGCATTGCCAAGGTCCTCCTCACCTGCTCTTTGAACTGGACTTTGTATCTTTTGCTCATTCCCTTTCCAGCATAAAATAATTAAAGCCTCCTTTCCTAATTAAACACTTGATGCTCATAGTGCCCTGTCCTAAACCTTGTCTAGATGCAAGGAGAAAGAGTCAGTCCCTTGGAGTCTGGCTTCCTTCCTCACACCAAGATGCCCAAGAAAATGCCATTTCCATTTCCCTCCCCCAGAGACAACTTCTGTCTCATATTATTAAACTTTCTCCACCCACCTCTTCCACCATGTGCCCTCAGGAGCTAGTAATAATAATATTGCAAATCCTGTAATAAATATTGCGATCACTGCCTAACAGGCAGTCTAAAAAAGCTGAGGATAAATAAATAAATAAAAACCTAAATGAATTTTCCCATTTATCTGTGAGCACGAGAGAGGAAGAGAGAAAAGAGTTAGCTATTAAAGATCCTGCATAGCCACAGGCAAATTCTAGCATCATCTCCTTGCAGAGACCTTTTTTTTTTAAAGCAGAGATTACTCTGGCGGTTCAAGGTGCTATCGAGCTCTAACCAGGGACAATTACAAGGCTCCAGTTGGAGCGTCTGAGATGATGCTTATGTCTGATAAGGTTGAAGGGGAATAATGGAAGGAGGGAAGTGATAATGGACTGCTGAATAGGTGGGTTGGGGTATCATTGCCATAGAGCCTGGAGACAGAAGCAGCTGCTGTTGCAGAGAGGGTGTGGGTTTTCCCTTTTTTTTTCCCTATTTTGTTACTATTTTCCCCATATAAGAAAAAAGATATCTCTGAACATACACTTCAGAATGATTTTTTTTTTCCTCCTAGCTCCAAGCAACATATTGTAATGCTATTCACCAACACTTTTTATGCCTTAAGAGCATTCACAAAACAGCCCTGCTTGCCTTGCCTCTCTAATCACTCAGTTCAAGAGATTTGGAGACCATTTCTTCCATTCTCTGCTCATCATTACTTTACCGAGGATCCATCTGGACCCCATGACAGCTCACAAAGCACCCAAGGAACATGCCTCACTGGGTGAGCTAAACCAGGGGCCAAGGATGTCCATCCTGGTGTGGGTGAGAGGGAAGAACTATGTCTGCTTTCAGGCCCTCAAGTCTTCCAGATGGCACTGCTCCTCCATGTTTTGTTGGCGGCTGGAATCCTAAAGGCAAAATGTGCTTTCCTGATGTCCCGAGAGCAAAGAAGGAAAACTTGTCTGGTTTGCTCTTCTCCATCGTTCATAAACAGCCAGCAAACCCAGTCATCACTAAGGGATGAACCCTACCACTGGGATGCCTTGCATACCCCTAAGAGTGAGCTGAGCCCTGCCTGAGCCCTCCCACTCCCTGCTGATGTGTTCTCACCAGATTGTGACCATCATCTTCCTAAAACTAGTATTGCTGGTAGACCACAGAGAGCATTGGCAAAGACTTTATTATATTTTTTCCTGCGATTTCTTTTCCTGGGCCAGATTCTAGCTGATAATTAATTCGGTGCATTTAAATATCCAATAAAGTCTATTGTTTTTCTCTTTTGATTATGAGACTATTCTCTTTTGCAGATCCTTTTATGTCTGTATTTCCTTTTTGGAAGTATAAAATTAGATCAGGATTTCATTTTTCTTCTTTTATCAAGGCAAGACAGAGTTGTCTCTATCTTTTTCTCTGTACCACTGAAGGCTGACAAGTACCATCAATAATCAGAAAGAGGGATTTCAGAAGAAAAAAAACCAAATTAAATCTTTCCTACACTGGAGGGCCAAGACTCCCTCTGACTGACACAAATATGGGGGGCCCTGTGTAAAGAGAATACACACACAATGCATTTTTGCTTGGCCCAAGAAAACATGCTTGCAGTTTCCTGAGAGTTGGACAAATCCTGGACAGTGGAATGGAAGATCTTCAGACAGTGAACCTTTTGAGAGGTGGAGAGTGAACCCCCAAAACAGGCAGTCATTTGCAGCTATGTCTTGACCAAAACTTGCAGCGAGGTGGTGCCAGATACATATCAAACCCCCAAACCATGCAATTTGCTTTAAAGAAATCACAGCACCACTTTTGGGGTGGAATTTCTCTCACCCGCCTTTGAATACTGATAGTGTCAACAGCTGATCTGGGGGGTTCAAACTCATGTTTCTGCCCAGGGAGATGAACATGCCTTCATGGAGTACAATTAATTCAACCATCTTGAGATGGGATGGACTATGGTCCAGAAATGTCCATTTCTCACTGTAGACTCTAACATGAACCTAAACAGAGTTCAGGTGTAAACAAGTACCCCATTCACTTCCAAAGGCAATGAGATAACCCCACCTTTGAAATACAATTCAGTTGCCTCCTAGATTTTAAACCAGTAGAGATGTGCGGTTTTAAGCAGGTCTCCATCAGATGATGTTGAGACTGGTGTATTCATGTGACTCCAGGATCTGGGGCTCTGAGGGAGATAAGTTGTGAGAGATGATAACACTATGAAGTTCACAACTGTACTCATGTCTGTGTCCTTCAAGACCCACATCTCTTTTCTTGCTCTGATCATACCTCATTGGGTGATAGTAATTCAACAAGTCAGAGGATTGCTTTCCCTTATAGGTCTTCAACCTTCTTCTTCCCAAACACATGGGACTGCAAGCATCAGAGGGGACAATTACCAGGGTTAATGGACCAGGGATACTTGCAGTGTCATCCAACAAGACACCAGCACTTTCACTGTGTTCTTGCAGGACAGGAGGTCTCAGAGACAGACCTACCCAGAGGGATAGTGCATGTTCCTGCTTGGAGAGCCACCACCACTCCTGCTCCCTGCTTGGTTTCCTTTCTGAGCTTTTGATGGGATGTGGAGGGCATTGAGAGCTGAGCCTGCAGGTGGGTCCAGAAGCAAGACAACACTGGCAGAGGCTGGAAAGAAGACATAAGAATGAAATGCACGCAGAGAAGACTAGGAACTCATGGTATGTCTTTACAGAGGGCAATGTGCATGGACAGGCATGTTCATTTTTTAATTAAAACGAAAAGAAGAAAAAGTAGAAAAAGCTGGTGTCATCTGCAACAGTTGAAGATATTTGGTATTCCCTTTCTTGCTACTTCAATTTACTGTTCCCCCACGCAAATTTCCTCACCTTGAACCTTTGTGTGAGGCGAGAGCACAGAACTCAGTGATTGAAATAGCCACAAATTTCTGTATGAAGAGCAAGTAATAGAGGGGGAAATGCCTTTCTGCTCTTTGCCATTGTAATGGACTAAAATAAAGGAACTGGTGTGTGATGCCAGGAGAAAGAAGATTTTATCTGTCCAGGTTATACCCTGGATACTAATGCATTTCAACCAAGATCAGTCACTTTGAAAAAAAAAAAAAAAAGTTGATTTTCTTTCCAGCTCTTGGAAGTGAATCTATTTGGTGTCAGGCTGAAAGAAGACAGTGTGTAAGTAACTGAGAAAGTGTTTACTCAGTGAATTAGTTCAGCTTTCATTGTGCACAGAGGATTATGGCCTCAGCAGTGGATGAGCTCCATTTCAGGCTGGAGTGGCTCACTTAGCTACCTCCAGGGCAGGACTAATTATCATAGGACTTAGGCCATTAAAGGGCTTTAACTACCAGTGCTCTCTCCCAGGTCTGGATTAACTGTTTGCCTAGAGCAAAATGCCTAGATAACCATACAGCCTAATGGTCTGCTTTGATTTCTCTGCCCCCACTGCCCACCCCTCTTGCCTTTAAACTTTACATTATTGGCAGATCTGGAACAAAAGCTAAAAATATTAATACTATTGCTGCAAACTGTCAAAGGAGTTTTGTTACAGGTATGGGGTTTTTTTTAACTCTTTTGCTTTATCATTTCTAAGGCAGTTTTAGGAAGTACTATCTTGCATGGCAGAGAGCCCTTACCTGACTCAGGTGGATTAAGAGGGGCTGCTCAAAAGGCATGATCCCCAAGGGAAAATACCAAAATGCCCACAGAGCCCAGCTCTGTTGTCTACATGACAGTAATTGTGGCAGAAGGTACTCTGCATAGAAATAGCAAAAGACTATCGTGCCTTGAGGCACTAAATAGTCAAGATGAGAGCAGAGTTATTACCTTACTTCACAGAAGAAGAGCTGGGGTACAGAAGGTTTAAATGGGTTGCTCAAGGTAACAGATGGAGAATGTGGCAGTGGTTGGTCTGCTTCTTATCATTAGAAATATATTTGAAAAATTATCTAGTGATTCTTCTTTAACATCAGCCTTCTCAGACTTTCAGGTAGTATATCAGCACATCGGGGTAGTTTTTGGCTGGAACAGGGTGACTGAAAGAGGTAAAACTCAAGCCTATAGAATCAGATATAGCTTGGACAGCCATCCTCTTTCAGTACAGGACCTCAGGAGGGCATTGAGGGAATCTAGCAAGTGGTGCACTAGAAACAAAATAGGTGGTTCTTCACATCACAGAGTTGTGGAGCACCTGGTTTGTGCTGAAGGTATGTGGGTTCAGAGTTGTGAAGGAAAACTTCCTTTTAAAAACTCTTGTACAGAAGTGTAGTGGGTGCATTTCTGGTCTGTTCCTCTGCTAACACTCGGAGCCATAAGGCTGCAGAGATGCTGTTCTTCATGCTGACTAGCACTGCTTCTACTGCCATGTCTGTGTGCCCCCAGGGCAACACTTAGGGCACCAGGGAGAGCTGACTTGTCCAGAGGACTTCTTGGCACCATTCGAAGGTGGAAATGTTAGCAATGAACTCATACCTTTTCTTCCCTACAGCAGCATCCTTAAGACAGTTTTTGATCTCCACCTTCCAGTTTTGAGTGGTAAAGGAAATATTGGTCAATGACAACCCCTATGTTGAATATGCATGGCCCAATATGGCAACTAGTTACAAGCACAGAGGGCCTTACTTATGTAACTCAGGTGTTCTGTAAAAAGCACTTGTCCAATCAAAGCCTATAAAATCTGACAGCTCGAACCTATACTTGTGTTCCTCCGTGTACTTACATTCTTCACAAATACATAAACAATATAGGTCTTAGTGCAAAACAATATACAAAAATCAGTATGATTCCCATCGTTTACCAAATTACCAGAGTGCATCTCAGAAATATGCTGTGTGTGGAGTGAAAGACAGCCCTGACCCAACCAGACAATGGTTTTAGATGGGTGGTAGAGTCTCACTTCCAATGTTCATAGCCTTCTCAAACTCAGGAAGGCTATATGTGTATGGCTAAACACATGCTCAAAAAGTCAAGATACACATGAAACAAAGCCAAGAAAAAGGATGCTTGGGTCAGCAGCAGGGCACAGCCTGCATAAATTAAAACAATTCAGGTTACTTCAATAAAGTCAAGTGCCTGTAATCAGGTTTTGCTGATGACATGGCCTTGAATTCTACCAAAGCCTGAGGACTTTCTTTGGTATGTGCCTGTGCTGGAGTCTGTACCCTCAGCAGGGCTCCTGCATGCCTTCCATTCCTGGCATGCTGGGAGCACACAGCATTTGAAAGCAGTGCGGGTCTAGCAAAGGAGGCTTTGACGCTTTTCCCCATTCCTTTGTTCACAACACTTCTTGGCTAACCAGATTCTGCATTCTATAGCCCAGCTAACAGCTTCCACAGTATTTTACAGAGCTCTGAAATCTCTTGCAGATGGTTGAAACATGCCAAAATTGTGTTCTGCTGCTTCGTCTATATGGAAATTGCCTAATTTCTGCCTTCCTCTGGTTTCTTACTCTGAGGATGATGGGGTTTAGTACTATCCCTTCTTGACCCTGCTGCAGGTGTGAACCAGATTACAAGACAAACTACCTACTGGAGTGCAAGTTATTTGTTGTTTGCAGATGAATGGAGCTGATTTTCATTTCCTGTGATTTTGAGTATTAAATTCCTTCCCATCATCATTTACCCATTGCTTGACATCTTCTGTTTTCAACTCGTTCATACCTCATCATATCTGAAAACCATCACATTGAAGCCCATCAAGAAAAACATAACCAAAGCATCTCACAAAGTAAAAAAGAAGCAGGTAATTGTGAAACAGCAAGCAGGTACTGTTGAAGAAAGGGCATTTCTTAGAGGGAAACATAGACCATCTGAGGATTTCCTCTCTGAGTTCCCAAGAATGCTCCAAGCCTGGATGAAACATCTGCCTATGAAGTCTATCAAGAAATCCCCCAAAATAAAAATCACAACTGAAATAATCTAGAAGCAAGTGAATCTTCTCTCTCCTCACCAGGAGAGCTGAATACTGTGCACTTTCAGAGGCAGTGACTGTCCTTTACTGTGTGCTTGCTCAGCACAGCAAGACCCTGACCCACTTTGTAGCAGAGAGGGATAACTGTGTTGAGGCGAGAACCCCAGAGCTAAGGCCAGACAGGGAAAGCATGTTTTGGTGCCTCCTTCTCTTATTTATCATATGGAGGTTTCCCACCTTCCAGTAGAACTGCAAATAACTTTTAAAAGCATGCTACAAAATTAATTTTCCAACAGCTGCTGTTCTGTAACTACGAGGAAATAAGTCAATGAAACACCAATGTGAACTCTGATACAGCCCTCATGAGAAGTTCTTCCCTGATACAAAAAGAAAAATCTGTGAAACTAATAAGCTCAGCTCAGTTTATACAGAGGAAGTCTAAGGACTAAAGGGATTGCAAGCCCATTTGGAGATACTCCATCCATAACACTCCTGCCTCTAACATAGGCTACAGGGATAGGAAACAGCAGGCTGAAGTCTCCAGACAGGTCAGCTGTTGTGCAGTACTGTGTTGATTTTGAATTAAAACAGTGTAAGAAAACTCAGATGAGTGTCCTTATTCTGAGAAGGTGATCCTCATTTTGGAGAGATAGCCAGCTTTCCATAGTCAGGAGCACTTGACTCCCACCCCCAAGCCTGTGCTAGCTCTCTTTATCCCATATTTGGAGACTAGACAGTAAGATCGTCTTGACAAGTATCCCACTTACCCTGATGACAAAAGTAAATGCCTACAGCACAGCAAAAGAAAGTCCATCAAACAGTTTGAGTAATATGCTGTGTAGGTTGTGGATTTGGATAGATTTGCTTTTTTTTTCCCCAGGTATTTCTCACATTTCAGAAGGATCCCCCACCCTTTTGCTATGATCCAGGTCTGCCCTTGTCATCTGAGCTGGGATGATGGCTGTAGCTATGGCTAATACCTGCCTGTAGTGGCCTGCACTGAACCACCATAACATCCTGATCACACACCAGACTCACCTGTCTGTCATGGTGTACCCTTAGCCCAGACCCGGATTTTACTACCCTGATGTCTTTCATTCTCGATGACCACAAGGATATGTGTTGTTTCTACCTCTTTAGCAGGACTTTCATATTACAGCTCAAGAATCTTAGTAAATTAAAGATGTTCTTGCATGTCCACTCTGGGATCTGTTGCAATGAGATCCATTAGCTCCCTAACACATCCCACTGCTTCAGTCAAAAGACTAGACAAGGTGGATGATGGTTCTGATTGACTGGGACCATGAGATCTCTGTGGTTTTATACACACTCCTCTACAGCAGATGATAACAAGTTTGCCACCACACATTGTGAACTGGCGCAGTTCTTGATAGCAAGTGAGAAAAGTTCATGCTGCAGATGCAGAAGATTTTAGTCATGGTGAAAAGTAGCTGAATTCATCACCCACTCAGAGATGGGTTTTTCTGAAGGCTGGCTCTATAGAAGACAGCTATGCTGAGAAACAGAGAAAAGGCAAAAAGAATAACATTAGCTGGGAACTGAAAAAAAAAAAAAAAGGAAAAAAAAATCCACAAACAAACAAAAGCATGTTATGGGAGAACAGCTAATCTTGTAGCATAAGTACAGAACTCAGTGCTCAGCGGAGATAACAAAGACCAGGGGTTCTTGTGTTACAAGTCAGCTGCTGTCCCCTAGCTTTACATCTACTCAGAAGACAAAACAGGCACTGTCACATAATGTCACTATGCCTATGAGAGCTAAGCTCCTGGACGAAAAGCAGCTGTCTGAAGCTCAAGCCAGGTAAGATGGAAATGATTCTTCAATGGAGGAGAAAAAAAAAAAAAAGAGAAGATATTATTCACGAACTTTCTAAGGTAATGCTGATGCTCTTGTCCCCTTCACAAAGGGAGAACACCACCAGTGCACCAGAATTGCACTTATTCTTTAAGGCTCAGCCTATTCTGGCCATGAGCAGCCTCTGGGCACTGAGATCACTCTCTTGCTTTCCCCTTTCTTTCTGTGAGCCTGGTGAGGTGCAGGACTTCATCAGGCCAGGTCTGAAATGCCTCTTCTCCAAGATAAGGAGAATCACCAGCTGAAGGTGAGTTGCAAAGAACAGAGGATGCCAGTGAATTGGAGATTTTCTCTCCTTAACTGGTCACAGACTTGGTTTGGGGGCATGACATTTTCTGTATACATATAGAAGGAGTGATGAGGGTGATTGATCAAATAGCAGAAATATTTGGAAATTCAAGGAAAGAGGTGTTCCATTCATTTTGATCCAAGAGCTGTTAAGTTCTTAGGAGCATTATCAACACGTGAGGGAGTTATTTTGACACATAGAAGAATTAATGAATTGTGTTTTCTTCTGTGTTTAAACTCTTCCATCCCTTCCACAATGACCACAGGTCCCAAAATAACCTCCCACTCCCCAGTTTTCTTCTCCCTGCTTCACATTCTTCCTTTGGAAACCAAGTAAAAGTGAAGAGGGCACAAGATGACTATCTAATAATCTGCTTGCCAAGGTGAAGTACAGCTGGGTAAATAGTGAAGTCATCTCTTGAGTTAACTCTTGTATCTAGAGTTAATTACCTGACCTGTCACCCACTGATTAAAGCAGTCAACTGGAATATGGCAATTCCTTCTGTGCAGCACAGCTTAGTCAACTGAAATTGAATTTAATCCCTCTTACATGGTTGCCTCTTCCCTCTTATGTGTGCCTTTTCAGAGACATGTAGGTTCTCTTCTGACAAAGTCTTATCGAGGTCTCTGTCTCATGACAATGTGGAATAAAGGCCAAACCCACAGAATTCTTCATGAAACAGAATTCCTTTTTCTCTCCAGCTTGCAGAGTAAAGGGCAAGAAGTCTCCTCATTGGCAGCTCCATAATACTTGCCTCTAAGGACACTTTCCTCCTAATCCCCAGTAACAGAAAGATTTTTGTGCCCTGAAGCGTGAAGGTTTATGTCTCTTCCACAGCACTGGATGTTTTGTTTAAAATTCAGAGAATTATAACTTCTAAAATAACATCTGTGTTCCCTTCCTGTGGATGCTTTAGCTGCTGAGACCTGCTGACTCAGGTCTTTCAGCAGTAACGCTTTTCACAATGATACAAGGAATACCTTGGGGTAGTAGAGCTCAGAGGGTGGCAGCAGGAGTGCTTGTGCCTCCTTCCAGCAGGATTAGGGAGGAGAAGGAGGCTGATTGACTGTGTCACCCAAGCGCTTGTGTTTTCAGCCAGTCCCTTCTCTAGGACATATCACGTTCATACAAGGAAACTTTAGAGACTTGCTCATGGTGTCCTCATCAAATAGACCAGATGGCTGAGCATCTGCTTATCTGCTCATTCATTGTGTTCCATGAATAACCTTTCTATTTAATATCTGCTCTCCTGAGATGTGTATGCCTCTGACAGGCTAAGAGACTCTCATAACCCATCATGGTAGGAATGGAGAAAAGCAGTTTAACCTGATGTTCCTAGGCCAGACCAGTGGTGGGATGTCCCTCTCTGTCTGGCTTGATATGAGCCACATTGCTAGAATGGCATCAGCAAATACTGGCCAAGGTGAGATCTGCACTCTGAAGGGACAACTGCAGCTCTGTGGCCTGCTCCGGACTCTTGGAAAGCACTTCTAGCGCTTGTGATTTCCTAAAATTTTCCTTCTGCTGATCAGCAAAGTTCACAGTCTTCTTCTGCCTGTCCCTGATTCAATGCTCCTTGCAATTGCTGTGTCCATCCACAGAACCACTGGATCTGGGACACAGTTTCCAAAAGCTGGGCTGCAAACTGCTCTGCCTGTTCAAGTTTGACATCTAGCTCACACAAAGCTCTCCCCCCTGTTACACTGTGTGCATTCAACTTCTTGGTAGTGCACAAAGAAAATTCAAGCGTTTTACAGAAAAATAAATGTGCTCTCATGGATATGTATAAAATTACCCAAGTCTATGCATGGAATCTGTCTGTTTTGTCCTCTTTGGAGTTGCTTCTTCCTCCTCTTAACACGTGGAACAAATGTCTCCTTTGGACTGTGATGGGGTAACTTGGAGAGGTCGGCAGAATTGCTGCAGACGGACCCTGGGCTGGTTTTATTTTTCTATTGAACCTTGATGGAAACGCATGCACAGCAAGTCAGGGCCTGTTCCTTTTCCTTTCTCCTTTCTCTCTCTCTCTCTCTTTTTTTTTTTTTTTTTTTTTTTATTTCTTCCAGGAGTGCTGATGATAAGAAAAGCAATGTCTAAATCTTCTTAATGGTGTTTATGCAAGCAGTTTTGCTTAGCTGCAGTCCCTGCCACCCCCTCCCCCGTCCACCCTCCCCTCCCATCTTCCTGCTAATATCGCTGCTTCATTCCTTTCCCTGTTGGCTATTACTATGGACTACAGCGAATCTAAAACTAAATAATCCCCTTAGTGTCAAGTTTTCTGGGCTGAGCAAATAAATCTAACCAAATGCATTATCTAGGTAGAGGAGGCTGTTGTAAGGGGGAAAAAAGATAAAAGCTATTTTACTTTAAGGCAAAGAGTAAAACCATCATTTTTCATTCGCATTGTACTTTTAAAGTTTTTTTTTTTTTCATTTTATTTTATTTTAACTTTACTGTTCAATCCTTTTCTCTTTCCATTGTAATTTAAAAAAAAAAAAAAAAGGCAGCACAGGCTCTGATTTGACGCATTGAAGAGAGGGAGAAAGACCCCAGAAAAGGTGCCGTTCAAATCCCCCTCTCAGACGGGTAATTCTGATCAGGCAGTAAAGCAGTATAAATAAATAAACCCTTCCCCACTTCCTCTCCCCTGGGGGAGGGGAGACGAACGATATTAGAAAACTCATTTACAGGAGGAAGAGCACATGGAACATCTGCATGTTGCAGGGTGAGGTGGAGAGGTCTGCAGTGTGTCTGCCCTGCCTCAAGTTCACAGGTTGGCACCTCACAAGAGCAGGACTGTATCTGTCTGTGGCTGTGGTGACAAAGAAGGACACTTTTGGGGATCATTTAGCCTGTGTGTGGAGGCAGGGCTAACCCAAACCTGGCAACAAAGTGCATCAGGCCTGGAGAACTGTGTGCTTAGCTCCCATTCTCATCTGACATCTCTTAGAAAGTGCAAGCAAAGCCCCATAGCTATTAGCCACATAATCTCTTCTGCAAATCCATGGCCAATATCAGCCAATGGAGCTCCATTGCATTTGCACCAGCCGAACATTTGGCTGATGTTGTTCCCGTAGCTGCTGGTGTTCACATCTGAACCAGGTTTGGTCAGTTCTGCCTTTGTCTCCAGCCTTCCCTGTTTCCTGATGGCTATACCCTGTGGTCTGGGGAAGAGTGGATGCATCCTCCACCTATCAGTCTCTCTGGATACCAGCCTCATGAATTGTCCATGTGCATAAACAGCATAAATGACCCAATACCAGCACTGCTTACCTGAATTCATCCTCTCCCATATTTGAAAAGTCAAATGCATACCCAGTTAAGAAGGTACCTGGTGTATCTTTGCTTTTGCAAAATCAGAACCCGACTGACATGTTTCTGTAAAACAAAAGCTTCATATTTTAGCCTACATAAGCAAAAAATCAAATGAGTTGCTGATTTTGGATCCGCAGTCTTCAGGAAGAACAGAAAGATCTCAGACTTTTGAAGATAGATGCACAAGCAGCGTGAGGTGCTGCTCTTTTCTCACACCTCCACTCAGCCAAGGTCTGTCCTCTCCCAGTTCAGTGTTTTTTTTCCACTTGAACTTCAGTTTTGGAATAATTAAGTCAACAACTTTTTCTCTGCACTTGGTTTAATCCCTTTGTTTATGTTATGGGTTCCACATCTCTGTAACCAGTCCGCCAAAGTGATTTGCTTTTAAGATCCACTATTCTTTAAATTTTGCCTATTCTAGATGAACAGATATTACTGTTTGAAACTGATCCTTAGTATCTTTATTTTCCCTTTTTATGATTAAACAACCCTTTTAATTTTTTTAGACCACTTTAGTTCAGAGATAAAACCACAGGAAGGAGAAGAGAAGGTTTGTTCTCTCAGTTCTTTATATATCTTCTCAAAAGAAATCTCAGTCACTGCTCACACTGAAAAAAAACCAGTAAAGTCTACTTCACTGCATTTTGGGGATCAAGATCTGCAATAGACATTACAAGTAATCACAGGCCAGCTCTTGACCTGCTCTTGGTCTGCCTAGCAAGGACACCAGAGTCAAACAATTTGCAATACAATAGTGCAATCATTTTGCTCATTTTAATTGAATTCTCTTTTAAACATCTGCACAAAACTGCTGGCTTGCCTGTGGATGAACTCAAAAGCTGAGGAAGAGGAGGAACTGAAATCTTTGATAAACAGCTGAAGTATATTAACTGAGAAGATCATGCTGGATTATCCATGTGCCCTAAAATGTCCTGCAACTTCTTCCATGGACTTGTTGCATCACCCAGCACTTTTGCCTCCTGGAAAAAAACACCACATGCAATTAAATTCATGGGCACATTATTTTCTGTCAAATCTGGCTTCAATTTATGGTGGTATTAACAGTCATTTATGGGACCTAAGGGAATGTCAAGTGTGCTTCAGTAATTTCCTGCTGATTGGCAAAGTTCTAGTAAGTGTGTGATGATGCACACTGAGTTTCCTGCATTACCAGAAGGTACTATTAAAAACTCTCATAGAGTCGCCTGCTATGAGAACAAGCTTGTCCACTCCTCATGTTAGTGTTTTGCCTGGAGTATCCTCCTCTACAAAAAATTGTATCTCAGGAGCACCCCTGTGAAACAAACAATGTCTCTAAAGTTTTGGTGGTGGTTTTTACTCACTCTACTTGCAGCTCTACTTTTTCTGTGCAAATAGGAGCAATGATATCCACCACTTGTCAGACCTGCCTACTTCTGAAAAGATTTTAACCAAAACCATTTTCCAGTCCCATTGTCCACAGCTGTCCCCCTCCCACTTTGAAGAACCTAAAACCTCTGCTCATCATCCTGAAGTCATGGCACCACGGTCTGCATCCGCATGCAAGACAGAGCTGTTATTGCTTTAACTACCACCTGAACAGCAAAGCTTCATCATAGGGCTTCCTAAATTTCTTTTTAACAGTGCTTTCCCATACAAATTAAATGTCTTGGCCTCTGTTTGACCACCTCCAGTGTGGAGAATTTTTTCTAATGTCCACTTGAATTTCCCCTTCTTGTAAGCTATGTCTGTCAACTCTTGCCCCTTGGCCATGTGACTCTGGAGATTGGTCCCCTCTTCTCTGTAAATCCCCTTTAAGCAGTGCAAGACAGTACCTAGATCCACCTCCTCTCCATGTTGCGCAAACCCAGATCCTCTTTGCTGCTGCTCAAATATCATGTACTCCAAAGAGCTCTGGCAGCTCCTTGCCAGGCTCTTTCTAGTTTGCCAGTCTCATGGTTGTACAAGAAGGGAGCCCAACACAGACCATAGCACACAAAAAATCATTCCCCTTGCCCTGGTGCCTATGCTGCTGCTGCAACCACCATGAAGTTAGGCTTTATCTGTCAAGGGCACGCAGCTGACTCATGTTCAGCTTGATGTTCCTCAGAACCTCCGGTCCTTCTCTACAGACCTCTTCCAGAGAATGTGGATGGGAGAGCAGAACCCCCTACACAGTCCTTAGTGTGCAAATTCTCCTTTGCCAATGAAAGAATCTGTCCAAGAGACTTCAGTCCCAGTGGAGCACTTCATCTCTTGCTTTTGCACTAGGTTCTCACCTTCCTCCTAAGCAGATGATGACAGTTGCTTTCCACCATTTGCCTGTGTTTCAAGCACCTGCTTGCAGTTTAAGGAGTTGTTTAGCAAAATATCATCTTAGAGAAACATGTTTTACAGAGGGTATCTGTGCCTATCCTGGGACTTAGAGTCAATCTTTCCTGATGCTTTCTTGTTCTTTCCTGATGCTCTGTCATTCACTTCCTCTTCCTCTTTGTGTTTTATATTAGGCTGAATCACCACTGTATACCAGACTACTCTGTCAGATGACTGATCCTGCACCGGAGTCAGGGGCAAGGATCCAGGACGGATTGAGCGTGTTGTACAATGTATGGGATTTATGGGTCCATGGGATTTATGGGTCCAAGCCTGGAAAGTTTGAGAGGAGGAATAGTACCAGGAGCCAAGCAGAGACAAGACGGCTCCTGGGACACAAGGCAGCAAGAGCAGGGAGAAGAATTTGCTGTATTTCTCAACAGTGAGTTTGGTTGAACCAGACTAGGCTGCCTTCCAGCATGGCCCTGATCCTATCTCTTCATCAAACAACTCCTTGGTGCTACAGCTATCAACACTAACTAGCTTCTCAAAGCTAGAAAAGATGTCTGCCCTTCTGCATGGGAACACAATTCTGCAGTTTCACTGCCCTTTTGCCCTCTTATAGCCCAGTAAAAAGCATCTGGAACTGATAGAGCTTTTTGAAGTGCTACCATCACTCTGTGGTAATTTTTCTTACATTTTAGGGGGTTTTGTTCCTTTTGGTCCACATAAAAGTGCAGAAATCATTTGTCCAGATCACCCTGGTTATGATTACCAAAGGTCCCTCTTCTAGAGTTCAGACCTGCTTGCACCTGACATCTGGCTGTGTGCCCTCCTACCCACTGACAAATGTGAGATGATTTGAACTGTGTCAGCCCATAGTGAGAGCTGGGAAAGTTGAGGGAAATGCAGCAGGAGTACATTGGTGAAGGATGCCCAGATGTACCTGACAGTCATTGCATCACATGTCTAAGCACAGGGCCAGCCAGTGACCAACAGAAGACTAAACATTTCTATGCCGTTAATGACATCGTTAATAAAACGCAACTTCACTGCAGGCTTCACATGTGCACACTGTGACTTATTAGCCCTTGGTGACTTAATTAGTAGGTTGCCCTCTTCTTTGTAAACCAAATATTCTCTCACTCCAGAACCCTTGCCACATGTCCTTACTCTTTTAGGAACCCGGTAAATATATTTTCACTGTCTTCTGACAGTTTGCTTGAGCACTGTGCCTAGACATCCGTCATCTTGTGTTATTTTCCTTATTACCACCAGTTTATTATCATTTGGTGTTGATTTATCTGCCAACGCCCCAAGAAACTGCATCTCTTTTGGTGTTTTGCCATGCTTTTCTGCTGGGCACAGAAACCTGACTACAAAGGTGCATTGCTTCTAGGCAGACCTTTTCCCTGGTATGTGCCTCTTTTTGGCATCCAGCCTCACCCATCCCTCTGCAGGTCAGGGGTGCCAAAATACAGCTCTTCCCAGGCCTCTTTTCAGCAACAGGAAGGAGGGTTTACAGTTCACTCAACCCATGGAAGACAGCAAGTAAACTGTTCACAGCATCTCCTTGCAATCTGGATGTATCCTTTGCTGGTGGCTTTCGTGAGCAAGCTACAACTAGAAAATATTTCCAGCACTGCTGCACCAGATCTCTTGCCTCTGCCAAAATCAGCTGAATCCACTCTCGCTATTGTTCTCAACCACATTATTTCCACAGAGGTTTGTTTATGTCTGTCAGCTCTTTATGCTGCGGATTGCTGTAGGTTCCTAACAGTTTTGAACCGGTGACAGATGACAAACGTGAGAAAAGTCTGCTAAAAAAAAAAATGGGACCATCTTAAATCACATTGTCACTATAGCATTCCAGGGCTATGAGTGCATGATGGCTTTGACCTTGATTATATTGAGGATAATCCATCTGCACAAACACTATGTGTGTGTATATACAGACACGCATATATATATACACATATATATGTTTATATTTGCAAAAAAAAATGAGACACATTTTTCTGTACATGGCCTTTTAGTGCCACAGGAGTTTGGGACTGAAAGGGACCATTTCTATCCACCAAGTCTCTTTATTTTATCCCTTTTATAATCTTATCTATTTCCATTTTTTAATGGGGTTTTTTGGGGGGTTTGTTTTTTTTCTTTTTTGGTCTCCCATGAGTTTCCAACCTTTTTGGGAGGTTTTTCCAGAGTATGGAAATTCTCATGGTCACTGATTTCCTGCCTAAATTTATTCATGGCTATTTTATCTCACTTTACTCTTGTGCCAGTGCTGCCCTTTTATTGGAGCAACTCTTTCCTCTCCCTCATGTTTAATCCCCTCTATATTTCCTGCTTATTCCCTCCTTCTACTGGAGAAACCAAGGCTCTTTCTGCCTCATGGGACTTGTTTTTCACCCCCTGCTTGCTGTCCAAGCCTTACCAAGCCATGGTTCCTGAGGCACCCACCTTTCTCCAACAATGAGTGACTGGAAGAACTGGATATTTTCCCAAAACAGACTGTACAGTGAAGAGCACAATGACATGAACACTTTACTCTCTCCACTGGAAACAACTTGCCTGAAGCATCCCAGAATTGCAATTTCTTTCATATTTTTATATATATATATGATGTATCGCATCAACACCATGTCTGTTCTTGCCCTCAGGCACCAAACTGAGTTTCTTCTCACCTTGCATCCCACAAAAAAGACCATTGCTACCTCACCGTCCTTGACTTTGCCTCCTTTTCTGGCCACAAGCACCCATGCCTGTGACCCAGGTCTGAATGTCCTGCAGCACACTTCTAATGTCATGACTCTGGCATTTGCTCAGCTGTAATCCTGGCTCTCGGTGCTGAGTGTACTGTACAAAACTCAGCCCCATACTGTCAAGGCTCAGTCCCATCCTTTCACTTGATCCTGTGGCTCAGTAGTTCCCTGTGTCAAATCTGTGCACCTACCCACATTTTTTCTTGCCTTTTCTGAGAAGAGCAGTCTCATTAGCAGCAACAGGGTTATTCTTCTAACTCAGCTATACTGGATCTCACATCACTTGGTTCATGTGAATGTTAGAAATTATTTTCCCCAGCTCCCTACACCTGGATGCAGCAATTAATAATTACAGGTTCTAGCATTACTCACACATAGCCGCTAGCATGTCTTATGGGACAATAGGGTGATATACTGCAGAGAGTGCATGTACACCTGTCTTTTGTTTCCCGATGTTGGTGTTGTGCTTTTTCCGCCTTGTTTCCTCTGTATGGGCATTCACAGTTTCAGAGCACACTTTGGGTTGCCCACTGGCAGTGCTGTAGTGAGAGCTCCAGAAGATAATGCATTTTGAGAGAGAGCAATCACTAAATAACTTTGTCACAGCACTGCAGTAATTTCCAGGTCCTTTTCTAAATGGAAAACCCTTAATAATACATCTCTCCTCTTTCCACGTTGTATACAGAAGCTTGTTAATGCATATACCATGGGTGTACCTGGGTAGATGGACTGATTGCCCTACATGGACTGTAGACCACACTGCACATCCAGCAGCACCATTTCCAAAATAATTCAGCAGGTTGGGATGACCTCCAATTGTTGTCACATCAAGACATGTGGTCCCTTTGTAGATAGAGAAGGAAAGGGACGTACTCTCATTGGGTCTGGAGGTACCTCTCCATTTTGAGCCAGAGGACCTCCCCCCATCCCATGGGAAGCCCACAGCTTTTATTCAGGAAATTGCATCTGCATTACATGCATCATTTGTGTCCTGATTTATATGAGGCATCTGCTTTTGTGGACACTTCAGTTTCACAGGCTTACCTTCTCCTTAAAGTAGTTGCTCAGTGGTAATGTGCTATGGGTGCTTCAGGACAGAGTCTCATGGCAGCTTTCAGATCCATCCACAGCCAGAAAGGGCAGTGCTTCCAGGGAACAAACACAGATGTACTTCCAGGAAGAGAAAGTCTCAGTTACTTTATTTTGTAAACACAGCAGAACATTTTAAAAATAAAATTACATTTGAAAAAAACTCAGATTCCACTGAACACATTCTTCCTAGTTAAAATTTTATCCTGAGGTAGCCCAAAAGCTTTGCAAAAGGCATGCAGAACATCTTCATTAAGATAAAGTTGCCAAGGGGGAATAGCAAGAATTACAATTCATTCAAAATACTCTGTGCTACACAGGGAGGAGTTTTGGCCAGAGACGCTGAAAGATGTGTGTGATGGAGAACTGGAACAGCCGTTCTGCAGAGGACATGGATTCCACTCCGGCATTTATAACTCCTCCTGTTTCAAATGAACAGAAGCCCTGTGAAGTTTTGATATTAGTCACTGAAGGGTTCAGACTCATTTGAGACAGATCAAAGCATTTTGTTTCCACTGTGACATCATTCAGTGGCATTATTTACAACGGATTTTTTAAAACATGGGGAAAAAAAGTGGGTTTGGGACATAAAGTAGAGGGGTTTCCTTCTACAGACGCAAAAGCGGGACCTCCTGGGATTGTAGTAACTTCACTTTCCTCCTGTGTTTTCCTCTCCTAATTTAATTTTTGATAAAATGAGTGCAGCTTTTGAAGCCTGTGAGTGTTGGAGTCAGCATAATTGCCAATTAAAAAAAAAAAAAAAAAATCTACATAAGTAAATCTAATGGAAACCATAGAATATACACAGTAGTTCTGCTGACCTTTTTCTATAACATAACGATAAAAGAAAAATTATAAAAATAATGCAAAAAACATTTGCATACAAGGTCCTTTTTTTTTTTCCCAAGGAACTCATTTCTGTTAGACACAATTTAGGTGAAGAGTTTCGAGGAATTCAAACAAAAACTAGCCTTTTACATGAGGAAAGAGCCAGTTGCAATAGTGATTTAAGAAAAACCGTGGTGACAGTAGCCCAGGTGCTGCTCATTCCCTGGCACAGCTCCAAACTGCCCAGAGCATCTCAGCAGTCAGACCCAAAAGCTTTGCCCCACAGCACCGCAGCCCTCACTTATCCAGAGAGCTGCAGACACTCCCTAAACAAATTCCTGCATGTCACGCTGATTGACTGAACGTTTGCAGTCATCAGGTTTGCTCTCTAATCCGCTTGCTTTCAGCCAAGCATCCAGGGAGGACTCCTCCCCAAAGAGTCAAGGCTATATGAGACCACGGCTGGGATTTGCCTATGGGGACCAAAAGAGTGGAAAAGTGGGGAGGGGGTTGCTGGAAAAAAAAGCAGAGGTATTTTTAAGATGCTGATTTAGAGTGCTATTAAACATGCTGCCCACATAGCCTTTTAACCCTCAAAGATATCAGATAACTTTTTTTTTCCTGTGGCGAGATGAAGTGGCTGTCATTATCTGTGAAGGTCTGTATCATATTGGAATCTGCCGGTGCAGGTCAGCGAGTCTGTGGTGTTCTGGTCCCAGCTCTGGTGCTGAATTACATTTCCCAGGCACAATGGCTGCAGAATGGGTGGGTGCTTTGTCATTTAAACTGCATAAAGAGGCAGAAATTGATTTTTATTGTGGATCTTCATATCTAATAAAGCTCTGAGGGGCTCTTTTCTTCTCCGATTGAATGGCCATTGAATGCTTTCAATCTAGTTCTGTGTTTCATGCTTAAACTGAATAGTGGCAGGAGGAAAATAGATGGGGGGAAGAGAGGCCAAGTCACTTTCCAGATTGAAAAGGATACAGAAGAGAAATAAATAAAAAAATAAAGAAGTAAAAATGAATCAGGGGGAAAAAAAAAATCCATTAAGTGGAAAAGGGAACTTTCCTGATGCTAAAGAAAAATTGCTTTGTGCAATGCGCACACACATGACTGTGCCTGCAGCTGCATGCATGAGGATGTGGCTGCATGCACCTGCATGGAGGTGTGCAAAGACATGGGACTCGATGAAATGTTACCAAGGGACCCTGCATCTTCTTCCTTTGAGGTGGGACTGGAAATTTCCATCTTTCTGGTCAAGACATGTAATAGATCTCAAAGCTGCCTTGCATGCGTTGTCCTCAATAACTAATACTTTGCTTAGGCTGTTATAAAATGGGAATTACTTAGTTTATGTTGAGATTCATTAGAAGAGAGATTGGTTTAGAATACAGTGGGTTTTAATGTAATTAGTACCTAGCTCATCATGTCCTGCTCAAATCAACAAAGAGACAATAATACATAATGGCTTTTCAGTTACTCTTTGATATGTAATGCTCATTTTGTCCTGTTCCCCTTGGGAAGCTTCATAACAATTAATAAGAACAGTAGTGTTAGCATTAATTGGTCATGCTGATGGTCTGATCTAAGGTCCTAAGGAGTCCTCCTATAGCATTGCAGACTGTGGTCAGACACTCTTGGGAACTCTGCCTAATTGAATGTTGAGAGTCTCTTGATTGTTAGACCCATGAGGAATAGTCATTGCTCATAGGCTCGGCCTTTGAAGCAGCAGGCCATGGTATAAACAAAATGCTCCCTGACGGACCCTGCAAAACCTGGAAGAGGTGTCATGCAGCAGCTGACTCCAGTGAGGTGCCTTCCTGCCCATACCACCAAACTGGTGCTTTCCTACACATCAGCATCTTCAAGTTCTCTGACTCCAGTATGTAGAAACTGATCTCAGATGTGCCAAGATGTAAGAAGTTAAGTTCTTGTGTGGTCATTTTTATTGTTTTCAGTATGCGTGTATGATTTGACTCTTGGCCTTGGGCCTTCACAGCTAGTCAAAGGAATGCCAAAAAAATATAGTGGTTACACCTTTAACTTTCCCCTGAAAATCATAGAGCAAAACAAGTTTCTCAGAGTGTAGGAGAAGGAAAACTGACAAAAAATGTTTGTCCTTCTCCTGTCCCATGGCAGAAAGCTCAGCATGAATCATGAAAGGACCTGCCCTTCTTAGCACTAAGAATTAGCTTTTTTGAAATTGGGACCCAAGCAGGGTATATTAAGTGAGGTATCTGAAAAAAAAAATAATTAAAAATTATATAAATTTTTAGTTCTTGACGCAAATCCCAGTTGTCTTTACCAGGAGCTCAGCGCAATCTTGAAATGCATTGGTGATCCAGAAAAACACGAAAATGCCAAGCTATATTCAAAAAGAGAGAATAGTGCTGAAAACACTGTAATGAAATTACAGAACTACATGATACACCTTCACCCAGAATAATGTTTTCTATTCTGTCCTCCCTGCCTCAAAATGCAGACACAGAAAAGGGCTTGGAGAGGGCAAAGGAAATTATTAAGGGCATGGAAAGACGTCCATGCAAAGAGAGATTAGAAAGATCATGGCTATGTAATTTAGAGACGACATGAATAAGAGAAGCCATGATAGAGATATATAAAATAATTTTCCTTTTTCTGGTTTGCAGAGCTTTTGTGAACTCAGCCTGCCCTGGTTTTCCTTTAGATCCGTGCAGGACGCAGATGTGCTTAGCAAGCAGGAAAACAAACATCATGGAGCTGGAGGGCATTCTCCAAGAGGCTAGAGTATGGAGTATTGTTTGAGATTCAAAATGACTCATTTTAAGTAATGTCGTCCTTCTTCTGGTCCTGGTTGCAAGGACCTTTGTATAAAGCAGAAAATCTCTCAGGAATCCCTGTCCTTTGACTCCCTCAGAGAGGCTTAACGCAGAGAACGCCCCTTCACCCTATCAAGATGTCAATAGCACATTGCACATTATTTTCATCACCTCTGCATCTGCATTACACTTACTTTTCTTCATACAGACTTTCCTGGGGATAAGGTATTGCCATACTTGTTCTGGCTGTACTGGTGATCCCTTAATATCTCAGCAAAATGATAGGCCAGACCCCTTCCCTCAAACTAGCTCTGTGGGCAGAACCTCCCACTGTAGACCCTGCTTTAACATCTCATGTTGGAGATCTTACTTTCTGCAAAACTTCTGGTGAGTTTAACAAGGCTCACTACTACTCACTAAGTCACTAAGTTCATGTCACCATTAAACAGGTCTGTGTGGAAAGCACCATGTGTTCCTGCAGAAGGTCTCCTCTTTCACACACCATCCATGTGTAAAGAACCCAAAGGCAACCAAAACCTTATTTTCAGAACAAGGAAAGGAGTAAAACTTTGGGCCTGGAAATTATCTTTCAGTGGGGTGAGGTTCTGTCTTGTTTCCCAGAGGGTATTTTGTGTAAATGCTCTGGTAACTGTTTCAAGAAACATGTTTTAAAGAGAATATGAATTTTGGAGGGTTACAAAAGGGCTCGTATGCCTGAATGCTTGTCCATTTCTTCCAATTGTACTGATGGGTCTAATCAAAGGTTATTAGATCTCTCTGTACAAAGTTGCCTCTATTAAAGAGAGAGCACTTCTGACACTTACAATACCATCCAAACTCCATGCCTTTCAAAACAGTAGTCTTAGACAAAGACTTACCATCTGAGTGCCAGAAGGGAAAGAGAAGAAAAAAACCCCAGACCAACCCAGCGTACAACAAAAGTACAAAGAACACAGACAACAAAGGTGCAAGTAAGAATGATCCAAATTAAATAGCAAGATTCCAGAAGGACTCAAGAGACATAATACCTCGTCTAACCTCAATGCACAATGAGTCGCCAGGGACAAAAATGAAAGCAGAGATCAGCTGGATGCCAAGCAGTTTTTACTCAATTTCCCTCAAATAAGAGAGAGGTCTGCAGCACTTAACAGAATGGTTTCTGTTTGCTTCGGGCTCTGCCAAGGTCCAGAATTTAAAAGTGCAGGACATTATGAATAGCTGGTGGGAGCAGCAGAGGCACTCAGAGTGCAGGATCACGGATTTGAGAGGAGATGCACTGCTGAAGCAATGGTCATGAGAACAGGCTCTCTCAATGGACTTGGGGAGGAAGGGATGTGAGTCAGGGGTTGGCATAACTTGTATATAAGTCTGACAACAGGGTCGCATTTCTCAAGGTAGCTTGTACCCATATACATAAAAAAAAAATTCAACTTTTGATGCCACCAATTAATGTCAGGGAAAGTGTGAAAGACCTGTGAATGATGGAGACTTCAATGGACTTGTGCATGGTATCTAATAGTCAAGTGTTGTCCTCTTAGCTCCCCAGTGTCATTTTGCAACAAAGTCTAGGGCAGGAGGATAGAGTCTCAACCAGACCCCAGGCTGGAGTCCACACAATCTTTTAAGTCTGACTAGTGCTTCTTTACCAACACAAGGTCTGAGCATTTATGATACAGTCACGGAATACCGAAGCAGACCGACAGCTGAAATAGAGAGCTTTCTCTACAGCTCAAAACCAGGCAAGTCATGTTGAACTGATTCTCCCCTAAATGAGGAGCAAACTTGCTGATGTAGCATCTGGGACAGGTTACAGACATAACTGTTAAGTGAGGTGATGCCCAAAATTGCAGGCCAGATGGCCAGGAGGTTTATAAACTGAGTGGATATAGACAGCTGTTGTGAGTTGTTGAGCTTTGTACTGCATTGTGTTCCTATAAAACATTCATGTTGGGAGGTATAGTGTCTCCAGACTGAGAACAAGCTGGGCAAGACATAGAGAGACAGAGCCAAAGCAGAAACAAATCCTCTCTTGAATACTGCATCTTAACTACAGGTTATGAGTCCTTTAAAATCTTAGCCTAGAGGACAGAAGTAGCTGTAAAAAGTCATTTTCAGTTTTGATATCCACCAGCATCTGGCTGTCTCCAAAGCCGAGGATGATGAAGGACAGATGCTACTCTCCTGAGCTTTTTTGACCAATGACCCCAGCCGTAAGTGGATTTGATCCAAGGGCAGGGCTGTTCTAAGGGTCAATGACTGGGAAGTTTCAAAAGTGCCACTCTGTGTCCGAGAGCAGTCAGTAACAAGAGCACCAAGTGAAGTGGTCAAGGCCAGGCTGAAACAAGTGATAGCAATAGTTATTGCTGCAGATTGTGACCCATGACACCAGTTGAGTTTGTCAGGCTTAATGCAGCAAGGGGATTTTCTCTTTTATTCTCATCCTCCCTTATTTGCAATGTTGCAGAGGCATCACTCATGCTGGATTTGTCTAACTTCATGTCAAAGTGAGATTTATTCATGAGGGTCAGTTTTGCCATGGAAAAATATATGGCACCTGCTCCCTACAGGGATATGGCTAGTCTGTGCCTAGTGAAAGCAAATCCTCCAAGGAGCTCCTGGAGGACCATCTCATGTCCATCTCTGGCCCCTCTCCTGATGCACCTCTTCACAAGAAGACATACATATGCAATCCTATACAAAACGGCCAGTATTTTTATATGACTAACGATAGAGGACGTAAACATTCACAAAAATTATCCAGGTCAAAATTGCCTTTTCCACATCACATTCTTCCACATTTCTTCTGCCTCATAGCAGAACACAGACGGCATGGTTATCTTTGAACAAATCAGTCATTTTATTTCCTTTTTTTAACCATTGCAAGAGGCAGGGTTTGGAGATGGATGGCCTACCACTCTGATCTAGTAGGACAAATCCTGTATTTCTGTGTGCCTATAGAGATTTTTAGATCAGAAAAGTGTCTTGTCTGAAATCCATGTACACAGTACATGGTCTTCTCATGCTGTTGAGGAGGTAGAACAGGGCAGTATTAATGCTGTAATTCTAAATCTGCTGTACCTGCTAAGTAGTTTCTGTATCATTCATACTGGTTTTGCTTGTTGCAACACTTACCTGTTCGTGCACCCACTGATGTTTTGGTTCTGTCCTCAGAAGTGCTGACCTCTTGGATCTGGGTTCTGGTAGGAGAAATCAGTTCCTCCAGTTTGCAAAGTTGTGGCTGCTATTTCAGCATTGTCTGGAAGGAGTTTCTTTTGCCATGAACTCAAGTTGTTCTATTGCAGTGGTTTCTTTTTTTTTTCACCAGGACTCCCACTTGCAGTGCTCTGCTGGAGCAGGTGCATCCACAGAAACTGTTCCTCATCTCTATTAAAAAATATTCAAGATGATGTGGGGAGTAGAAGTTTGAGTTAATTACAAATTATTCTCGATTTCACTAGCATTTTATTAACAAATCCACATTAATCCAGTATTAAAGCAGGGCGGGATTATAGGATTTCTCTCATCTGAAGCTTGGAGCAAAGGAAGTCTATAATAAACCTACCTATTCATTTGACACAAAGCTGTTCTATCAAATCTACCACAACACGTCCGTCGTCGTCATTGTCCCCCGCCCTTCCTTGCGACATACATATGCAATCCTATACAATAGAAACAGTATATTTTTACGATTAACTAGAATGGATACAAAACTGATCTGGGTTAAAATTGCCTTTCCAGCACCTCTGGCCTTGAAGAGGTTTCTCTGGTTTTTCAGGCTATGCAGGTGTCCTACTAGGGACATCTTCTGCCTGGTGGAGACCTACCAGCTCTGTGCCTGAGTCCACTGCCACCAGCAGAAGAGCTGACCACATAGCAACCTATTTAACTGCATGCATTTGCTTAAAGGTGAGATGAGATCATGTGAAAGGATGCTTCCTCTGCAAACTGAAGCTTATACCATGAGGTGGGACACACCAGAGGAAGAAAAGGATCTGAGCATATTTGGAGAGAGCTAGAAGAAATAAGATGGAAAGGCAGAACTGTTTCATCTTGATCCTGCCACGGTCTTCAAAATTGTCTTGAAAGTTTTCACAGAAAGGAGCTAGCTAAGGGACTGAAATAGTTTGCTTTAAGATATAATCCTTTTAATAAAATGTAAGGGTCAGAATTTCATGTTGGCAGTGAAAATTTTGCTAAATAGGGCATGATGAGTTTGCTGTTCTGCTCCCAGGCTGGTCGCTTGTGCCTGGGTGTCATGATGTACAACAATTACATGAAATTGCCGTCCCTGCTGGGGTTGGTGCAGGTTGATCAGTCCAAAGTGTAAGAGCTCCTGAGCTGAAATTATTTGTCTTAATTTTACAGACCGCTCTAACAAAACCATTTTCCCTGACAAAAGAAAAAAAAATCCAGAGAAAATGAAGAAAAAGTTCAGGTTTTGAAGCCCTTTATTATCTAACTCATCAGGGCACCATGAATATCTGGACACTGAAATTATTTCATTTTATACCTAAAAAGCTATCTATTTTTCCACAGCTTTTTTTTTTTATTAAATAAAAAGTGGATTTGCTCATGGGCAGTCCTGCTGGTTCAAAAAGCTACACTTCTGTCTCAGATATAGGCATTTTCAGACAAGTCTTGTTGCTGTTGCTCTTTGTTTAGATGTGACAACAGGCTTGGGGCTGTGCAGAAATGAGACGAGCTGCCTCCCAGACACATCAGCTGAGACATGCAGGTGATGGGGCTTGGGACCAGAGCTCCTTCAGAGACGTCTTGGTTTTTTTTAGTCTCTGTATATCACCTGCTGTCCAGGTCTGTTTCCCCTTGACTGCTATTGAGACTAGTAAACAAGTGAGTATGTGTTAGAGAAGAGAGGTTAAGCTCATTGTCACCTTACTAACAACTGTGTTCCTTTGGAGAGTGAAGGGCAGAAGTCTTTTACTTGGCCCTGGCATCTGGACTTACAGTTCTTGCTTCTTCGATGCAGATGGTTTCACCCAGTAGGGAGCAGGAGATCCCAATAGCCATCAGGAGCTTCTACCTGCCCTTTGCATTCAGAAGATCAGTTCTTCTGTCTGTGATTGAGCGTTTCAGAAACTCTTTGGGTAGATTACCCAGATGGCTACGTCTCCAGTGGGGTAAGGCTCACCCTTGTGCTGTCAAACTCCACTATTGACCTCACTGTTGACCCTTTGAGCAAGAGAAAGGCAAAGAGAAATGCTACCTCAGTGTATCAACCCTTGCTTTTGACTGTCTCTGAGCTGGCAGTCTTGATGTGTCCTCAGTGCTCAGAGCCTGGCCAAGGCTCCAAGCCAGACATCTGCAGAGCTCCTCCAGCTTCTTGCAAAGCCAAAGGAGAGACATGAAGTGAGCAAGAGTGATGGTCACACCTAAAAGGCAGGGTAGCAGCTGAATGCTTGTTGTGTTTTAAGCAGAGTGCAGCACAAATCCTTGGGTGTTTAATTCCTGCATGTACATCTGGTTTCATTCAATCCACACTCTAAAGCAGACCCAGCCAAAGCCTGGGCTTCTCCTCCCCAGGTGGCATGTCACAAATAATGCTGCTTGTACCTGAGATCTGGAGACACCTTGGGGACATTTTCTGGATGCATCTGGGCAGGCAATCACTGTAGTGCAAAGTGGTCCCTGTACCAAGGCATCAACACACTGTACAGCAGCATTTAAAAATATTTGGGTACTCTGTAATAACAGGCAATTTGAAGTACCAACAAGCCTTTTGTGCCATCGCTTAAGGAGCCTGATTAACATGGCTGTGGAGGGAAGCTGTCGTGAATAGATGAGATTCCTCCTGCCCACAGCCAGTGCCAAGATCCTAGGCAAAATTCATCATCTGTATCAGGTCCTATTAAGTAAATTAATGCCCTGGAATTTTTAAGAACTAAAAAAAATAGTAAAAAAGAGAAAGAAGACAAGGAAGATCTTTTACAAATTAGTCACGATTTTCAAGAAAAATTATCTGGAGCCAGAGGAGAGGCAACAATACCTCACAGGAGCAGCATCCCACAGCCTGTTTGCAGCTCAGCCTCCAGATGCTTGGGGGAGCTGGGTGGGGAGGACAGACCTCACTGCCATCCTGGACAAGCGGTGTTGAGCACAACAGAAGATCTGGGCGAGGGAAAGCAGAGACACCTTCCATGAGACCCCCACCTCACAAGCAGTGAAGGGCACTGGGGCACAGTGCCCATGGGAAATGCCAGGCTGTCTCTGCTTGTCCCCTGCCAGGGACGCAAGTCCTTCATCTACCAGGCTCCTTCTGAGCACGCCGCTAATACAGCCAGACTCACGCCATTAAACACATCTAAACAACATGCAGTACAAGGCTTCCAAAAAGCCAGTCTCAAAATAACTTTCACTCTAATGCAGGCGGCAGACAAAGCTAAAGAAAAGCAGAGGAGCAGGCACCCTTCAAGCTAAAGCATGTTATTAAGGAATATTCCTTTTTTGAAGTTTGTTGATTTTATTTTTATCATATTTTAGCACAAACCCTTTTCATGTTATAAATTAAGTAACTGCTGCAAAAGGGTTATGTTGTGGGGTTTTTTTTTAGATGCATTTCCTATAGAGAGATTTTTTAAAGTTTCCAGTACAAAAAAAAAATATAAATTAAAAAAATCATGGAAAGCTGTGTTGAATTATGTGATACATTGAAATTAAAATGAAATTCCAAATTATCTTGCAGTCAGGGGCTGATGTGGACTGAGTGATAATAAATAAAGGTTAAAAGGACATTGGCAAGTCTTTTTTCATGGCTTTCAATTTTTCCCCTCCCTGTTGTTTGTAAAAACCTCTTAGAAGATTAAAAATAATATTTCTTTCCCTATTGATTTTTTTTTCTTTTTTTCACATTTGAAAACAGCATTTATTTATTTTCTGTGTTTCTAATGGAGCTGGGATTAATGTGGCTTTATTTGTTCTCTGCTTGGCTTGCGCTTTCGTCTTGTGGAAGGACTCAGTGCAGTCCAGGGAAGGGTGCATCTTTAGCAGGACTGCAGCAGCCCAGCACCAAATGCCACATCAAAGTTCCAGTCAGAGGCCAAGGTCATCAGTAAATATTTTGTCCCTGTCACCCAAAAAACCTCAGCTCATTTCACTTCGACACTTGATATCCCTAGGTCTAGAGTTGTGCACAGGTCCAAAGGCTCCACCCTGGTGTGTCCTGTGTTCTGGGGGGAAGAGGAGGTGCTGTCCACTTCTGAACAGAAGACTTCAAAAAACACACGTTGTGAAATAACTCTTTTCATCTCCCGCGGGTCAAGGTGGAAAGCAAGTCTTTAGCAAAATACCCTGTGCCTGCTGGAGGGGTGGGAGGGTACATGCAAGGATTTTTCTTTTCAAAAATACCATTCTTCATCCTGGTGTGTGTTTGGGTTCTGGAGTTTGGAGGAAACTCTGGCGGGATAGGGGCATTTTATCATTGTTACTGATTTTGGGGGGAAGAAGGGACTGGATTTTTGGGGTGGAGAAATACAGGGTTTGAAAGCAATTTAAACATTAATCTTTAGACCACCTAATTGTGTAAATTGTAATGGGTATGCAGTCTTCACTAACTGGAGGGGGAGGATTTTGGTGCAGTAAATACTAAACTGTTTGAAAATGCATGCACAACAGAAAATTGTAAGCATCATATTACTCGTATAAACACTTGTGACACTTTAAGACAAATAAGTTTATGCATTTAAAATGGATGTATTGTGCATTCCCATGAGGACGATTAACCGTGAAACTATTGAAAGACATCTCACAGCTAAGTTGTAGGAGAGAAGAAAGTAAAAAGCTCAAGTGCCTTAATGCTTTTGGATCAAGAGAAGGGGCTTTGTGCAGGTTACTTACACCTCCCTGAGTGCCAATGTGGCCCTTCCAGCCTAGGAATCTTCATCCCACTCTGTGAAAATGCCATGGGAGGTGAAAGTTGGTCACTTGTTTAACAAGTTTCAGTTTGACAGATTTTGGTACGTCAACCAGCTGCCTGCAGGAAGAGAAAACACCAGGAAAGATTATTTTCTTTCAGCATAATTCATCAGAATAGGGAGAGATTTGTTTCTGGATGCCATGCTTCAGGTATATATTTTTTAAGTGTATTTAAAATATTAAAGCTATAATCCTATCTCTCTGTGATAGAAGTTCAATTAAGCTGAGATTTGGCCTTAACCATTGATGGTGAGTGTCAAAGTCCTAAATGAAATATCTGATGGGATCATTTTGGTCAGTAAAGTTTTCCGTGCTTCCTCCCTCAGATTTCCTTCTTCCCTTCTACCCCAGAAAGCGAGGGACTGAATCATCCTTACTACCCCCAACCCTGTCTACCAAGATTTTTCTGTTAGGAAGACAAATCTTATTCAGAGGAAAACAGTATTCTTTAGTAAATACCAATTTCTATTAATTAAAAAAATGCATTTTTTAACAGGATATGTTTTCCTGTCAACAAAACCTGTGTCACTGGATAATGCTGGAGCTGTCTTACATAATGGCCTGAGGATGTAGGATCACAGGAGCACATCTTCCCACCTCTTCTGCCAGATCTACCACCAAATGGCTTGACTTTCCACTTGAGGATCCTTGAGGTGACCTTGTCTTCTCAGAGGTGTTGTGAAGGTCAGTGCACTGCAGACAGCATGGCATGAGCTACATCAGGGCATGAGCAGTAGGAAAGCTGTTTGAAGGTACAGCCAGGACTTTGAGGCTCAAATCCAGTCTCTCCCCACATTCAGCAGGGAGATAGATCCCCAGCAGCTCTCATTACACCCAAAGCAAATGACAAAATTGTCCACCCCCAAGGTTTTCATTTAATTGAGGGGAAGGAAGAAGCTCTGGAGAGACTGCACACAGTTCAGCAGAGACCTCTGCTCCTTATGCAGCAGCAGTGCAACCACACAGCAGCTGTGCAGTCACCCATCAGCGGGCTGCAGAGTGTGGTGATACACATCAGAGATGCTGTTTTGTTTGCAGTGGTGGTTTTCCTCTTGAAAAGGCTACAGCACCATTAGGGGGGGTTGGAGCCAGAAGATGAGAATATTAGACGTCATTCATGGCCCTAATGAAAAGTGAGAATGGAGGGACTGGGACTGCTTACTTTAGAGTGAGGAGCAGAAGTATTCACAGTAAAAGCAGCAGGAAAAGAAGAGATGTTTATCACCTCTGAAAAAAAAAAAGGAAAATATTTTTTGCGATGCCTGCTTTGCACCTGTGGAACTCGCTACCACAGGACACTGCAGCAAGGAAAGAGATGCAGAAAAAAAAACAACAGCTTTTTAGGGACAGGTTAAATTTTAGTTGCTCTTAGAGATAATCCATCCTAAAATCCAAGAGGGGAGGAAGGGTCCTCTGCAATCCATGAGGAAAGTGGAATTCCCAGCAAGAAGCTGAGCTGGCTGATCCATTTGCAGCTCTGCTCTCTTGCTAGTGCCTGGGACATGGCTGACCCTGTTGTGCAGGAGGAATCAAGATAGCATCCCAAAAGCTAGATCCATGGGGAGCAGCTCTTGGCACCCATCCCAGCACAATGAAAGTCCTCAACTGACCAAGCCTGGTAGGGGACGGGCTGGATAGACATCCTCATCTTGCTTTCCTCACCAGCCTAAATGCTTTGTGGGGAGGAGGGTAGTGTTTCACGAATTATTAAGGTAGTTGTTTGTTCATCCACTTCAGAGAAGAGATCACAGAATGGGATTTTACATCTTTTTTTTTTTAGAGGGTGATCGGCCAGAGCAGGCAGCTTTGGCTTCATGCCTTTTGAGCTCTGTGGTCTGCATTGAGGTTGGTCTTATCAACATCACCCTGCAGGTTTGGTGAATGGAGTGCAGGAGCTCAGTGTTGCTGGCCTGTCTGGGCAAAGCAGTCACTCACCTTATTGCTCTCTTGGCTTCAAACAACCAATGTTTTGGGCAGAGAGGGAGGCTGGGCTTGCAGATGAGGGCAGTGCTGAGGATGCAGCCAGTGCGCAGGAGATGGTGCCAGCAAATCCATGCCAGCAAATCTGTGCCAGCAGCCAGCAGAGCCACCCTGGCAAACCCCTTTGGTACGGCAGTGGCAAGCCTACAAACCATCCCTTGTCCTGGCCTGGGTCGTCAATGCAAAATGATCTGGGAGCACAAGATGCAACGTTCCCCTTACAGTATGCTGGCACTCCCGTGCTGGGAAAGCCCCACCTAGAGAAGCTAGGGCATTTATTTTTCAGTCCCTCAGCATGTCACTAGTAAAACAAAAACTATTAATGCCTCTGGTTTTTGTTCACTTTGTAATTTCTTTAGAATGGGGAGACCCTGCCAAGACATACTTGTATAGGACCCAGCACAGTGGGAACTTACAGTCAAAAAACCCCAAAAAAATAGATAACAGAACAACACCAAGAGATGCTGCTGAGTTTTAACCCCTTGTGACCACTCCTTGGGATGGTAGCTGATGTTTTAGGGTTGGCAGTATGCCAAAAGAGAGTGCTGAGAGACAGACAAGTTCATTTCTTCAGCGTACATTAAGACTTCTAAAAACCTTTAGTGTGTGAAGCCAGGATTTCCAAGGAGCAAAAGCTGGGTCTGTTTCCTAAAAAACAGAAGAGAGAGAAAGGCAGAACAGTAACAGCTCTCTAGGGAATGGCAGTAAATTTGGGCACGAGGCTTGTCTCCCCCTGATTTCCTTTAGTCAATGGAGAAAATAATGTCCATGAGCAACTGGGATATGATCAGCTTCATGGAGCCTGTTCTAAATCCCTGTGGGAGATGCACATGAAATACGCAGGATTCATCTGCAGAGGTTTTTTTTTTAGGGGGGGAGGAAAAAGGGAATTAAACAAAACCCTCCCAACTTTCAGGTCTGCACTGGAAACCCAGCAACAAGTACAAAGGCTGCTTGGCTTGCAACTCCGAAGTTTCGCCAGAGCAGACTTTCTTATCACTCTGCCTACAACGTGTATGATACTTTATTAGCATCTTCTGTGGTAATCCCAGCAAAACTGAAGGAAAAAAAGTGTCAGATCAAAAGGGGGAGTATGAAAGCGGGTGGCTAAGCAGGTTGCTGGGATGCTAATGATTCCTTCCTTCATTCTCTGAGTGTCACGCACAACATCTCTAAGCCCAGCGCAGCGCGTAAGCCACACAAATAGCCATATTTGTTAACATTCATGTGACTCTTTCGTCTGAGCTGTATTTCCTTGAGTACACCACAATGAAGAGTTTCTTTTAATAGGGATCAACCAGGAAAAACAACTGTGAGGGACTTTTCTCTCCCTCTCCCTCCCTCTCTCTCTCACTCACTCTCTCACTCTCTCTAAACCTTTTACACTGCGGTTGAACAAGCCTCTGGATAAAGACTTTATCCAAAAACCCCCTCTTTAAAGTTATTTCAAATTTCTCTGCAAGGCTTTCAGAAATCTGTTTGTTTGAGGGCAGAATTAGATGTGACCGGCGTTTTATTGTGACATAAAACCATATTTCTTCCCTGGAAGATTAAAAAATAAAATCGGTTAATAAGAAAAGCTGTCAGCAACAGAAAATGGCTGACATAATCCGTTTATCCTCCGAGCAATAAAGATATTGGTCCTTGGGAGTCTATCCTCTCTCTCATGTTATTTCGCCCAAAACATTATCTTCCCAGCATTCTGATGGATTAAGAAGTCATATGGGAGATAGCAGGGAAATGACAGATACAAAAAAAATAATATCCTTTCATTTCCCCTCCTCCCTGCACTCTCTCTCTCTTTCTCTCTCCCGTTTTCTCCCCAGCCCCTCCTTCCCCTGCCTCCCTCTCTCTCATTTTCTCTGTCCCCTTGGAAAAGTGGTCCGTCTCTTTATTTCCAGCATCCCAGCACCCTGTGAAAGTCCCAAGCCACTAACCCTGGTATGGTGAGGAGCAGCAACACAGAACTTCTTGCACGCCTTGATCCTTCTCACACATGCAGATGCTAACAGCTCGGCACCATTTGATATCTGAGTACCTCCTGAATTTTTAGGAACTGCAGGCACAGCTCTCTGTCCCTGCTTTGAAGCATGTCTGAGTGACTTGCTGGAGGAAGAAATATGAAATCCACCACTGGGTTTGAGTGGACCAGAGCTGGGGCTCTCTCCTGGTTTTTTTTTTAATGGTGACTTCTATGGATGGAAGAGGGCTCTTGTCTTTGGAAAATTCCTCTTCTGCATTCACAAACACCTTGATGCCCTTTTCTACTGAGGTGTAGCCGCTACGGGAGGTCATGTCCACAGCAGATCGGTGGGCAGTCCTAGTGGCTTCATTCTTGGGGGCTGCTGTCTGTCTTTCTGGAGGCCCTGGAGCTTCTGGAAACAAAATACAGCACAAGGATAAGGTTCTGGGGATCACACTGCTTTGACCCTCACACTACATGTCTTGTGGCTTTCTGCTCCAGTTGCATTTCCCCTTCTCTCGGGGACTTTGAGAAGTCCCCTCTGCCACCAGCTACTGTCCTCCTGTGGCTCTTCCTGACTCTGGCTTGCTCCAACATCAGAACAAATTCCCTGACAGGCTTTGGAGGTGCAGGACTTAAGACTGGAAGGGTACCATTTAATCCCTTGCCCCTGTCCAGGGCAGGATCATGCTAATCTAAAGTATCCCTGAGGGATGTTCACCTAACCTCTTCTTAAAAACATCCCATGTTGGTCATTCTGCCACCTGTTCAGGAAATTTATTCCAGTAGCCTTAGCACCAGTGTGTTTTCCTGAGCACCTGACTTAAATCTTCCATGCTGCAATTTAGGACTGTTACTTCTCTTCCTATCCCCAGCAGATATGAAGAACAATTTATTGTCTTTCTGTTTTCAGCATCATTTTTACTAGCAGAAGACTATCCAGAGAGGAAATGAGCAGGAGGAATGATCTTACCGTTTCCCTTAACCCGCCTCTTCCTTCTTCAGGCTAGCCTTTCCTGGAAGATTGTGTTTTCTTGGTCTACAGCCACTTTCCTGCCTGTCCTGTGCTGAACACAGGGTCTGCTGCAATTCAGCCTGACTCCTCACAGCACTACCTAGGGACTCTTCTTGCCCTTCCCCTCTTCACTGCTATCTCCTGGTCACCTCACAGCCCTGACTCATGATCCCTCTCAGTTACAGATGATTACAGGGTATTTTTGTCACAAGTCAAAATACATGAAAATTTAAGTTTTAAAGAAAAAAATGCTGCCCGCTTTGGCAATTTTCATGGAAATTTTCCCCTCTTTTATTCTCCTTTACAGCTCTTTGCATCTTGTGAGCGTTTTAATTAATTTCTTTACTTTTTGCCCACAAGAATGAGCTCTGCTTTGCTATTTTGCATGATTTATTGGATTATAAAGGATGTGTTGTCAACTTTTGGCTCACCATTTACCTGACACCCTGGCTGAACTATTTGCTCATTGATGTTTCCCCAAATCTGTTCACCTGTTTCATAGCCAGAAATGTTTTTATTTTGAGAACCATTCTGTAAAATTAAAAATACATATGCCCATTATAAAATTCAGCATTTAAAGCTCTTGAGTTTTACCTAAAAGATAGAATATAATGAGTTGTAACAGCCATTAAGATTGCAAAAATGTAGCAGGGAGTGATGGGTTTGGTTCTCCCATAGAATTCTGTGTCTCACAAACAAAGCAATTTGCTTTCTTCCAGCAGCACTCATTTCCCATGGTCAAAGAACCTATGACAAGAAAAAATGCCAAAATCAACTAGATAGAAGACAGTTCTACCACATTTACTATTGTTTAAAGCTGGAGTTTCTAACTGCATTTTGGACTGCACTAATAATAACAAAATATGATTTACTTTATTAACAAAAAAAAAAAAAATCCTGAAAAAGTATGTTAGGGCAGTTGAAATACAGTGAAAACCAAAGTCACATCAAAACATTGTTTTTAAACTGCCACTTCCTCTCAAAGTTTTGGTCTCTACTATCTTCCACCAAAGAAGTATGTAACATAAGTTTTGTTGACCACTAATCATTCTTAAAAGACCTAAAATCCTTTTCTCATCCTTCATTTAATGGATACATCCACCTCCTTGATGCTACTTCTGAAGCTACAAGGGAGCCTGCATGTTCATTTGGAATATTTGAAATATCACCCTGATACCAGAAACACTGGCAGTGCCCAAATGAGCCTCAGCAAAATTCACTGCCAGAAGAAAACCACTTCCACCCAAAGCCTTCACAAGTTTTACCCCTTCAACACATGTGTTAACAGGGTAAAAACCCAGCCTTCCAGTAATAATGCTAGCATCTGCTCATATTTCTCCTCACAAGGACATTCATCTCCCAGATGAGCTCTGAAACAGAAAAAAAAATTAGTTTGTATGTTGAGGTTTATACATGAATAATGATTCTAAAATAATAGTAATAAAGATCCAGCATGAATATGAGCAGCTGATTTTTCCAGGACACTCTGAAAAATTACTTCATCAGATGATCCCGAAATCTGACCAGAAACCCCAGACTGCACCATTATAACACACTGAAAACACCAGTTTATTTCCAGTGAACAGATTCCTTTGTTGAGGAGACATGTAAAGCTGCAAGTCATTATCAACCTTAACTCCATCCACCACTTCTATGCCTATCCAGACATGAATAGAGTTTCAAAACCATTGTTATTTCCACAATGGGACAAACTAAGCAAAGAAGAGCCTAGAGTTCCTTTCCCAAAAGCTGGCAGGCAATTCAAGGGATTGCCAGTGGTGAAGAATCACCAGGTAGAAATACATAAGTACAGGGAAAAACTAGAACAAGGGAGTCATCTGCCTATCAGCACCAATTCAGGTAGCTCTCTGGGGAGGAGGTCACACTGATTACCAAATAAACAGAGGACGCTGGCGGCAGGGATGGAGGGAGATGAGTATATTTACTTACAGCTAAGCAAATTTGTCAACTGCCTGTAAAACACATGATTACTATGGAATTACATGTATTACATTCTGTATTTATTCTTATTTAAAATATAGATACTCTCTAGGGCTGGAGTCAGATGGAAAACAAGGATTAAACATATGAAACAAAACTGGAATTCAGTAGCAGTTGAACACAGAAAATATTAAAGCAAGGAAGTAGGGGATAAGAATTAAAAACAAGGCCAGGATTTAAAGAATGGAGAGGAGTCAGTATCAGAGAACTGGACCAGCCCTCAAACAGACACCTAGATGTTTCTAAAATTCTCAGACCGGCATATACTTTAGATTAAACTGTTGTACACTTTCCAGCCCTGCATCATAGGTTATAGTTTCTAGACCTCTGATGAGCCTCATTGGTATCACTTTGGGTTGCATGTGAAAATCCCACATAATAGCTAATTGTCATTGTGCTACTGGGTCACCTTGGCCAGGACACCTCTGCTTTCCACATCTTAGTTCCCACTCTGTGAAATCAGAGGGGATTTCTAGAATACCCAGAAACCTACTGGTGGGGACTGTGTGAGTGCTCTGTAATAACAGATGAGAGGGAGGAGGAAGAAACACTTCATTAAGTTAGAATGGCTGGTTAACAGTGTGATGACTTCAGATGGCAACACCCTCATGGAGAGGAATTCCAAGTGACTGCAAAGGCAGATGCTTCTGCATCCAAGTATTCACACAGTCTTGCCATGATTCATACATTTTTAAAACTTTGAGGGGTCTTTACATTTCTCCACTCTCAGTTGTGGCATTACCAAGACCAGCAAATTTGCCAGTGCTGGTTCCTCTGGTGCCAAAAGTTACCAGCAGGGATGGATATGTAAAGGCTTGAAGGTGCTGCAGAGACTCGGACAGCAAACTGGCAACAGTTCTGGCAGCATGAGCATCTCCCAAATCGCAGAGTGGTGCCTTACAAATCAACATTTCCTTTTCTCTGGTAGCACCCCAAAGGCTCCTCAGGATGTGGCTACATGTCATAAAGACTAGATTCCAAGCTCACCCTTTCCCAAGACATCGGATAATTTGGGCATCCTGAAAGCCCCTAATTGGCACTGACCTTCAGTATTTCCACCTCTGCTGATGTCTAACAGTACCCTAGGAGTACTGCTCTGTTGGCACAGGCACAAGAGGCAGCAAGGAGGATGGAGAGAAGGAGACACAGACGCACACACACTTACACATGCTCACAGGGATAAAAAGGATAACTGGATCCATGAAAATAAGCCAAGTGCTGCCATCGTCGGTCTAAATGCAGATAAGTATTGTACTGAAAACAAAGATTACTTGTACTTTGTAGATAGAGACGTGTTTTGTTACAGGATGCTTTGTATGGAATTGGGTCACAGCAGAATATGAGCCAACTCCCCCCCTCACCCGCCTCCTCCCAACCTCCCTCTCCGCCTGCCTATCCTTTGAATCTGGAGCCAAATCTCAAGGGTAACAAAGTAGAAACTGCTACAGTTTTGTCGGTTTTTTCCCTTGGCTGGGATTTGCTTTTCATTTGTGGGGCAATACTTGTGCCTCTCTGCCATTCATCTATTAATTAATGTCATCGATTATGAGCTGCTTCTCTCAGCCTTGTGTTTTCAAACCTCTGGAGGGAGAGGGGGAGGTGAGGTGAATCCAAAGGATCCCCAGTTCAAGTGACAAGGAAAGCACCAAAGCTTTGTTATCCTCCTTTCTACCCCCAAACCCCTTGTCATGTCTTTGTCTGCTGGTGCATAACCTCTACCCTAGTACATGTGCTAGCCCATCGCCTCGGTATTTCACCACCTACCCCTCTGCCCCCTAAAGAAAAGCATCTCCTGTTGGCCTTCCAGCATTCTTATGCTTCAGGAAAGAGCTTTGTAACCACATCATTTATGGGTCCTATAGCATGACCTGCCCTTTGCAGTAACTCCAGGTGCAAGTCCATGTCTTGGGCACGGTCTACCATGCAGCTAAAATTTATCAACAAATCAACTCTAACACCTAAGACCATGGCCAATGAAAAATCTTTCTACATCCCGGGCTTCTCCATTTCCCATTCAAGATATTACAACCAAAATTAAGTATTCCCACAAACCTTTGATCTGTACCTGTATGCTTCCCATAGATTATTGTCTTTCTTGGCACTCCCTCAGGGTGAATGTGTTACTGGCCATGAAAGCCACAGAGGAAAGGATGTCCAAAATCTGTCCATACTCCCATGTTTGGTTTTTTTTAACAAGAAGAGAAGTTTTCACTATCTGGGAAATACTAACTTCCTTCTAGTTTCTCCTTTCTCCTGACAAAAAGTTGTTCTGGCCCTCTTTCTCAAGACCCAAAGTACAGTCAGCACTGTGCTCACAGATGTCTATACCATAGATGGAGAGATGGATGGATTTTTCTCCAGCTATGAAATCTAGAGAATGCATTTTTTATCTTATTTTATTTTTTAACATGTGGAACATCAGTAAGTCTCACACAACCTGTAGTGGATCTCTGAGATATGGGCCAAAGAAGGCCCAGGGTCTGAGAGTCATGTCCTCTGGGCTCTGACACAGCACCTGAGACTGGAGCTGCCAGCACTCAGGCAAGATCTCTAAGGAACATGAAACATTTTGATTCCACAAAGCACGAGGAATTATTTTGATTTAAGATTACTGAGTTCATTGGCATGTGCATTGTTGAATTATGGTGTGATTGGTGGTAATGTGTCACTGTTTATTCTACCCATAAGAAGTCAAACTTCCAATGGCACAAGATGGCACGTCATGCCTGCTTACATGTTACTGCACTTTCACTGGTCTCATTGTCTGCCAGAAGACAGACCTACAGTTGCTTTCAGACAGATACCACCTAAACCAGCCTAAGCTGAATGGCATCTCCAAACTCTCTCCCATGTTGGGCCTCCTCTCCCAGGTCACCCCCACCACCAATAGCCATGAAAACCACAGGGTTTCAGACTGGTATGCCATACAGCTGCAGAGACAGGATCCCTATGGGTGGGGCACCATGAGTGGGACACTTCTAACCATCACCAGTGTAATCCAAGATGGCAAGACCATGATTTACTGGATTTAAAATCTGCCACATTTTTAGGAGCTCAAATAACATATAGGCCAACTTGGACCTTTCTCATCTCTCCAGAAAGGCCAGATAGAAAAGATGTTGATTCTTCAAGCCCTGAGCTTGTGGGATTTAAATAGGCACCCAAGCATTTCCTCAAAAAAAGAGGGTTTTTTTTCCCCAATGCTGAGTCAGGGCTCACTTTCCTCCACACGCTGCATTTCACTCAAGGGCCTGATCCAGCCACCATTAGAGCTGATGAATCCCACCTCGAGAAAAGACGTCACAGCATGGTGCAACATAAAGTTTTTATTGGTGTGGGTTGGGAATGAGGTGCATAACTCACTGGCGCTGTTGCCACTTGTGAGTAATGCTCCCATTCCACACTCCTGCGGATAAAACCTTTATGGGCCACCGCAGCACCCGGTATTGCATCTAATATATGCACCGCCATAATGATAAGCACTGAAAACCTGTTTTTTTAACCTGTGTTCTCCCCCCTTCTCATCCCCCTTTCTCCTTCCCACCCTTAAATACCCTCCGTGTCTGCTTCATGGTGCTTTACTTCTGCTTTGTCAACTGCCTGGGGAACCCGCTCTATCGATATTCTGGACAAGGTTTTGATTTGAAAAAAAAAAAAAAAAAAAAACCCCACAGAGTGAGCGGCATAATTTAAAAATCAAAGAAATTCATTTCAGTAGTAAAAGGTTAACAGCCTTTAGGAGGAACACTTTTTAATCACCCACGTCTAGACTCTATCACTCGAATCACCGGCAGCAGGAGTGAAATATGGCTAAGCCCCCGTCACCAAACAGCACCTAAAGACTGTTGTATTTAATCATGTCTGTGCACTAGTTATGGATTTTCATTATGATTCCCGATGCTGTTGCGCTGTGTAAAATATTAATATCCATAGTAATGATGCATGAAGCTTGGAGTGTAATTTCTTCACTCTCCTTGTCTGATATTAAATTGTTACCACTTTATCATTTGTGTAGAACTGCACGTTTCAATTAATCTTTCCATATCAGCAGCCCTGATTAATATAGATCATGATTCATAAGCTTATCGTCACTATAGTTTTAACAGATCATTTATAAAGATCTTAAATTTCAGGGCCTGGGAGGCGCAGCCACTCCGTCCAAGGCTTTTCTCACTTCTTGCTCCAGCAGGTTTCTCCATTCAAACAACTAATTCCGGGAAAGAAAATTAGCCAGATAAAAATGCTTGCTTGATTTTTTTTTTTAAACTTTACTCAGGCTGTCCATAAACTTTTTCCCTGTTTGCCTCATTGATCAGAAAGTGCATGACTGCAGGTGCTCACCAGATCTGGTCTTCCTTGATTCATCCAGTCCATGGGAGCTGCCCTGGGCACTCACAGGGGTGTTGCAGTTCCTTGACAGTTACCTGTCTTTTCCATCTCCATGTGATGGCCACTTCACACACTGTGAAACAATGTTAGAAGGCACATGCTGTAGCTACAGGCTGGAAACTCACTGAGGAGATGTACTTTCCTCTAGCAAGAAAGTCCTCTTTCCACTGTACCCCTTCCCAAAACCTTTGAAAAATCATGGTGGTCCAAATTTTACCTTTGCATAAAGAAGTGATCTCCTGGCCAGAGCCAGACAGCCTTTGTTTTCCATGTTAGCCCAGATCCACGGGAGGGAGTTATTGCCCCAGCAGCAGCACAGAAGGCTGCCAGGACCCCTCCAAGGTGGTTGCCTTGGAGCTGGGAAGTGATGCCAGCCATGAAGCCCTCTCAGCTCCCCATGGAGAGGTTCAGAGCTACCCAGTGCAGTGCCACTGCGTGCAGAAACTCCAGGTGTCCTCAGGCAAGAGGCTATCCAGGCATTGCAGTGCGTGGCACAGATGTTTGCCTTGAAAATTAATGTCAAAAAGCAGTAACCTGTGCTCAGCTGGGGATGAATAGACAGCATCGCACGTGCAGGAGTGCCAGGTACTTTCAGGATACTGTTATAATCATAATGAACAGCAACCAATTAGTCATTTTTTAGTGGATATAGTTGGAAAAGACGCATTAGATAGTTTTAAAAATCCATCAAAGGTCCCTGTCTAGCTTTCTGTATATTCTCCAGGGCTTTGTCAAGTGATCTTAAGTGTCTCAAATAATGTAGAGATTCATGAGACTATTTAAAATCCTAATAGATGATTTTTTTTTTTTCTCTACTTAGATATTTTCTTTCCTGACAGTCCCAGAATTCCTCATTATAACCCTCAGTTCAGATCTGCAGAAGGATGTGGGGCTAACAAGGAGGAACAGCTCCAGAAATCCCACTGGGAACCATGCACAAGTTGGAGCTTGGTAGGAGCAGCAGCATAAAAAAGGGGACTTTAAAAAATCTCTGCCATTTTCTTCCTCACCCCTGTGCCCATGATACCACATAGGTGAGTTCTGCAAAGCGTGGCTTCCAGGTACCAAAGAGCCAATCTACTTCCTCTTTCATCCCTGGGAAGCACACACCCTAAGTAGAACACTGGCAGGCTCCTCTCCCTTCTGCTTCTTGCCCCCCTGCCAAAATGGGCATGATAACAGAAACACTGTGATGTTTTATTAACCTTCTGCACTCCCTAACTAACAAGGGGGAAGGGAAAAACCCTGGGAAGTATACGTCCGTATCTGAAATCTATACAGCAAGACAGATCTAGCTAGAGCAGTCTTTAGGGCATATATACATTACGAGGCTACAGTGAAATATAGCCTGAAATTTGTCTCCTAAGATGAGATAATGTAGCCACGTTAACAGCTGCAACTGTCACTTTCAAGTGAAGTAGTGGGTATTGTGTTGAGTACATTTGCAGGGCAATTTTCCAGTTGGAATAAAAGCCTTTCTGAGGTGAATTTTACTTGGTTTTTATCCATCTATCTAAGGTTATTTTTATATATATATTATACAAATATTGACTGGTTCTGAGGGCAATAGAGGTAAAATATTGCACTAGGAAAGAAAATAGTTCCCAAGTCTCTCTCTATATATTTTGGCCTCAGCTAAAGGCTTAGGGCAATATATGCCATTTTCCCCCTCAGGGCACAAAATTTTACTGCTCTTGCTTCTTAGCTATTTTATTATCCCTTTGTATGTTTGTAAAGAAGAAAGAGATAGGGTAGTGCTGGGCTTGGAGGTTTCTGCACAAAGCAATGTGCTTTGGAAGATTTTTGCATGAAACATGAATTTGCATTGCCAGGATCTGTGTTTTGGAAGTGCTATGTAAAATACAGACAAATACCATCACCCATCTGGTTTGTTTATTTTCTCAAAAATTAAATGTAATATAATATAATATACTCTCACAATTATTTGCAATAGAAGTTCCAACAGTAATCAGGGCTTTGCTGTACCAAGCTTTCTGAAATACATTTTAGGTAGCTTAGGTACGAGGCAATTTATGCATGTCACAGAAAAGCTGTGCCGGTTTAAAATGAGGCAGACTTTTACTGGCAGCAATGGAAACTCCTGCCACATCTGCCTGTTTGCACACCCACCATTCTTCCCATCATGCTGAGCTGAGAAGGTAGCACGTGCACAGAGGGATATGTGCCACAACCCCTTTAGATGCCAAGTGAGGGCAAAGAAGAAGTCTCCTTTCAAAATTTGCCCCTGAAACCTTGGGTATCCCTTTTTGGATTATCTCTGAAGAGACTAGCAGTACGTAAAAGTGACAGTGGGGACCCTGGGAGAGTGAGTCAGGGATAGTATCCAAAGATGTGATTTATCTTCAGTGTTTCACCTTGGTACATGAACAGGACTATGTCCATCTCCTGCCTCTGGGATTCACAAAGGGCCTTGTACAGCTGCAGAAGGAGAAAAGACATCTCAAGGTCTGCGGAATAATAGTTGATGGTGAGATGCTTGAGGAACATAAACTCTTCAGTGTATCAGAAAGAAAAGTGAGACATCAGCTCTTGAGGGGCTCTGGATACCCTCCCATTGGAGAACAGGGCAAGGCTGAAAGGCTAGCAAATGGACTTTAAACCTAAACTCAAGCAGGGAATTAATTTTTACCTGTGGGGACAAGTGCCAGTCAGGATGAGCAACAAGATGAGTTTTTGCTTCTTCACTGTTGGCAAGTCAAGATGCTCCTTTTCAGCATGTGCCTGGACAAACCAGCAGTGGAAGGAAAAACAAACTATTGTTCTCTCTAAGCCCTCATAGCAAGAGGCTTGGTCTGTGTCTTCCTCACAGACCTATTCAAGACCCTTCCATCTCTTCTCATGTCTGCTATGGCCTTAGAGAAGGCATCTGGCTTGGGGAACCAACTCTCAGGCACAGCAAACCCATTTACTGTCAAATTCATCCTAGCTGAGCCACCTGAAGAGCTGACCCAGGTAGAGATACCGCCACCCAAACCTTGCCCCCAGAAAGATGGCAGTGAGCCCACAGTGGTCCTTGTTACTGAGCAGTTAGAGAGTATTGAGAGAGGAAACAAATCACTGGTAGCTCCTATAGCCACATGCAGAAATTAGAGAGTCTGACTATAAGGTCACAATAAATCAGTGCACTGACAAGGAGATCTACCCTTTGTCCAGGGTAGAAGATTTATCTCTGACCCCAGGCAGGGGCATTTCTTCCTTGATTTGTTAAACGCTGAACAGAAAATGGAGCTAGATCTGAAGCCTGATGAGTACCTGATTGCAAATGCTCATGCCCAACCCCACGCCTGCTCTTCCCCCCCCCACCCGCTGACAAACAACGCATTCTCAGGATGCTGCATTATGTTTCAAGAAAGCCTCTATTTTTTTCTGTCTGTGATGGACCAGCTTTTGCAGAACTTGATTATTTGGTTTGTTTTCCTGATGATATTTTAATCAGAGGGCTCTCTCTAACAAAATGCTGACCAGTGCTGGGGAAGGGTCTGCATGCTGTCAAGCAGAATGGGATGGGTGTTCACCAGAGGGAAGCATGGCACATCCCGGTGCTGAAAGAAAGGGAGATGCCAGACTGGGGTGCAGGAGGAGTCAACACACTGAAAGAAAACAAGGTTTCTGAACATGGGTTGAATTCCCAGGGTTTCTTTTAGAAAAGCCTTTCAAACTCAGGGCTAAAATTCAGAAGTGGTCAGGAAGGAATGGATTTTACACAACTGCAAAGTACCAGAGTGAATGACTGCACCACTGGTGCATCTCAGTTTCCATGTTGGACAGGGTTGAGATAAAGAAAGGAGTTTGGATGAGACCTGCAACCAGGAAAGGGAAAAAATGCAGGAGCATTGGCAACACCTGACTCCTACCTAGTCCAGGACCAAACATGATGACTTGTCTGGCCACAAGGGCTCAGCGGCCTTCTGTACCACCTCCATACTGATAGAGCAGCCAGCTCCAGGAAGACATCACCTTCACTCTGAAATGACAAACAGCATTTCCTCTTTCACCTCCTCTGTCAAACCTACAGACATTCAATGTCTGCTTGTAACAGAATTTTAGACACAGCTTATAGCAGCCTAAGCTAATTTAACTAAACTAAAACCATGCTGCCATCCCAGCTACACATCTGCAGCATGCAACATTGGCAGCAGTAATGGGCAATATAGGGAAGAATCAATGACATTCATCTTGGCATTGCTTTGCAAGCTTTGAATTCTTGTACCAAATCTCTTAGTTTTCAATGTTTTTCATATCTGACCACTAAATAATTCCTTAACTGACTATTGTTGCCATTTGAGGAACTTTTGACGTATTATAAATGCAAACATACCCATAAATCTCACAGTTAAAACTTAGCATGAGAAGCCTGCATAATCATAAACAGTAAATATTTTGCTGTGACAGTGGTTCATAGGGGAAAAATTAGCATTTTGCTTTCGTTTGGCCCAAATGTGTTTTGATTTCCTTGGAGGTCGTTGAGGGTTTTTTGCTTCAGTCTCCTGTAATATAAATAATAACGTAGCCAGATGCTTGGTACATAAACACATGGCTGATGAGCAAAGGGATGTGAAGGATAATGTTCATCATCTTTAAAACACGGGGAAACAAGGCTACTGTTTCTAAACTGCATAAAATGCCTGTCATCAAACACATGTTAATATCTGGGCAGGATCATAGTCTTCCCGTGATGATAGAAATGGTATGGAGTGACTGGTACAATTTGTTTAAGGTTTTATCACACAATATTGCCCTTTCTGCACAGGAGTTTAAAAAAATTGTAGCAGTCTCTAATTTTACAGAAGAAGGCTGGAACATGGTGATGCTACTATGCCGTGAAGCAAAGCAGTAATTGTCTAAAATCAGTGCAAGTAAGTGAAGGATCTGGCTCACGTTTTGGTTCCTCTCTTGCCACTGCTCCATTGGAAGTTATTGGAAGAGGTTCAGTCTCTCCTGAACGGGACAACAAATGTCTCTTCTGGATATTCACTGGCTGTAGAAGTTAAAGAGATTCCTCTGGAAAGTGGATAACTTCTCCCATTCCAGAAAAAAAAAAAAAAATGTGGGTTTTATCATCATGTGAACCATATCAGAATAACAGCTTACCTCTAAATTACAACTAAGAACTGATTACATTATTAAATATGGTATGTTAAATATTTAACATGCTCTGTGCACATGAATCTAAATTCAAGAGATTTAGCAGTATCAGAAGCAGTTTGGGTTGGTTCCTATCGTCACACTGTGCTTAGCATCCTCCTAGATTCCAGTGTGTTACAACTGTGATAGCAGTGTATAATCAATACTCTGTCCAAAAGTCTATAGACATGTAGGACAAAATTCCCAGCACCCTCTTCTCCAGAAAAATTTGCATGGAGTTTCACATTTCTGTTCCATTGGTGCCACCTATTGGTAAGTGTTTGTCAACCCATGAAAGTCATTTCCTTTGAGGAGCAGTGACAGGGTCATGGGCCTCTCACCAAAGATTGCCAACTGCAGTTATGACTTAACCATCATCTGGGACCAGTCTGAGAGAAGCTACTTGTTTCCATTGGGGCATTTAACTCCATCAATCATTTTCCACTGAGCTCAGCTCATGAACCTGAAACTAAAGAGCTTGCTGCTCCCAAGTTGAGTAGGAAGTCCTACTTCTGGCTTCTGCTTACCTTGACCATCATTTTTGTCTTCTGAGGAAAATGAGGTACCAATCTCTTCATTAGAAGATGTGGTGCCCATTGCAGTCTGCCCAATCTTAAGCGGATCAGACCTTCACAAAAGCTTACCTTGGTTTCAGGTTTTATCTGACACAGTGACTTGGCCACCAATGCACCAATGTGATGTTCTTCATCCTGGGTATCCATCTGTAGAGCAAGCTCACAGAGGGAGTTAGCTGATACCACCTCCAGGAAATGGTAAAACTCATGTTCTATATGAGTTACTTTGATGTCTCTGTTGAACAGTTATTGTTTATTGAGAATAGCTCTCTTATCTTTCTTTATTGACCAAGTCTTCCATAGGAAGGATTCCCAGATAAAAGGAGGGTAAAAAAAGAGTAAAAGTATTTGATTTATGAACATTAATAATTAATGCAGATTGACCACTTTATCTCCCTGGAGAACATCTCCCAGGAGAGACCACTGGGCAGCCTTGGTAAAGAGAATGACAGTTGTAGTCTGACCAAATTTTGCCAGACAGAAGACCTGTCCACAGTACTTCTCTGCACAGGTTAGACTTGTAAATGATTAAAAATCCCATGCCAGCAGATATTGGCAATTAGCTGAGGACATCAGCAAATTCTGGGCTGGGACTTTGTGCCAGATCCTCCTACAGTTCAAACAAAGCACTTGTTTCTTCAACTGTGGTCTCCTTGCCAAGGATGTCCCCAGACTTTTGGGGAGGTGGTGACAGGAGAGTGAGCTCAGAGGAAGAACCTGTGGGTTGGGTAACCCCAGGAAAGCCTCAGAGTGTCACACCCAGCAGGGTAAGTCTGAATGTGCATGGGTCATTTCCTCATGCCCAAAGGGTACCTCCTCTTACCACTTTTGCTTGCAGAAGCTAGCAGGCGACCCCAAGCTGCACCAGAACAACACAAAAATTTATGGATAAATCAGAATGAGTCCTGCTGGGAATACACTTTCTCCACATTTTCATGTGATGAGTTATTTCTAGCAATGGCTTCTACCACATAATTTTCCATGTAGGCTGGAGCCCACACAGAAAGGTGCTGTTCAGCTCCCTGTTCACCTCCAACTCATGCTTTCCAGAATTTCCCAGCTCTTCCAGAGCCCCCATCTCTGATCCCAACACAGCCCTTCCTGTTCCTTACACTTTCATTTCTGTTTCTTTACATCTTTATTAAACTGTATAGCCACTTTGATAGGAAAATTGAAAAGAAAAAGATATGAGGAACAACAAAAAAGCCATAATTATGAAGATTCAATTTAATTTTAAAGGTTGTGGAAGGAGGAAAAAAAAAAAAAAGAAGCAGGAGAAGAAGAAACCAAATTAATTTAGCAGGCAAGCATTGCATGAAATATTGTTGGAGTTTAATAACCATGCAAAGACAGATGATATGTGTGGAAAAATTAGTTGTAGGACCTCATAATAGCCTATTAATATTTTCTACAGGCACAGAAACCCTTTGCTGAATGATTGTAACAAAGTAATCGTTTTTTTTAAGATGTTAAAAAATATCTTCAAAAGAAGACGGCAGCAATGTACATACTGTACAGAATGGAAACCCCAGTGAGGCACGTCAGATCCCAGGCTAGATTCAGCACAGGCTTCTCTGCTCTGCCACAATGGAGGGTCTCCCACCAGCCTGCTTGCTGGGGCAACTGTCCCAAATGGTAGGATGAGGCCCCTTGACAAGGCCTCTCTCTGCCCTTTCTGACTGGTAGGAAAAGAGATTTCTCTTGGCAAGGACGGGAGTGAGGTCCCTGTCAGCTGGGGAGACACTTGCTCCGGGTCTGGCTGAGAAATGATCTTCTGAAGGCAATTATTCTGTGTGCAGCCCCTACTGGACATGGCTCCTTTCTCCTCCCACAAACCCCTGTATGGCCTGTTCCAAAGAAAGCTCCGAGTCAGAAGTGCCTAAACTCCAAGATAACATAACCCAGCTCTTACATGTTTCTTCTTCCAGACACCTCATTCTGCCAAAGGCTAACATTGACCTTGGGCGCCTCAAAGGCGGAAGAGGCCAAGGGCAGTGTGAATCAGTGGGTCTGGGTGGAGAGGTCTACAGAGAGGCTGATGCCCAGCCTCAAACAGATGCGTTCTTCCCTTCCCTCTCTACTTCAACATCAGAGAGAGGTTAGACTTGGCTCTGCTACCCTCCCTCCTTCACTCTGACATCATAGTCCTGTTTTCTCTAGATTTCACACCAAATGAGGACAGAATCTTAATGCCCAGCCACTACTTCCACAGGTGGGTCTGCTGTCATCATGATGTGACAGCAATGGACAGGCGCCCCACAAACATAGAGAGAGCAACTGCCTTTCTCAAGGCAGCCCCACCAAACCAAATGTCATGATCAAGCTCTTGCTGAGAACAGCCTTGAATTTGGGCCATGAAGCCATACACGGCACCAGAGCAGGGCAAGACTGCTGGCCAAGGGCTGTGCTGGTTACACAGCCCCACAACCTTGGTGCAAACAGCAGAATACTTGCGTTGATTTGTCACCTTCTGTTGCCCAACACAGACAGGGCAAAGACTTCCTCACCATAGCATGCTGGTGGAAAGCTGATGTAGAGAAGCAGCATCCCAAGGAGCAGCGCTCAGCCGAGGCATCAGTTCTTCTCAAAGGCTGAGGCAGCTGGAAGGAGCCCAGAGTTTAGGAAGACAAAGGGTTTTGTGGGCTATGCACCTGAAGAAAAGGGCAATGGTAACGTTCCTGCATAGTACTGTGAGACACACATGCAAAAACATAAATGTGTACCCTTGTCTTTAAAATCAGTGTTAAAACCAACTCAAGTAAAACATCACCATGACTGCATCAAAACAAGGATGATAATGGGGATGGGGAAGAGGTCTCTGTCCGCAGACATTTTAACTTGGGCTCTCAAAAGGATGTATTTCCTTGGTCCTAAATAGGATTTGCTTTAGCTCCAGACAAAACCCTTAGGATCCTGTAAACTCAACTAGGTCACCCCTGCAAGGAAAAAATAAAATTAAATAAAGAAATAAAATTAAATGCTGAAACGAATAAAATAAATAAAATAAAATAAACCCAAGATAAAACCAAACTGCAATTCCTCATTCAGCTTCCCTTTCTCCTATTTTAATCTGTACAGTACCATCCAGTACCAGCCGCCCCCCTTCCCCTTTTTTTAAATACAGTCTAATCCTGAGTGTGAACTGATGTAGTTTGTGTGTTAGGGGGGAAAAAAATCTCTCTCTCTTTCTGCCTTTTTTTTCCCCTTCTTCTTTCCTTGGCCCAGTTCATTATTTTTCTTTCTTGTCACTCAGTGTGATAGGTTGAACAGAAGTGCACAGATGAGCACTGAAAACGGTGTCACAAGGCCTTAATCTAGTCTTTAATGCCTGACTTCAGAGATGTCATTTATCTTCTAACTGCAGCAGGCTTCCACCAACTTTATCTCTAATAATATATTGATGGATTAAAAGGGTCGGGCAGGAGACCGGGCTGGAAAAATTGCTTATTGACATCAAAATACAGTGCCCTCAACCTGATAAACATGGAGGGGCTCGTGTATCTCCCAGAATAGTTGGCGTTGCTATAATTTTTTTTTCTAGCATGTTTCTCCCGGGTTCATGGGGTGGTCCAGTAAAATAAACAAACGGAACAAATAAATAGGAAATATAGTTTCTTCATTGACGCAGCTGAGTGGAAGCCCAGCCATTTCTGTAATAGTTTCTTAATGATAGCACTGTGCAGAGTTATTTATCGCAGACCACAAGACACATTTTGAAGTGACCTGACAGGGAAAGGCTGCCATTGTTTTAGCAGGTTGGCGGGTATTAGGACATGTGGCATGAGAGATTGCAGCACCCTGTAATAGCATTTTGGGAAGCTGTTTCTTTCCCCAGTGGTGTAAAAGTCAGGAGCTGTCTAGCAATCTTTATGCCTGAAATTCATCCCTTACCACACAGATCTCATGCAAGAAGAATTAAACCGGGGAGGAGAAGTGACTGCTGTACAGAACATCATCAGAAATGCTGCCCCAAGCTCTGCTCTCTACAACAGACCTGACAGATGGGTACCCAGTGTGGAAGTGATACTTACCCATTATTTTGGAGATGATGTAGCCTTTTGCATGCCCCCAGTGCAGCTGGAGAAAAAGGCTTGCTCCTGACGGTTACCACAGGCATTTTGAGTTGCCACTTGTCCATGATTTATCTGTTCCTCTCTGATTTCATCAGTTTTCATTGTGTGTGTTCTCTTGGGGAGCACTCCTACATAGGTCCTCCAACACAAAAATTGGGCTGTGGCCAAACAGCTTCCCAACATTAGAGGAGCAAAGGCACAAGACTCAGCATCCCATGACCACTTCAAAGGCAGCAGAAAGGTTTCCCACTAGAACTACTGTTCTAGTTGGTTTACTAATCCTACAGGATTACTGGCAGGGAGAGACAGTCATAGGTGACATTGGTAGGAAGAGCCGCAGATGAAAACATTTCTTTTGCAGTGGGATGGTGATGGTTCAAGCATTCACTGTACAAACGTTGCATCTCTGGGGAAAGGTGGAGTCCCTGGTGAGTCCATTGCAAGGACTCTTGCTAAGGGAGGCTGTTAAAATAGAGAAGACTAAAAAGCATGGATCTTCAGCCTGAGGAAAGCTCCGACAAATTAATTCTGGTTTATAAAAAAGCCAGGCTAAATGGCAAAATCCTGAAGCCTTCTCTTAGAAGAAAAAGTCAAGAACACATTGAAAAGGACATTGCAATTTGGACTGATGTTCATGATCCATTCCATCTTGAGCTACAGGTGCTTCCCACACTGTCTCATCTGTTCTACAGTAGGGCTCTCCCAAAAATACCTCCCACTGTGCACTGTAACAGACAGATCCCCCCATACTGCTGCATGGGCTTCCTGGGAAGCTTGTGAGCCACTGAGACAGATGCAGAGATAAACTTTGTCACCAGAGAAAGCATTTCATTTCATTTTCCTGGAAAGAAATTCCATGAAAATCAATCTTCCCACAGAAAATTTTGATTCTTGGCAAAAAGCCTTTTTCTGATGGGGAATTGCCTCAACTCAAAAATATCTGAGCAGCTGTGCTTACAAGAAGAATCACATTTCATTCCCACATGCACTGAGAGGGATTTTGTGTGAAGGCAAGCTTGATGGTCCTTGACAAAGTGGTAAAGTTGTGAGCATCACCATCACTAGAGCTTTTAATTATCAAGAGTTCAGGCTGCTTTGATCATACCCCAAAACTCAAGCTAGGTGGCTTGGAGCAGTGTCAGATGATGTAGCAGAGACCATATTTGCCATGGAAGTGGTCCTTAGCTCCGAAGAGGTGGGTTTGCAAGAACTAACAAGATTACACACCTTGAAAGACTTATCCTTCCCTGATAGATGGAAATAATGGAAATAACACTGTAGCACATCACATAGATGATGTTAGGTACAATGATCAAGGATGCGGAGCCCCCAAATAAAGATCGGTGACCAAGCTCCATATAAATGGGCTCTGGAAGACCAGTGCTGATAAACACCATTTCCATTCAGGAACCCTAAGAAACACAAATGAAAAATAAACAGATAAGTGGGGAGAATGGGGGAAAACTAGCCTGCTGGTCTCTGATGAGTAACCAAACCCTAACTTTGATCCTGAGCATTGTTCTGAAAGCAAACGGCTGAGCATCACACAGCTTGGCATCCCAGTTCATCAGATGGGAATGATTGGCAGGCACTTGCAGACTGCAGAACACAAGCCTTGCATTATAAGATTGTCTTTCCGAAATTTACCCACTGAAACGCTGAACTTATCAGCTGAATTTATCAGCTAAAATACCTCAGACTTCTGGGAAGCTGCCTCTGGCTGACAACTTGATGGGAAGAACATCTCCGATTTTTCTGGCATGTGGAACTAAAGCAGCTCAACCACTTTCCCCTACACATGCCAGTCATTCCCAGTTGCATTTTATCCGAGTACCATTTTCTAATTTCACTATGGTGAAGACTATTGCAATGCATTTTTGCAGTAGGTGACTAAGATGACAAATTGTGAGGATCGTTACATTTGAAATATAAATTGGATAAATTACTGTAGTTAAAAATAGTGAGTTAATAGCCATGTTCTGTTAAAAAAAAAAAAAAAAGATTTTTTTGTAAGTGCCACTCTTTACACCTTCCTCTTTTTTCAGACTCCTTGGCAAGCAGAGAAATACCCCAAAATGAGATGGTTTTCTCACTCAGAAATGGATTCTCTGAAGCTCTTTGCAGGACTGTGTTAGCTTCTCACTAAATTCCCTGGAAGGCTCCACAGTGATGTAACTAATGTGGAGTTTGGCCAGCACTGCTTCATTTTAGCATCTCACTATTCTCTGAGACAATTCACAAACCAACTTTTTCCATAATTCCCTTTGATTATCCCATTCCTTTCTGAATTTACAGCTAATCGCTTGTCATCCCTTATCTAAAGGGGAGGATGTAGCCTGTCTCATCCCAAATCTGCATGGTACAGCTTTTGTAAGGCCACAAGGTGCAGCAACGTGCTATGCATCATAGGCCATATGTGAGCTGCATCCTGCAGCCAGACCCAAGGTCTCTACAGACCCTGCTCTAACATTACTGCTTTGCTCACAGGAGTGTGATATTAAGGAGACATCAACAATAATTTGTAGCTCTTCACTGCCTACAAACCAAGCCACTGCAAACTCCCACTGGTGTCCACAGCACTGGGGTTTTCTCTTCAAGGCTCAACTATTTTTTCACTGTTAGGCGTCAACATATTTTGCATGGAAGTGCTTTCACTACCTGATAGAGTAGTAAACTCACTAGATGGTGGGGTTTCTTTCCAGGTTTGGTCATTAAAAATAAAAAATATCCATATTGCACTTGGCCATCTTTACCTATTTTCCTATTATTCTCCAGAAGTGATTGCCAACGGTTTAATGGAGCAGTTCCCAAAAGGCATGGGCATGCACATTTATTTGTTGTACTGCATCTTGCACCTTCCAAGGTGCCTTCTCCCTCAAACCGCTTTTCCTCTGAAGAATCACACTGTCAAAACCCTCATTATTTTATAACTTCTATGCCCCTCTTCTCACCTTGTTAAATACCGCTGGAGCAAAGGAGTTCAGTAGCTCTACCATTTTAGCAACACCATTGATTTTGTCTCCCTCTTCATTTATTAATGGAACTACTTTCTCTCTAGTATTCCCTTTTCCCTGATATAATTGTAAAAGCTCTTTTTATTCCCCTTAAGCCTTTCTGCTCTCTGAGCTGGCCTTATCTTTTCCCTGCAAGCCTTAACTGACTGTATATTCTTGTTTAGTTCTCTTTCCCTTCTCCATTTTTCACTATAGGTTCTTTCTTTACACTCCTATCTTTTGTCGGTGCTTTGTTATGCCACATTGGATGCTACTTGTCCTTCCATTTATTTCTACGGGAACAGTAGCGTGTCCCACTATATGGGGCTATTCTGGCATTTCCATCCTTTTCTTACCCCTCTGGATTTAAAACATCTCCCCAGTGCACCCAGTTCACGCCTGGCCACAGAGGCACTGGAGAAGGTGTGGGCTGGAAAGGCACCATCCATGAGAAATCCCACACCTGGTAACCCAAACATCCCAGGCACACATCTCCATTTAGAAGGAACCAAAATATCTCTCCCAAACCACAGATACTTTTCTTTACTCTGGCAGTTCAGAGCCAACTCTTGTTTCTGAACCTAAGGTCATGGGGGTTCCAAAAAGTGACCAGGGAAGTCTGCAGTTTGGTTTTAATTATTAGAGCAACTATTGTCCTGAGCAGTCCAACAGAGACAAAAGACTAGATGGATTTTACCAGGGCATCTGTGAAATTTCTAAACAGGATTTTGCGTTACAAACATTGCAGAAACTCTTCCCAGTGGGTAATACCAAAGGGTTCAGGAGAGACCCCAGTTCCCTGGGCCTCTTGTTTTTTGAAAGTGGAATATCTTCATTCAAAACAAGTAACAGCTTAAAAAAAAAAAAAAAAAGGAAAAAAAAATCACAGTACTTTTTTTAACTGAATAATTGTTTTGTCTGCAATAATCAAAGCACTGCATTTTTAAAATAAGAAAACACATGCTTCAATTCCATTGGATTTAGAACATGTTAAAATGAAGCACTTTCCTGAAATTGTAACAAATTCACAAAATTCTTTTGCTGTGTCTGAATCTACATTTTCCCATACAAGATGGGTTTTTTTTTTTTGCAGTAAGTCCACAGAATAGAGATGGGAGTTATTAGAAGACCAGAAAACAATGCCTCTGAGGAAAGATTGAAGAAGTTGGGGTTGCTCAGCTGGAAAAGAGGTTGGACATTGTTATTATCTCTGAGTACAGAGAAGGCTTATGGAAAGAGAAAGGGTTAGCTTTTCTTCCTGGTAGGTAAGATAAGTAGTCGTGAGCTTAAACCACAGCAGGAGAGGCTAAGGCTGGATATGAGGGGACAGGGCAGCTCAAGTGCAGGGACGGGCAGGGGGAGCAGATTGTGCCGGTATTGATGGAGGTGTCTTTTCAACAAGGAAGACCACCACCCACCTGGAGCAACATGATTCAGCTAGTGCTACTGCAAAGGTCATCCCAAGGTCACGTCCACCTCCCTTTTCCTGGGATTTCACTGCCCCTGCTGTCCTAGCAAGCATCAATCTGCAAGGTTCAATGTTTTGTGGATGCTGCAGCACTTCTATAACACTGTGGGGTTTTGGTAGATCCATAGAGGAATATCTCAGAAGACCTGCTTAGTCTTCATGCCTCCCACTGAGCAGAGCCACTGTGCTAGTCACTGCCACTGTATTAAGCAATGCTGAAGCACAAGTTTCTATAAAAACATTATCGAGAACATAAAAGAGGCAGGCACAGAAAACCAGCTAGAGCCATGAAGCCGAAAGCTGCCAGGAGCAGTGTTGCAGGCAAACCCAGCCCAGGAGGGCCAAGAGCCCTGCTGCAGGCCCAGGATAGCAGGGGGAAGGTGCAATCCTTCAGGGAGTTTGTCACTGCTTCCTTCTCCAAGCCTTCCCTGGTGTGCACAGAAGTTATAGCGTGGCTAATTACAGGAAATTAAAGAAAAAGAGATATAAAGAGGCTGCCTAAGCCTAGAGAGCCCTGGGAAGGGCTGGTGTATGTCCCATGGTGCCACCACGGCAATTAGACCTGCAGAAAGTGGGGCTGGAGTGAGAAAGCTTGGAACTGTGTGGCATAAAGAGGTTCATTATAAAGCATTTCTTTGGAATCTAATTTCCAGTCATTAAATAGTTGTAGATTAACAGGCAGTATGGCCAGAAAAGACATTTGAATTGATCTAGGCTAGTGTAGCAATGACGAGAGACTGTGGGAGAACAGAGCTTGTCCTTAGCCCAGTGGACCACATCATGCTTGATGCTCAAGCAAGGACTGTGGGAGGCACTTGGCTAGAAGAAATGTTCTAGACTGATGCCAGCAGTCAGGAAGCTTCTGGAAAATGGAAAAAGTGCAGTAGATTTGGCTGGTTTCATGGAGTGAATTCTTAGCTGAGATGGAAATGTCTTCTTGAGCTCAGCTATATATGGGGCTCTTGTTTCACTGAGCAGGAGGGAAAGTCCTGGTTGTGCTCAGCCTTGCAGATATCTCAGGAGCATCAGGAAGATCCTTGCCACATGGCGCCCTCTTCCCAGGTCAGGTCTCTCCCTTTTGCCGAGGCCCTTGCACAAGACAGGGATGAGAAAGGGAGAAGTGAAGGAATAGAGAAGAGAGAAGAGGGGAGAAGCCTGTAGGGTGAAGAAGATTGCACCCATCCTGGTGCACGGCAAGCCAAGTGAGAAACCAGGCACGCAGCCAGCCTGTCCCCGTACTTGCTGCACTCAGTAACAGCAATGGAGCAGAAAACAAGTGCAATGAGCCCAGCACCAGCCTGGACACAACATGACAGTGCTGGAGGACAAGCAGCACTGCCAGTACAGCCAAGGCTTTCACTGTCCTGCAGAACAACTGTAGAAATAGTTTGATATAACACATTGCTAAACTCACTTCTGTGGTTATCCCGTAACAAAAGATATTGCTACTGCTGCTATTACAAATAAATAATAACCATCTATTAAAACTAGTTAGGAAATGTCACGTACCATTAAGCAACTTGGAAGAGACAGTGCCAGCAGAGGGGTGGGTTTAGCAGAGTGACAGGTGGCCCTGGCACTCAGTCCCTGGGGGGAAAGCTCAGGAAATCTCTCAGTCCAGGAGCTAGCTCCAGAATGGTCCGCCATTAGGAAGAGGTGAGCTGGTGCAAATGTTATCAGGCCTGGAACAAACATCAACACAGTCATACTGGGATGCTCAGGGACATAAAAATGGGGAGTATGACTGTGTTGGTCACACCATCCAACAAATCCAGTCAGGCTGGGTGTAGAAAAAGAAAAAAGATCCTGATCTTTTAAACTTTTTCTATCAACTCTTCCATTAGTCCAGGCACACCCATGAAACTTCTCTTTCCAGCACTTTGGGAGCCTCCTTTCTGTAACAGAGCAAAGACTTCACATCAGCTCCTCAAAAAATACACAATACTGTGCTTTCAGCTTGCCACATCTCCTATCTTGCCTCTTCTACATCATCCAAGAACACAGAATTAGTTCAATTCCCTGCTTTTGAAGACTACATCATATGACCCCTTCCCTCCACGAACCGTCTCTAGAGCAACTAGGGAATTTGCCTTTCTGGTTTTGCTGGGACGCATTTCCAGAGCCTCAGTTCTTTAAGGTTAGAAGCAACACCAGCACCACCAGATCCAGCATTCCTGTACCCATGCTGTAATTGTGGCAAGTCTTTAAGCATTTTAAGGAGGAGGAGGGGTGAAGAAAGGAGGTCCATGCTTGCAGAAAAAAGAAACAATAATTCCTTCAGCAGTTTGATGTTAAAAAAAAATAAAGGCTTGTAAGCTGCTCTGAAGCTTGAATGTCAGAAGTAGACCCCAGGGACGTGGATTAGAGGGCACAATGAAGGTGAGTTTGTGAAATGAGCATCATGGATCTTTGGGCGATTGTTAATAAGAACACAGAAATGCAAATCTCCAGGAGCTGGTGAGACATCAGCCTGTGTGCCTACAAATACACATGTGCCTCCAGTTGAATTAAGGGAGATTCACACCAGGACAGTAGAAGACACGTGGCTGACTTGATGCCTGTTACAGCACAGAGGGCTTATCTCCTGCTGGCGGAGAGGTCCCTCACAGGAGCAAGCCATGCACAGAAAATGAAGGGAACTGACCCTATCTAAATTTGGCTGAGGCCATTAAAATCCTCTTTGGGGGCATTTGGCCACCATATGTAGCACTACCTAGAGATTCCCTTACATGTGATGACAAGCAAATTGCATGCAGTTTAGTGAATCCTGACTGCAACACAGATAATGGATCCTTCCTCCAATTTTTTACTTGGTTTTATTTGGAAATCCATCCCAAACTCTTTCTGAAGCTGAGATGCTGCTAGAGCAGAATATTGTGCACCAGTTCCTCATGCAATAAGGGCTGTCTTTTTGCTGACCGTGACTTGGGGTTGCTCATTGGTTTTGGGCTTACAAGCTGAAAAGTAAGTCCTAATTCTACCCTGCTCTCAGCTTTGTGCTGTGCATGAGGACAATGAGTCATTGCGTACACCCTTTGCATTAAGATAAGCTCTCATGAAAGTGGTTCATCAGCTCAAGATGTGATGAGAAAGGATACATGCCTCCATAACAAGCTTTGACTCTTGTCTTGAATGGTACAGCATTTGGGTTCTTGGAGGTCAGCAGGCAAAGGGTTGAGACAGAGTCTCCTTAAGACCTGGACAGTGGTTAGAAGCAGCCCTTGGAAACTGCAGGCATCTTCCCAACCAGCACTTGGTCCTTACATATGACCTTCCACTTCTCTTTGCAGATGCCCTTAGACCTTCTTCTCCCCCAAGGGCTGAATGCAAGTCAAAGAGGATGATTGGTAGACACTAAGTGCGTAGTATCCTACAGCATTTAGGTAAAGATAGAGTATCATTCCAGTCTCCTAAAACTCTGGCTTTTAATCTACTGCTGATTTGGCCCAACCTTGTTTTCTGGCCCTCGAGAAATGCTGTTAGCAAAGCCAAGACACATTGAAGCGAAGGTAGAGATTTCAAATGTACTGAGAGCAGAATCTGAGCTTTTGGTGCACCACAAACCCATATACATTCAGAACCCTACAACCAGCAGCAAGAAGAAAATGTGCACCATCAAAATGAGCACTGGATGAGTTTCGTGCTATGTCTCAGAGCAGCAGAGATAGGGCAGGCTTCCACAGGCACAGCCCCTCGCTCTTTCTCTTCTGAATCTTTTATTTTTTACCCCTTTCTCATTCTGTCTTTGCTTGCATTTCAAGGTTAAAAAAAGTCAGGTTACAATAGTAAATATGTAAGATTAGCTCCTAAAATATGTTAGCAAGTGAAAGCTAAAGAAAGCCAAATGAATTTAAAAAAGGCTTTCTTGAAGCTTAGAACAGAGACAGTGCTTTTGATCCTTTATCACACAATAACAAAAAAAAGGACCAAGCGAGATACATATATATAATATACATATAATATATATATTTATACACTCCATGTGCGTGGGTATGCATGTGTGTGTGTGTGCATGTGTGTGTGTGTGTATTTTAATTCACATAGGCTTTCCTTTCTTTAAAATGCTGCAAGAAGCTTTTTTTCTGCAGATTTCTTTTTCATTCTTTTTTTTGATATTTCAAAGCTGGCAGTTCAGTAAATGGCTGGAACTGCCACATCTCTGTTCTTGCTAAAGAAATCAATGCTAATCCTATTACTGGCAGTTATCACCTATCCCAGAAACCGCGGCTAAAAGAAAAAAAACCACTGAGATGTCAAAGTAGGAAAAAAGCATGGGGGAAGGGGAGAAAGCGCCCTTCATTCACTTTCAAACAGTGATTGTTTTCTTATTTTTGATCATTTTTTCCTGGTAAGAGAGAAACTAAACCTCAAAAAAAAAAAAAAAAAAGAGAGAGAGAGGGGAAAAAAATCTATGCTCAAATAACATTAAGGGCCTGATTTAAAACCATGCACCCTCATAACCCAGGCACTGCTGAGAGCTGGGGCTCATGCCATGGTGCTGAGGTGAGGAGCAGGGTCCCAGGACTCCGAACCACCCGGTACCTGGCAGAGAACATCCCACATCACCAGGTCCCCAGGTCTCCTGCCCTGCCAGTTGCCAGCATTGCAGGGCTGCCTGAAGATCCAAAAGGCTTGCTTGGGACCAGTGCTGTCAAGGCAGGGGGAGGTGGTGAATGTCAGCCCCTTTTTGGGTGTGCTCGCTATGTGTAGACCCCTCCAAAGCACCCAGATGGGTATTTGCACAGGGCAGGCCATTGGCTGGTTTGATGTGCTTGTTCTGCTTGGTGCAGCCAGATATGGCCAGACTCCCCTGCTTGCTCCAGGCGTAAAGCAGATGCCCCATTCCCTGGTCTGAAGTGATTCTTCTGATGCAAGTCAGGCTTTGTCCTTCACATATGCAGTTGGTCTCAGGGCTGAGCATCTCAAAAGACTTGTGTACATCAGTGCAGATTGTACTTCACCATTTGTATGGGATCCTTATTCCTCCGAAGTTATTTTAATATGCCTACATCTTTGCCTCTCTTCCCACGTGCTCCTACAACACAGTCACACTCCTTGGGGTATGGCTCACCTGACTGGGATTTCAAGGTCCTCATTGTGATAGTGATCAGAAGATGCTGAAAAGATGCACCTCCTGAGGTGACCTCACTCTGTGAAGGGCCTGTTTTGGCCAGTAAGGTGGCCCTCTCCAGCCCACTTAATACCTCATGAGTTCAGATGGTCAGACATCCCAGATGAGTATGTGTTGTTTCTCTAAAAATAGAGAACGACATCAGATTTTAAACCTATGCTTCAGGAAAAGGCACTCAGCTCCTATCCATTAGACCACACCATGGATGTGGTCATTTGTCCACATGCTGGTCATTGGTGTTATATGCTAAGGGCAGGCTGATGCCAGGCACACAGCTCACAGGTAACAAGCAATAAAGTAGAGCACAAACCAAATAAACAGCCAAGAAAGAAATAAAAATAAACCCAGGTCAAATGCTTGGCCAGCCAGGTGTCTGTTCCACCTAGCCCCAAGTCGATGTGTTTCCTGGCACCTGGGGAAGCCTTCCATAGTACATCACCCTCACCACCTATACCACCATGGGCATCCCTTCCAAACTCTCACTTCTAAGCAAAACTTCAGTTCATTTTGGGCACTGGCTTGCTGGCCAATGAGCCAGTGGAAATATCTGGAGCCTGCTGGAGATACTTTTCTCCATCTTGAAACTCAGAGGCAGAATTACAATTAATTTAGATCTTTGAGAATACCTCGAACTTGTGCAAGATGAGTTTGTAAACCCTGGGAGGAGCCAGCAAAGCATGGAGGAGCCACTAGGAGCCGTGTTAGGAGGGAGCAAAACCCAGCCACCAAAATTTTTGTGTTATATGCAACCAGCAAAACCAAACAAAGAACAGAGAAGAGGAAGTTATTGCTCCTCTCTGCCCTTCAGGTGGTTTGTAAGTCCTGCTCCTGCACAGCCTTGTTCTCACCCTCCCTGCCCAGGAGATTCTACCACGGCCACCTCTGATGGTCTGGACATGCATTTCCAGTTTCCCTTGCTGGCAAATCCGGCCCTTCACAGCCTGGCTTCACCAAAAGTATTAACAATCATCTAAGCCCAAAAGGATCAGTGAGGACAAGGACTGCAGCATCCATGCAGGCTCCTGAGCTCTTCATGGATGGGGTGGACATGGCCCAGAGTAGAGGTACCACGGCAATACACGTGCAAGTAGGGGATAAGTCACATAGGAAAGAGAATAAAAAGGGATGTTAAGAGTCTCATGGGGATAACAGCAGGCCATTGAGACGCTTATGGGTGACAGAGGAAGAGAAGATATGCGCGGAGCTAATGACACCTTGGGACAGATCAGGCTCGTGCAGTCTGTGCGCGGCGTGTGACAATGCCAGGGACAGAGCAGAGATATTTCTGTCACAGGATGCGGCAGGGAGTAGGCAGCAGCAATGCTTGATAGCAAAGCAGAGGCAGAGGTCAAAAAGGGAAAAATAAGGATTTCTTAGTGCAGAGAAAGAACTGCGTAAAGGCAATTCTTGTGTGCAGCTGAGGTTTCAGAGGGGATGGAAACATCTGTGAGGATCCATGCTTGTTTGTTTATGGTTGGAGGTGTTAAAGGAAAATAAGTGTTGGACAATCCCAAACTAAAATTAGTACTTGCTTGACTCAAAAGCAGAGAAAAACAATTTTGGTTACAGAGTGCTATGAGATTTTTTCATGGTTTTAGTGCAGCTGAAGTGATTTTTAACAAAGACTATTCTTCAACATGGCTGGAGAGAAAATGCTAACAGTATGTGAAAGGATCATTAAAATAATTTAGGAGTATCAAAAGATTTTTTTTTTTTATAACCGTAAGTTGTGGTAAAACCAAAACAACAGCTTGCAGTGACAGAAAACATAGCATACAGCCCCAAGTGTGAACAGACCCAGGCTCACTGTCACCTTCCTTCCAGCCCTGAGGATCATGACCAGAAGAAAAGAGAAAACAAAGAGATTTCTTTTCTAAGAAAGTTTTTCTTTCCCTGCTGGAGGATATGGTTGGGTGGGCCCTGTCTTACCTCCTCTCCTGGGCTTGCCCGTCCGCAGGAAGGCAGTGGAGAACAGCACAATGTCCTATTTCTGATACAGCAGGACACAGACAGTATTGGAAGGTGAACATCCGCAGGTATTCTCATCCTCCATGCCCAGACAGCTGGAGTGTAAACATCTGCACAAAGGCAATCCCTGAAATAAAAGAGAAACAGACAGATGCATCCACAAGATGATAAGAGGAGATGTGGGTCACCATGTGTGGCTCAAGGAGCTGAATCCCACCCAAAGAATTATTTTTTTAAGAGTGAGGTTTTTTGACCTCATTTTTCTTCTTTAAAAGAAAGGCACTCAGCTGAAGATTCCGCCTGGGTTATTGAACATAATCATCTTTACTAACAGAAAAAGAAAGCCTGCTTAATGTAGAAGCATTATTCACTATTTATACAACATCAGCTCTCTTCCAGTATCAATATTTGGCAATCCTCTTTTGTAGTTCAATTAATAGGAAAATGGTCCTACTGCAAGCACTAAATTTGAAAGTTTAGTGCTTCTAATAAGGGACAATAAATGAAGCTGTATGCTCCAGTGAGACACTTTCTGTCCAGGCTGTGCCCCCTGGGACAGAGACAAGTTGTCCCTGGGGGACCCCAGGAGAGCTCCCATCTCAAGAAGCACAACAGGATGGATACAGAGCTTTTAGCAGCATGGTTTATAGAGAAATCTGGTACCTGTTTTCTCTTATAGCACTGCATTTTTTTAAACAGGATTTTCTCCTTTGCTAGGACACCTTTTAGCTGCAAACAGCCATCTTGATGATTTGTAACTCCTGGGGAAGGAAGAGTGCATGTTGCAAATTCATGCAGAGTTTCTGCTTGACAGAAGTGCCTGGCAAGTTAGCTGCTGGGATATTTGCTGCAATATTTGCTTCCAAACTCATTCACAGTTGGTCCCACACCCTACCAGTCAAGAATTCACAAGTGACAGAAGCCAGTCATGCTTCAGGGGCAGGGAATCACTGTCTCCCTGGAACATCACCCCATGGAAGTGGGGTTTCCTCACTGATTTAACATGATCTCATCATGTCAAGAGCTTCCCTACGGCAAAATCCAGCCCTGTTTCCCATCAGGACCTCAGGGTAAGCTCTCCCAGAGGGCTGTGCACACTGCAGAGCAGAGCTGGGAGGCTGAGTAGGGACTTTGAGGCAGGTGCCCATGGAAAGCCTTGACCAGTGGATAGATGGGGGGATGAGAAGTCCTTCAGGGATGGGGGAATCATTTTGGGGTGGGGGGAATAAAAGCCAAACTGGGAAAGACAATGTTTTGCAAGAAAAAGAGAAACAGCTTCCTCCCCCAAGATTCCCAGCAAGCCATAGCATGATCTGAGGAGGAGGAAAGCTCATGCTGGGCCAACCACTGCCAGAACATGCTCTCCATAAGCACCTAGACCCCATGTCCTTACTGGCTACCCAGTGCCTGCCCCTGGATGGTTTCAAGTGTCTCACTCACACCCCACCCCAAGTTCCTCCTCTTGATCAACTGAGCAGCAAAGGTAAGGCAGAAGAGGTAGCCCCCTGCTCTCTACAGTGACATGTTCCCAAGCCCCATTCCTGTTAAGCTGCTAATGTCTGCTGATGAAACAAGCCTCGCACTTGGAGAGCGGGAGAGAGAGAGAGAGAGAGAGATGGTCATCTGTCAGCACAGAGTGCCCTCTGAGTAGCAACCAAGGGGAGCAAAGGATGTTCCATTCAGCAACAAGATGCTCCAGCTGTACACTGCCTGCTTGAGAGGAAACATGGGGGAGGCAGGGGAACAAGAATGGGTTAATAGGTTGCAAAGCTCAGAGGCCTGATCAAGTCTTGTTTTCCCACCTAGTGCTGCTGACACGCTGTGGTCCCATCATAAGGTGCTCCGTGGAGGGCACCGCCTCACCCCAGCACCAGGCTGTGCTTCGCTGGTGTCAGCTTCAAGGGTCAGCTCTACACAAATCATGGCTTCCAAAGTGTCCTGCCAACGTGGTGCATTGAAGGATTTCCGGAATACAGTAGGAAAGAGGCAAACTATGCAGTGATTATCCGTAAGAAAAGCTGGGGGGCACACCTCTTCAAATCATTATTAGCTGTCTAGCTGCACTTACAAATGCAGTGCAGAGGAGAAAGCAGATGGAAACAGGCACAGGAGGGGACTTCTGGGGATGCTCCAAAGCATCTCCTCCCTTGCAAGCGACAGCCCAGCAAAGCTTGGGTGCTGCTGCCACCCAGGGAACATGCTTCCCTTTCACCCCAGACACCTGACACGGGCAGTTTTTCTGAGAAAGCTGCCACTTCTTTGAGATCTGGAGATGCTTTCCCAGCCAGCAACAATGACAAGCTGCTAAAGTGTCAGCAACTGTCTGTCTGAGTCTTGGTTAAAATAAACCAGCATTTTAACGCCAGTGGCATTTCACCACATCATTAGCACAAGGCTGACTCAACTCAGGGATATACATCCCTTTAATTATATGAATCAAAATAAATAAAATATCACGGCCTTGGGCCCATTGCAGAGTGTTGCGCCTGATAGGAAAGCACTTGAAGGCAGAGTAGTTTTGGGAAAAGGCAGCTTGCTGTGCTGCACAGCTGAGGGGAGGAAGGAAAAGTGATGTTGAAAGATCAAGCCCATGCATGGAAGTCTGAAGGAGATCAGGAGCTGCTGACAGAGCCCATAGCCAGGAAAAAAAATTGCACCAGTTCAAAAAAATAAAAAGCACGAGCAAAGAGTTGGAAAATAAGGCTGTGTGCATCAGGGCAGGAATGGCTGGCAAACACCCAGCAGCTGCTGCTGAAAGGGAGGGAAACGGCTCACGACAGGGACATGGAGGGAAATGTCCATGCACCTGCTTGGGGCTGGCAGAAAAATTTGCTGAGCTCAAAATTAACATCTAAAGGAAGATATTTTTCTTAATCTCTTAAACTGCTTGTTTCACTTCTGCAGCCACATCCTCAGGACTGGGTTTGTACCACCTTGTTGTTTGATTGTTTTGATAACATAGGGTTGGTTCTCTCTATTCCATAATTTTACACCTAATTCATCCAAACCACAGGAAAACCCGTTCTTGTGCTTGTCATCCCAGTGTTCAGCTGAAGACAAGAGCTGCTTAGGGAATGTCTCACTGAACTGTGGCTGCTTTGGCTTCTTGCTATCACTGCCAAAAGTTAATTTATTCAAATAAAAATCTCACAGTCTAGAAGAAGAAGAGGTTGCAACTGCTATGTCTCTAGGATATTTTTTTTTGACCTCATGGTCATCTGGTGTGGCCCTGTAGAGCCTTGTGAATCTTTTTTAATAGCCAATATGACCACAATTGAGGGAAAAACGATTTTAAAAGCTGAGATATAATTTTTTTTCATTTTAGAAAAATTAAGTGAGTCGCAACAGAAATGAACCCTTTCAGAATTACATTGGTGCAGTATTTTGCTTTTTTTTGAAGGCAGTGATCAGCTTATCAGAGCCACCAGTTAATTCTTCAGCTTCTTGAGACCTTGAGTGAAGACTGAGTGCATTTCCAGAAGATAAACATTAGATGACCTGCAAACTATTTGCCCAGCCATGGGAAGTCACTGGGGCAAGAAGGTGGTGATAGGGACCAGTCCACCAGGTGGTCACAGTGGTTTTGTCAGACTGTGACACCTATGGGCCTACAAGCAGGTGAAACATCCATCACCAGTGCATAATTACCTTATCTCTGGTCTTAATTTCAAATATTTCTCCATGAAATGTTGTCTGTTTACACTTTCACTCCTAAAAAATTCCTATCAGAAAATGGTATAATGTCATATCCACATTAATTGGATATTCTGGGTTTATTGCTTGCTCCACTGCTGGGGGGGGCAGCATTAGAAACCACATAATATAGAATGTAAAATATAAAATACATGTTTGTGCACAGTGTATAATTTAATGCATGAGATACACAAGATCTTCCAGCACAGAGTGTTTTAAACAACAGCATTTTAGCCTCTAAAGCACAGCAGCAAGGGAAACATTTTCCATGCTCAGTTTCTCTGCTATTGGAACATTTGTTTTTTATTCTGAATATTTCAGCACATCTATTTACCTGGCACTATATTTAGTACCACAGTACCAAGATGGCATATATAAAGATTCAATTGCAATTCCCATCTGATGTCCCTTCCCTCTCCTTTTTACCCCCTTTTTTATGTCCGCACTCTGAATTCAGCACAAAGTTGGTGTGTTTAATTTAAAAAGAAGTAAAATGCGCCAGGAGACGCCTCAGACCACTGCAAATCACCTACTTTATAGAGGCAGTAAAATTGTGTATCGGATTAAAAGTGATGCTGATCTGAAATTTATGATAACTTTTAATGGCATTATAATTTTTTTTCCCTGTGCGCTCCATCACCAAATCGTTTGGATGCACAGTGCAGCAAGATGAAATTTGTAAGGGAAGAACATTACATAGGCAAGCACCAAGGGAGGCAAAAAGGCAGTGGAATAATGCAAGAGCCCCTCTTGGGCGTGCAAAGGATGCCGCTGCCGCACGCACGCTACAGCCCGTGGGGCCAGGCTGGGCTGAGCAGTCCCCGTGGCAAGAAGGTGAGGGTGTGCTCAGTGCTGGGGAGTGAAATATCACCCCCGACAAAAGGTGATTATTTAAGAAAGCACTAGCACTGAGCCATGCTGGGTGTCCCTTGCATAGGTCTCATGTCATTTCTGTCCCTGCCCAGAATGAATCAAGGCTCCTTTTCCCTCTGCTGGGCAAAGACTGCAGCAGAGCCACCCACCCTTTGGCTGTGTAACTACCCCAAGACCATAGGGATCCCCTGCTACTGGCACAGCTCTCAACAACCTCTTACTCTGCTTAGGGCAGATCTATGAGGACATCTCAGCCAATGCTCAGCATTGACACAGCTTTGGTGGGGAGAAATGCCATCTGGGCCAACAGAGAAAGACCCATCCAAAGCCTCTCTGTAAAGCCCCAGGTTTTTAAAGCACAGCTTAATCCTATGGTTAGAGGTAACATGGATCTGACCCTAGGGCACAGTCTCTGCACATGAGCGATGTGTGTCACACCACTAACAGTCTCCAACAGAAACACAGACATTTATAAACTTGTCACTCTGAAATTAATATAAATTGCTTAAGAAGCGTCTGCATACATGTAAACATTGAGATTCTTTACTGACAGCCACAGAAAACTGAATCTGACTATTTCAATTTACAAATATATTTGTGTAAGAGCAAACACACCTGTCAACAGCTTGGAGTTCTTTGGGAGAAGCACCTCTGCATTCAAGGAAGCAAAATGTTGGCATTGCAATCACTTAAGGGAAGTGCAGAGGAAACCAGCAGATGCTGGAGGACAGGAACACCAAGCAGACATCTGGCAAGGAGAGTAGCTCTGCAGGGTGAATCTGTAACAAACAGCAGGTGAAAGAATGGAAACTACAGTTCCCACAAAAAAGGGGAAATTACATTCATACTAGGTGTAGGCAACCAGATGTCAGCTAAAAATGTCTTTAGAAATAACATGGAAAGAAACCTGAATTATTTTTCCACTGGCCATTTGCTTAGTAAGAACATACAGGAGAAAAAACAGTGGCTTTTCCATGCTGCATCTCCCAGGACACTGGGTATTTTGAAGCAACTGCCTCAGTTTCTGCTGTGTTAAGAGTTGGGGATCTGGGTGCAAACACAGGGACAGATGACACACCAGCTCTTCTGGAGAGAATTTAACAGCCCAGGAGCTGGTGGTCCTCCTCTGCCCTGATGCTGCATTGATTTGCAGTAGGCTCTCTGGCAAAGTGAATTGGCAATAAATAGGAAATTTCATTATCCACCTGGGCTCCAAGCTGGTGGCTCCCCTTGGGATCTCTCACTGAAGGGATTCTGGGAACCACCCTGCCTCATTCTCACAGATACCTGCTTAAATTACCATTGGTATAAACTTTTGTGATAGCACCCCGTTTTTGCCATTGCCACCTTCAATGGTGGGTAATGAAACTTCCACTCTCCCCCTTCGTCTCTACTTCATTTTTTTTCCTCTGCTTCTTCAAATTCTGTGATACCACTCCACAGTAAAACATTAACTGCTGTAAATGATTGTTTTGCTATATTATGTGAAGTCAAAAACCTTTTGAATTGTATTTTACAGTGAACCTGCCTTTGAATCTGTGTGTTTTATCATTCCACAGCAACACATATAATTTCAAACAAACAAGTGAACAAACCCAACGATAATGGCCTGAATCTCTTATCAGTCAGTTTTACACTGGCGTAACTCCATAAACTTCAGTGGAATTAATCTTGATTTACACTGTTGGGAAATCAGAAACAGGCACTGAAAATAGCTATATACCAATGCAAGACACTTAAAAGCAAAAGCAGTCACACCAGAATCCCTGGCAGCAGATGAGGATGAAGGCATAAAAAAATCTTTCCTGGTGGTGCTAATCCATGGGCACAAGGACAAACCCAAAGGACAGCAGTGGAGAAGTTGTGCCATCCAGACAGCACTGCAGAGACCACAACCTGTGATGTTGCAGGTGGAAAGACTCATTCTGCTCATGACCCTGCTGGTGGTATACTTGGTGACACCAAGACATACCAAATGGGAACACAGCCTCCTGAGGACATTGATGCTGAAGTAGGACCGTAAGCCGGATGCCGTAGGTTTCACATAGAGGAGCTGTCGGCTGTGGGGGTTTAGGCAGAGCTCCAGGTCTGCGTGTCCTCCATGGTCACAGCTGGAGTTGGTTTTGCCATGGATGTTGTGATGTATCATCAGCAGACTCCTGCTCTTCATGCTGCTTCCACAGCTTAGCATGACAGTAACAGTACTGTCATTGAAGCCACTGGGAATGGGGCACGTAGAAAACGCTTTGGAGGCTCCAACATCCCTCTTCAGAGGCATGGGATTCCATGGTCCCTGGGAACATTATGGGGATGTAACCATTTGCTGCTCCACTGCAAGTTGTACCATGAGACAGGCAAACCCTGTCTCAACACCCTGTGGGAAGGTGAACATCCCTCAAACACCTTGTGGGGAACAGAACCAGGGAACCTTTAACAAAAATGTCCCTCAGGTGGACATGGCATGAGGTCAGATGTTTTGCAACCTGCTGCTTATAGAGTGACTGACCTAAAACAGGGATAAATCACTCAGGCAGCAGTGTCATCTTCTGCAAAATCTCATGACCACCTCGGAGCAGTGGTAGCTACCATGTTCCCCTGAATAAATTGTCTTTAACAGGGTCATTTACAATTTGACAACCAAACTTGTCAATACAGTTTTACAGTAGCAAGCATAGGCATGTGAGGAGACCGATGTGAGGAGAGCAAATGGACTGGGTTTCATGTCTGCTAATTGTCAGGGCAGGAGCTTCACTTGAGCCACTTCTCTCACCTGTGGTGGGCACAACCAATTGGCTTTGCTACTCCAGCTATTTTCAGGCTCATTTACTCAAATTTGTGGTGGAATACTGAAAATGAGACACTGTTAATTTTTTCTCAGGGATAACATATTAGTTTTTACTGGGATTGCACTAGTTTGTTAGGACTTAAAGGAAGTATAGAGGATAGAGAATAGAGAAGAATATACTACAAAGACAGGAGGAATCTGCCACAAAAGTGACAAACTGAACATGCAATCTACATGTCCTCCTAAGCATCGCAATTGCTGTGCTCCAGACACCTACCTTGGAAAGAAGTCCAGCAAAGAGGTCAACACAGCCATGGGGCAGTGTCTGGGTTGGGCTAGATCCTCAGCCCGATGATGGGACCCTGAGTGAGGGACCTGCAAGGATGCTGGCACCAGGTACATGCCTAAGGGGATACCTGAGCATGGAGGCACCTAGGCTTGCTAGATGCAAGCTGAGCCTGGGCCTGGTTGAGGAGCACTGCAGTGCTTGTAGGGGAGTCCCACATGGGGCTGTGCCAAGCAGGCAGGTGTCTGAAGGTGCCTAAACAAACATTTCTGGTTATTTTACTGATTCAAGAGCTTCTGTCTCATGGTTTAGTGGTAAATGATGTGGCAAAAGAGAAGAAGGCTGACCCCATAACACAGGGAATACCTGCACCTGCTCCTTGATAGTTTTATTTTGACTCCTTGTAATATCTTAGCAGATCTCATTGCATGCTTCAGCATCCTCCCATCCCCATCCATAAAACGTTTCCTCTCTTCCTTTTGCATTGCAAGTTTTCCATGGCAAAGAAGTATCTTGGATTAATCAGTACAGACTGCACCTATTGCCTAAAATTTCAAGTGCTGCTGCAACATAAGAGTCCCAGGTCTCTGTTTCTCTCCTGGGTGTTGCCACTGTGCACCACAGCATCTCATCTTGGCAGCTAGCCTCCACCCAACTGCAGAAGGATCAAAGAGAGGTTAAGTAGCAGCCCAGGCTTTAGGCATTTGCTCTTATCAATCTTCGTAACAAAGAGAAAACAACTCGACCATCTCTTGTGGGAAATAAATTGAATACACTTCCGTACTTGCCTATGTTCTCGTTTCTTCAAGAATTAGCCCTATTGATGAGGCCTAGGTGAAGAGCTCCAGAAGCAATTAAAGTAAGTGCTGTACCTCGAGGTGTACCTTGATAACATTTCTGTTCTCTTTTCACTGTGTCCCTATCTCACACTAGCATCAACATGAGGTGCATTAGAAATGATAATCATAAAGGAAAGCTGCACTTCACACTGAGAAAGCCTTGATCCAAATGCACTTCAATTAGCAGAGTGCAGGTCCCAAAGGCCCCTGGACAAGCTGCAGCCGTAGATACTAAGACAAAGGGATACCTTGGAGTCAAGGAAGAGGATCCAGGGTGGATTTTGTTCTATTTTTACATCCTCCACTCCCCATTTTGGCCACTTCACTGTTGCCCTGCCAAGACCACTCTGCTGAGGCACTGCCTAGAGATCTGCTGGAAGTGCCAGCTAATGTATTCCCAGGCCCACCAGTTCTGCCAGAGCAGACACCAGATCTTCAATCAACAAGATACAAGGCTTAACCTCATTTAAATATTTTCTCAACAAAGGTCAAAACTTATCCAGCTGCTGAGGTCCCCCCACTCTTAGACCTGGAAAGGAAGCATTTTGCTGTTAATTAATTCGTTCAGATGAAACCAGCAAAAATGTCAATGTAACAAATTAGACACTCATTGATTATTGGCTTAAAAAAAAGTTAATGGTTCTGTTCTGGAGAAGGGGGTTACACAGGTCTTTAAAGTGATACACACATGCAGTACTTTATTGCTCATACGGGCTCTGAATTTGTCTCTTTAATTGTAAAAACGTGTTTAGAAATTCTCTATGTCTCTTATTCCCTTTTTCTTTTAGGATAGCTTGCAAACCATGGGTGCAGTTTCCCACTGTGTAATGCACTGAGTGTCTCCAGCCCTGCTCCTCTTTGTTAGTACTGCTGAAGTTCTGAAGAAGAAGTTCTGAATTTCACGCAGGGTGCTTGGGTGATGATTAAGGCAGGATTCAAAAGGCAATTTTAGCAACATACAGTGAAGAACAATTCAAGGCAACAGAAAGGACATCTAAGGACTCTGTTTTTAAAATCACAGTGCGGTCACTGGGAGGAGCTGATTGAAGTTGCGTATTTAAAAAAAAATAAATCTGGATTGTGGATTAAACTTTAGAAAGAAATCACATAGCAGTATTTAATTAATCAAGACTTCAAGTGACCTAAATGAAAATACGCTATAATGATAACTCCTTGGCTGGCTTAAGTCAGTTTGTACTGATGATACGTATTATATTTCCTATACACTGAAATAATCACAATTAGTTCCCTACCTAGAAAAGTCACTTTGCCCTAGTAAAGCAAGTTTAGAGCAACTCCGAAATTAAAAATTGTGTTTAACAGCATAGGGCACAGCAGTCAGCCAGTGGAGAGTCTTGTAGCCTGCTTGTAGGTGGGAGGTGACTAAGAAGAGTTGCAGCCCCAAACCAGATGCCTCCTAAGCTCAGCACACGATATGTAAGCCACACTGTACCTTCAGAAAATACATCCACATTCAAAAGCCACTCCTCAGGCTGTCAAGAGACTTTTTTCAACACACATCTCACTGTTTTGAATATAAGCAACTGTGGGAGTAGAAAATTTTGCCTTTAGTCAGAGAGCAAGAGTTGAGCTCTCACAAGAAGAAAGTTAGCATACACCTGCACACCAGGGTATCTCCATCCCCTTCCTTGGAGAGAGAGGTCCTGTGCTGGTTGCTGCTGACAGTCACAGACAGGTCAGGCAGCCCCAGGTTCCCCTCCTGTCCACCAGATCATTGTGCAGACACTCACTATTGTAGTGTGCCCGTGCACGCAGCTTATGCATTATAACTCACACAATGCATTTCAAATTTGCTATCTCAAAATGTTATCTTTTGACATCTCTCATTTTTACCTGGTTTTTCATAAACTGATAATACATTTGCTTTCTTTGACAACAACAGAAGGAAACTAGAAAAATTTCTCCTATCAATTCCAGACCCCTCTGAAAAAGAGCATAACTACAGCCTAGTTTAACTACAGCAGGCATGTCCTAGGGTAACATGGATATGATGAAACATATGCTTTACAACTGAGTTAAAAAAAAAAAAAAAAAAAGAAAGAAAGAAAGGCTACATTCAATGGCAGAAAAAATTGATTTAACCACATAAAATATTACAAGCAAAAATCAGAGGTTAGAAGTACAGTTAAAATGCAAACCATTACCTCCATTATCCAAAACAGGCTGTTTATTTACAGCTAGAAACTGTAGAAATGACTTGGTTTAATTGTAATTAAAACCTTTTGGTATCTTTAGAGCACCAGAAGTGTTCCACGCAAAGGTAGCAAGGCCGTGAAGCGGAGGAGATGCTATGACTTAGAACAAGGACATCTTGGGCTGCAAGGAGAACAAAACAAACCCCCGACAAACATGATATTAGGCTAAGAACAATTCCAACTGTGGCAAGAAAAGAGGGTTTGTAATTGAATTTGTAAAAGGCCATACAGCAAAACTAGAGCTAAACTACTTGCAATATATATTAGATGAAAGAGGCATTTCAAGTGAGAAGGGATCATCTGTTGGGGAAGGCACAAAAGCCGTCTGAGCTTAGTGCCTGCTTCTGCCTCAGAGCTGGCATCATCCCTTCATCACCGTGGGACTGTACTCTCCACCTGAACAAGGGTAAAGCTGAGCCCTGCTCCTAGGCTTTTTCAAAGCTATATTGACATCCACATAGATTGCAATTTCGTCCCTGAAAGGGCCTGTGTCTTCTGCAATGGATCTTCTTGGGATCAATAAAGGTGCAATATAATACTGTAGAAGATCTAGTCGAGTTACAGGTGCCTCTGCAACCCCCAGCCCCTCCATCAAGGTAGCAATGAGAGCAGCTCTTACAAATGTTTTTGAGTATCTTCCCATTGCTGAAATAAACTTTTCAAGCAACTGTTTTGCTGAGAGAATTGCTGAAGGCAGTCTCTGTGAGAGCAGAGAACTCTCATGGAAGGGTCAGGAGCTTTATCTTGCACTTATACAATATAAAAAGCAGGCAGATGTCCCCAGACAAGATGAACTGAGCCCTACCATACTACAGAAACCCGATCTTTAACACCAGCAACTCAGCAGCCACAACCTAGACAATGTCTGTGGCATCAGCTAAAGCTCAGAAACAGAGAACACCACATCCAAACCTCTATCCATGTCCAGACCACCATGCAGCCTAGTGATGTCCTTCTACAGTGCTCCTGAGTGACTTGGGACCATGCACAGCTTTCTGGCACCACACCCAGTGCCCCCTCCCTGGTAGCTCCACGGTGACATGCTTCCATCTGCAACCTCATTGTAAGGGTTTCTCCACAACAAAATAATGCCAGAAGGACATGAATAATAGCCAGAAACAGGTGTGCAGAAGATGGATTCCAGAGCTGGGTCTTGCTTTTGTGCACCATGGTCGAGACCCAGATTCATGCAGCTGTAGCAATTCCTTACCTGCAGTAGGGTGAATCAGGCAGAATCCCTCCGGATCATAGAAGTCACGAGAAGGAGACTTGGATGTCCTCAACAGTCTTCTTGTTTAAAAACACAAAGGAAAAAGAACGAGCACAAGAGTTCAGTGATAATCAGAGCAGGTCAGCATGCATTTAGGCGGAGATGCGTCACTCTTTGAATAGTGTGTGTCTTACCTGTTCCAGGCATTGTTTCATTCCAGTGTCAAAGGTGAGAGACAAGCCTCTCTGGTGAGCAACTCTACCCAAGAAGGCATATGCAAGGAAGATGGGAGATGCCCAACATGGCTCACACTAAGGTAATGTGCTCCAAAGAAGTCCTCTTCACCTTGTCCTTCAGTATTTGGTCCCTCTAGCCTGGTCTGGATGATACAACATTCAGGAAAAATGTAAGTATGCCAGTTGCATCTGCACATTAAACAAAGAATAAAGCTTCAGCTGGGGCTGTATCCAATTCTTTGGCACATCAGGGGTGGGAAAAGACTCACGGATGGTTGTTCACTAACCCAGACTCTCCCTGCCAGAGACCTGTGCCAGAAGTTATCAAGAAAGCTGCAAAATGAAAGCATGATACGCTGTGGTAATTATGTGTGCTTGGATTTTTTTTTTTTTCCCCACAAGTATTCTGCCTTTTCGTAAATATTCTTTAGCATATCTGTTGTCTCACTGCAGTGCACTTATCTGTAAAAATGATTGCCTCAGCCTTATTAACTCTACCATTGCCACAGATGACCATGCCCTGGCCAGCTGCAACAGGGCTGAAAATAGCTATGGTATTTGGAGGGACCAAGGAAGCCATCTGGCAATGGCGTGAGCGGAATTTTAGTGGCATCAGTGAGTAACCTGTGTCTTTTCAAGGGCTGCAATTCTAACATCACTCATCGGTTACTCAAAGTAAGTTTTCCCTACCTAAAGTGAAGAAAAATATTTCTTCAGATCCCTCCAAAGGACAGACACCTTCTGGATGCTCCTGACCAGCATCTGTCATTATCCTTTATACCAATTACACAGGTTAACACTACATTTGTAAGGAGCTTTAAAAACTCCTTTTGCTGCATATTAATTGTTGTATCTTTGAATAAACACACAAACCCGTTGAGTGGAGGTGTGTAAATATTTACAGGGCACTCCCAAGGAGGGTCAGAAACCACTATATCACTTGAAGGAAGAATACATGCTCAGGGACTGTAAAGACCTGATTTCACATTTGCCCTGAGCAATTACAGTTAAGTAACTGCAATCTGAGCACATATTTAAGTACTTATGCAAGGAAAAGGGGCTGATGACCTCGATTATATTTGCATTGTGTTTCCTGTTGTTAGCACTTCCTTGGCAGAATTACTGCAATACATCTTGGACTCCAATTTCATCTGCCAGCTCCACAAGACAGCAGCCAGCCTTTGGAAAGGTCCAAAAATGCTTAGAAGTTGAGCTGTATTTCTTCTTGTACAGCTCTTCCGCCCTACCTCAGCAGTTGCTCGTGAGCAGTTGCTCAGACTGCCTTGTTGAGGAGATCAGCAGAAACAAATTTGCCCCAAAGCTCCTCTGAAACTCGAGCATCAGCCTCAGCAGATGGACAACCACAGTTTCAGCTGGCTGGTTCATGACTTGCTCTGTCAAATGACTATGCTGAAACAACACATTTCAGAATAGCTTGTTTGCTGTTATTTAACAAAAGAAAAGGGGCTTATAGCTTCCTGTTGCAAGCAAATATTTCGTAGCTTGGGGGAAATGAAATTTTGTATTTTGCAGACAATTATAAACGCAACTATTTGGGTATGATTTTTGACCTGAGGATTCCACGGAGGTCCACACCCAAAAAAGTTAAATGTCATAAGGTGAAAGACTAGGAAGCTGTTAGATGCCATAATTAGGGTGTTTGTTTTCTCATGCCTAAGCCTAGAGAGAAGGACGCCAGTTACGTACTTTTTCCACGCTATTCTGCCTGCTTCATTCAGCATACAGGATGTCTAGGTTGGGAACAGCAAGGTGGCTTGCAGATGGTGTGCTCAGCCTTTGTTGTTCATTTCCAAGACAGAAGTTCCTTCCCTTCTGCCTGGAGACTATTCTTCATGGGTTTGGATCCTTTTCACAGAGCTATGCCCCACTGCACAGTGGATAGAGTAGAGGCTTCCATGGGTCCCTCCAGAAGCTCTTTTGTGTTATTCTCTGTTGTTTGCCACCAAGCTAGGGCTTGACTTGCTTTAATTTGAATGAAAAGATGAAAAATTCAAGTGTTGTTATGGTTGGTTGGGGCACCCATTTGGACAGTGTTGCATCCTGCATCCAAAGATCAGGGTGAATCAAGCTAGGAGGGAAGAAACATTCTTCCTCCCAGTTCCAACTCTGCTTCATGGTCAGACCTCATGCCTTGTCACTCCACAGCACACCTCCTTTTCCACTGTCGGAACAACCCCATAGAGCACTCTGTCCTGAAATGTGCGTCCGGCCTCAAGGGAAATTAACATTCCCAATTTTCTCATTAACACAAAATGTTCTTCTCCTGCCAGCTCCACCAGAGCAGCACTCAGTGCCATCTCTCAGAGGGCAAGCTGCACTATCATAATCTATAGATGCTGGGTGATAAGAACAGCTGGACTGGTTCAGAAAAATACCAGTGCCCAATACCAGTGTCACTGTATACCCACAGATGCCAGAAGGAGATTCAGAAAAACCCAGGCTGGTTTGTTGTGGAATAAGGTTCCTTACGTCCTGGAACATGGAGTTTTATCTCTTTTGTAATGTCTTTTTTCTGAGTAACATAACTGGAGAACTTGTTTGCAGCAATACCTTGGGGCAATGAATTCCCTAAGCTATGTATGAATTGATCACAAAAGTGTCTTTTTATCAGTTCCAGTTCTGTTGCCTTTCAAGTTTATTCAGCATCCCTTTGAATAAGACACTGTTGTAATTGTCTAAAAAATAAATTTGATTGCCCGCTTGACCTTTTTGCTGTTTAGTACAGTAATTTCATTTCTCTATTCATTTTCTCCTGGGAAAAAACAGAGACAATACCATCATTCTAGCCACACTTGGAAGTATTTGTATTGCCTGTCTCTAACCCTTTTTTTCCTTGTTTTGTTTTGGATGTGGCACAACCAGAACTTCACACTGGCTTCGAGGTGGGAGCCCACACTTAGCAATGGCAATGTCAGCTTCATCACTATTTCTGGCTTTTAAAATTAAAAAAAAAAAAAAAAGAGCATGTAATGCTTTCGTGCTTCTTTTTCTCGTCAGAAAAGGAATTGAGAATAAAGCTGAGAATATTTCAACGAATAGTCCTGCATTGTGAGTGACAGTGCAAATCTGCTCCTATTTCACAAAGTCCCATAGAAGATCTGTAAAAATACAGAGAAAAGTAACACTGTCCCAAAACTGAAATGTTCTGGGAAGGCTTCTCTGCAGAAGATTATTATATAGATGACCTGCAAAATTGGTCAGGGGTCTGCTGAGTCAGGAAGACTGGGTCAGAAGAGAATGAATGCATCAGTGAGCCTTCTCCAGTGCCAGAGCTTGGGCATAGGTGCCAAAGCTGGGGATCTGCAGGGTCAGCACAGCTACAAGACACCGGCTTTCCCTCCCTCCATGGGCATTACCTCACACTTGCAAATCCCAACATCATTCACCAGGATGATGTCCAGTTCACCTGTTTTGTTGGATCTTCTGAAGGTCAGCGATGTCCAGATCTGATTGTTGTACTTAACTACGGGATACCTGCAAAGTCAAACACTGACAAAAAACAGTCCTCCTCCAGCTGCTTATTCTCTACTAATACCGAGTGTCAACCACTTCTTCCAGTCTTAAACTCCACATCTAAAAAAAATTTTCTTCCATGGATCTTTATCCATCACCACAGGATTTCTTATCCACCCTTTTGATTCTTGTTTTGGTATACTTAAAGACTTATACTTGAGGCTACTTAATTTTCCTTCATGTTAACTGGATTCCCTTGTATTTTACAAAGGATGTTGCTTGGTCCTGCTTTGGGACAGTATTTTAATATACCTGCTGGCACCAAGTTCAGCCTTACTGGGTAGCCATTCTCAGCAGAACCCTTTGAGTAGTTTAAAGCTCAGCATGTCTGTGCCCATCCTTCCATACAGACAACTCTGCATCCCAGTAACCCTGCTTCTGAGTCCTGCTGCATTCACCCCAGCTGTACCCACAAGGACTTACTACTGTTCATGTTATAAACATTGTGCTGAGCACAGCTCTATGATCATCGCTGCGGTTTACTGAGTCACTCACAAGCTATTTCCAAAGCTGGCCCCATTCTGTTGTTTTGCTGTTTTCCACTCAGACAATATTTGTTACTGGTCTTGGATGAGTCAGTAATGAATGGTATGAAATAGCAATGAATAACCAGGTTTCTGCAAGGGGGATATAGGATGAGAGGCAGTCCAGAACCTGCTGAAATGCTTCCCCAGTTATTTGAAGGGTTTGCTGTTCAACGACAGGCACAAAGCCCTTCCTCTATGCTGGATCCATTCTCCCTGCAGCACTGGGAGCTTTTGCCAGCCTGAGAAATGAGAGGCTGGGACTCAAAAGAAGCAAATGGCCAAGCTGATTTACTTCCAAATACACAACAACAAAAAAATTGCTGTTGGGCAGGGACCTCGCTTGCCAAGTTTCAACAGAGCAAAATTTTACAGCAAAGTTATAACCACTTTAAATACCATTGTTGGTTTATAATGGAAAAGCTGGCAGACTGTTAGCTAAGACTGCTCTTCCAAGTGATGCTTTACCATGATGCATACTCCACATATGTGGTAAGCTGAAGATCCACGTGATATATTTTGGATTTGTTTGCTAAACCACACAAACCAACCCTTAGCCTCTTCCCCCATGATTTTCCCAAATCTAGGGCATTTCCAGATTTCCTCCAGCAGTTCACTCCCCTCAACCAGTCACCTCACTTCAAAAGCAGTCTGCCAAATCCTGTTTTGTTGCCTCCCAAGGCTGTGAAATTACCTTCCCAAATGTAGTACAAGTAGAGATCAACAACAGTCCTGAACTGCCCAGAGCCTTAAGAAATAATCTCTGAAAAATAACAAAAAAAGAGAATACTTAGATTATGGACAAGAGACCACACACCAGGGAAGCCAAACTTGAATGCAGTGTTACTGAATGGATGCACAAAGCCCTAACGATCGCAATAGCAGAGGGTAATTTCAACGTGTGTTACTACTGGCTTCTCCTTGGAGGTGCTGGACTAACTGAACTGGGTTTACAAAAGAGAGCATAGATTTAGGTGTCTGTGTTAAATGACCCTTCTGAGGTGTCTTTTCCAAAGTGATACTGTTAGCCACTGCTTTCTGAAAAATCCCTCATGGAGATTTCACTTGGGGACCCCAGAACAAAGCCAGCCCAAGTCTGTTCAGAAAATCTTGGCCAAGAGAACCAAATCCAATGTGGTGTGGGATGCAGAGAAAAAAGAAATCTGATTATGTTTGCATAAACTAGCTTCAGCCCTGTCTTACATTGCTGTGTTTTGTGTGTCCCTCTGGCAAGCTAAGCCATCCACCAGCTTTGAAACAGGGAGCTGGGCTCATGAGTGGTTTGGATGGACTCTCCCATATGATCTGAGCAGGAGGAAAGTGAGGCAGGGCTCAAAGAATGATGAAGCTGATGAAGAAGAGCCACCAGCCCATTTCTTCTTCCCAGGGCCGGAGCCTGGACAGGTTGCAGCCTGTGCATGTTTCAGAGATGCTGCTGGGGCGCAGCCTCTGATGGCCCCATTCTGAAAGTTCATAGGGAGCTGAGCAAGCTGTTGCAAGCTTCATGCTTAGTTTACATTCATTTCCTTCCCAAACTCTCATTACCCGAAAGAGAATGAGAGAGAGAGAGTGAATGCATTCAAGTGGAAATGGTTGGAGTGCACTTAGAGGAATTTAGCCAAAAGGAAAAGGATAGATGATGGTGGCTTTTTTTTTTTTTATTTCAAAAAAAAAAAAAAAAAAAATTTAAAAAAAAAAATCCTCCAGAACTTAAAACTGTTTTAATCAGCTGAAAAACATACGTGGGCTTTACAGCTCTGAGACAGCTTGCACAGGCTCTGATAAATGCCTATCGCTCATTTGCATACGCTAACAGCTACACTTTAATCAGCCTCCTAATCCCTGATGATATTAATGAATTTTTTTTATGCTCTCTCTCCTTCCCTCTCCCCCCCCCCCTCGGTTTTTTTTTTTAGTATCATGTTTGCTAATTCAAAACCGATCAGCGGCTTCTGTGTGCCTTTTTTTATGCAGGAAATAATGGGTGAGCTTGGTACTCCTGTTATCCTGCTCTCACAAATAATTAAGACTACAAAGGGTACAAATCAGTCTGAATGCACGGCACAAAGGCTCAAGCTATGCAAAGGTCTTTTTCTCTCTCTCTCTCTCCTCTCTCTCTCTCTTTCTCTCTTTTCATTTATTCTCTTCTTCTGACAAGAGGTGGCTTAGAAAGATACTTAGCAAAGCAATGAACTGGTCACTCTCAAAAAGCAAGAAATTCCCAGCCATTTTAAATGCTCAAGATATATATATGGATTTTTTTTTTTTTTTTTTTAATGTTTGCTCACTCCGTTATTTGGTGCATCCCGTTTTTGGGAGACGAATCTACCTGCTGTAGAAATCTTCCAATAAAATGTTTTACTTTTGTTTTGGTGGTTCTGCCCTACTCCTTGGGAGGGCTTGGCGTGGGAGGATTCCACAGATTTTGAGGGCAGGAGACCTAGAAAGGTCTTTCTTGCATATGTGGTCACAGGGAAGAGGAGCAGCAGGACAAATGAATCCATTCAGCGTGAAAAACTGGCTACGTGAGCTCAAATGCAGGAGTATTTATCCAGCCTCAGAGCAGATCAGAGGCTCTAGGTGTGTTCTGATGTTAACCTAGGCTCCAGACTACCCAGAGACCTCAGGAGAAATCCCAGCCCCTTGGGCAATTTCCCCCTGCTCTGGCCAAGGTAGACTGATAGGTCCAGCTGCTTCAGTCGTGCAGACCCTTCCCTTCTCCTGTCCACCCTTGGGTGCAGCCATGAAACTTGAAAGTGGGGTTTACATGAGACCTACTACAAGTCACCTCTACAACTCCTTCAGAGAGACTGACCTTCGAGAGATCCTCTGTTTGGAACATTTCCCTACCTTGAAATTAAATCAGATATAAAACTAGTATTTCTGAATCTGTCTGGATTTTGCAGAGGCCATGAAACAGATTGCTCCCCAGATGAACAGGCAGCCAATAAAAGTACTACATACCGATTAATTTGCATAAAAGTAGATTGATGGACATACAGAGACCAACATGTTGGACCAAACAAAGACTCCCAAAAATATACTTTCTCAATGCATTTGGTGACTAAAAGAGGGACACAAATCATGCCAGTGGCCCTAACATTGATTCTATAGCTCTGTAAAAATTATGCACTATATGAAGTGACCCTGACACTTAAAGACAAAACAACAGCTGAACCCCAGTCGGTCACAAAATGAGACATATCAGGTGTGTACAGAAAAAAAAAGAATTGGTCAACAGAAAGTAGTCACTTTCACTAAAACAAGCACAGTAAGGATTTGAATAAGCAAAAAAAAAAACAAAACAAAACCCCAAAAAATCTCAGTGCAGCATCTAAAGGAAGCCTGCAGGAATGTCTGAAGTGTGCAAGTGTAGGCTTCCAAATTCAGGATTTTCATATTAGGAAGTTGGGTAAGGTTGATGGGAAAAAATGTATACTTTTTTTCGATAATTCTTTAGGAGATACAAGCAAACCCTCTGTAGGGTAGTCTCAGCACTAGCATATTGTGCCCAGATCTCAGAGGGTTAAGATGAGACTGAAACATCAGCAGATGATCTGGTGTTTAGAATGACCACAAGCACTGAGAACACAAAAATGCGCTTATGCAGTTGGCCAGATGAGGGCAGGCAAATTAAGGCAGGTAGAAGGACGCAACAGCAAGAGAGCTTGCCAGCTCCTGGGAAACCTCAGTCCATCTTTAAAAACCTCTGACTAGGAGCCTTTTTGGGAATTCATGAGAACATCAGTACTGGATTTCCTGCTAATAATATTGGTATTGCAGCAATGACAGAAGATTACTCACTGTCCGAGACCTATTGGTACAAACACTGAACGTGGATGATCTCACCCTGAAAAGAGATCTAGGTAAAGTAATACCCTTTTTCTTACAGTGATGGAGCACTGCTGAACATTCCTTGTGGATAGTCCAGAACAACTCAAAGATGAATGAAAATAGAATAAGGTTTGGTGTAAAGAGAAACCGTCAGAGAAGCAACAACACCGGAACATTGTGACGTTAAGAGTGAGCTTTAGACCCAAGACGATGCAAGGTGTTTTTTGGTCATGGCTGTCTTGCAAGATGAAATCTGAGCCACTGGCTAAAACATACCAAAGGCTATGCTCACACTGAGAACAGAATACTGGCGATTGTTTTAGACCATGAGTATTTTCATGAATATATTTATGGGAAGAATTCAATCAAGGTAGAAAGAGATCATAAAGCACTAGGAGCCATAAAGCAAAATCCATTGTACAACGAGCCACCTGGACTTCAGAAAAATGTAATGAAATTGCAAAAGTACTCATTAAATGTGAAATACAGGTCCAGTAAGGAGCTTAGCAGACACGCTTTCAAGAACACCTATAAATAATGAAAGCAACAAACTGCAGGAAAAGGAGTTTGAAGTAAATAGGAGTCAAGTACTACCCATGTCTGAAATTAAATTTGACAAGTTCAAACAAGTAACACAAAATGACCCAAGTTGACAACAGTTTGGGGAAAGTAATTCTACATGGATGACCAAGGAAAATATCAAGCCAGTGCTGAGCATAAAAACTTATTGGGATTAGAGATATGAAATTGCTGCAGTTGATGGGATTGTGCACAAGGAACATCCTGTCATAATACAATAGCAGCACAAGGTCAGAAACGCTAAGTGTTTTTCAGAGACGGAAACTTACAGAGTACTGTGAAAAGAAAAGAGCTATGTGAGGCCCCAGGTCTGAATGCCATCATCAAAAAGGAAATCCGATGTCTTCAATATAGATGGGAACCAGGCTGATGCAAAAGACTCTCTGACATGACCTGAGGATGTGATTAGAGTGGATCCACATTTGGTCTAGGTCTCTGTGATGGTAAATATGAAGTCTCAGATAAGATCAGCTGACACGTGACTGTCCAAGAAACAGATTGTAGATCTCCTTTTTCTGCTTTTGGGATCGCAGATCACTCAAAGTGAAGCA
>JANVCC010000030.1:9729283-9817600 GCA_025345505.1 Todiramphus chloris collaris
AGGAAAACAAGTGAGAAAAATGCATTGCAATATCAGATGCTGTACTTGTAAATAATTATGGAAACTTGACTAGCAAATTCAGTTATAAAATCACTTCGTAATTTTTCTTTAACCTGCTTCAAATTGCCTTTTTTATCGTATCTTGACTGAGATTGGCATCCTGACTCGTTGAAGGCAAAACTGATTTTTCTCAGCACCTATTCTAAGAAAGGCTGAAAGGCTTGCCCTGGAAAGGTACAAAGACCTTGAATATGAAGGTTATTTTTCCAGTAATACTGTATGTGGACTGGGCATCCTATTGTAATTAAATGTACACCACCATTTTCATTCACAAACTTCTCTCTGAAGTATCTCAGATAGGAACTGGGGTTAGAAGTGTGTAAATAGTGCTGTTTGAAATTTATCTCCAGTATTATCATTACTGACAACTTAAACTTGACAAATAAAGACAATGGACTGACAGGTAAAACTTTCCCAGCTTTAACTGGAAGCCTTGGACACCAAAATAGTTCCTACTCTCAGGACTCTCACCTTAACCCACTTTTGATTGCAGGTGAAGGGATGTGGGCGCACTGATCTATGGCATGGTCCTGCAAACTCTCCAGTCTCTATGAACAAAATGGAAACTGTAAGACCTTCCAAGGATTTACGCACGTCACTGTATAGAAAGTCACCCTTTCTCTATCCATCTCCTTGTATGATCTAGTCTGTGTTGCACTTCTATCTCTGCCCATCAAGACAGAAAATCCTTATCCCCACACCATCAGTGTATGCGTGACTGCCTCCCTATCATGTGAGCCAGCTGAAGAAACACATAGGTTATAGGAAATCCAAGCTACATCCTTGCTGTTCTAGGGCCAAACCGCATAACAGGCTGATGACTTGATCTGGGGAGGAGGAAACCCTGCTTCCTTCCTAAAGCCTTGGGCTACACAAGCTCCAGACAAACTTCAGGGCAAACCTTTTCTTCTTATGTTGACAGCACATCTGCAGAGCCATCCAACTTGGCCAAAACCAGGAAGGGGAGTCTGAATGAGGGAAAAAAAGACCAGAACTATTGCAAAGCCAAATTTCAAGTCCCTGTGAAAATAAAAATAAAGCATGAAAGTGCCAGACTTTCTTAACAATGTGGATGTCATTTTTTTTTTTTTCCCCTTAAGTAACAGTAAAACAATGCCTTTTCCCTGTATCACATTCCTGAATCTGGTTAAACTATATTTAGTTCTGCTTTCTCACACACATATTCATATACACAAAGACCAGCCTGAGCCAATGGCCTGCAACTAAAAATTTCAGCCTGAACAGTTACATGCTGGCAAGGATATAACATTGAAAAACAGAATCTTTTAATGGGAAATGTCTGGCAGCCTTAATTATAGACAGCACTGCCAGCTTCACCAATAATTATAGCTTAGTTTCAGAATCATCCATGTGCTAACAAATGTATTTATTGACAAGAGCATTTGCTAGTGATATTCACCAGGAAAGACCTCCAACCAGCCAGAAGACAGCCATGAGATACAGAGATGACCTTACATTGTCTTTTTGCCTCCAGGTACAGATCTTCTGCCTAAGTCAGAGGTGAGCCACTCCTCAGGGCTGCTTTGGTTTCCTTCCATCTCTAGCCTCACACACACAGAGACAAAATTATATCTTCGTCTTACCTATAAGATGTTACCTTAGTCCCCCATGACGACCAGCAAATAGGTGTCCTGCATCTTTATGTAGTCTGCAATGAATACAGGAAAGATAAGCAAGACAGTCCCTCTCTGCTCCACAGTTTCCCCGTAGAGCCAGGCAGCTTTGCAACACGGGTACTTCAAACAAAAAAAATTGGCCACTCATACACAAATTTCAACAGTCCCACCAAAAACTTTGCTACTATCTGCATGTGACAACTATTGTCCCTTTAAAATTCTCTGGCAAAGAACTCTACACAGTGCTGAAATGGTTTCTGTCTGGCTCTTCACAGTTTTTTCAGCTGCCAGGTGCCTCCAGATTCATGTGTAAAGTGTGGAACACCAAATATTGGAAGTGAACTCCACTGAGTTCAATGGCTCTGGTCCAGGCTTTAACCGAGTCTCTGCTATCCATACCATTCAGTAACCTGCAGTCCAGGGGCCCAGTGCATACAGCCATGTAAATCAGCAAAGACATATTGGAGCTCTAACCATCTCTAAGTACCTCAAAGAGGAAAATAGCAAGTGATTAATATCTCCAAAGATTAAAATCCTCCCAGCTCCCTGTCCCAGCACCCTCATTCTCTCCTCATTTGCCCTGGGCTCCAGCTCCACAACTATCTTGTTGGACTCCACTGGACTTGCTCCAGTTTGTCAGCATCTTTTGTACTGGGGGACCCAAACTTCACAGAGTATTGCAGAAGCCCTCATAAGTGCTGAAGATCCCTTCTCTTAACCTGCTGGCCATGGTGATCTGCTGGGACCAACAGTCACTCTCCACCGTGCCTTATAAACACTATTATGACCAAGGGCCAGACCTGTATGTCAGGGCATCAGACTCTATGCAAGCCTAGAAGGCAACTCTATTCTACTGAAGTTCCTAATTTTATCAATATATTAATATTTGGAAAAAAAAGAGAAGTCATTGATAACTGTAGAAACATTCATAAGTAACTCACATTCAGAAAGTAGTGAGAAGTAGAAAAAGCCGTGTTTTAAAAATTGTTATATTTTAAGATTTTTAAAAATAGTTTCTCTATGCCTTCCACACCTATGGTTTAAAAACCAGACAGGCAACAACAAAGTTTAACGACGGTTAGCAACTCACTATTCAAAATGGAGTGCTTTTCGTTTCAAAAGTTCCGTGTTCTTTCCTTCGAAGCATCAGGATTCATACTCTTTCCGAAAGTTATTTACGTTGGTTTTTAATCCTGGCTCTTGCAGTTTCAGTGGTTCTGACTATTAGAATCCCTGACTGACAGGCATCCATTACCACATTGGCCACAGCAGACCAGGGGATGGGATTTCAGACAAGAGGCCACGCACAGTATGGGGGAGATGGGGCAAAGCACTTTTCACAAACACCCGGTCCCACACACCACAGGTTGAGAACGAGTTCCAAGCTGACCCTCTGTGACAACACACACTGCACACACACCACCCTGCCCTCCCAGCTCTTGAACAGCCCCAGTACAAAAGAGGTGTTAGAAGATGCCTGAAATCAAGTTAGTATCTCATCCATGAATTGGAACCTTCTTAGATACAATGTTTTACAGATAAACATAATTTCCAGATTTCAGCTAGTATCTTAATACTATTTAAAGCCCAAATGTTCCTATTATTCCTTTTCTTGAAGATATTAGAAACTCTTTTGTCCTTAATTCCACTTTAATAACGTCCTTGTTTTAGAATTTCCACAGGTTTTAAACACTGTCTTTAGCGTTTTAAGCCAGTCTTCAACATTTGGCAAAGTTTTTGTGTTCCTGTCAAATCTAAGGCAGAGCTGGCAGCTGGCCTGGCAGTCTTGTTGTAGATTCAAAAACCAGGGCATGATTCTCCCTCCCTTCCCATCTATCACAACTGGGAACGGATGTGTCCCCGTGGGTGTTCAGCCCAGCGAATCCTGTGGTAGGCAGCTGTAGTGCTGGTTACAGAGGTGCTTTGGCCAGTGTGAAAATTGCTGTGGTTTGGGCACAAACTGGCTAAGCAGGCCTGCAAACCTCCCATTCTGGGCACTTGGATGCCACTGGAATTTACTTCTGGTTACCCCCCTCAGCAGCTGGCAAAGGCAGCTCAGCATGGGGATAAAGGGGATCCTCTTTTAGAAGCACTGGGGAGACTGGACCACTATGGAGAAGGGCAAAGGAGGTGTCCAAATGCCCTCAGAAAGGTATCATACGATCCCCAGGAGGGCTTAGTGTATGAATACAGCATTTCAGAGGCAGGAATTTATTTCCTGGGAAGGGTGTAAGCATTTTTCCCTGCCTGTGGACCTGTGCTGCAGAAGACATCTCTGCAAAGACTCAGAGGTGCTCCTTGGCTTGTATCTGAAGCCACTGTCACAACACACAGCACTTACACTGAAGCTATCTCAGGCACCCTGCCTCACTCACCCTTTCTTAGTGTGTAACAGCAGCTAAGGCCTCCACGGCTCCACCCCACTTCTCGCTGTCCAGGTACCTGGTGATGTATCAGAGGCCTCACAGCAGGACAAAAATCTCTGAAGCATCCTCAGGGATAAGACTAATCTGGGCTCCTTGTCATCCTGTTCTTAGTTTGCATGATGCTGTGATGTGTAAATCAAACAAAAATTGGCCCTGGTTTCCAAATACGCTTTAAATTGAGTATCTTGGAAGCATTGCATTTAGGCTTGATAAAAGTTATGCTACATTGATTAAACACCAGCTGAGGGCTGAAAGAGTGCTTCCTGAGCTTTATAGGGCTGCAGGCAATAAATTGTATTGCCACCTAATTACTCTGACCAGCATCTCCCAAACCAAACACGATGCATATTTGTCACAACGCTGCAAGAGGAGGACCCTGGCCTTTTTAAACTTTACCATAGCTCTGTGACTGCAAGGGAGGCAGTACAGATATCTGTACCATCCCACCATCTTCCTGAGATAGCATGAAAAACCTTCCCTACTGAAAGGCCAAGGAGATCTAGAAGCATGTTTTGTCTCCTCTCTAATCTACACAGATCATTATATTACTTGTCACAGAGGGTTAGCCTTCTCTCTCAGCCCAAAGCAAGAGTAGGTTGACTTGAACTTAGAAGGCTTGAGGAGCCCAGCATGGCCACTCACTCTCTGTAAAGCTCAAGGCAGCTCTCAACTCAGGCCCAGGGGCCAGCAGTTCTTTTATAGGTGAATTACTTGTGTGTAGTGGGTCTCACTCTGAAGAGGACTGATGGAACAAACCTCTCCCAAAGCCATAACTCAAAGAGAGGGAAGGGTAGGCATCCTCACATATTGACATTACACCTTTAGTTCTACCAGGAGCTCTCTTGGAAGGGAGGAAGCTGCACAAGAGGAAAAACCATGCTGTTACTCTTCCCATAACCAATCATGGTTACCAAATAGCTTTCTGTACACACTCACAATCCAAACCCAGCTGCTTCAGACCCCAGGGAGCACATTTCATTGTTGGAAGGACCATGTCAGTAGAGGGGGGAAAAAAATATCCCTTAAGAAAAATACTTGGAATAAAACTTTTAGATACTGGAGAAGAGGTTCCAGGCCTAACTCAGACTCAGTCTGTGACCTTGGGCAAGTAATTTAATCCTTCTGTGTTCACACTTTCCACCAAGGAACCTGTTGTTATCTTGAAATATATTCATGAAGTACATTAGAGTTGTTGCAGTTTTTTTCTGTGTGCATAGCCCCCAGAACAATGAGGACTCAATCTGTTATTCCTGTCATCTGAAAAACAATTTGTCCTGGTCATGCAAGATGATAGAAAGAGCTCTTTTAGAAGGTATACAAAGGGCTGATTCATCCTGAATTAGCCAATCTTTTAGTTATTTTAATGCAGATGTAATCCACTCATTGTTCCCTGTAAGAAATCTGCTGCACATTGGTGACTGCCAACTTCAGCTCTCAAAGTACATTACAAATTTTACCTGTCCATGGGGAATATGTCTCCAGGCACTTGCATCTAAACCCCCTCACTGGTTAGTACTGAGCACCCCATTAAATCCCAGCAGGAGAGGACTCTCAGCATCTTGCATGGGATGCTTTTGAGATCATTCCATGAATAACGAACCTATACTAAAGATGAGTATTCTTCCCATCTTGTATTGAGAGCTGGGAGCAGTGAGAGGGAAGAAGGGATTTGGTTTGGGGTTTAACACTCTGCAATAGCTTCCTCATTGTACATGTTATTTCCAGATTCAAGTAGATGGAAGTCTTTCTCCATTGACTGCCAATTCATTCAATATCCAAAATACCAAATTAAACCAATGACACAAAATGCCACCCTATAATCATACATAATACTACCCTGAATTGTCAGTTGCACTATAGCAAGGGTGAAAAGTATAAAGCGATCCAGCGCTAGGTGTCAAGCTCTGCCACAATAGAATTCAAAATAATTGTGCTGTTGTTTGACAGGTAGTAAAATTCATAGTGGTCTATTAAATCAATGACAATATAATGTGGAACAGTGCAGATTAAAAAAAAAAAAAAAAGCCAGAGAGTTCACAAAGGGAAGCCATTGGCAAGAATCTCTTTGGAGCTCCTAATAGGTTTGATTTGTGGCAAGAAAGGCTGATACATGCAAGACAGAATAGATAGAGAGGAAGATAAGAACAGAGAGAGAAGCAGGAAGAGGAAAAGCAAAATAAATATAAAAGAGGAGACAAGTGAGGGGAAAGTGGGAATGAAAGAATTGTAAAGAAAGTACTTACAAGTTGTTATTGTATATAGTCGCCTCAGTCCTACCCCTCTTCACACATTGTTGCACTGGTGCTTATTTGTCAGAGCCAAGAGATCCTTATGCCAGCTTGTGGATACTGCCTGCTCTGGCTGCCAGGAAGAGATCTACTGACTCAGTTGAGAAAGTTAAATCTGCTTTTACTATCTTAAACAGGACTTATCCCAAATGCAGGAACCTCCTCCAATTTTATAAAAAGAACTTAAAAACACTTGCCTCAAAGCCGGATTGTCTGGTTAAAGGACAATGAGTATAAAACTGACATTGGAAGAGTATGACTACCCATGGCTGGAGACCAAGTTTTAAATCCAGATAAGGAACCTAGGGTGCTTGGTGTCCACAGAGTAGTCAAGGATTACAGCCCACATGTGTCATATACATTTTAAAATACAATGTGAGTGTCCTTCACCCAGGATTTGGTAAGTAATTTTGCATTAACTCACAGTATCATCATGAGATTATCCTTACTGGTTTCAGGGAAGTGGTTGTGCCAAAGGTGTACATGAAGAGGGACACATGTTTGTGTCTGAATACTTTGCACTGAAATGAGTGGGAGCCAAGGCTGGAGAAGGCTGTGCTGGCCATGAGGGTCATGGAGGTTCACCTCCCAAGTACAGCAATAGAAGGAGTTCCATCTTCTCAAGACATCTGGAGCCTGTTCAATAGCAGTGGTTGAAATGGAGTGAACCTTTCAGAAAGCCATTTAGTTGTGAATTAAGAGGCAAGCAGTCATGATGGATTCACTGCTCTTCATGAGAGGCTGTTCCAGCAGTTAATTGCTCTCACTGTCAGCATCTTCTTTTCCTTCAGAATTTATCACACTTAAGTCCAATCAAGTGCTCATCTTACGAGCACCCTGTTGTAAAAGTTTGGTGAGGAATGATGGGTCTATTAGAGTAAAGATGCCTTTAGTACCAGATAGGTGTTGACAGTGAGATACCACAGCACAGCCAAATCACCATAAAGCTTTTTTTTTTTTTTTGGTATCCTGAATACACTGATTACAGCATTCCCTCTTAAAGACTTTTTTTTTCCTTGGTGAAAAGTCGTGATTTCACTGAACAGTTTTTAAGGAACACCTCTCCCCCTCCCCCCCCTTCCCTCCCCCCTCCAGCAATGTTTCCTTTTTGTTAAAAAATCCTACTATTTTATAAGAAAAGCTCTGAAATATAATTTTTATTAGACAAACTGAGATGACTGTACAAGCAGAAGATCTCACTGGTTCCTACCAGCCTATACATTGCAGGGATAAGAACACTGTAAATATATTACATCTCTACTGTTAGCAACAAGTTTATCTTATTGTCACATAAAACTTACGTCCTTTTAACACCATTCAAGCTCTGATGAAAGCTGAAAAACTTGTTTCAAAATTTGTTCTAATTCTGCTTCAGAACAAGGTGCACCCTTGTTGGCAGAAGGGAGGACCCTGGGAACTACTGACCTGTCAGCCTCATCTGTGCACCTGGAAAGATCATGGAACAGATCACCAGGGGGATAAAACTGTCCACCTTTACAGAGTAGGTTTCCCCACCGTGTCTGGTTGATGGCAGCAGCACCCTTGGTGGGTCCTTTCCCCATGGGGGAAACACAAGAAGCCCACAGCCATCACTGGTCATCAGCAGACATCTTGTCCCCACGAGCAAGAGAAGATGACAGCCAGCCCACAGCTGGGGGAGGCCCATGGTACCCATAAGTCCCAGGCCAACCTGATGCCATGAAGGAAGCCATTGCTACCTAGTTACTATGGAGGCAGCTCCAGGAGCAACCACCCTGGCTCCAGTGAAGGAAAGGCTGGAAGTCATCCCACACATCTTGCTTTCTGTCCTTAAATACACATACTGCTTGAGTTAGCAGAGAGGCTTATGTCAGGCATGGTCCTTCTGGCCCAAAACCAGAAGAGCAGGACAAACTTTTGTTTGTCCCCTTTTCTGGGACAACTACAGAGAAGGCAACAAAGAGGAGGGAGACTTCTATGGATTCCATTGAAGAGCCAAAGTCATTGGCTGAAGGAACATGACACCAGCTGGACATACATCATGAAGCTGCACAATGGTGCAAGCAAATGGACTTCTTTGAACATGCCTAAGTGTACGCTCATTGCCAATCTTGAAATAAAAGTGAGTGGTAAATCATTTAGCTTGTTTCAGGCACATACTCTCAGCACAGGATCTCCATAGTTTGAGTACTACATAGTGAGATTTCTAAGAAAAAGTTGTCTACAAGACTTCCTTTTAGATTTCTGATGAAAGCACCTTCCATGCTTCAAATTTATATGACCCTTTTTCTGAGTTCCCTACAGATGAACCTTAAGCTATATAAAAATCATAACTAGCTTACCTGTGGGGATACGTCCAAGAAGGTCTCTACCCAGAAGATGCTTTATCCTTTCACAAACTTCCCACCTATATGTTAGGCACATCAGAAATCCTATCAAATCCAGACTCCACTTCTGCCCAAGGGCTGTCAAGAATTTGATAGCTCACATAACTCTGAGTTCATTTCTTCACCTCTCATTTCTTCTCAATCTAATGTACAAACCTTGAAGTCCTTCAGCTGAGGTTCCTTGTTTTCCTCACTTTACGTGTTTGCCAGACTTGCTATAAGAAAAGTTATTTAAGACTCAACATTACTGCCAAGTAGAGATATTCATAACAAATACACTCAGAATACATCATCTGGATTTCTCAAAAATACCTATCTGCTCCAATTTTCTTTGACCACCAGTGGAAACAAAATGCAGAATTTCTAAATTGCCAAAAAGAAAGTTTGTAAACAGTTTAGGAATGGGATTTTTCTCCTGCAATTTTTCAATCAGGACTTCACAAACAAAAAAATACAGATGGATAGAAAAAGGATGTCAAATATCTTTAGGAATAATAAACAGATGTAGAAGGAGGATTTGCCTAGCACTTAACTCTTAAAAACCAGTGGAATAACCCACCTGGCAAAGTAGGAGTCATGCAGAAACATATATAGATCAAGGCATTGAAGTTAACTAGATATAAACCAAACAGCTGTAGTAACTGACAGAGTTCATTGTGTGTGAAGAGTCACTTGAGGATAACATATTCAGAGGATGCTATGCCATTCCTGAACTAAAGCAGAAATGTAACTATTTAAGAAATTTTGAAGAGACTTTACACTCTGGATTATAATGTACTTCTACTTTTGTCCTTTTTTTTTTTAACACATTTTTCAGGCATGATTAATTATATCATGCTTAAAAGTCAGTTAAGTCTTGAAGTTACATTCTACAACAAAAATTATGAGCTCAGCAAACGAACGCGCATGTCGTCCTTTGGATTCCACTGCAAAGACTTACTTTGGTTTAAACACAGCTGTTGTCAGCTGAGAATCTGTCATTTGATAGTGGTGTCCTTTAGCCACCTATAAAACACAATTCATACAATAAACCCAGGTATTGCAGTGGTAATTAAAATCCAAAAGCAATTAGCCTTTTGTTCATTTCACTTGGGAATCTGACTAAAAACTAAATGAGAAAACAACTGAAAAAAAATTTTAAAATATCTCCAGCTTAGGCATAGGCCCAGATGTCTGAATGATGTCCTAATTAAGCTGTACTACAGCATCACAACATAAGCCAGCCCACATATATATGTGTGCATGTACACTTTATTACCTGCTCTACACTCCTGACAGCCTCAACAACTCATTTCCAAGATCTGAGCAGGTGGTGATTAAGGATTGAAGCACCAGGAAGGGGGGGAGGGCAGAAAAACAAGCAACCTGCCTAAAGCTTTCCTACAAGTGACCTAGGGACAAGTGCCTTCATCTGTGAGAATGCGAAAGGTCTGGAAGCTACGTCAAAGGGAGATCCTTGTAAGATCACTGCATAGGGGTGTTCAGGCTAGAGGCAGGAGCCAGGTTCAACAGAATGAGGTGAAGATGTGTTTGAGGTTGAATTGGGAGTTCACACAACCTTCATCTCTTGCAGGTCAGCCTGAATCTGCCAAAGAGCTTCTTGCTTGTTATTTGTCCCTTCTGACCCACACAGAGAGAGACTGCAAATCGTTTCTCCAGACTCTCAGAGGTGACCCCATCAACAAAGTTGGTTGGTTTCACCCTTCTGGAGCCTTTTAAAGGTGGGGCAGACCAGGCTATTGGGAGAAGGTAGAGGCATCCGGGATTCTATTTTGGGCCTAGATGCAACGCCCAAATAAAAGGGAGTGAGGAGAAGGGCTGTTTTCCAAGAGCAGAACTGCAGCTGTGAAGAAATACAAGTCTGGGAGCAGGGAAAGGAAAAAAAAAAAAAAGGAAAATTAATTACTTCTGAAGGACACCAGGCCCAGAAAACCCCTCTAGAAACGCTGTACTCAACTTCAGACACTAGCTAAATAATACCTCGATGATAACAGCTGCTTGACTATAGTCTAGTGTTCAGTAAAATCACATGCGGTACTCAGGAATATCCTTATGTACAAAAGTAACAACTACATGAAGCACCTTCACACAACCTCTTCCTTGTGCATTATTAATATCAACCCCCCCAGACTTCCACAGGAACATAAAATATATGCAGGTATCCAGGAGTGTACCTGCAAACATCTCCAGGAATATGGAAGTATCACCATTTGCTGTTAGTTATCAAGTTGCTACAAGGGTGGAGCAAGGAGTAGCACCTGACTCCAGCAGTGCAAAAAGGAAATAAGACTGAGAATTCTTAACCCTAATAGAAGTGTTCAGAATTTATATTTGGTTTTTAGGGTGCTATTTAGAGTTAAATTGTATTTAATAAATCACTTTTCTCAGTAAAGGGAACACATCCAGCTTTACATCAGTATTTTGGGACTTACACAGATGCTGAGCAAGGAAGCTGATAAACCAGTTCACACACGGGAGAGGTGGAGAGTGGACTCTCTTGTTCCTGCTGCAGCTAAAATGCAAAGGAGGAGAGATGACCAGTTAGAGATGGTTAGCTGGAAGAAGCTGAACTTGGCAGGTTAAAACATCCTGATTAGTCACTAATAGCCCTTATAAAATGAGATATTTTGCTGGGAAGCAGTTTGATTATGCATCTCTTGGATTTTGGATCTGCCTGAAAACATGGCAGACAGTCGGTCCAGCTACATTGTTTTCCTTAGCCTCTGCAATGGTCTTTATGGGCTCTCTCAGAACTTTTTATTTCCCACCATCTTCTGCCAGTGGCAGGCATCCATTCTGTGTTTCAGAGGGGGACCATTGGTGTGGCTTACCTAAGAGTGGCTTAATCCTTTCATATGCTTTCCAAGAAGCCTTCAGCAGAGCAAATAACCTTGTTTACCTGATCTTTCTAGATATGTTTTAGTTACAATTCCCACTTCCAGACATTTTCCCCTCTCTGAGAGTATTGAAGAAGAGTTATAGATTCTCATATCTTGCGTTGAAACCAATAATTATTTGTTCTATTTGCTACTATACTTCTTGACATGGATGCTTTCACACTTTTGTTCCACTGTCATCTTACAGAGTTGCCCATGGCTAGAGGTTTTTGGATGTGGAAGCCTGATGTCCTGCTCAGAATTTGGCAATGTAGAGACCTACTGAAGTCTATTCCAACCTGAATTATTTACAACTGGTACAGAAAATGTCTCTTAACCACCATACTGCATCATACAATGAGGAGGAAAAAAAAATAGATCACACCCCTGTAAGGTCAGGTGCTCTGTGTTTTTTCCTGTCTCTTCTAGATGACTATCAATCCCACTTTTATACTCCTAAGAGTATTTCAAGGCACAGGGGAAAGCACTCGGCTATAACAAGAACATGGTTGGTGAAGATTCCCCACTGCCCAGCTAGCTGTGAGCCCTAGAGTGGCTAAGCCCTATCCAGGGGTTTGCGCAGAGCCTTTGTCCTGCCTGTAGTTTGTATTGAACCTCCAGAAGGATGCCTTCAGAGAGCAAATGCACTGCAAGATTCATGCTTCAAAGTACACACAGCTTGGTCTCAGAAATCTCACAGCATTACCTGCAGGCTCTCCATCCAGTGCTTTACTTCCATTTCCTGTACTATGTTAACACACAAATTAGCATTAGCCCTCACTGTCCACTGAAGGGTTAATCTAGATCAACCAGAATATAGCACACGAGCAAAGAAAACAACCAAACTCAGAAAAGATCCCAGACTGGCATTGCAGTTTTTCCCTTTTCTATTTCCTCCATCTTCCTCCACCTCCAAAACATTCATTTTACTCTTCTCTTTGATGGAAGAACTAGCTCAAGCAGAGAAAGGGATAATATAAACCCAAATGAAAAAAAAAAATAAAGAAAATAAAAATAAATCCATAACAAACCCTTTTCAAATATTCACCCTTCAAAAGGATAAAAAGATTTCAATTTTGGTCTGTCTCGTTCACTTCCCTCTCCCCTCCCTCCTTAGGTGTATATACATATCTGTATATTTAAAGAAGGGGGTTTTTTGGTATTATTATTTAGTTAATATGAATTACAGGCCTCAAGCTGCCTCCCCTCTAGACCCAAAATGAAGAAGCTCTTTTTTTTTTTCCTCCTTTTTTTTTCCCCTCTTCTTTCCCCCTCACCAACACGATTTACATTCTCAATGTAATGTATTAAAAAGTTGACAGGGCCGAAAGGATTCACATGATGTCGGCTAAGAAACCCAATTTCCATGATGAATTGCCCGGAGCCCCTGAATCACAAACCATTTTTTCCGCTGCTCAGAAGTTGATTTTTTTTTTTTTAAATCTTCTTAAAGCTTCTCTCCTAATCTTCGGCTAGAAGAGATGGGTGAAAGGATTTTTTTTTCTAAACTAAGGAAAGTATTAGCATCTTGGTTGTTGTGCATCAAATTTGAAAATGCAAGGTTAGTAATATTTCAAATCGGCTACGGTCCAAGCCACTTGATAAGTATGCTTGCTGTCTCTCACTGTCTCTCCCCCCTCACTTTCTGTTGGCAGGACTAAAGCACTACTGCAGCCATGGCATGTGCAAGCATGTGGCGTGCACTCTGGGGGTGCAGGTAGAGCGGTGGGAAGGGAGTTTCAGCCCCCCCACTTTAGCTCTTCCTTCCCTCTTTCTTTCCATAAGACATGATTCCCGGCAAAGGAGACGCATCTCCATCCCCATTCAGCGCTTACGTGATTTGAGACAAGGCAAAGGAAGCAACAGCCGGATCCAAAACCTAGCAGGTTTCCCTTTCAGAAATGACCTTTGAGCTCTTCCCTGAGTGCTGGGGTAGAAGCTCCTACTGAAGCAGCGTGCCCTGCAGGCAGGCTGGCATGTATATTTGTTTTTAAATGAACTCCTTCCCTCCATGGATTTCCTCGAAAAAACCTGCAGAGAGGAAGCAAGTCATTTTGCCCTCTCTAATGAGACATCCAGCCATTCCCAACAGCCAGGTCTTTAATGAGATTTTCCTCCTTGTACCCCTCCTTCCCCAGCATACAAAAACCAGATTGTGATCATGGGGCAGGTGCTGCCTCTGTGGATGAAAGGAAGGACAGATTCTTCCCACAGTGCTTACCACTTTCAAACCACAGTGTTCCTGTCTCCATTTGTCGAGTGTCCCTACTGCTTACCCAGGAAGGAGGAATATGCTGGGAAGCCGTGGATGCAAAAAATGCCATAACCAGCTGCCCAAGTGCTGGAGGCTCCCAGGAAATGGCTCACTCTGTAAGTGCCAGATGCAAACCCCAGGAAGATTAAGCAGCACAAACATTAAGGACTCCCAGCAGCGAGTTCTGCATACAAAAACTGGAGTTGGAGACAGGGTCAGCATAGCAAGGCACTTTCAGGGAATGCATTGCATTTTTCCCCTTTATGTTCTAAGCCAAAAGGTATATGCAGCTCTGGAACACTCACTACTGGGACCAAGTAGGGACCATCCACTCATGCCATGACATACCTGCTTAGCATTTGAGTAAAACAGGACAGTAATTTACCAAGATACCCCAAGAATTTAACCAGAAAACCCAGTACACCCATTAGATGATCATCCAGCACTTACAAAGCCAGCAGCTAAATATACACTGTGTTAAAAACCATGTCATCCTTTACATTGTGAATGTTTCCTTATAGGGGTCATCTGATGCCCCCCATAGAGACCCCAGATATCTCTACCTCCGGGAATACGAAGTTGTTGTAAATCTGTTTCTGCAGTGATATGTCTCACCTTAGCTGACCACAGTTCTCCATGCTTACTGCCTTCTGTGTTCCCCATCTCTTTTAGCTATTATCCTAGATGCCTAAAGGCAGAGAGTCAATTGTATCCATCATTTTGCATATAAATTTCTCCCACTGAGGAAAAAAAAAATCCCAAAACACCTCTGTTCTGCCAGAAAAGAAGCTGCCTCAAATGCCAGGGTTTTCTTACTGGGAGTGGTTCTGTTATGGTACATTGCCAAAGAGATGCTGGAATGAGCGAATCCCTCATGACGTTGACAGAGATACCACATGAGTCTCCACTACCTCTCTGTCATGATTAGTCTCTCTCAGCACAGATTCCAGCAGCCTATTTTATTTTTATTTATAAAATCCCTTCCTAGTCACCTCCAAGCCAGAACCAGTTCTGGGAGCAAAGCCAGAATTTCAGATAACAATCAGTGCACAGGGACCTAAGGACATCACCTATTTGCTAAAGTTATTGGAAACAAGTTTGCAGCTTGGGGACATGAGAGGGGCCATGGTGGACCACATACCTCTGTGATCTGTCTGCAGTTGCGTGAGACTGACTGGAATCAATGACCTTGGAGACTACTGCCCATTGAGTATGACCTACTAGTTGAATAACTGAAGAAGAAATATCCAACCATTCACAGCTGTAACCTGTGCTCAGAGCACATCCTCAGACTCTCAGCTTTCTTACTAGCTGTTCTTCTACTTACTCTGTGGATTTACACTCCAAGGCACCCCTTTGTCTTCAAATACCATCCCTCTTAGACAAAACATCTCCTTTTCTCCAAAATTCAGCCTGGTTTTTTTAGGTTGATTCCTAAAGCATGTTGACAAAACTCTAGACTGAGTCATCCTAGTACATTAAGCAAAGTTCAATTTTCTTTGCCAGAGCCATGTTTGTTAGTCCCACCTTATGCAGAGCTGTAGGATTTGTGCCTGACAGTTGACTCAACCTCTTTCCCTGGTGCTAACAGTACTTTTATCGAGGGAGGTGATTTTGAGGATTAGGGACCAAAGATAAGCCTGATACTACTGTCTTCCAAGTATAGCAGCTGATTTTAATGCACAGCTGCCCAGGTGTTAGGAGGTCTCAAACTCAGCAGTATCTTGAGCAATTCCAGCCCTTACAGGTTTAAGAAAAACACTGGACTTCAGCAATTGGGCTTAGAAGCTGATCAAGCTGAGCTCCATTCCTGAAATCCCATCACCAGACTTTGCTTCCCTGGATTTAACACCAGGAACATGCATATGAAGCAGCAGCAGGAGGGGACTGGCCCAGTAAGTACTGCTAGGAGCTAATCCAGTCTACTCAGACTGATGAAGGCCCCCTCCTGTGCCCTGAGCTCTCAATCCCTGCAGGGCTCTGCCTTGCAAGGGGGCTAGGAGAGACCCCAAACCCCATCATCCCACTCCTGCTCACTACCACTGAGCATACATTAAGCACCTATCAACAGCAGGTGCAGACAAGGTGATGCAGCATACCTGAAGGAGCTGGGTGCAAACCACACTAAGCTGATGCAAGGAGGCTGAAATCAAGAGAGCAATCAAAACACTTCAGAACAGGTGGAAAACATGACCTGCTGTTGCTGAAAGCTTGGCAGACTCCATACATTGAAGGCATTTTGGTGTTAGACATGAAACCTGTGTAATTTAAGGACTTTCCCCCCGTATCCCAAGGATTTGGTCAAATTATAACAGGCAAAAAAGCCTGCTCTTCAGTCACTGTGTTTGTGGAAACTTGAAAATTAGCACATCATTCCCACAGGAGAAGTTAAGTCTATGTTGGATGCCCAGCTTGGACTTTGCTTCATACCCAAGCTTTAAATCTAGTAGCTTTCAGTATGCCCTACCTAGATTATCTTCCCCACCCATGAACTTCAAAGAAGTGAATACTGCTTAGGATGGAAAAAACAAACAAAACCAACCCAGGCTTTTCCACAGAGCAGAGTAGCCCACAATCAGATTGCAGTCAGTACTGTGTAGCAGGTAGCAGTACTGATGCACAAGGTGGAACGATCTGGGAGCCAAGGGTGACTCCAACACAGGTAGCATCCTCCCTCACTAAGGCACAGTCCCACAGAGCTGAACTCTGACAACAGGGTCCATCAACATTCCCTGACACAATGAGTGGATGGACCAGGTCCAAGGTCAAGCCATAGAAGTCCCTTAGAAGACAGGGCAGAAGCAAGCTAGGTACCACATACAGTCAAGACCCACCCAGGAGAGAAGCAAGACTGAAGACAAGCACACCTCCAGAATGGCCTAAGCCCAGAGCAAATGCCCAGGTCGGGGCTTAAATGGAGCTCCTGAGCCTATTGGCAGCCAGGTATGTAGGCAAGGTCCCAGGTGAGCCTGCTCAGGGCAATTAAGATCTATTAGGGCAATTAAGTTCTACTAGCCCACTTCAGAGCCCTGGCACTAGCTCAGGGTTGTCCATAACACCAGGTCTGTGACCCTTTTTTAACAGCTTTGAAATCTAAGAGAATATAGAGAGCACTGAAAAGTCTTTATTTCTTACAAAAGCCCCAGACCTGCGCAGTGATACATTGGGAGCCAATCCTGCTGCTTCAAAGCGTGGCACAGAGACCCTGCTCCCATCACACCAACCCTTCCCAGTCTGTTGCCTTCCTTCCTATGAAGGAAAGAAAGAGAAGAGAGGATGATTCCCGGCCCTGCTCAGCCTGGAGCTGCTGGAGGAGGTGTAGGCGACTTCCACCGTAGGTGCTGGGTACGCTGCGCTTGCTGGGCAGAGCTGCCGGGGGTTGCTCGCCCTGACTGCAAAGACAGCAGCAGCCTCCAGCGGCCAGCCGGCAAACCGCACCAGCACGGCTGCGCCACTGGCTTCCCACAGCGAACGCCAGCCTGGCCTCTGTCCCGTCTCCCACGGCAAACACCAGTGTGGTTTCACGCTCGACGTCCCACGGTGAGTTCTGGTTTGCCCTCCCACCCGGCATCCCACGGCAAACGCCAGCGTGACCTCACGCCCAGAGTCCCAGGGTGAACACCGGCGTGGCCTCACATCCAAAGTCCCACGGCAAACACGAGCGTGGCTTTGCATCCAGTGTCCTCCCGTGGGATGTAGCTACCATCCTCTCCGCTGGATCTAAGCCCACAGGGATTCACGGTTGGCCCAAAGACAGAAGGACATAAATGACACCTTTTTTACCAAAAAGGCAGTTTTTCAACAGCACCATCACACTCGTCTTTGCACGAACAGGAACAAGTCTTTTCACTTTCTGTCCAGAAATGGCACAGAGGCATGGGGCTGGCCCTTGTCCTTGTTGCATGGACATGTGAGGTTGTGACAGTGTCATCCCAGCAACAAGGCAGTGTGAAGGGCTCTCTCACTGTCCTTTACCCTGATGTACATACACAATGGCACCATCCTTGGCCAAATCTGGCTATATGGATGGCTGCAGCATTCTGAGGTCTCCTCATTCTCCCCTAGAAGGATGGCCTTCAGTTCTCCATGTCACCGTGCCACTGAGCCCCCCAGGTGGTCTTTATGACAAAGCTTTGCTTGCCCTGGGTCCCCAGGTCCTCACCCTTCCCCAGCATCTCACCCCATGCATCGCCTGGCTGTCTTCCCTAAGCTGCTGCCCAGAGAACATCTTGCAGAGGAGGAGCCCACCCAGGTGCCTGCAGAAGCCGCAAAATAGGAGTGGATGAGCTTATTTTCTTGTTGTCTGCATTTTCTTAGCCCTTTGAAATAATCACAAACATAGCAATTATTGCAAAGATAAAACAGCAAGGATTATTAAATCCTCACAGGCAAAGCTCTCCATCAATTAACTAAATCAATCCTTGCTTTAAAATATAATCTACAACAAGAAGCCACAGCAAGAGACAATTAAAAAGAAAGCACAACAAATAAATATTTTTGTGGAAGAAAAGGGTGGGAAGGAGAGAGGAGAGATTTTTATCAGAAAGCAGACTCATTTTGGGTGGTTGCCTGTAACATACAAGCACCCAAAATATCTCAGCGAGGAGCGTGCCCAGGTACACTGCTGAGGTTTTAAAATAGAACTAAGAGACTTATGGGGTTTCATGAGTTTGGAGGTACAAACAAACAAAAAAAATGCCTGGATTGAGATTTTTAAAAGTAGTGCATAAAATTGTGTTCCTCAGTCCACATTTAGGGACATATAAGTAGAAAACCTCTCTGGGACCATGAAGTTCATTCCCCCACAGCAGGGAAAATGCTGGTGTTTAATCCTCTTCATCACCCAGCGATCTCAGCATAAAACTAGCTCCTCTCCACGAAGGGTTCAGTCTGGGGGATGCTGTGCTCAGTGTGCTGGTAGAGGGGCTCCCCTACAACCTCCTCACTCTGCAGTTGGAAGCTGGTTATTGACAGTCAGCTTATGTATCTCCCAGTTCAGCCTCATCTCTTCCAATATTAATACTCACTCATAACCGAACTAGCTGCCAACTACTCCAGTGCCCTCTGTTTGGTCAGTAAAGTAAGCAGCCTGCTTCTCAGCAGCCCCGAGCCACCTACTGCAGACGAGGCTGAGTACTTGGTTCATTAATTACTTACTATTTTAATTAAATTTTGCCTAGTGACTCTAGCCAGGAATCAAACTTCAACATCAGGGGGGAGTTGCCAACGTGAAGTCAATGACTGAATACGTGTCCTTCTGGGGCACCCCAAAACCAACTTACATGTGAAGGACATGTGACTGGTGGGCACTGTTGAGCACCATACAAACCCCTAAGGCTTTGGACAGATCTCCATCAAAAGCTGTAGGCTCCGATGACACATGGGTTTCCCCCTGTGAGTTGGTTGCTGATGTGCTGTACAGCCTTAAGTACTGGGCCAGTGCCTGAAATAAGGATAACCAGACTGTGTTTGACCAGGTTTGAGCCTCTTGCTTCTCTTTGCTCACCATTTCTCTGTCCTCTGCCAGGCTCAGCACTGCACAAGGCAAGCGTGCTTCCTCCCTGTGCCCATTTAGAGCACTGAGCACAAAAACCTGCCATGCTGGAAGAGTCAAGAGAGCCCTGGGCTTGCTAGGCAGGTAAAGCTGCATTTTAAACCTCTTTCTCTTCTGTGTTTGTCTTCCTTTTGAAACTCAGAGCTCTTCTGCTGCAGCAGAGAGAACCCATACGGAACAATCAAAAAGGTTAATAAAAAGTTTAAAATGTTCTTAAATGACAGCTTGGGCTTGAAATGTGATTCTTCTGTTTGTTTTTCTTTGTAGCTCAACTTGAATATCCCTGCTAATTTTTTTGAATATTGCTGCAGTGTACAGAAGAATTGCTGATGACACATTTTCCTAACATGCGCGTTACACAAAAGGAGATTATATTTTAGCCTCTTTTAGAGACTATAAAATCAGATTCATCCTAATGAAACAGCAAATAAAAAGGGGTTTCCCTTTTCTTTCTCAATCTCTTGGCATTTTTCCTCCTGTGGTTTTATTCTTCTCCTCCCCCCTCCTCTTTCTTACGTTATCTGTGTTTCCTGCTCATTTCAACTTGATGACATGTTGCTGGGACAACTAAGTCTCATAACCTTCTTAACTTTGCCATTGTTACTGCCTGGAGTGTATTTAGGAGGAGTGTTTTAATTTCTTCTCAAATGCACAGCGCCTGCCCCGTAGAAAGATATTAGAAATGGGAGGGGGGGAGGCTTTTCTTCTATAAATGTATGCTATTCAAATCATCTCTTTTTTTATTTCCTTTAAACCCATCATTTGTATGCTGTAGGTCGCTACTTTAAAACCCAGCTCGCTGTTGCTGAAAGGATCACTCGTATAATGATGTCATCCATATTCAACTGGAATCTCAGCTCTGCTGGAGCCCAGCTCTCCCCTCCCCTCCTCCTGGAAGCCCAGTCACAGTCTCCCGACTGGTCTGCACTCATTTCCCCATGGGGATGAGTGGGTTCGGCCAGGGAACACGGAGGAAAGGGGTCCTGGAAGGAGGTGCATCAGGCAGGTGGGAAGGCACTGTGATGCATGGTTTGTACCAGAGAAAACAGTAATACCAGATGTTTTGGAGACACCTCTTCTGATTTTGATGGAAGGTCCCTCCTTGGGGTCAGAAATGCTTGCTCTCTCTGCAACCAAAGGATTGGGTCTGACTTGTCTGTCCCAGCCCGTGGGGAGAGCCAGGTTTCACAGCACAGTGTGATATCCCAAAGCCAAGGCTGAGTGCCAGCTAGATGCCTCAGTGGCCACTCCCGTTAAACTATATTAAAAACCTAATTGTACATGTGTTGTGCACACAATCTCTCAGACTCCTCAATGTCAGCTTGCTGTCTCCCTGACACACTTATTGTACCTGGATCAATGCTCTTTTAACAACTAATTGATCTTTTATTAACATATAATAACTTACTTATTAAATCTAAATTAAAGACTTAATTGAGACACTTAATCTAGAGTGGCTCAGTATATCACCCTCATAAGCATAATGTATAATTTAATTAATTGACGGAGCTGATAATAGCATGTCATCTGTCACCATTTCTCCTGACCTGGGAGCTGGCTGCAGCCTGAGGATTCTGCCATGGATGTAAATACAGGGCTCTCCCAGGAGTGATACTATGGGATTTGGGTTATGCTGCTCAACACACCAGGCACAGACATCTGCAAGCTGATCCTCACCCCTACCAAAATTCACACAAATAAATTGTCTACTACCTAGGATCACAAATCGATATTAAAATGTTATCTACTTAGAAGGGGAAGGCTGAACGTGTGCCAGGCACTGATGGTGAAGAACCAGCCTCAGCCCAATGCTGCCCCAGGGCTGCTGGAGGAGAACAGCAAGAACATTGTGCTGCCTCTTCCCTCCCTCCAGGCAGAGATTTCAGCTTCTCTCCTGCCTGGCATCTGCCCCAAAAATGGGGTACAGGCAACATCCCCCAAGCAGGGAGGTGTCAGGGCCCCACATTCCTGGGGACACAAGGGTCCCACCAGGCAGGGCTTTATTTTCCCGCTGGTCACTATTCCTTCTGCTTCAGTTAAAATTTGGGCCCATGCACCATCTTTCACATCCAGGCACTTACAGTCCCCAAGTCTCTCCCCGCCCCCCTGTATCCCAGCATTAAAGAATTTCATTTTAAAAAACTGATAGATTTAATTTAAAAATACAAAATGGCAAAGGGAGGGTTTTTAAATAAAAAAATAAAGGTAAAGAGATGATGGTTGGAACAAAATGTTCTAGAAGAAAGCTGTTCCCTTGGGGTTTCTTTTCTTTAAGCTTTGCATATTACAATTTGAAATTTTTGTAAAGAGATCCCCATTTTATATTCACACTGGTAGCCTGAATTTAAATATCTCTCTCACCTGAGATTAATACCAGCTTCACCCTGAATTACTTCCCAGCTCTGAAGTACAGCTCTGGAGAGCTCAACTCTCCACAAATTCACTTCTCTTTTAGAGGCATAAAAGCTTATGAAATATATGAAATATTAAAATAGCCTGTGTGCTGGGGCAAAGAGGGGGGAAGGGAAGGCTGGGTCAGTGAGGGGGGCCTCCTTTGATATGAAAACACACTTTTCCTCAGATGAAACCACGGATCCAGTAGCACAGGACAAGACACCCATTAAACACTAAAGGTGAAGATTTCAGCCCTAAAGATGACACCCTTCTTTTGTTTTAATTCTTAAGCCCTGCAAAGGGAGTAGAACGCAATCCATGTTGTGCACGACAGAAATCATTATTTCTGTCAGCAAAAGAAAGTATCAAGTTTCTCCGGAGTAAAACAAAGTATTCCCTGCAAATGAGGTTATAAACAAAGTTGTAATACCCAGGTCCTTATAATGCTAACTCAATATTAACCAAATCCACCTGACAAGGGAAAAGTACATGCTGAGGACCCATTAGCTAATTGCCATATAAATCCAGCATTTCATATAATGATTTAACCCTTGTGGAACTGTCAGGCTGGAGGAAGAGGGCACCTGACATGGGAGAGGAGCCAGCACAGTGGCAGGGTGGACAGGGGGAGCATCCTGGCACGCTCACGTGGACCACCTCTCCTCCTGGAGAGGTACATCCCCCTTCTGTTATTGCCACAGTGGGTTTTTTCTGACCAGAGGATTTTGGTGTTGTGAAAACCATCCCTGCTCACCCTGCGTTTGCTTTCATTTTGTGCATCTAAAAAGCAATCAGCTCCATCAATTTTTTTTTTTTTGCTTCAGCAGGTGATTTTCAAAAACCTGCTGGTCCCTGGTAGCCTCTTGCACTGTCTCCATCTGTCTTTTTCCCTCTTTGGTGTTTTTCTGCATCTTTCCTCCCTGCCTGCCATCACCAGCTTGCAGAGCCCAAAGCAGGAGCTCCTGTCCCCAGCCAGTGGGGAGGAGAGGAAGCTCTCAGCCAAGACAAGTGAGGTATTGCAAGGAGAAATCTTGTGGAGACCCAAGATCACTCAAGTAATCAGGAGCTGGTGCTGCTGCAAAACCCCATTTGCTTATAAGCCATGAGCAGAAGATGTTGAGATGGAAAGTTCTGGAACACCACACCTCGGACCATCAGTGGAAAGAGGCTACAGTGCACGCTGCCCACATGTGTGACACTCTGTGATGCTCCACAGCCCATAAGATGGTTTGTAGTTGTGCTTGTGACCACCACAGTGACCTGGCAGTCTCATGAACCACTGGTAGAGAAAATCTTCTGTCAAGTACATGTCCCCATTAGATACCTTTCTCAAGGGATCATCAGCATATAAAAACTCACTAATTTCCTCTTTGGACTCTGGGGTCTCCAGGGTTTGCAGGACACCCAGCACCTCTGTAGCCCCAAAAGACACCCCAGTTCACAAGTACTTCTGGGCCAAACTCAGAAGGGATGTGGTGGTGGTGCACACAGTGTGCAGCGGGCAGGCAGCCCACTGCTGCACATCTGCAATCAGCATCGAGCCCAGGAAATGGGTGGCCCATCTCCAGCTTAGGACACGCCAGAAGGGTCCTGCTGCTGGGTGCCCCCGAGGCAACAAGCATCACAGCTGCTGAAGTCAACCAGTCAGGCACATCTTGGGGTATGCTGTGATTTCAACACAAGGCTTGGTCATGGTGCTTTCCATTTGGTGCAGCATTTTCCATGCACGTGTGTGCTCACATGTACTCATGTGTATGCTGTGTTCTTGGAAGGGTACTCACTGCTGCGACTGAGGGATTTCTGTACAGCTGCTCTGCTCTGCCAGCTGCAATAAATTTCTTTGCTAGCACTGCTCATCTGAATCAAATATAGTTTATTTCATTTTATGAAGTCCTTTTTTTTTTTTTTCCAGGAAAATGAATGTTAGAGCCAGATAAGAAACTATAGTCTGCTTTCAAGAAGGTTACAAGAAAACTGCATCTTGCATTACTAATCCTTTATCTTTCATGTTAACAAAAAGATTACTGACATATTTTTGAATGAAAGAAAATAAAATAGCAAATGCATCTAAAGAACTGTGTTACTTTCATGCAACACACAAATCAGTTGTTAAACGTGGGAAAAAAAAGGAGGAGAATGAAGGGAAAATTCATAATACATTTCCCTTTGTAAAGTGAGCAAACCAACTTTCTATAATAAGAGAAACTAGTGGAGGACTAGAAGATGCTCCTTTCATAACAGAGAATGACATTATTTTTACCAGAGGCTGGATTTGGATGGCAGAGGAGGAAATCTCCTTTGCCTAGGTTTTCTAGGACAAGGATGAGGCAGTGCCAGCCCCAGGGCAGACGTTCTGCCCTCCCAGGGCCCAGGGAGCTGCATCGCTCAGCCTCTTTCACCAGCCTTGTCTTCAAAAGAGGTGTCAGTCTGCCAAAAATCAGATGCAGGGTGAACATGTCCCACTGCGGGAGCCATCTCTGAGACAGACAGTTGTCCCAGGGGACCTGGACAGTGCCTCCCTCCAAGGTGCATTGCTCTGTCCCCCTGTGCCAAATCCACCCAAGATGAGATTTTCTGGTGCTTCTCTTCCCAAACGTCCCTGAAAATCCTAGCCCTGATCCTCAGTCCTGCTTTTCCAGGAGAAAACATTCCCCTGCCTTGGCACACAGTGGTTCATTAGGAAACCCATAATTGAATTCCCTGACCATTCAGTTCTAAAACCCCTTTGATCGAGAATTAGTTAATTACATTGGGCCCAGTATATTCCTTGTCACAAATTTTGCCCATGTCCCCCAGATATGCGATTGCAGGCTCTGCTTGCATTGTGTCCTTTGAAATGCATTTAGGAGCCTTTGAAGCTCTCCCCCCTTAATGACGCATTGTTCGTTAATAAGTTGCCTGTAACATTTCCCCATTAGGAAATAGCTGTCTGCGACTCACTTTGGTTTGAATGAGTAATAATAATCCAAATGTAATTGATAATGTTGGAGAATAAATGGGGATAGGCACTAACTGGAGAATTGGCTCGAGTGGGGCGAGGGGAGAGAGCGAGGTCCCCTGCCTGCCTTCCCTGCCACCGACCTTTGCCGTGCTCACCCTGCCAGAAATGCGTTTGACTTTGAGACAGGGGCTGCATCAAAACTCCCAGCGGCAGATAAGAGCCGGGCAGATCACAGGTAGAGTCTCGGTGCGGGCAGCCCTCTCTGCCTCCAGCCGGGGAAGCGGGAGAATCACGCTGCGCTCCCGGGGAAGGTGAGAGGAGATAAGGAGCATCTGGAAGCGTGGCAGGAGAGGAGGCAGATGGGAAGATAATGGGGAGATGGGGAGATTGCACCTTGCTTGTCTCAGCAAGGAGGGGTTTAATGAGGAAGATAGAGGGGCACCACAGAGCAAAGGTGGTGGAGCCCCTTCATTCTTCTCCTTTAGTCCAGCTGGGCCCTCTCCAAGCAGCAGAATCTCAACAAAAGGTCTACCCCAGACTCCCTTCCAAAAGCCCATTTCCCATTTCCCCAAGGCTTTGCCCCCAGCCCCACACTGCAGCAGCAGCAGCAGCACCATGGTGGGGGTCTCTGCACAAATAACCTCCCCAACTGCTTCCTGGGGTATCCGGCCTTCCTGGGCACGCTGCTTTCAGGCAGGATGCTGCTCACCAGCACTCAGAGCTCCCTGCCACATGGATTTTGCCTCTCCTTTTCATATAATTTCATTTTTTCCCCAAAAAGAGCAGGTCTCAGTTTTGCACTGAGGTGGGAATACTGACTTCCCTGAAGTGTCTGTGCTGGGTCCTGGCTGGGAGGGTATCTGTGGGATCAAACTCCTGCCATGGAAAGCTTTCCTTGCTAAAACATCCCTGTGTAATTCCAAGCAGTCTGGGACAAAAAAAGCTGAAAACCATATGTAAGAAACCTGAAAGCAGCACATGAACACCCAAAAAGCCAGGCAGGAGCATGCAGAGAGCAATAATGCAGCGAGGCAGAGGCTCTTGCCCAAACTGGTCCAGCAGCAGGGAGGGGGAAGGGTTGCTCTGCCCACCTCTTCCCTTCTGCTTCCCCCGTTCCCCACACACTCCCACCCTCCACCCCCGTGTTCCCTTTGCAAAGCAGAATGGAACCTGCAAGCAGCATGAGCCCCAGCCCAGCACATCCCTTTGGTGAGGCACAGGTCAGCATCCAAAGTCGCCAGACACATGTGGCTATGGCAGAATCTGACCTCCAAGAGACCAGAGCATCCAGAAAGAGACCCAGAAACTAAGCTCAGGTCAGTTGCACAAAATGCCTGGATGGAACATAATTGGTCCTGAGAACTCTCAGTCTTTCCTTCCAGTACCATACACTGGAGGTGCTCATCCAAGCCTGTCACAGTAGCACTTTTCACTTAAAAATTGACCTAAAAATCAAGAAAGTTTAAACAAAAGTGTCTTCCTTCTCCATCCAAACCCAAAGCTATTAGTTTTGGATTTCTGAAAGCATTGTTTTGCTGTAACACCTACCAAATATCCTTGAATTGCTCTGTTTCGGTCTGACCTCCTTCTCAAGCCCCTCCCAAGCACCGCTCCCACGGCGCAGCATTCTGTCTGTACACTGCCCGCTCCTGCACATCGCTCCCTTTCGCATTTAGCTCTGCTTCTCCGTCTCTCTGCTTCTCCATCTCTCTGCTTGCAGGTCGCTCTGCCTTGAAAACTGCTTCCTCTTGCACATCACTTGCAAGGTCTTGTCTCTTACATTTGCTTCTATTGCCCTCTGCTGGAGACTACCAAAAGGAAGCCTGGTCCCCTGGGCAGTGCCTACTACTCCCCATCTCCCCGTGCAATTTTAGGGGAACCGCAGAGCCTGGGGTTGGAATGACAGCATCTCCACGCAGCATGGATCCCCATCACCACTCACGCGTCCCAGAGAGGCAACTTTCACCCATGGCACTGCACAACTGCTCGTGGGCATGGCCAGCCCAGCACATAGCCAGCACATCTGGCCAAGAGGACATGTGTGATGGTGAGCAGGCACTGGAGGGGTCTCCAGGACGTGTGTGTGATGCGTGAGTACACAGACACATGTGAGATATGACGCAGCTTGGATCTGCTACTGCACTTACTTGTGCAGAGCTCAGAAGTTCTGCCCACCCAGAGATGGGCCAGAATTTACCCACAAACTCAAAGTGGGATGGACAGAGCTAGTCCTGAGCATTACCTCCTGAAATTCTTTGATCTGTGTGACCTTTGCATTTCAGTTGGTGTCAATAAGGAACGCACAGGGTGGTTTTCACATAAAACAGAGCAAAAGAGGGCATTTGGAAGGAACACACTGGCAAAAACAAAGTACGTGCTGTAATCACTGGTGAGAACATTCAGACCCTGCCCAGGTATAGTCTAAGGCAGTGGCTGAACCTACAGGACCTTTACTTTCAGCGAGGAGATGGTGGGAAATGAGGATTCAAAGCAGCACAGCTCCAAGGGAACTAAATGGCAATGAAGCGTGGCTCTCTAGGGACACTACTGGGTCTCATTCGTTAATGATCTTTGCTGGCAAAAGGTGCATCAAATTGCTGATGCCTCGAGACTGAAGAGCATCACCAATGCCAAGAGAAGACCCACAAAACCCTGAGGGCCACTGTGAGCAGCACAAAATCTCAGGCCATGCCCACAGCAAGCAGCAAAGAGGTTTTCTGCTCCAAGCTGGGAGCATTGCCGTTGGATAGCCTGGAAGAGAAGGGCAAACACGGGAGCTCAGGCTGACCGTGTCACACAGGAGCATGGGCTGACCATGTCACACAGGAGCATGGGCTGATCACACCACACAGTAGTGTGTGCTGATCGTGTCACACTCGCTGTGGTGAGAGCACCTGGACCTGCTTTTCCCCAGCAGCTAGAGAGAAATTTTGGGGAAAAGGGGTACAAGGAGGAGAAGAGGAAAAAATAGCGGTGGTTCTTTAGGCACCAAGGGGATGGCAATGAAGGCAGCTTCAAGATTTCAAAGTCAGTCTGTGTCCCTTAGTCATGTACAGCACTGAACAGGCTGAGGAGGAGAGACAGACACCCGCCCAGTGGTCTCTGCTTCCACAAATCCTTTCATACTCGCCATATTACAGATGATGGAGGAGAGGAACACCTTATACCAATTAATTCCCAAAGTGTAATTAACATCTGGGCCAGCTCCGTGTGATCCCCAGCTGCTAATGAAGCATGGCACCGCTTTAATTCCTGCTATGCCGCACCATCTTCTTATTAAATCCAGGAGAGGGTTCCATCACATTTCCCTTAAAGGGAAAAAGGAAAGAGAGAGAAATGGAGCAGGATTTGTCTCAATGAAATATGATAGATTAGAGTTTGACAGATAAAGAAAGTAGGATTGGGGGGAGGGCACAAAATGTGAGATTTCGTAGGTGTGTGCGTGCACATGGGCACCAGTATATTCTCTCTCGCAATGACCTCCTTACACCCCATCCATCAGCCTGGGGTTGGCTTATTCTAACTAGCAGAGTCTTTTCTCGTGTCTAACAGGCCCATCAGACACAATCTGCATGCCAATTACTGGAGCAGACCCCCTGATACCGAAAAATGGAAATTAGCTGTCAAGAAAAAAACAGCATCAGCAGGCTGGGTTTGGATTGCCTGCGCTCCCCACTTGCTCTCACCGCTGCTCATATCCATATGCACTCTGCTCTGTCTGCAGCCGTGACAAGGGAGCCCCCGATGGAAAAAGTAATCTAGAATAATAACAAAATAAAAAATATATATTAAAAAAAAAAAAACCCAACAACTCACCCAACTAGCATATTTTATTGTTATTCGCTTTGGTTGCCAACATTCCGGGCACAATGCAAAATTCACCAGAGGGCAAGAGCCAGCTGGAGGGCGGGGGGGCGGGGAAGAGTTGGGATAATTGCATTTTCACAGTGGGTAGATCAAGCCATGTAAAGGAAGGACACAGGGAAGTAAATGTTACCGTAAGGACAAACCAGAACCAAGTCTGGTTCCTCCGATGCTCTGGGATGGACACACACCAGCAGCCATGGGGCTGTATCACCCAACATCTGCCTGCTGCAGCTCCGCCACCCTCTGCAGGGAGGGATAAATTCCACCACAGAGGATGCAGGATGGGGAAGCAAGCTGCCCAGGCAGACATGCCCCAAAACCAGCGAGGGAGATGGTTCAAGACACACTGGCCAGAGTATGCCTACCTGCAGGAGATTTTCCTTCCAAAATGGGGACAGCAACAAACTTCCTACAAAAAAGAAAAAAAAAAAAAAAAGAAAAAGAGGGGCCAAGCCATGTTCAAGCTGGTGCCTTGCACAGGCAGGAGCTGGCAGATATCAGAGGCACCTGGAGAGCTTTGCCAGGTGCCAGGGGGAAAAGAGGACCTGGATCTGGGTGCTGGCAGGGCTGGTTGGTCCTGGAGAAATATTTTGGGGAAAAAACATGCTGGGACCCAACTGCAAGGCCCAATCATCTGCTAACTCGTGATGGAGAGGTGACAGAGGAGAAAGGTGAGGTGGGACAGAAGTGGGTCAAGAAAATGCACCACTGTTTGCAGCAAAGGCCTGTAACAGGGCAGGGGTCTAAGCAGGGAGGGTGAACTGCAGTGTTGTGGCAGGAAGAGGAGGAGGAGAAGGGCTTCAGCCCACCTTTATTCTGGGGGAAGTCTTCAGGGCCAAAGCTGCCCTTCTCAGCAGCCCCATCCTACTCCCCACCGGTGGCTGCGTTCCCAGGGGGTTGAGGCACCATGGCTTGACAAGCGTCGCTTAACCCTCCCCCCTGCTCCGTAATAACCTCATACATCACCCGGGAAGAGACTGCAGAGCGTGGCCAGAAGGGCTCTGCTTCTACAGCCAGCGCTGTTACCCCAAGGCCCCTTTGGCTTGATAAGCAAACAGGCTGCAGCTCCCTGGGGTGCCCAGGAGGAGAGTGCCCTGCACAGCAGACATCAGTTATCCCTGCGCGGGAGGCTGCACGTGGCATGTGGCTGCAGCGTGGGACTGACGGAAACTGGGCCGACTGGGAGCCTCCTCCATGCCCTGCACATCTCAGGTGCCCAGGGGCATCTTCTTGCCCTTCAAGAGCATTCAGCAGTGACCTCCCACCCTAGGGCAGCTTTCAGAGGCACTCACTGTCTCTGTCCACAGCCAGCCTCTTCTTCCCCTTCCAGCTGCCCAGTTTGACACAGTGCTTAGCTCCATTTTAAGCAACTGGATCTCTTCTCTTATACCTACAAGGAGCATCCTGTACCTGACGCACTGGGCTGCCAGGGTCCCCAGTGTCCCCATGGAGATCGTGGTCATCTCCCTCCTGCCCGCTCTGGGATCCCTGTCTCATTTCCGCTTTCCCCCCAGCCCATTGCCCCATGCATCACAAGAGGGTCATGCTCCTCCAGCAACAGGACTTCTGCTGCCTGCTCAGGCTCCCCAGGAGGGTCTCTCTACACATGGCATGGATGTACACCTCATCCCTTCTCCTCAGCCACCAGCAGCCCCTTCTCCCAAGCCACCGTGGAGCAGCAACACAGCAAGCAGAGACACCCCAGGGTCACGACAGACTGAGCCACCCACAGTCAGCACCAAAAACGGGAGTCCCAGGGATGGGCGGTCCCACTGCTCCACTGGACTGTCCAAAAGCTGGAGCACAAGCTCTGGCTTCAGAATAGCTTTTCCCTGTCGGGGAGCAATGGGATGGAGGGGAGGGGATGGGGCCAACTTGGAGGAAGGAGATGACAGCAGAGACAGATACAGTCGGGGCTGGCAGAGGGTGTTGTGCTTAGAGAAGGCTCAGCTCCACGCCAGCTCCCCCGGGGCAGGATAACTCGCACGCAGATCCCATGAATAAGCAGGACAAGCTGAGCTGAACGACTCAGTTGCTTTATTGATGGCCTCTGGCAGCCCAGTCAATGGCTGCCTCACTCGGCAATGCTGCGGAAGGACTGGACAGCGGGGCTCGCCGCTCCCCACTCCACGGGTTTGCGGTACTCGCCCTTGGGCAGCAGGTACTGCCTGCCCCGGTAGTTGGGGTGCTCGTAGAAAACCCAGACACCCTCCAGCACTCTGCAGGCGTGGACCTCGCGCATGTGCCACTCCTCCATGACAGAAGGGCAGTCTTCAGTGGCTTCGAACATCTGCCCACCAAAATCTCCCTTCTCAAATACCTGGATGTGGCCCCGGCCTCCACTTGGCTAGAAAAAGGGGAGAGAAAATGGCAGAGCACTGGAGGGAGGCAACGACACATCTCCAGCTCTGAGGTCTGCCAGCAGATAGGAGCAGAGCTGAGGTGCAGTCAGACTCACACCACCTCCCCAGCACTCCGGGACTGCTCACATCAGCCCCAAAAAGTGCAGTGGGAAGGCAGCCAGGGTAACTCTTGACTGAGCAACATGTGCAAAGAGGGCACAAAAGCACTGAGCTGGAGCAGAGCACTTTCAGCTCAAATCCCCACAGCAGCCCCAGTTTTAAAGGAAGGATGAGGCCACATCAGCAGCTGCTGGGCTCTCTATCCCAAGCAGCCGACCCATCCTGCTGCTGGCTTGAACCCTTCAGCCACTCCACGTGAGCATCAGAAGAAGAGACAGACCCCCTCCGCTCCCCACGCCTCTGGGCAACGAGGAGTTTAATGAGCTGGTGACCCCAGCTGGGTTGTATTACAGGCGAAAACAGCGTGATTTGAAGTGCTGCGTTGCCTGAAGGCACTGCAGTGGTTTTAATCTGCGGCTGCCTGGACACCGTCTTCCCCCGCCCCCCCCCATCAGCACAAGCCCACTCTCGCCGCCGGCCCCAGCCAAGCTCCGCGGAGTCTCTCGGATCCACGCGCTGCGGCTTCTCCAGGGCACTCTGAACTGACACCTACGGGTGCTGGGTCCCCGGGTGGCTTCCGCAGGAGGGGAAACCAGGTGCCAGGTGGACATGCAGGATAAGGCCTCTGCATTTCATCGCGATGGAGGAAGCTGTACTGCCGTTACATCTCCCACGTGTTTTGGCTCCATCTCTTATGCCAGATCAGTGTTCTGAACTGGCTGGAAACTCGCCTTGCTCTGTGCAAAGGAATTTAGACCTAGCTCAAATGCAGAACAGGTTCAAACTGGTGTTAGACCTCCAGACATAAAAGCAGAATCTCAGCTGGGAGAAGATTCCCTGCTTCACACGATGGGAATCCATGGCTGTGCTACTCAAGTCAGTGATGCACACATCACCAGCATCTGTGCTGATGCTGGCAAAAGTGCAGCAGCAGCAGAAGCACTACCCAAACCCAATCTCAACCCCGACCCACACTCCATCCACACTCCCATCCCTTCCAGTTTTAAAGGATGCTTCTCCCTGTAGGCTTCCCAAGGGATCATTCCCTCTGTTCCTTTCTCAGGGATGTTCCTCTCCACAGGGTGTAAATGTGGCTCACTGTCAACCTACATTTATCCCACCTTCTGCTGGTGGAAGGACAGGTGCTACTGGAAGCTGCAGAAGCATCTTCCCATCATCAGTTAAGAGGGGATGAGCACAGCTGTGTGGGGAACATGCATTACCCTGTGTTCTCCTAACACCAGGAGACACCAGGCTGCTCCAAGCATACCCAAAGAGGGCTTCAGGCATCCCTTCAACTCTTGGTCACTCCAGATCTGCTCCTGGGGCTATTCTCCCCATGCCCAGAGGGGCTTGGTGATACTGAGATTCAGTTCCCTGTATCAGAAGGGAGCCCTGGCTTGCTAAAGAGGCAAACAAACAGTTCCTCCTTCTGAGTGCTCCTACAAAACCTACATCCCACTGTTACAGTTTAGAGCCCACCATCAGATTTGGATCGGTTGGCAGCACAGCAGGGGGGAAGGTGAGAGGCAAACCTTGGAATGACCTGCCCAGACAACTGAAGTCCCTAGAGGAACACGCAGATAAAGTTGTGGTGCTGTTCCTGTGGAAACTCACCTACAAAGCATTCTAAGGCATCTGCTTTTTCCCATTTCAGTCAAGAGGGGAGGAGATTTACCTTCACCAAACACCTTGCCATTCCTAGACCAGGATTGTAGGAGCAAACCCTCTACCCATGTCCTCTCTTAAGAGATCTCCTGCAGGTCTCCAGGAAGATGTGTGTCACCCGCAAGCAAGCTGAAACCCTTTAATGATAAGTGTGTAAATTAAAGCGTCCTTTGGGGAGAGGTCACACTTACTATCTGGACGGCTTTGCAGGAGCCGAGGCGGTCATTGAGGCCCATCCAGTGGTGGTAGTCAGGATACTCCCCATGTGTCAGAACATACATGTTCCCAGAGAAGTTGGGCCTCTCGTAGGCCACCCAGGTGCCCCCATCCACACGGATGGAGTTGCAGCGGCTCAGGTAGGTGTGAAAATCAGGGCAGTCGCTGTCACACTCGTAGCAACGGCCTAGGAAATTCTTGTCTTCATAGAAGGTGACCTGAAATACAAGCAGAGGAAGGAAAGCAGGGAGATTCCTCATCACCCAGCGTATGCACATGCCTGTATCCACACTTTAGCCCCATCACAACATGAAATAATTGAAAACAGAGCCCTCAGGGTGCTAACAAGTCATCAGGTCTAAGCACTGAGCAGAATCAACTGCATCCCAACTGAGTCTGGCAGCCAATTCACCAGACTGGTCCCAATGCCTCTAGCTGCCACCAATGTCTTGCCTTTCCCAGCACATAGTTCTGTCTCAGTCCAACCCAAAGCTCCCTTGGTGAAGTTCCTGTCCTCTTCGCAGAAAAACACTATTAATACATTTCCCTCTGACCTTCTCTAGATCAATAGTTACTAAATTACAGCCAAGGAAGCCGTAAATAGTCAATGGTCTGTACTAAGCAGCATTTCATTTATATTGGCATATTGAGTGTTAGCAGTTAGACCTTTACTGATAAGGAGATGCTGAGGCCTCTTTCCTCCTGGGTCATCTCTTCTAGCTCTGCGATTGCTCTCCTTGGTCCCAATTTAATGGTCCATGGCTTGCTTTCTCAAAAGTCCATGCCAAAAGCTGGACATCACACAAGCTTTACCAGTGCCAAGAAAAAATAAAGAAGTGCTCCACATACGTGTGGCTAGCACAGTTTTTCAGACATCTGAGAACTGCATTTGCAGTTGGCTTCTTCTGCTTCCGTTGCTGCAAATTTATGATACAGCTGACAAATTTCCTATCCATCAGCACACTTCTTTCACAAGAGCTGCTGTACAGCCAGGCAGCTGACTGCAAAGCACTTCGCTTAGAGACACTTTTTCCCTACTTGATCACAACCTGTTTCAAAATGATCACAAGAGCTGGTGAGCAAATCCCTCTCCTCTTGCCCAAGATATCAGCAACGCAGCCAACCCTGGAGAGGTGACACACGCTTTCTTCAAAAAGCCCTTCATGGAAATACTGCCAAGTCCTAGACCCAGACCAGTCCTTTGTACAACCCCACTTTTAGATCCTTCCAGACGACAATTATTCATCAAAGCCTGTTCTTCACAACAAGAGTTGCTGAACCACCATGTCCATTTTGACTATATCCCTTGCTTGCTTATGGTACCGTGAAGTCAGACCATTCCAAAAATCGCATCTGTTTGATGTGACTCAGTCTCAGCAGGTCCTTCCCAGCTGCACCCAACCACTGGCCCATCTTCCGCCTTACCAGGAGTTTGACTGCTTACTCCAGTGTCTTCTGGAGCCTTGAACTGAATCAACTGATGTGCAAAGTGGATGATGCCATACAGTACATACTCAAGACAGCATTTCATCTTTTCCAGCCTTCCAATACAGCATCATCCCCATACATGCTGAGGGGCTATTTGGTAGCATCTGAGACTGCCTCCATCGATTTCCCCAAATGCACTGGAGATGATTTTTCTGACCACAGTGATTTAAACACCTATACACAGGACTTTGTAATCTGTTTTTCTATATCTTGAGTATTACGATACACAACCACCCTTTGCTCCTGACTGGTTTCACTTCATCTATGGTGCTTTGGCTGCTGGCATTGATCCAACATAACTGCTGTTAAAAATACTGTTCATTGTCACAGTTTCAACCCAGAAGATAGACTCAAATCAAGGACATCCCACCCAATTTTTTTTAATTTTTTTTTTTAAATTCACTTTGTATTAAAAAATAAGTTAGCCACAGTTCTTACAGAGCTGTTTACTCAGAATGTCCCACCAGCCTGTCCACAGAGTCAGATCTACAGGGAGTCAGACTAATCATGTCAGTGGATTTATGCCTTGGTCTTGTGGCCCATTAGTAAACCTTTATTAGGATAATGTTTTTTCCTCTCACATTTTCCTTTTACTTTCGAGAGATTGATCTCCCATTACAAAGCAGTCAGCGCATACAAGACAACCTGTGCCCATGTCTCTCCCTTGTGAACAAGCTCTTCCCATCTGCGGTGCAATGGAGAGTTGGGAGATCACTACCATCTTTACAGCAAGTGAATAAAGATTGTAAAATGTGTGCACTAAAAAGTCCAGTTCCTGTTTTCCTGCACTGCTATGACTGGGTAGTTAACCATGCTGGTCAGCCCTTGCCAAACACAACCCTCCTGATGTTTCACAGATCCTGCTTCTGGATCTTTGTCTCTAGAGATATCACGTAAGAAACCTGTCAGCATGAGCCCAGAGGCAACACTGAAAGCTCTGCTCACTGGTGTTTGGCAGTCACTTGCCATCAGTAACCCTCTTCTTGAAGCCAACGGTCAAGGAAGCCACAAGCATCCCTGTAATATCCTCCACAGGGTGGTACACAGGGATGCATCTCTTCACAGCTCAACCATTACCCTCCAGTGGGACAGCTGATAAGCCCTCCCCCTCTTCAACCCCACACCCCGAGCTCTGCAGCCCCTATCAATCTGCAGTCCCACTCCTGTCCACGCAGATCAGCACGATAGATGATGAACTGTGTCAAACATCTGAATGACCACAGGTCTGGTCTCCATGCAGACAGCATCCCGCCTGGGCAGAGGGATGCCTCCTCCTGCCTCACTGCAAGGCAGTGGGAAAATAATGGGTCTCCATCACCACTGGTCCCGGCTCCACACGAGCTTCCTTGATTTTGTGGCTGGCATCCAGCAGAACCAGCTCCTCTTGCTATGCTCCATCACAGCAACTGTGCATGAAGTTTGTTAAGCTGGCCTTTAATCTTGTAACAGAAAACTAATTTCATGTTCCTTCCCCACCCAGCCTAACACAACTGAACTTCAATTTGGTGAAGCTCCCTGGTGTTCCTAAGAGGGTATTTTTCCTGTACTTGTAAAGTCACAGAGCCAAAGAAAGCCAAGAGCACATTAAGGGTATGGCCATTCCCATCAAAAAGTGACCAGCCCGAAGTGTTGCTCATTGCTTTATTCTTTTACAATTTATGGAAAGACTTGAGGAGAGGGCTCGTGCCCACCCATTCTCCACCGCAGCCCTTGGTACACGCCCTCAATTCATTGTAGACCTTCACACTCAGCGCTTCTCAGATTTCCTCCAATAATTTAGGCACAAACAGACCAGACTGACGTTTTTCACCCACAGGATAATGACAGGTGAATTACAGATTTCAATTCCAGATTCGTGGGTTCGTTTCAGTTGCATCTTACTTTGATGCAAATCGCCTTCCTTCAGTAAAGCCGTCAAGTTGCTCTGCTTACAGCACTAACCCGTTAACCACTCACTGCCCAAACTTTGCTTTTTTGCAGCTTACCTGTCAGAAAACAGACTTGCTATAGCAGATCTTACTCCCTTGGCCACCTCATAGCAGTTAATATATTTCTTCCCAACAGCAGCTCTGTTAGAAGGAAACTCGTAAACAATAATCTTAAACAATAACTAGTAGTGTCCGCTGCCTTCTAAGTAAGCACCATGAGGGCAGTGACCCCTTTCTAGGGCAGACTGTTTGCTTAGGTTGTGAGAAATAATGTCTAATTCTCTTCTTTGCCCTTTTCTTCCCCCTGGATTGGGCTAGACAAGAGCATTGCAGAGAAAAGATGAGATTCGCACTCTTGTGCTGACTTAACTCCTCTTGGACACAGCAGCACATAATCAATGAATTTCCCGTAGCACATTCACAGGGGACATGGCTTTCAGCAGGAGCAAAGGCAGTATGTGTTTGTCTCTTCAAGCAGGCAGAAGAATCAGCCATGAATCAGTTACTTTTCCCCAGCACCTTCTTTATGCACAGGTACATAAAGACTGCACCGCTGCAATCTGATGGCCTCCAGGTTAGAAGCAAGCAGCACACCATTCTCAGCTTCTGAAGACTGTTTGTGAACAGACAAATCACACTGAGCAGAGATCACAGATGAAAGGACCAGGGAAGCAGAGACTGAATCCAGATCTTCCATAGCATCAGCCAGCATCTACCAAACGACTCTGCTCCTGAGCCACCTGCCCCCTCAGAACTTACAGTTTCCAGGGGTTAAATTTAAGGAATGTAACTCAAAAGCAAAACTCATACAATGGAAAAGATGTGCATCTGTCCACAACCTCTTAACACATGTTTAACATTTCACGGGAGAAACTGGCTACTAGTCCAAAGTTCTCACCCTTCTTTCCCAGCTGTTTATCCCTGCCCAGTCCCAACCCTGCAACAAGGTCTGCGTGACCAACCAGCTCAGCTCTGCTAACTTCAAGACAGAAGATAAGAGCATTAGAGTTGAATCCCCACCTGATGCATGTCACTCTAGCTGAAGTTCATCTTTCTACTCTAGCTCCTTCTCCAATTTAAACTCTTGTATGCTGGTTCCACCAAATCACAATGCTGGTTCACATCTCTTGGGGAATGATACTGCCTTTGGTGCTATGGTCATCATTCAGGTGTCTTTCTGTTGCAGTACACCCTTTGCTCCACCATGGAAGGGGATGTGGCAGCTGCCACTGGAGTTGGGACTCAGGTCCTCCCAAGGAAGCCTTCCATGAGTCTGTGCTCTGCAAACGCAGCTCATCATATTCCTGCTGGCACAGCAGCCTCTGTTGTCAATTTGCAAGGCATCAGGTCCTGGCGCACTTTTAAATATCCCCTCACCAGTCACCATGTTCCACTCCATTCTCTCCCAGACCTGCACCTGGAGGAAACAGCCAAGATCTAGGAAAACACTAGGGAGGGCTCAGCTCCAGCTTCCCTCCATCTGAGGAAGGATTTCAAGTATCTCCTCTTGCTAACACACTGACAGAGGTGGAAGCTGTCAGCAGAACCAGGAAAACAAAGTTTCTCCACAATTTACACCTGATAAATTCTGTACTCCTAGCCCCAGTCATGCATAGGCTGCAAATAAACTTACCTTGGTTCCAGCTCTGGACATTTTCCGTTCCAGCCAAGCTCCCCAGTGCTGGAGGAACGTCAGAAGCTGTTACAAACAGCCTGGATCCTAGGCACCCTTTTTATAATGGGCTTGTTTTAAACCAGACAGCCGCTTTGTCATGAGAATAGGATCCAAAAATTGAGTCAGTGATTCTGAGGCTATAGCCGATTTCCAGAAAAGCAAACAGGATTATGGAATAAAGGAAGGCTTCACCATCCTCCCTTTGTTACCATTTGCTGAGTCAGAACACCAAAACTCTGCCAAACGCACTCAAAATATGCACTCCCCTGCCAAGTCCTGGAGGATGGGGGGCAATTTGGCTGCTCTTTCCCTTTCAGGCATGTTAAACTAAAACACATCCTCATCAGCTCTAAAAGGCCCATCCCCATTTGTAAGGATGGCCTCCAGGTTAGAAGCAAGCAGCACACCATTCTCAGCTTCTGAAGACTGTTTATGAACAGACAAATCACACTGAGCTGAGATCACAGATGATCTGTATTTATCAGTATTTATCAGAGAATGTTCCCATGCACCGAAGGATGCATCTAGGAAACAGACACCACATACTCAGAGCAGACACCACAGGCTTGCGAAGAATAGCCTCTGCATAGACGTTCTGCTTCAAAAGCTCCCAGTGGAAACATCTGCGCAGCAAAGAGGCAACAGATTTTTATAGCACAACATCAGCTTGAACTATAATGCTCCAAATCGTGCCTGATGTAGAGGAATAGAAGTGTGTCTGGCCACACACCCCCTAAGTGAGTATTTCACACATCAAATAGTAAAGGACGATGACCAAATTTCTGACTGAATCAGACAGTCACAAATTCAACTCAAAACTCTTACACTATGGTCTGAGGTTTGAGCTGAAGTCTATCTTTTAGCCACACTCTGGCCCACTGAGCAGGGAGGGCGAGGATTGCTGGCTTATGCACACCCAAACCCCCCCGCCAGTGCATTATGAAAAAACACCTCTGCAGCTATTCACTGCACCAGCCCAAAGGCTTAGTGAAACAAAGGGGAACGAATTTGGCACAGCAGCGCCTGAAACACGCAGACCCTATTTCAAATCTGTCAGGACAAGCAGTCTTGCAATGGCAGCTCTGCGTGCCACCCCGTGTACATCGCCGCAGCTCTGCTAAATGCAGTCAGGTATGACAGCCTGAGACAGACATGCTCAGCAGCATCTTCTCCTCTTCCCATTTTAGGTGTCTTGAATCGCCTAGTGCTGTTGCTTACAGCTTCTGCTGCTAGAAAGTTGTGAATCCACTAGCTTTTTTTATTCAAATGCTGTCTTATGAAGGTCAGAGTTCAATCAAAATCCAGGTCCTATAGAAAGGCAACCCCGTAGGCTCACAGGACATCTCAAAGCTCCACTGTGGTCACTTTGTACATCCCTCCTTTAAAAGTTAGTTAAATATAATAAACTTACTTTGCATTGCATCACCTGCCTCCCCAGGAGCCAAAAGAGACCTTCAGAAAAATTCTAGCATCACAATAGCTGTGTTCACAAAAGCACTAAATGCCTCTGCCTTCCTCTCACCTTCATAGCACTTCACAAGGCATGTAGAGCTGCTGCCTTCGGTCATCCATGCAATACCTTTGCCTGTTTTGCCTAGCTTATTTAGGTGCCCAGCTATAAGCACATCTCCCCAGCACAGGTTCCATTAGCACATGAGAACAGTACTCATTCAAACTGATGCTCTTTACAAGGAATATTTAAAGTAAGAAACAGCATTTCTATCAAAATGCTGTGCTAGGGCAGCCTTCAAACCTTCAACTCCATGGTTGTTAATAAATTAGCACTTTTCTCTCAGCTGACCAGTTCACACTTCATTAAGCAGTAAAGGCCTTGTGTCCCTGTCATGCCCACTGTATGGGGAAATCCCTTTCCCTAAGACAAGTCCAGAGAAGGGCAACAAAGCTGGTGAAGGGTCTCGAGAATAAACCTTATGAGGAGCGACTGAGGGAGCTGGGGTTGTTTGGTCTGAAGGAGACTCAGGGGAGACCTTCTCACTCTCTGTAACTACCTGAAAGGAGGTTGTAGAGAGGTAGGTGTTGGTCTCTTCTCACAAGTCACAACTGATAGGACGAGAGCAAATGGCATCAAGTTGCACCAGGGGAGGTTTAGGTTGCCCATTAGGGAAAACTTCCATACTGAAAGGGTTATCAAAGACTGGAAGAGGCTGCCTGAGGAAGTGGTTGAATCACCATCCCTGGGTGTATTTAACAGCCATCTACATGTGGTGCTCATGGATATGGTGCAGTAGTAGCACTGGTAGAGTTAGATAATTGTTGGACCTGATGATCTTAAAGGTCTTTTCCAACCACAGAGACTCTGTGTGATTCTGTGTATGTGCCAGACTTGTCTGAGAACTCTCTTTTATTGACATTCGTCAAACAATGCAAACATATAAGAAAGTTAATTCCATAAAATCACATTGCTCAAGTGCTATCTTCACATAAAAAAATCCATTGAATTTCAGTCATTAAAAACCCAAACATTTCCTTTTCACATTTATAAAAACAGTGTAGCTGCCTTGTACCAGAAAGCTGCACACGATGGACAGGGTCTTGCTCCAGCTCTGCACCAGGAAGGGCTCGTTTGATGGATACTTGCATGCCATGGATGCTAACCATGATGACAGCCTCCCCACTAAAGGATCTACAACAAGGCAGATCCTTCATCATCCTCAAGTGACACGCACTCTCTCAGTTATAAGCAGAATAGTTACAGCATGTTCCTGGGAAAGCAGCAGTGATTAGAAATCCTAAATCAGACAAGACACTCCGATCCACACCGAAGCTGGGCATCAGATCCACATCAAATGTGTTCAGTCAGGATGGCTGCAGAGTCTTAATGAAAACTGTTCTCAGTGTATCACTGCCTGTTCCCAGAACTCTGTAACAAAACAAAAGAGGCAAATTTTACTTCCAACACTAGCAAAGAAAAAACAACTCAAAGACTAAAGGAAAGAAAAAAAACAAACACCAACTTTCTAATAGTTTGAAACACATAATGGCAGAAAAACATGGTAAGGGCTTGTCTCAGGCTCCTAAACCACTTCTACTTGGGAAGAGAAAGACTACAAAGTAACAATTATTTGAAGTCTCATTTGATTCTCTTAAATAAAAAGTGAGACAGGTAAGTACAGACATGCATACAAACAGCCTCTGTGAAAGAGCAGCTGTTCAAATAAGTTTTTACATCAGATTATGTACAATATGCCTATTTGCCTTTAAAGATGCACAATGTCCCCAGCAAGTCAAACAGAACACCTGCAGAAAACAAGGGAGGTGCTGAGTACACAGGAAACGGATTCAAACTGAATAGAGGTTTTGACTGAAAAATAAGAATTAAAACTAAATGCAAGGCTCTTAGGACAATGTCCACTGAACAGCTTCCTACTTCCTCTACCTCTGCCTAGGCTGCACACACAAAAAAGGGATGATACTTCTAGATAGAGAAGAATCAAGAGAAAGAGGCCCTCTACTTACCTTTCCTTTCCTTTCACTGCATAGGAACATGATGCTATCCTGCTGCCTGCTTGGAGCCTACTGCAGGAGGGACAAGGCTATCCAGCTGCTGACGGTTCCCTGTCTGAACCAGCCATTCATAGAATTTGTTTTCTACCAGTACCTGAAACTGTTTTCTCTGATCCCTAAAAACAACAACAACAACAAAAAAAAAGATCAGCAGGGAAGTAAGTAAAGGTCACATTTTTTTACAGTGTAGTATTTCTAACCTAACCTTCACTATCAAAACAAGCTTGGTTCCAGATCCGTCTGTACCAGGAGGAAAGGTTTTTACCAAGTGAATACGACAATAATGAACCCCAAAGGCAGAACTTGGTGGAGTTAGAGAAGTCGTGCAAAATTCCCCGTTCCACTAGCACAGCAACTCTGCTCCACTGGGCTGCCTCCACTTTACTCTTAGAGCACAGGTTAAAAACTGACTGAAAAAGATTAGTAACCAGCATCCAAGCACTAAAGACACAAAATTCTGTTCTCACAGAATCTGAAAGAGAGAGAAAGGAGATCAGGAAAAAAAATGCATCTATAAACAACACTCCTCAAATAATTCCCCTTACTGCAAAATAAATTTTTTTTTTTTTTTTTTTTGTAAGGCCAGCAATAAGAGGGTATACCTATACCACTTAACTCAGGCTCTCTGTCTCTGGCATGGGTCAGATGCCCCAGAGCAGCACAGACTCACAGCAGTATTTCTCCAGAACAGCTTCCCACCCATCTAGAATCAGCTCAGCTCTGGAGTATCTTAGGCCAAAGGTGGCATGGGTGTTGAGTAGCTTCTGAGGGATGTTTTTTTCTATGAGCTTACACAATTCCTTTCTGAAACCACATAAAACATGGAAGACTTTCAATATCCTGTAGAGATTTTGTATGGTTTTGCTTTGAACCTATTGCTAATTCGATGTGCTGATCCCATCCTGTACTGGGAAAAGCAGCACACCAGCCCTGTTCATTTTTGTGCCACTCAATTTCAGAGAGGCTTGGTGTACCCAGACACTTTTTTCAAGTTAAAGGCTCTTCTTTTTGAGGCATTCCCCAGAAAGCAGGGTTCTAGGACAGAAACTAACTTAAATTCCTCCCCAGTGAATGCAAACACAAAGGCAGTCACTTCTTTCTTCCCTTACGGTTTTATCTTCTCCAAGTGCTTTTTATATACCTTGATCTGCTTCTGACCCTGAAAGACTTTCTGTCTGATACACTTGGAAAATGAGTAAACAGGATTTTATGCTTTTGCAAGTTGTTCCTCAAGCTGTCTCACTGGTCATGTCTTACGGGGGTTTTACTTTCAACCTGGCAGGATTTACATCCTTTTTTTGCCCCACTTTCCTCATTCAGACAACTTCAACTTCTTGAAAGATGTCTTCTTATTTCTAACATTCTCTTTCGCCTCCTCATTCAGGCATTGCAGCTTTTTTATTTCTACAAGTCTGATATCCTGTTTGCTTTAAGCTTCCTAGTTGTCCCCCTAGTTGTTTCCCTGCCTGCAAGAGTCAGAGATGTTTTACACTGCCAGCTGCCCAGTTTCCTTTCAGCAAGCTTCTAAACTTGGCACAGTTTTCCTCCTTTTATGAAATAAGCCACTCCAGGAGTGAGCTCATGCCTCCTGTGACTGCTATAGAGGATGTTAAATCTAAGCCCATCATCCATATTACCTCACACTTCTTTAACAGTAAGATTTTGACAGGCCAAACACTTTCACAAAACCCTGGGGTGAAAAGCAGCAGCCATGGGAGGACAATGGCTGGAAGGGGACTTGAAGACTCAAGGCTGAGAGTTTTGAAGCTTTGTACACCTCTGTCACCACTACTGGGTCACTACTGCTCATCCATCCTTGACGTGTAGCAAAATCGTGCCCCAGAATCCTTTCTCTCTTCCAGTCTAGAGCTCTTTCAAACTGCAGGCTCCTCCAAGCTCAGCACAGAGGCACCTGGATTTCTGAAAGGAACAAGGGAAGAAGAGGGAGCTCCTCCAAAGCAATGAATGATCAAAGGGACTAGAATACCTCAGCTTGGTATGATGGGAAGTGTTGACAGTTTGACCCAAGATGAGGTTTTCATAGTCTCTGTTCCCCACAGGATAAACCCCTCCAAGAGCACTGCTTATCAGCACCCAGTTACACACCCATTACAAGTCATTGACTGAGCACAGAGCAGAAAGAAAATCTATACAGCTTAAGTACAGCTTAGGGAACAAAACTTTTCTCGTCTCTTCAGGTCTTTACAACTGAATATCTGGGTTTCCATCCCCATTCTGTATTTGCCAAGGAAGCCAGGTCCTTCAGGTTGTTGCATCAAAATGGTTCACAAAAGGATAAAAAGCAGCTAAGCTGAAGCTGGCAGAGAATTGTACCCTTGCCCATCTGTCTGGCTGCAGAAGAAAGCACACTGACAAAGAAAGGAAGCTGGACTTTTTCACAACTCCAGAACAGGTGCTGAGAAAGCAAACAGATATGCAACAGTATATGAGATGGGCTAGGGCAGGCCTAGGTAGTACAGTCAAAGCTAAGCAGAGGATTCAATGTGATCATAGAATCATAGAATGGTAGAGGTTGGAAGGGATCTCTGGAGATCTTCAATCAGCTAGAGAGGACTTTAAAAGCTACTGTCCATGAGGTGATCTACTGTAATGGTCCACATGCACATTCTTAGCTCACCTCAAACAATGGATGGGACAGTAATTTAAAGCTTCAATCTCAATGTAAAGGTTGGGCTAAGAGTGACCACCAGTCGGCTGCAGGTCATTAATTAGTTGACTTGTTGTTCAGAGTATATACCCAGATCTCACCCACGGCAGCATGCGACACTGGAAGCAGAACAGAGACAGCAGAGACAGTACCCAGCATGAAATAAGTTGTAAACTCTTTACTGCCAGGTGGATCCCTCACCTCAGCCCTCAAAAGTACCTAGGCATGCTTTACCTTGAGATTCACAAGCTGGGAAAATGCAATCATGACAAAGCACCTCCTCCAGAGTACCAATTGTGAGCATTATTCTTCTCACTATAATAATACCTAAAACCAGGATCCCAAGATTACCAATTAACAATGCTGGAGAAATGGCATGCAAGACACAGCTCATGCAAATCAACCCATTATTAAAGCATTTTTGTTGAACCACATCAAATGAATCTTCTGTATGCCTGCTCTAAGGTGCCAAGCAGCTGACACATTTGTGTTCGGATGCAGCACTCACTTGGTCAGGTCTGCCTCCTTCACAGTTTTCTGCCAGATCTGTACCTTCTGCTCTCGCTGACTCAGCGCCTTCTGATAGGCGTGGGGAAGCCCACCTGGCGTCTCTGTGGTGTCTCCTTCCATCTCAAAAGGAATCACAAATGTGTAGAAGTCCGATGGTGGCAGGAGGCGGAAGACACTCGTGTCACCACTCTCCTTGCACACCAGCATGGGGCTGTCCCAGTAGTTGGGCAGAGTGGCCAAGCCCACCTGAGCCATGTGGTCTTCAAGCATTGGGTAATGGGTGTGGAAAGGGGCAAAGCTGACTGCTTGGTTCCCCGAGAGGATAAGAGGCTGGGTAGGTGTGAGAATGTAAAAAGTACAGCCAGTGGTGGAAGAAAGGGACAAACGATGGCAAATGACAACGACCTTGATGTTGTCACAGCCGTGGACGTGAACAGACGCCTGCACAGGGCCAAGGACAAAAGTGCTATTCCGGCACTTCTCAATGGTCACAGATCTGTGAAAGAACGAGAAAGTGAGGACACAGTGAGTAGGAAAGAGAAAAAGAAGGACGTTTTCACTGCTTGGTCCCTCTGATAAGAACTTAGCACTTCAACAAACTTGCTGAAAGGACATCTAGCTGTGTCCCAGGAGAACAAAAACTCACCGGAGAGGAGAGAGGAGATAAATGAAGGACTCGTTGCAGCGATAAATTCTTACATGAGCCCCCACCAGGGTGTCTGAGCTCTTGGCCAGTGTCTGCTTGTACACCTGGCTCATTATCACCATGGGGAACACCTCAGGCACCACACGAGTATTGCAGGCAATCTTTGCTCTCCTGGTTGTTCCTTCAACTGCAAAATAAAGTTGACCAATGCATTTAATTTTTTTTTTTTAAGCACAAAAAAGCTACACGTGATTCCTACAGAGACACAGATTTAATGGTTCGCTGTCCACATCAGTCAGCAATCACTCAAGAAAATAGTCACTTCAAGGACAGTACCACCAAACTGCATCACTTCACACACCATCCACTGATGCCTGCTAGGCAGGGTCAGTAGTACACAGCAGTCAGAAGTGCCAGAAGTCAGACAGCCCTGACCTAGGCATCTTCATTTCCAGAAATCTGTTCCCAAACACAAGACTTAGCTTGGCAGGAAGAGCTTTATGACAAGTTTTATGTTGAAAGCTGGAACTGTACGTTTTAAGGCAGTGAAATGCTCCCTCTACAGTACAATCCTTGAGCAACCTCACTGTCCTACCTAACACACTGCCACTCTTAAGATTGTGCAGTAAGAGAAACAAAATATTCAACTGAATTTTTTTCTCCTAAGGTGGAAGATGCCTTGGCTCCACTGTCACATCCCTGCAGATAAAGAGCTGCAATGCAAGAGAAGGGAAACCTAGACCAGTTCTCAGCTTTGCCACAAATATATCACATCTATGCTCTGTGCCCAGCTGTACTTGAATAATGAGGGTAGTAATAATGACCTCACTCAGAGGGCCTTTGACCAAGACGTCATTAACATTTGCTCACAGAGGTGATCCAAGGACCAGAAAAACACACACAGGTGTCACGCAGCACCCTCTAGTCCCCCAGACTCACCTCTAAGCTGTCACTTGCCCCAACTCCACTGACAGAGGAAAAGGAGGCAAGACCCCAGTGCCACTGCCAGATCCCTGGTCGGCAGAAGGCACTGAGGCTGGAAAGGTATTTCTAGAAATAAAGGCAAGGCCTGTAGCTACCTTGCTGTGCCCATGCGAGCTTCTTCCCGGACTTGAGGCAGGCAGTCATTCCAAAAGGGTTTGTCATCAGGCAAGACCGCAGCCAACTCTCTAGCTTGGAGAAAGAGAAGGCTCTGGAGACCTTTGAGTAGCCATTCTGCCCCTGACAGGGCTGCCAGAGGGCAAGCTCATGGAGAGGATGGACCATCCTGGATTTGTTCACAGTTCCTTCAATAAGAAAGCTGAGAGCACAGACAGCTTCATAGGACACGAAGCTACTGTGGGTGGAATGGGAAGAGGCAGTGAGCTGCTCCAGCTCCAGCAGCAGTTCCAGCATATCCGAGAGGTGGCTCTGCACGAAAGCATGGTGGTCGTGATCATTCCAGTTCTTGACAGACAGAAAAACACACAAGAAGGAAGTTAAGTTGACACAGAGCTGACAAGCTCCACTGAGAGTTATACAATCCATCCTTGCTTATGCTCATTCTGAAAGAGGGAAACCAAGTCAACTATTATGCTCTCCCCTGCTCACTGCTTCAGCTGCTCTGCTCTTCAAAATCACAGAAAGCAATCCTCCACCCAAAAAGAAAAACGCATTTCACTCTAACTCCAAGTACCAAATATTTCATTCTAGAAAGCAGAAACAGACTCTCCTTCCCACACAAATTCAGCCAGCTGCTGCTGGCAATTGAAGGTAGGAAACAAATCAATAACTGACAGTCAAGGTCTTGCTACTGCTCTATTGGAAAATCACTGCATCTGTTCCAGACCTTCAAATATGATTCAGTGTCACATTCTGAGGCGCTGCAGGGAAACAAGCAGAGGGTCATTTCTCACAGCAAGCAGACCAATAAACCAAACGACCTCTGAAAGAATCATTAGTTCAAATTCTAAAGGGCTCCATACCAAGAAAAAAGCAGATGACTAGAATTATGGCAGACTGTAATAAAGACAACCTTTACTGGCCTGTGCACTGCAGAACAAGCAATACACAGCTGTGATTACGTTGCCTCACCATCCATAAGGGCTGTAGCCAAAAGGGCTTAAAAAGAGCAGCTGCAAGCATCTTGTCCAGAGCTAGAGATCCCTGCACCGTGACTGAGACCCTCTTACACTGGGCAAGCCTCACTACACCATTTCCAAAGGGGGCACAGTTCACATCAAGTATCACTGAAGCTGGAGGAACCTCACCCATCGCACAGAGAAAAGTAACACCAGTGGAGACAGTCATAGTCCTGTTGGGACCAAAACCTCTGGGACGGGTACAATGGCAGCCAAGACACACCTCCTTGCTGTCCAGAGTTTTACGTAATGGCTACAGTTAAAAGAAAGCAACAGCTCTGAAATAACACTGGATGCTCCACAGCTACCCAACTCACATCCCTGTGCCAGTACCTCTCATTTCTTTTTTCATTTATTCTATCTTTCAGTGTAAAGTCATCCAGTTCCTAGTTTTAATTATCTCAGCTCGTCCCAAGCTACATTTCACTAACTCATACCACTCACAGCACTGCAGTCTTGACAGAACTCCAGCAGTTTGTAGCTGCCCTTTATAATGATGCTGCCAGTTTGTAATTTCCTCCCAAACAGAGTTGCCCACAAGCTGCACCCAATACATCCAACTCAATTCTCTTTTTCCACAATACTTGTGACTGTTTTAAAAGGAAACATTAGCATTGCCACATGGGTGATCTGCAGCTGATCAATCAACTCTCCTCTCTGAAATATAACAATCCTAGGGACCATCCTAGGGTCCTAATCCTCTGCAGTGGATCACAGGAAAGCAGCCTCTAACGTAGGAAAATCTTCCCATTTGACTAAGAGAAAAAGCAAAGGACTGTTGTTGCTCAAAAGGAAAATTGACAAGATTCTGAGAGAACTTTCACAGTTGATCTTAGACTCTAGGAAATTGCTGTGGATGAATTTTGCTGGTAAAGCTGCCAAGAATACACCAACTTCATTTCATTTATTATTGAGCACAGTATCTCCAATTTGACTCTAGCTTAGGCTTTACTGAAGGCAGGGTTACACCGTTCTAGTAACAAACCAGCCACTTTTTAACCCACCTCCAGGGCAGGTCTTTGCAGGAGAATCCCACAGCCACAAATACCTTATTCTCACTAGCCGATTTTCCAGTCAGGCCGGGAGACTTGGTTCTAGGGCTGGGCCATTCCTCCCCGATCAGAGACCTTCGCAGAGAAACCTTGTTCATCTGCTGGATGTACAGGAACAGCAGGAACTGCAGAGTGTCTACGGACAGCTAGCCAAGAGGGGAGAAACACAGGCGTTAGGAGATGTCAGAGGCTCCCCCCACGCCTGCCCGGTTCGGGATGGGGCTCCTGCCTTGCTCCGCTCTTGCTCCAGCTCCTCGGCGCTGCCGCAGGCCGCCTCGGCCTCGGCCCACTCCAGGCGGCGTGGCGGGTCCCGCCGGAAGAGACTGTGGAAGAGCTCGAAGTAGAGCCAGGCCAGGCCGCGGCCCAGCTGCAGCTTCCCGCAGGCGATGTGCCGCCAGCGGGGCCATGACAGCCGTGGGAAGCAGCCCTCGGCAGCCCGCGCCCGGGCGTAGACCGCCATCTTCCGCAAGTAGTGGGGACCGAGGCGGGCAGGAGGCTGGACAGGCAGGACCCCCACCAAGAACGGCTCCGTCTTCACCCACAGCCGCACTGGGGCCGCCGCCGCCTCCATGGCGACCGCCGCCGCCCGTTTCCGGTGCCCAGGGAGGCACCGCACAGCGCGCCGGCCGCGAGGACCAACGAGAGGGCCCTTCCCTCCCGCCGTGGAGGACTCAGCCTGCACGGGCAGGCCCGCCCCCCTGCGCAGGCCCGGTTTCGGTTGGTTGCTCGAGGCAGCATGAGGGCGGGAATAAGCGGCGCTCTCTCTGATTGGCCGTCGCCGGGAGAGCGCAGGCGGCTGTGCGGCCTGACGCAGCGATAGGGCAGAGGGTGGCGCAACGCATCGAGCCGTGATTGGACCGGCGGGCTCCAAGCCGACGTCTTGGAGGCCGATTGGCCTGCGGCGCCGAACCTGTGGTGAAGTGTGCGCAGCTGATAGGCCGGCGGCGCGCAGCGCGCGGGGCTGCCCCGCGCTCCTATTGGCCGGCGGTCGTTGCCGGGCCGCGCTTCCCGTCTAATGGTGGCCGGGCTGGGGAGGGCGGCCCCGGCGCTGCAGACTCGCCCGGAGAGCGCCGCTCCCTCTGCCCGCCGCCCCCCGGGCAGGTCCGGCCATGGCCCCCGGCTGGCTCAGCCGCCTCTGCCTCCTGCTGCTCTGCCTCTGCGGGGAGGCCGCCGCCGGGTGAGTGCGCCGGGCCCGGCCCGTGTCCCCCACGCCTCAGCGCTGGGCCCGCCCTCCCGCCCCGGCTTCTCGGCCGCGGCGCTGACGGGCCAACCGCTCCCTCCTCTCTCTCCCCCCCGGCAGGAGGGACTTCTACAAGATCCTGGGGGTGTCCCGCGGCGCTTCCATCAAGGACATTAAGAAGGCCTACCGGAAACTGGCGCTGCAGCTCCATCCCGACAGGAACCCCGACGACCCCCGGGCGCAGGAGAAGTTCCAGGACCTGGGGGCTGCCTACGAGGTGAGGCCGGGGACCACAGGTTGCCTTCCGCCCCACGCAGCGCTGCCTGCAGTGTGGGGCAGGGTGTAGAGGGGCCTGAGGTAGCTGCTGGGGAAGGAGGGGGGTGAAGTTGTGCACCCTGCTGTAGGGCACTCAGAGAACCTTAAGTCCTCCAGCCCTTCCTTGGCTGTGAAGGGCTTATGGGTTTCATGGTAAACGTGGGGGGAGCATGAAGCCGAGCTTGGCCAATGAGTAGTGTTGTGAGACTTCATCCTGTAACAGTCAGGGGAGGAGAAACAAAGGATTCTAGAAAATAAGAAGGCCCTTCTACAACGTGCAGGTAAAATCCATCCTTTCTCTGTTACTGTATTTAATTTCAGGCATTCTAAAAAACAAAAAACAAAATTGGAGAGACTGCAGCTTTGATTAGAGAGCTCCTTTAGTCAGGAGGACTTTTTCTCTTCTATTGAGAAGACCTTAGCTAGGAGAAAATGAAGGCAGCACGTTAAAGTTGCAGAGGCCCCCAGCAAAGACCAGCTGGTGGTGTTGACCAGCAAGAATTCATAGCAGCGGTTCCACCAGGCACTTGCCTGCCCTGGTGACTCTCTAGGTGGGAGGTTTGTGTCCTCTTTGAGAAGCTGAGCTTCAAAAGCAAAGGGTTTGTGCTCCCAGCTGGAGTCTGGTGGTGCTGCTCGGCCTGCAGCTGTAGCATCGTTTCAGCCCCCATCCATGGTGCCCCTCTGCTCTTCAGATATGCAAATATAAAACAAATGAGGAAGTGAGAGAAACAGCTTGATTTCACTCCTTTTGGATCAGAAAGAAAATGCATTGCCTTTTTTTGTATCAGAGCTGGGGCCTCTTATTAGTTCATACTTATCTATGTTTAAATCAGTTGCACCATCACAGGGGAACCAGTGAACATAAAGAAATCTCTTTTTTTGTGGAAGAAAGTATTTGTTACCTGTTGTTTGCAGCATCAGAATGATACCTGCAGTTTACTTCAAAGCTGTGAGCTTGGTATCATTTCTGTGAGTTGGCGTCTTGTCACACCGGGCAGCGCTTTATGTCCAAGCAGCATTTTCTACCTCTTCCCTGAATCCCCATTTATTGAAGTCTTTGCCATAGTAACAGCTGAGAGTACTCTTTTTCTATTAAAAACATCAGGGAGGAAATGGGTGTAAAATCAAATCAGCAGGGGATGTAGTGGCAGGAGTAGCAGAATGTTAACTTTCACGAGCAGTGACTGAGTCTGCCTCCCTCTAACCAGCGTACTGAAGCACAACCGTGTCCTTGTTCAACATAAAGCGTGGAGTTTTAGTGCTCACACAAACAAAATGAGCACAGCTTGCTCTTGCTAGGTGCTGGTGAAGATTCAACTAGGAAACCTCTGTTCAGAATCTTTTGCTTGTAGAAAGATGCATCTGAACATTGAAATCCGGTATTGACGTACATGGGGTTTTTAAAATAGGTATGGAAGTATTAAGTTTTTGGTATCCTGAAAGGTCTCTCTTTGTTTAGCCAGTACCACCTGTAAATCCTTCTGCTGAACTAGGTACGAGATGCAGTGTGTTGATTGTTTTGGGCAAGAGAGAGCTAGAATTGTTTTCCTTTACAACCAAAACCAGGATACGTTTTGCCACAAAGCAGCAGCCTCTGTTGATAGTACCACTGCTCAGAGTTTGCCTACCTGACTATCTATAGCACTCTGCCAAAAAATGGTGGGGAAAGTAGGTTAATTAAACTACTTGGTCTCTTCAATTTCAATAGCTTAAGTGACTTTCACCCAGTGATCTGAACACAGTTGTTTCAGTTGGGAGGGAGACTAATGTATGTGCGGGAACTGAGACTCCTCTATATACAGTCATTAGTCTCAGGATGGTTTGGGGCTGGACTTCCCATGTTGTTTGGTTGGGTTTTTTTTTTTTCCTAAGCTTATCTATTGTACTTGTTTTACTTTGAAGGCAACCTAACAGAACGAACAAGAACTCTCTTCACAGTACTCACAGTTGTGTTCTTGGAGTCTCCAACAGCCTGCAGAAAGAAAGAAAATGGAAAGGCAGTTATGTTATTTAACTTATCTTACTGCTCATGGTGTTGTCAGTACTGTGCAGTACTCTGCTGGAAGAATTTAGCTCTAATGCTAACAGATCACAAAGTGTAAAGTTTATCTCAGATTTAGGAAATTTGTGGTTTTAATGCAAAGTCTGAAGTGGTAAAGGAAGAATTGAACTCTTGCCTACTTGTTGAAGCTGGCAAAGTCACTGTTGGTTTTTTTATTGCTAGCATTTATAATTGGTTACAATTTCAGGCTGCTTTTCATCATTTAGCCAGCTTTTTGACATGTTTAAGTTGCTTCTACACCTGTTTCCACTCCTCCCTACCCTTCTGAAAGCTAACCTGGCAGTCTTAATCTTCCCAAATATGATCAAGAGAGGAGGAAGGGGATGGAAGACTAAATGTGATTGGAAACTTCTAGATCTCTGGGGGAGGAAAGAGCAAAGGTCAATACTTGGGAATTAAAACTGAAGCTTTACAGTCTCGAAAGTCATGTGTGTTGGGAATTGTTATTATGCTTCAGTACTGAAGTTGCTTCTAACTTCTGCTGCCCTTACAAAGGAGGGTCATCACTCAAACTGGTGGGTGTTACCAGATTTGGCTTGGCAGGCAAACTTGCCATCATTCCTAATTGTTATGAAATAGTGGTAAGAGAAGTACGTGTTCTGTGTACTTGAACAACAAACTGGGAAATGGGTGCTACTACGTCATATTCCAGTGTGTCCTGCTTTCTGGGAACTGATGTGAATTATTCCTTCTGATTATTTTTTTAATCCTTAAAATAAATTCAGTATTGTTTATATTTTCTGTATTGCTTCTGCTGTTTTAATAAACTAACTGTACTTTTAATGGGTTTAATTAGTAAACATTTAACTTTTCTAGTCCACTGTAGCAAGCAAGTTCTAGGCAGTGCTTCTGTAATGTGTAAAGCATTGTTTATCTCCCAATGAACAGTACTGATGAGCTTTGTCTCAGAGCCTTGTTTAAGTAACTCTGCTCAGTGGTGGGTGAATTTCGTATCTGCTTGCATCCCTTTGCCAGGTGCTATCAGACGAGGAGAAGAGGAAGCAGTATGATGCTTATGGTGAGGAGGGATTGAAGGATGGGCACCAGAGCTCCCATGGAGACATCTTCTCACAGTAAGGAGTTTTTACCACTTCAGACTATTCTATACTGGTGCTGTAATTTACACGTCCATGCATGTGTTTGACATGGGCAAATTCTATGTTAAGGTTTTTTACCCCATCTGGAGGCACTGATCTGAAGTGACAGCTGAGAATTTGAAGAAATAAATTTACAGTGGATACCCCATGTGCAGTTTTCACTTGCCTGTCTTGCATCAGGTATTGCTTCAAGAGCAGTGAATAGGAACCAGCGGTGTCATCTCACATGGCAGCTCTCGCTCACTTGGCGGGCTGTGTCACCAGTGAGGATTTATTTGTAAGGTGCTGCAGCTGCATTAAATATGTAGGAACTTTCTTGTGTTACCTGGTATGTGATTGGTATTTTTCCTGTTGTTCCAGATAGTGTGTGTGCTTTTGGAGTCACTTTTATTTTGCAAAGTAATTCTATTGTGACTTTCAGAGCAGCTGTAGAATTTGGATCATTAAAATCTGAAGGCACTTGCACTTTGCTCAGGCAGAACCAGATTTTCTCTTCAAGGCCTCTTTGGTTCTGCTAGGCACAAACTGACTAAAACAATTCTCAAAGTTGCTTATCTCATCTAATCCTTCTGGGCAAGATCTCACACTGTCTGTTCTGTTTTGCGAAAAATTATGCAGGCTTGCTAGGAAGCTTTTTCTCATCCCCCTTGTCCTCAAACTACTGAAAACCAACCTGCTAGCATTGACCTGCTCCATTGTCTTGGAGCACTACTGGGTTTGCACCTTGTAGTCATGGTGGCTGAGCGGCAGTGCAGTGTGAACAGGACTTCCCTTAGGCAGATTTTGAGATCTTGACATTCAACTCCTGCTTCAAAATTTGTTTTCTTTAGTAAAGAAAATGCTTCCAAAATGACTGCTTTGTTTAAAGGCATTAGCTTGTGTCCTGGAGGGGGAAAAGATGGTACTTGGATTTACTACGGAGCTTTTGTCCTTTTAGGAGGGTATTCTCAAGGGTATTGGAAGTATTTGCCAAGCAGCACATTGCTCCTGCCTTCATCGGAGCCTCAGTTGATCAGAATTTCTTCCTGAACTAATTGATGTGCTTTACTCCAGCTTCTTTGGGGATTTTGGATTCATGTTTGGAGGTAACCCTCGCCAACAAGACAGGAACATTCCCCGAGGAAGTGATATCATCGTGGACTTGGAGGTTACGCTAGAGGAGGTGTATTCAGGAAACTTTGTAGAAGTAAGTTTGACTGCTTGCCTCTCAGTCTTTCCAGTGTCGTCTCAGGTTTGAGACACCAGGCCTGGCTACTGCTCAGAATGGTATCTTCTCCCAAAGAATAGAACTAAAACAGGTGCTTTTTTCCTCAGTAGCTGTCAGTGACGGTGGAGGATGTTGTGATGCTATTTGCTAGAGGTTAACTGAGGAAACAATACATTTATTCCTCTTTGCCGTCTGGCAGTTTCTGTATAAGGAATATCTTGTGATAATAGCTTATTTATTGGCCATCAGTAACTAGCTGTAACTATTGCAGTAGCCCAATTGGAAAAGGTGTAAGTGGTCTCTCTAGAATTTAATGATATTTGAGGGCCTATTCATGAGCCTCAAACTTGTTTTGCAGTTTTTGCAAAACCAGGTTGAGGATTTTTTCCATAGCCTCTTTATATGGCTAAATACATTGCTGCAAACTTTTGGATTATGTACTTTGCAAATGTATGGTGCAGGAAAAAGAAAGGACATGGAAACAGTGGTGTCAAGAGTTTTTCTGGTATTTAATGTGCAATCAGCAAGAGATACAAGGTGAAAACTGTTGTCAGAATGTTTTTGCTAAGGCCATTGGGAGCTACTGTGGAGGCAGCACACAAAATCAAATCATGTCAGCTGTTTAAGAAGTCCAGACCCTAGTGGAGACCCAGGAGTGCTGGTCTGTGTGAGGGTATCAACCACTTCCTCATCCCTGCAGGTTGTCAGGAACAAGCCAGTGGCAAGACAGGCACCTGGCAAACGGAAATGCAATTGCCGGCAGGAAATGAGGACCACCCAGCTGGGTCCTGGACGTTTCCAGATGACTCAAGAAGTTGTTTGTGATGAATGTCCAAATGTCAAGTGAGTTTGAAGCTCTTTATTGCTATATGGCTGCTTATTCAAAGCTTGCCACTAGGTGGAGGAAAGTGCCTGTATTACCAGTAAGGCCTGGGGAATCTGGAAAAACTTAACACAGGTTTCTCATCTCCAAGGAGCCAGTCTTTGTTCTTGCAGTAGAGATGGCTGATTCCATTAGATGTAAATCTCCCCAGTTAGCTTTTTAAACTTCTTATTCCTCGAACAATCAGTCATACTGCAGTACAAGTTCCACAACTAAGTCCAAGTAAACAAACTCAGGGAAGCCCACAGTTTCCAGCTGGGAACAGTTGGACATGGAATACGATGGTGTAGTCACGCATCCAGATGCTGACTGTGCATTTGGGAGCTTAACTTTGCCTTCTCTGCTAGATGAGTATCAGCACACAAGGCAGCACTTGCCCTCTGGTTTTAGGTGTGAGGAAGGAGTATGTGTGAACTTGTGGGGTAATGAGAATGCCCCCAGTGATGTAAGTAGGTGTTACCACCTGCTGTTGAAAACACAGCACTTGCTTGTTTGTCCCCTTTACAGGCTTGTGAATGAGGAGCGAACACTAGAAGTGGAGATAGAGCCAGGAGTGAGGGATGGTATGGAGTATCCCTTCATTGGTGAAGGTATGTATGTGGGCACTGCCCTGCTGCTCGGATCGGACTCCCTCCTTTTTTGCTATGGTCTTCACAGCAGTGAAAGTGTCCAAGCCCTGCTTTGGGTAACTGTCAACAGATGTGGTTTTAAGTGCTGTGTCCTCTGCATGCTGCAGGTGCATACTCTGCTGAGTCTGCATAATGCTCTGAGTTCCCCTCTCTGCTGGTACTGGGGATGCACATAAAAAAATCCAGACAAACAAAAAAAACAAAACACCCACAAAAAAACACACAAAAAAAAACCAAAACACCAACAAACAAACAAAAAAGCCCCACCAACCTCTAAATCTAATGTTTCAGATAACTTTTGAGTAGGAGCATCTATTCCAGGCTTGAGTATGTGAGGGAATTCCCTTTACCCAAGGAGATGAAGTCCTTCAACAAGTGAAGGACATTGTTAACTTGCAGACAAGTCTTTCAGAGCAGCAGAGAGGTATGAGCTCACTGAAGCAATACTCGGAGTCCTAGGGTCTGTAATTGAAGATGTGTAAGCAGGGATTTAGTCACATAAAGATCAACTAGTTGTTGTTTTCCTTTAACATGTGAGCTGCAGATCTCTACTGTGTTTAATATGCTGCGTGTTGCTTCAGTTGTTACTATCTATCTCCTTTTGAACAGAGGTTTTCTCTCTTATTCACAGGTGAACCCCATGTGGATGGGGAGCCAGGTGATTTGCGCTTCAGAATAAAAGTTCTTAAGTAAGTAACTGCCCTAGTTAGACCACTTTTTCTGGTTATAGAATCACAGAATGGTTTGGATTGGAAGGAACCTTAAGTTATCATCTAGTTCCAGCACCCCTGCCACAAGCAGGGACACCTCTCACTAGGTCAGGTTGCTCAAAGCCTCATCTGGTCTGGCCTTGAGCCTCTTCAGGGAAGGGGTATCAAAAACTTCTCTGGGCAGCCTGTGTCAGTGTCTCGCCACTTTCACAGTAAAGAATTTCTTCCTAATATCTAATTAAACTTGCCCTCTTTCAGTTTAAAGCCATTATCCCATATTCTATCACTATACTCCCTGATCATAGAATCATAGAATGATAGGGGTAGGAAGGGACTGCTGGAGATCATTGAGTCCAATCCCCGTGCCAAAGCAGGAATACCTAGGTTAGGCCACACAGGAACAGATCCAGGTGGGTCTTGAAAGTCTCTAGAGAAGGAGACTCCACAACCTCTCTGGGCAGCCTGTTCCAGGCTCTGTCATCCTCACTGTAAAGCTTTTCTTCATGTTGAGGTGGAACTTCCTGTGTCCCATTTTGTGACCGTTGCCCCTTGTCCTATTACTGGGTACTACTGAACAGAGCCTGGCCCCTTCTACTTGACACCCACCCTTCAGATAGTTGTAGACATTAATAAGATCCCCTCTCAGTCTTCTCTTATCCAGACTAAACAGCCCCAGGGCTCTCAGCCTTTCCTCATAAGAGAGATGTTCCAATACCTTTCATCATCCTCGTAGCCTCTGTTGCACTCTCTCTAGTATTCTCCTGTACCTCTTGAACTGGGGAGACAGAACTGGACACAATACTCCAGGTGTGGCCTCAGTAGGGCAGAGTAGAAGGGGAGTAGAACCTCCCTCGACCTGCTGGCCACACTCTTCTTTATGCATCCGAGGACACCATTGGCCTTCCTGGCCGCAAGGGCACATTGCTGTCCCATGGACAGCTTACTGTCCACCAGGACTCCAAGGTCCTTCTCCATGGAGCTGCTTTCCAGCAGGTCAACCCCTAACCTGTACTGGTGTGTGGTGGTGTTCCTCCCCAGGTGCAGGACTCTAAACTTACCCTTGTTGAACTTCATTAGGTTCCCTTTTGCCCAGCTCTCCAGTCTGGCAAGATCTTGTTGGATGGCAGCAGAGCCTTCCAGTGTTATCAGCCACTCCTCCCAGCTTAGTATCATCAGCAAACTTGCTGAGAATACATTCTATCCCTTCATCCAGGTCATTGATGAAGATGTTGAACAAGAATGGACCCAGTACTGAGCCCTGGGGAACACCACTAGCTACAGGTCTCGAACTGGACTATGCACCACTGATCACAACCCTCTGATCTCTATTGTTCAGCCAATTCTCAACCCATCTCACTCTCCACTCTTCTAACCCACACTTCCTGAGCTTACCCACAAGGATGTTACAGGAAACAGTGTCAAAAGCCTTGCTGAAGGCAAGATAGACGACATCCATTGTTCTCCCTACATCTGCCCATTCAGTCACACCATCAAGGCTCTCAGATTAGTCGAACATGACTTCCCTTTGGTAAATCCATGCTGGCTACTCCTGATAACCTTTTCTTCTCTGTGCTTAGAGATTATCTCCAGAATGAGCTGCTTCATCTTTCCAGGGGTGGAGGTGGGGCTGACTGATAAAGTCCCTCCCCGTCTTTCCCCCTTTAAGTACTAGAAGGCCACTATAAGGTCTCCCCAGAGCCTTCTATTCTCCAGACTGAACAACCCCAACTCTCTCAGCCTGTCCTCATATTCCATCCCACTAATCATCTTCATGGCCCTCCTCTGGACCTGCTTGAGCAGGTCCATGGCTTTATTACACTGGTGGCCCCAGAGCTGAGCACAGTATGCCAGGTGGGGTCTTAGGAGAGCAGAGTAAAGAATCAGAATTGCCTCACTCAGCCTAGTAGCGACGCTTCTTTGATGCAGCCCAGGATGCAATTGACCCTGGGCAGCAGGCTCACATTGCTGGCTCATACTCAGGTTTTTCATCCCCTGGTACTGTTAAGTCCTCTTCTTCTGGGACACTTTCAACTCATAAAGGAGTTGCTATAAAGGAAGCTTGCAAGTAATTTTCTGGCTACTGTTGCCTCCTTGGCTAGCACATAGCTTGCTCTTCAGCAGAGTTGGTGCAGCCAGGGGTCTGGTACTTGGGGCTGTGCAGGATGTTCAACCCTGATGATGCAAGAGTAGGTGGATTGGCCACTATCAAGATACTGCACTAATTCTACTTCTGTTTTGTTTGGCTTGCATTCTGGTGTGTATTAGTGTGAATCACATGAAATACCTCCTCTTTCCATAACCATACTAGCTCCCTATTGCAAGGAAACTATGAAGAAAATTGTTACATGAGTCACAACTTCTTGACACGCCTTACCGTTTGTTGCCCTAGAAATAGAAAGGTTATTAGTAGCACATATCTCACAAAGGAAAAAGATGGATTTCATTCATTCTTCACTTCCTCTCTGACTTGTGAATTCTCCAAATTCATTCCTAGAGGGAAGGAAGCTAGAGGACCTATTTCCCCTGTGGCAAAGGAGGAATTTTCCAATGTCTCTTTATTTCCACAGGCACCCAGTCTTTGAAAGAAGAGGAGATGACCTGTATACAAATGTGACTATCTCGCTGGTCGAGGCACTTACAGGCTTTGAAATGGATATTGCCCACTTAGATGGGCACAAGGTGAGGCAGTGGTTGGCTTTAATGCCGTGTGTCAATGGAATTTAACTGCAGGTCTCCTGTACAAAGGATGGGCTTGCTTGGGGTCTGCACAGCTGCTGGTTGTATGCAGTATCTCCTCTGGTAGAGCCTTCCAGACCAATTCCAGTGAAGCCAAAACAGGTCCTGTACCAGGGGTGCACAGTGTGGGTCTTGGTTTCAAGCTGTCAGAGCAGTTACTGCATGTGCTTTCTCAGGTGGTGGTAGTTCTGACGTGTGTCCTGTCAATGATACTCCCTGGACCCCTTGAATATCACTGTATCTGGAAAGGAATTGGTATCAGTTGAAGCTTTTCGGTGGGTTGTAAAGGACATTGAAGTAAACACACAAACCCCTAGTAATGTTCTGAAATTTCTTTTGTCTCTAGGTTCATGTTGCTCGGGATAAAATTACGAAACCTGGGGCCAAACTGTGGAAGAAAGGAGAAGGTCTTCCAAATTTTGATAACAATAATATCAAAGGCTCACTAATAATAACATTTGATGTGGAGTTCCCCAAAGAGCAACTGACAACTGAACAGCGGGAAGGTGCGTGTTTTAAAGCTCTGTCACGGCCAGGGGCTGCGCAGATCTCTCACCAAAGCTGATAAGAAGTTGGCAGAACTGAACCAGTGGCCTGTGGTGGTCAGGAGAGGCTGTCCTTGCCATGCTCCCCTTGTACAACATAACGGAGTTGGCTGATGCCCTGTGATTAACTTCCATTTCCCTTTGAAGCAAGTGAGCTTGGCTGCTGCAGTTGCAGGGAACGGGATTAGGTTGGGATGTGCCACTGCTGGGATGTAGCACTTGGCAAGCTTGCAGGTGCTTTGTTTTGTAGCTGGCCATCTGTCTGAACTGAAAGACTTGCTGGGCTTAGGCTCTGTCTGCTTTGCCTCTGCTGGAATAGGATCACAAGCAGTTTTCTAGCCCCTGCTTCTACTTTTTAGGAGGCAAGACTCATGAAAATCCCTCTGCTGTCAAGGGTAAAGTGTGTCATGCAGCATCAGGAGAAGGATTGTTCCTCTCTACATCTCCTGCCCCAAATGTTTTGTGGCTGTATAGGGAACAAGGGTGCAATGCAGATCATAGAGATTTGCTTCTCCGCTTCAGCGCCCAGATGGAAACCTGATGAACCACATAGAAATCCTAAAATTGATGGCAGGTTAAATACTGTACTCCTAGCTAGAAATTCCTCTTTGCTTCAGCAGCTTCTGGTAGGCTCTGCTGCTCTGCATGGGGCATTGGACTAGCCATCAAGGGCTCTATCCTCTGCTACAGGGCAAAGAAGTTCCTGGCATGTACCAGTACAGCTCTTCAGGCAATCTCCATCCCCAGAGCTGCTTCCTGCTGGTCAGGGCTAGCATGTGTTCTTCTGCAGGTGACGTTTTAGTGTATTCTGGCAGCTCTCCTGGTAGAATGAGGTAAATGTGCAGCTTTCCTGGACTGCTTAAGCTTGTAGAGGGAAGCCAAGCCCTGGGTGGGCTTTTCTCGTCTCTCCGGCATTTAGTGCTGCGTTGGCAACACTGTGCTAGCTACCGCTTTTGGCCCGGTTGTTATCTACAGCTCCATGGTCTACTGATGTTCTGTGGCTCTTTCTGCACCCGTTTGGGCTGTGACATCTGTGCCTCTGGGCTGTGCTCCGAGTGAACCTGGTTTGTGTTTTGATCCCCGTTGCTTCCCTGCTCTTGTTATGCCCAGTGCGGGCTGCAGAGCCATTATTGTAGAGTCTCATTCCAAGGGCTCTGCTGCCCTTCTTGAGGCTTCATAAGGTGGCAGCACCTCTAAAACAGACGTGAGGCTTTTGCAGCTGTTGCTCTTGGCAGTTTGTGAAGCGACTGGGCAAAGAGCAGTAACAGAAGCCTCTGTTTGTCAGTGCTGATCCCACGCCTTTACGGATATCCTGGGAACAGAGAGGTGATGGCATGAGTGTGTTCAGGCATGGGGCCTTGGGGTGTTTCACTCCTTCCTAAAACAATTCCATGCTTCCCAGGGGAAGGTGACTGGCTAGGCAGTCAGATGCATTTCTGTGTGCTAGAATATCTCCAAACATCCAGCGATTCAGAGAGTTTTATGAGAGAATAGGTCGATTCATGTTGTGTGGCAGCAGTTCAGTGAGCATGTTCAAAGGAAGACTGTAGGTTTCAGAATTCAAAACATCCCTTTTTTTCTTATTGTTGGCGGTCATCCTAATTTCTTATCTCATAACCATATGTGCAACTCCTGGGACAATCAGAAGATACTCTGACTCTGAGAGCACCGCTCTGGTCAATGTAAGCTCTAGAGTCAAAGAAATAATGTTTTCTTTCCTGCCAGTGTGACATAAAGGAATTTATTGCTTGTTGATCAGAGGTGACTGACATATCTCTGTTCTTCTCTACTGACATGCCTTTATTATCTGTTTTGGAGCTTTGGGTCCCTTGCTGAACTCTGGAGTGCTTAAAGTTAAAAGCAGAGCGTCCAGGTTGTGTTGTAACCTGTCACATGTTGGTTGTGTCAGAAAAATCTCAAAGTTGGCTCTAGTAAAGAACACCTGAGGTGCTGTAGCACCAAATGTCAGGATTCTTGGCTGGAATTCCTGATTGAACATCAGATATGTGTTGAAATACCGTGCACACTAATGAGGGTATCCTTCAGGTCAGCAGGCAGCTGCCTAGAGCTAGTGCACAGGAAACAAGGTACAGGAATGGTACTAATCTTACTGTAGCACACCTTTCTCTAGCTGTGTCCTTCCTTTCCAAGAACTATGCATCCAGGAGGCACATCCTCTTACCTATCAGCCAGGAAGTGGCTTTGAGCCTCCTTTGGCTGTGGAAGGGAAATTAACTTGCCTCGCACTCTCCTGGAGAATGACCTGTCCTTAATGATCAGCAGCTCCTGTGTGGAGGTTCACTTTGCCCTGCTGTTAAGAATGTTGGGAATGAGTTCAGGATTCTCTGGTCAGAAGCATGAATAGTTCTTGCCTGGCAGAGAAACATCTCTGTTCCAATTACTACTTCCAGGACAGTTTTCCAGTATTTTAAGAGTTACTTGTGACTCTTATGTACCAAATAACTTTTCTTAAAGGACGGTAGTATTTGTAGCTGGAATGATTTAAGGGTAGACAAGCAGGGTGAGGTTTAGCTGGATTTCCTGAAGAAGGGCTTTCATGCCTGAAAGGTTGGGGTTTTTTCTGTATAAGTAAAATCAGTTGATGTAATTACTGCTCATCCATCTCCATGCCTCCTTAAAGTTGACTACTACAGTGACCTGTTGTACAGGCATGTACAGTATGACACCTCAACTGGCTTCAGTGCAGCAGCAGAGCAAGCTGATCTGAAGCAGGACAGCAATCCTGTCTCCTGTCATGTTGAGGTGCAAGCCAGCTGCCTGTGTGGTTTGTTGCAAGACCAGTGTTGTTTTGGGTACATCAGTTTACCTTAACTTTTTTTTAATATTATTAGTATTTGAAAGTTACTCATGGTGCAGGGAGTTCTCTGTTTTTGGGTCCAGACAGACCTTCCTTGTAAAGCTCAATGGTTTCTGGTGTTGGTCAGAGCAGAGATGCTGCCATTCCTTGAGAGGTTCCAAGGCCAGGGCAGTGGGAGTGCTGGCAGTGTGTGACCAGGCTGACTGTAAAGAGGGAGTCCCCTCTGATTATATCTGGAAAGAGTGTGACACAACCATTCTCATCAGACTGCTTCCTCTGTTCTGTCCAGACTTGTTCAAGTAGCAGGGAGGACCTGTCAGTCTCCCTGAAGTGCTAGCCCCAATAGATGAGCTATTCTGGATTGAAGGGTTGACTTACTCTTGTCTTATCAAATTCTTATCAGAGCAGGATACTGACAGGACCTCAGAACAGTCAGCCCTTTGAAATGTTTGGCTTTCAGGAATAGGGAAGATTGTAAAGTCATCTGAACTCCTTTGTGAAACAGTGGGTTTTAAAAATCCTTAAGATTTTCAAGCCTTCAGTAGGATACTTAAGCCTGCAGATAACAAGCTGCTGCTCTTTCTTTCCTTCAGGGACCATTTCTAGTGGACAGTAGTGTCCCCAGGCACCACACAGCAGTGAGGAGAACCTCTGCTTTCTAGTTACTCATGTGGGTTTCTGTAGCTGGCAAGTCCAGGGCTCAAATGTAGCCCTCCTGAGCTTGCTGCTAGCAGATTTCTCTTGGGTTGTAGAGAGCCCGGGGAGAAGAGCTTGATGAATTAGACTCTGGAAGTATTCAGAAAGATGTTTGTTGATGCAGTTTTACTTAAGATGATAAAATTGTTCTAAATTTAAACAGCAGAGCAGCTCTGGGGGTTAGCTTTATACCTACCTTTATACCTGTGAAGATATTAAGGGTGGTGCTCTAGGCTTTGTTTGTAGCAGGGGAGACTTTTCTTCCTGGATCCACTGCCCTTGTGTGATCCCAAGAGTGCATGAAAGCACTGGTACAGCATCACTAACCTTGGTCCTATTTCTTTTTCTAGGGAAGGGAGCAGGAGAAAAGCTGTTTCACCTCTGGGTTTGGGGGGCTGTTTCCTGTTTTGTTTTTTTAAATGATGCTTTTAGAGTACCCACGTTTGTGTTATTCAGATACGTGGCCTCATGGCCTCCAGAGGTTGGGGCCATGAGCCAAATGTGGAAATGCAGCAGGAACAGCAAATGCAGAGTCGTCCTCCTGTTTGTACTATGCAGTAATGCTTTCCTTTCTCTTGCAGGTCTCAAACAGCTGTTGAAACAAGGATCAGTGCAGAAGGTGTACAATGGATTGCAGGGATATTGATGCATGGAAAAATTGGACTTAACTGAAAGCAAAAAGTCAGATTTGTTTGCGGTCTTTTCTCCTGTCCACTGTAGAATGGAAAAGAGGGAGGGTGGGGCAATTGTTGAGGTATATGTAATTTTTTTTCCTTTGTAAATGGTGGAAGTGCTCAGACAAGTTGGGGGACATACTGCCCTTTTCAGGACATAACTGGTGCTGCCTATCATGTTCCACGTCCTGGAACAACAAAGACTCTTGAGCAGGGGAAAAAAAGGTGGGGGAAGGAGTTTTAAATTCCACTCAGATTGGAATTTCTGGTTTTTAAATATATTTTGATGTGACTTTTCTTGACCATCTCAACATACTTTCATAGCTTCTGCTTTTTATGTCCTTTGTGTCAGTCTCTTCTGAGTTTCTGTTTTGTTGGGTTTTTTTAATCCCAGCCCTTCCTCCCCTTCCTCTCTGAGTCCAGAATGTGTTCTTGCTTCAGAGTCTGTGTTTCTGGGGCAGGAGTACAGGCGCTGTTGGGAGGGGACTGGCAGGAGAGCCTTGATGGGCTATGTTAGACCCCACATATGGTTGGGAAAGTGGGGGGGAAAGAGTCTTAAGGCTCCTTTGGACTTTTTAACTACCAAGTAGTCCTCTTGCCCCAAAAGTTAATGCTTGGTTTTAAATTTGAAGTTGCAACAGCTTAACAAAGATGCCTCAAACTTCCATGGTGGTATTTCTGGAAAGTAATGGGAATGGCTCCTTGTGGCCCTGTTTCTTCCTTGTTGCCCCAGATGTAACCAGCAGCTTGTCTGGAAAAGTTCACTTACCTTCTGCACTCTATCCTCTGTGAGGACAGGTGAAGCCAAGAGCACAGAAATAAAGATGTTGAAATCACAAAAACTTCCTGTTTATGTATTTCAGCAGCCTTTACCCTAGGACAGTTATAAGTTGTTGGCCTAACAAGGAGTGGTCCCTTCAGTGATCTAAGTTGTGAGGTGCTGTAAAGGGTGAAACTACAGCTGTTAATACCAGCAAAAGCTCTGTAGCTGCTTTGAGCTGAGAGCCTGGTGACCTGGCAGGGGATACCTGTGCTGCACTGGTCTCTGTCTTGAAGACACTGCTGCTTTAAGTATCCCCCTCAGAGAGACTCATCTCCACGTGTTCTTCAGGAGCAGCAGCTAAATGATTTCCCTGACTGTCAGTCAGGTTTGTGCTTCACAGTGACAGGATTATAGGCAGCAAAAGAAACAAGTTGTTTGTGTAGGACGGTGTTCTGCTCCTTCCCTCTGGGCTCTTAGAAGCTCTAAGGGGTCCTTACAACTGCTGCCTTGTACTTATCCCCTTCCTGGGGATCTGTTTTTACTGCATGGAAATGTTTGCAGGAGAGCAGGATCAGGAGACTCAAAGTGAGGGGTTTTGGGGGGTTTTTGTTTGGTTGGTGTTTTTTTTGTTTGTTTCTCTTCATTGTGAACTTCAAGTAGCTCGGAATTCAGGCTTGGAGAGGTGGAGAGCAGCTCTGACCCAGCAGCCCTCCTGTGCTGCCCTTGGTCTAGCTGTGTCCCACCTGACCCTTTAAACTCCAGGAGGAGCTGACGCAGCGGAAGCAGCAGCACCGGGAAGGTTTCCTGTTTGATCCTTTGTACGTTTGCCTTGGCAGAGCAAACTGGGGGCTTTGAGAACCTGAGGGAGGGGGACAAGACAAAGTTGGCATGCAAAACCCTTGATCGTAATGCTCATCTTCCTCAAAATCTCTGCACATAAGCCGTTAATCCCAGCTGAGGCTGCTACTTTTAAATGTCTGCCTGTTTGATGACCAGCTCTTTCCAAGTGTCTGTAGGCAGCTCTGCCCCTGCTTCTCCTATTAGCTAAGATTTCTAAGAAACTCTGATCTCAAACTCTTCTTCCAATATTTCTATGCACTCTTGTTCCTGTTACCTTGGCCCCTTGAGGGTCCATTTGATTTCCTTCCTGCCTTCCTATTCCACAGGCATATGACTGTGCTTCCAGTGCTCGCCTGTAGCAATAAAGCCAAAAAGCTGTCACCCCACACCAAAGTCTCCACCTCCTCACAGGAGGAGGTGGGTGTAACCTTCCCTACCTGAACCCCTAGCAGCAGGCAGTGCATTTATTTCAGGCGTAAGTACTTGTTCCTCCTGCTGCTGCTTTTCCTTTGCCTGCTAATACTTTTCCTTCCTGTAGTTTGGCTGGGTTTTGTTTTTTCATTGTGGGTCTGTACTCCTGAGACACCAGTGCTATATAGAACAGCAACAATAGCTGCACTCCCCCAGCTTTTACAAGGGTGAGAACTAAAACAGAACAGAAAGCCTCAAATCATGCAAAGCAACTCTGCTTCCTTCCATTTTTCCTTTTTGTCCCTCTGCTGTGCCATGTGTGGGGGTCTCCACCTTTCCCTCCTTCAGACAAAGAGTCCAGGGTTTCCACACTTCCTCTGCAGCCAGAGGCATACGCTAGTGCTCACCCTACTCTTGTTCATGCATTTCCATGTAGTTTGGTCTGGTTGTGCTGCTTCTACAATTCTGCATTTGTCTTCCAAGGGCTCCAGGGTGCTGTGGAAGCTGGTCTGTTTCTATGACATCCTGTGACCCCTATTTCAGTAACATTTAGCTAGCGTGAGTCAGAGTGCACATGTACTCCTTGAGCTCATATAAATGCTTCTTAGGAGGTGTAGATGTTTGCATGACCCGTTGGTTTGGGACCAAGTAAGCATCCTGAAGGTGCACACTTCTGAGCTAGGAATCCAGTAATGCACAGTCTTAATTGTCCTGCTTACCCTGCTATTTCTGATACAGGCCAGGATGCCCTTGGCCTTCTTGAGCACCTGGGCACACTTTTGGGTCACATTCAGACTGCTGTTGACCAACACCCCCAGGTCCCTTTCTACCAGGTGGCTTTCCATACACTCCTCCCCAGACCTCTAGTGTTGCCTGGGGTTGTTGTGACCCAAGTGCATGGACCTGGTGCTTGGCCTTGTCAAAGGCCTTGTCTTCGTGTCCTAGCAGCCTTGTCAGCTTTTCCTGTCCTTCCACAGTCTGAGCTTGCAACATCTAAAGTCATGTTGCCTGTTCCAGACTAGATGTTCAAGTTTTGGGGCTGCACACAGGAGCTTCAGCATTAGGTCCTGGCGAGCAGTCTGGCCCAAGGCGGGGTTTGTTCCTGATGGTTTCAGCCATGCAGATGGTGACTGCCATCTTATTTCTCACCACAGCAACTGGCACTGCTTGCACAGAGCCTCCCCCTTCTCCCTGAGTCTGGGCAGGGAGTGAAAATGTTCCCAGACAGTGGTTTCTTCATGGAAACTTCCTGCAGGCAGGCCTGTTTGGTTTTTTGTTCTGAAGAACTTGTTATTTTAAGGTCCTTGCCTATATCTAAACTCTTCTGCTTCCAAGAGACAGGCAGTGGAGATAGGAGGGGAGAGGTGACTGGTGCCAGGAGAAAATTGCTCTGAAGACAGATAGATTTGTTCTCTTCCAACCAGGAAGATCCTATGCTTCTATTTGCTGTGTTCCTGAATACAGCTGCTTAAATGTCTGAAGACCACAGAGGCCTCTGCCTGGGAGGGGAAGATGAAGCGATTATTCCTCACTAGAGTCTTTAACGTGACTTCTAGACAGCAGCCCCTGTTCCTGTGCCCTCAGACTAATGAGCAGCATTGCAGGAGCACTGGTGGAGCATCTTGCATTCAGTCCCTGGTAGGGGACAGCCCAGCTGGGGCAGGGTGGGAGATGGGGTGGTACCGGTTGTACCCTGCTGTCCCAAAGCCTCCTTGCCACCTAGCCCTGCTTGGTGTTGACTGTGGCCAGCAGCCAGTTTTTTCCTTCCATTTCCTCTGTCTTGGTCAGGCACACTGACCTGGAAGGTAAGAGGAAAGGGAAGGGAGCAGTGGTCCTGGCCCCCCCGTATGCACTGCGAGGAGGGACTTGCAAGCACAGCCCTTTCCTGTGCTGTTAAGTATTTCTAGAGACCTGCCCACTCTCATGTGGGAGTGGGTGGCTGCTAGAAAGCAGATACCCAACAGTCTCCACCCTAAAAACTGTATCCCTTGCTCCGTGAGTGGAGGCTGCACGTGTTGCAAATCCTCTGACCGCAGTGCAGCGCAGGGGTTAAAAAGGATGTCCCAGAGCTGGTGGTGCCAGAGATGAAAACATCTGGGTCTGTCACAGTGTGACCTCTGGGGGACTACAGCAGAATGGAGTCCAGAAAACTGGTGATGACACCAGTGCAAGCACTGAGTGTATAAGGGGTGTTTACAAGGATAATCTCTTTTTCCTTCCAGCCTTAAATCTGGTGCTACCAGTTTTCCTGATAAGTCCTGATACCTGCTTTCCCCCTCCCCACCCCAGCAAGCACAGGAGCCCATCACTGTGGTTTGGGGCAGCTCCTGTGGCCATCTAGCTCTTCGCCCTGGGCAGGGCACCACAGCTGGCAGCTGGCAAGTGGAACCAGTGATGCTGGGCGAGCTGACGGGGCCCCAAAGGACACAGCCAGGGTTGCCAACTGGGGCGGGAGCTGATTCCGAAAGGCAGCAGGGGCACTACATGTCCCTGCTAGGCAAGAGGGGAACCTGCCTGCCTCATGGGACAGGGGTGAAGGGGAAAGTTGGTTCCTAGCACACTGGCATCATCTTAGTCACTGGAACAAGGTTCAAGACTGTGAGCGTCTTATCTCAACCCTTATCCAAGCCAGCGATAGCAGAGCTGAGTAATGGGAACCATGCAGCCTGGGGAAAGCAAAGCTTCACACAGTGATCAGTGCAGATGACTGGGATGGTTTGCACTGGGAGAGGTGCTGTGTAAGGGGGCTGGTTAAAGCCGCCAAAGGTCTGCGTGCGGGTTTGTGCACCCTCGTGCAGAAAGCAAACAAAAAAAAACCCACCAAGAAGCACAATAAAAACAACCCTCTGTTGACAGGATATGTGGTTATGTGTTGGCACCTCTCCCAAGCTGTGCTCAAGGCCAGAAGAATAGCCAAATTTGGGAGAGGATCAGCCAGGGATGTAGCTACCAGCTGCTGGACAGATGATACATGTGGTGGGGAGGGAGCCCACCTCGAAGGCTAGGGCAGATGGACCACATCTCCCCAGTATGCTGCACTTAGCCAGACGTTGGTGGCCCTGTGATGGAACAATGTGGGGCTTTGGGCATGAGGAAGATGAAATTTTGGGGTTACAGTGTGCTGGGGGTAGATGCTATAGCCATAATCCCTCTGGTTTTGGCCACCATGCCTGTGTTGGGTGCAGGTGCTGGTCATTACCAGAGGAGCTGGCTGTGGGATATGGGGTGACAGCTTTGGGTGTGTTGCCTGCAGGCACAGCTCAGGATGAGGGTGTTTCTCAGGATCCTGTGGTTTTGGGGGGATCTTTGCTGCTGAGTGCAGCCTCCTCCCCTTGTGATTGCTGGTGGATACTCAAAAGAGACGAACAGCAGAGCTGCCTCCTTTCTGGAGCCCTCTTCTGCTGCAGCTGATACGCACAGGGGGGCTGGGGGGCCAGCAGCAGGAAAAAGGCTTTTCCAGAGCTGTTTAAAGAAGAGATTTTCTCATCTGTCCAAAAGATGACGCATTTCAGAAACAAAAACCAAAACAAGCCCTGTTGTTCCAGACCTCCCCGGTTTCTCCAGCCTGGGCTTGTCCTGGGTGCCATCTCTGCTGGCAGCCCATGTCCAAGAGCATCTTCCCCGCCTCAGGGCATCACTGTCAGCATGGGAAGAAGTCGCTGCAGCCCCAGGGAACTCAGTGTGAGAATCACTCTGGGAAAACACTGGGATCTCAGGACCGTATCATCTGCCTCCCCAGGCAGAGGTGCCCCACACTCAAAAGCCACAGCAGAGCTGTGACTGCAGCAGTTTGTCCCTCCTGGAAGCTGGCTACAAGTATTTTTATCCCTTAGTGGGAAACAAACCTACCACGCCTGACCTTCAGCATCAGCCTCATGTCCCTGGTGCCTGCAGTGGAGGGATGCAGTTCTTGGCTTGCAGCAGAGCTCCCTCCAAGGATGCTTCTTTAGAGGCTGGGCAATGACATTCACATACCTCAGCCTTCTTGTTTTGGATCCTCTGGCCTTTTGGCTGCTGTTTCGCAAAGGAGCCCGCTGAAGGGTGGAGAGCACCCTGGCCCCTGCCCCAGCAGCCTGGTGGAAGTGGGGGCTGCTTGAGCGGTGGCTGCTGGCCAAGGTGATGAGAGGTCTTGGGAGACCTTGTCCTCCATCCCTCCTTAAGGACAACCACTACATCATCTTTTCATCCCCTTTCTGTCCTGCATCTTTTTTTACTATCTTCCCCCCTGCCCACCCTTTCTTTCTTGCTTTGAGCTGCAGGGGAGGGTATTTAGGAAGGAATGAGCTGGAAGTTAATCCAGGAAAGATCATTGCTGCTGTCATGTCCCATCTTTCAGTGGCCCAAGCAAGGACCTGGCTCACCCCCCACCCTTCCTGTCCTCAGGGCAGTGGAGACAAGAGAGGTTATCATGCTCAAAATCTTGCTATGGGCAAAAGGGAACAGCAGCCGAGAATTCACTAACTGAAGTCTGAGCAGTTTTTAGCTCAGGTCTAGATTGCAGAAAAGGAAAATAAAGCAATTAACGCTGTTTGACAGTACTAATAATACTTCTTAGCATTTCTGTAGCTGGTCCTTGGGGAGCTGTTTCTTGCCTTGAGGTCCCCTGCCCCTTGCCCAGCATCCCCTCTGGGCAGCATCCTTATGGTGATGAATGCATTCATCTCAGAAAACCTGTCCTGTTACAGCTGCCTGTGCTCAGTCCCTGTCTCATGTAAGGAAATGGGCAAGTGTCACCTCTTGGCCATTAGAAAAAGGACTTGACTGAGTCAACCCAAAGCTGCAGGCAGATTGAAATGAGCTCAGGAGGCACAAACCCCACCAGCCTCTCTCCAGAGGCCTTGCAAACTCAGTGCACAGCCTGGGGTCTGAGGCCTCTGTGCCCGCCCCTCGTGATGGACCTGGCACCAGGAGGAAATGAGAGTAACCAAATGTGCCGTGAGAGCTGCTGGGCGGTTTTATTACACGACATCTTGAAGCAGTGCCACAAAGGTGTGACATCCTCCCTGACAGGCATTTATTCCCACTGGAACAGGGATAAATGAGGGTTTCAATGCCATCCTTTTAACCCTTTCTTGGCTGTTTCTCCTCACTTCCCCTCACCCCCTTCCCCACCTGTGCCAAGCATATTTCTGTATGAAGTTTCAGGGCATCACAAGCCCAGTGCAGGAACCATTCCCATGGCAGGGTGCTGCTGCTGGAAGGGTCAACCCAGCTGGGACCAGGCAGGGAAGACCACCGGTCTCCTTTGGAAACACAGCCTGCAGTGCTGGGGAGATGCCTCTCTTGGCTTGGTCCCTGTCTCCGCTGAGTGATGAAGGGTCTATCCTCTGCCTCTGTGAGGTGACATGGGATAGCAGCCAGGTCGCTAGCAGCTCCCTCCTGTGCACAAGAAGATCCCCAAGGCCATGCCTAGCAAGGCAAAGGTTCCCAGGATCAGGCCCAGCACCAGTGGGGTGTGTGACCGGCTGCTCTGTTTTCCTGCAAGAGGCGAGAGGGATGGAAATGACAACTGGGGTCACACTCACCATGCCACCACATCCCCCAGCCCCAGTACAGACCTGTCCCAGCACTCTGAGCCCGCAGGATGTCAACGCAGGTAGTATTGAGGAAATGCTGGAGGTCCCGAGTGGTCTTGGGGTATTTCATCAGCTCCAGCTCAGCAAAAGCAGCCACTTCGTCCCTGCCAGGCCAGCGCCGCTTCCAGGTGGCACTGGAGACGTGGAAGCTGAGGAAAGCCGTTCTGTTGAGGGTTACCTCGTAGAAGCTGTGGGCTGTGCCATTGGGGAAGAGCTGGCAGCCCAGGCGGCAGCACAAGCTCTGGGTATCTGCAGGGATAGAGGGAGGGCATCAGGATCAGCACGTTCCCACTCTTGACAGCTCATTACTATGACCAGCATCAAGCCATGCACTGAGTTTGCAAGGCCTCAGCCTTGTGCCACCTGACCCACCCAAGGCTTTGTTTTTGCTCAATTTAGCTGCAGTAACAGCTTTTTCAATAGCCGGGTGGCCATGCTTATTTTTCCCTTCCTTATCAGTACTTCTTTGGTTTTTATAGAGACAGGAGGTTTTTCAGCACAGAGCAGCTATTCATTGCTCTCACAGAAGGACACGGCATGGGGAGCGTGGGCACACCAGGCAAGGGGAGGTGTGGTGCTCACACCAGAGCCCCAGAGGTGAGAAGGTGCTTCCCAGGAGCCAGGTAAAGAAATGCAGAGCTGGGGCAAAACTGGTTTGGGGGTAACAAAGGAAATGAACACACCCTGGGCAGGAATATCAGAGGTAACGTGGGCTTGCAGAGCAAAGCAGGCAGGAACAGGGAACCATCGCCATCAGTGTCCCACGTCTCCCACAAAGGTGGCGGGATGCAGGCAGGATGCATGCAGAGTGCAATCAGGGCGAAGGGAGGATGCGAGGGGGTGCAAGTGGGGTGCACACAGTGTGTAGGCAGGGTGCCTACACTTCACTATCCCCCCCAGGCTCCAGCCCCCAGCCCTTTTCCTGAGAGGCAGCAGGAGACTGAGCATCACCCTGTTCCTGGAGGGGAGCTCCAGGTAACAAATGCCTGTCCCTGTGGAAGGACTCCTGTTGCTCAGAGCGAGATTTTGTACATGTCCATGTCCCCATCCATATGCCCAGCTGCCCCCGGGGAATCATCCCCATGCCCAGGAAGTGAAAAGGGGCTCTCCTTCCTGAGTAAGACCTGTTCCCCCACTGGGCCGTGCATCCCTGTCCCTGTTCCCCACCAGAGTATCACTCACAGTTGATGGGCCTCTCCTTGCTGAAGAGCTTCACCAGCTGGCTAAAGTAGAGAAGGTAGGTGGTCACATCCTGCTGCCGCCTGGCCCAGGTGTCTGGAGGCTCCAGTGGCAGCACCTGGGTGACATTGTGTCCTTCCAGGCGATGGCTGAGCCGCCCATCCAGGCTGGCGTTACCCCAGAAGACGGAGCTGCCTTTGGAGACTAGAGTCCTTTGCAGCATGACGAAGGTAAGCGGGGCTGCGGGAAATGCCAGACATCACCCACCACCCTGTCCCCTCCCTGTAAGCCATGCGTACCAACCCCAAGTCTCTCTAATCCCACCGCCGCTGTGTCCTTGCCTTACCTGCCTGGTCTGCCCCACAGCCCAGGGCCCCGCAGAGCAGCAGCAACCGGAGCATCGTGAGGACAGCGATGCGGACAGGAATGACGGCCCCACGGCTGGCCTGCCGGGGACTTAAACGGGACCAGGGAGGTGGGGCTGTGGGAGGAGGAGATCCGGAGTTTGGCCAAGTCTCTCCCATTTCCTTAGCCTGGGCCACCCACACCCCTTCCCTGCCGGACATGCTGGGGGTGCCTGACCATGCAGCACTCAAGCACGGTGATGCAGAATGAGGCTCTGAGCTCAACCCAGGGCCTGCAGGACCATACGGCACAGCTCCAACTGGCAGGGGACTGAGTAGCCAGTGCCTACCTCAGTTTCCCCACCTGTTGGCTGGGCAGGGACCCCAGCCCTGCTCCCCCCGCTCCCCCCGGCCAGTGCAGGAGGCCAGTGGACACACGGCGTTGGGAGAAGGGAGGGATGGAGGGAAGCAGGCTCGCAGCACGACGCTGCACCCATTGCGGCCCAGGGCGGACACCCAGCACCGGTGCTCCTGGCAAGCGGGTAAAACAGGATGCTCATCCTTGGAAGGTTGTGACCCTTGGGATACCGCATCCCTGCAGCCCTCCGAATGGGCTAGGGCCGGGGGGATGCTGAGAAACCCCTGGCTGGGCTCACTCCGTAGGTCTGCGTTTTAATTACACCTTAAATCATTACAGAGCCAAACTTTAAAAATATAAAAATTCCATTTATTCATATCCCGCTGGTCCCGCTGGCACAGGGTGAGGCAGCATGTCCCGGGCCTCACCGCCGGCCATGGCACAGGACAGGACCGCACCGCACCGCGCCGCAGACCGCGCCATAGCCGCGTCGGGAGCGGGGCGTGGCTTCACCGGGAGGGGGCGTGGTCTCACCGGCGGGGGCGGGGCCGGCGGCAGGGCGCGTCTCCACGGGGCGGGGCCGGCGGCGCCGGTGCCGGGAGCGCAGCGATGGCGGCGGCGGAGCTGGAGCGGCTGCGGATGGCGGGGGCCGGCATGGCCATCGCCGTCCTCACCAGCGGCGGCGACGCGCAAGGTGGGGCCTGGCGGGAGGAGAGGGGGCGGCTCGGCCCCGGTCCCGCCTCGTGGGGGCTGCGTGTCCGTGTCCGCCCGGCCCCGCGGGCGCGGCGGGGCCAGAGTCCGCGGGGCCTCGGGGCGCGCCGTGGGGACCCGGCCCACGCTACTCCCCGGGCGCCCGGGGCGGGGGGAGCGGGCATGGCCGGACACCCCCCTCCCGTGCTCAGCCCGCGGGAGGAGGGTCGGTGCGTCCGACCCGCCGCCACTTCTCCATCCCCACCACCCCCGAGCACCCTCCGTGGGAGGTCTCGGGCCCCACGGAGGCAGCCCCATGGCGAGGTTCCCCCCACCCGGGGATAAGCAGATATTCCTAATACATCTGACTCCGGGGCAGTTGCTCATCGGTATCGCCCAGCCCTGCGCTGAGTTTCCCCAGTCTCTGCCTGCGTGGATACCCTCCCCTCGAGGGGACGTTTCAGGGTCACCTACAGGATCTGGAACCCTTCTGGGGGCAGGGTCCCTCGGGGCCGCTCCAGCTCACATCTCGCCTTTCCAGGGATGAACGCCGCTGTCCGCGCCGTCACTCGCATGGGGATATACGTGGGAGCCAAGGTCTTCCTCATCTATGAGGTTGGAGTACCCCCCTGCTCCCCATCATGGGTGGGGGGGAACCAACCCCCCTGTGCAGGGTAACCCCTCACCTCTGTCTCCTGCTTCTCTGCAGGGCTATGAAGGGCTGGTAGAGGGGGGAGACAACATCAAGCAAGCCAACTGGCTCAGTGTCTCCAACATCATCCAGCTGGTGAGGATCATTGGTCGGACTGTGGGACCCCCTAATCCTCCCCAAACCTGAATGACAAGCTGTGTCCTCCTTTTACCTCTCCAGGGTGGGACAGTGATTGGCAGCGCTCGCTGCAAAGCCTTCACCACCCGCGCGGGCCGTCTGCGGGCTGCCCGTAACCTGGTGGAGCACGGCATCACCAACCTCTGCGTCATCGGTGGGGACGGCAGCCTGACGGGTGCCGACATCTTTCGCTCTGAGTGGGGTGGGCTGCTGGACGAGCTGGTTCAAGATGGTGGGTGAACCCCCTTTCAAAACTTCTGGGTGTGTAGAGCTGGAAGCATTCAAGGGGTGTTGAGGTCCAGAGGTCTACCCCATCCTCTGTGACCTTCAAGGAAAGCTGGGCTCTTCCACAACTCTGTAGGACCTGGCCCAATAATGGCCAGGGGAACAGAAGCACACTAAAATAAACTGTGGTACATCTGTCACCCCTGCAGGGCAGATCAGCGAGGAGGTGGCGCGGGAGAACTGTCGCCTGAACATTGTGGGGCTGGTGGGCTCCATTGACAACGATTTCTGCGGAACGGACATGACCATCGGCACTGACTCAGCATTGCATCGCATCATGGAGGTGATTGATGCCATCACCACCACGGCGCAAAGGTGAATGGGCTGGCTGCTGGGTGCTGGGCCACCCCAGGCATCGCACTCACCCTCCTTATCCTCCTGCTCGTGTCCTTGCAGCCACCAGCGGACGTTCGTGTTGGAGGTGATGGGCCGCCACTGCGGGTAAGCCTCCCGTGGGTGGGGAAGCCCATTGGTGGGACAGGATGCCGTCTTTCAGTGCTGCTGCCAGTGCTGCCATCGCTGTGTTCCCCCAGGTACCTGGCGTTGGTGTCCGGCTTGGCCTCCGGTGCTGACTGGCTCTTCATCCCTGAATCCCCTCCGGAGGATGGCTGGGAAGACCTCATGTGCGAGAGGCTTGGGGAGGTGAGAGGGGGGTGTTCCTATGGTCCTGACCCATCCTTTTCTCCCTGGAGAGTCCCCACAGGGACCTGGGCTGAGCCCTGCAGCTGGTGCCTGGCTCCTGCGAAGCTTCGGGAGCTCCCGCCATTGTCCCTGTGAAACGGGGCACTCAGCCGAGCACAAATCCAGCCCTCGCTTGCCAGGGGCAGCGCTGGCTCGGGGGCTCAGCTGCCCAGAACCTGAGCCACCCCCCAGGCATCAACTGGCAGGAGGAAAGATGCTCGGATTCAGCCACCGGTGAGTTTTGGCTAAGCCATGGCAGGTGTTTTCCTCCCCTTGCACCAGACACGCAGCAGAGGGTCACGGCTCAACATCATCATCATTGCCGAGGGTGCCATTGACCGCAGCGGCAAACCCATCTCCTCCAACTATGTGAAGGATGTAAGTGCCCGCTCCGGCACCCGCTCAGGCATCTGCTCTAGCACCCATGGTGGCTGGCAGGTCCCTGGTGTGACATCCCCTCTTCTCTGTAGCTGGTAGTGCAACGCTTGGGCTTCGACACGCGGGTCACTGTCCTCGGCCATGTGCAGCGTGGAGGGACCCCATCAGCTTTTGACCGTGTGCTGGTAGGTCTTGGGAGGGACATGGGGGGGACATGCTGCAGAAAGGAGCAGGCAGGTGGGGAACCCCACTTCTGTCTTTCCTTCATCCATTGCAAAGGACTTGCCAGCTGGGATAAGGCTCAGATGGTCCCCAGGCACTCAGCCCTGCTGCGCAGGGTATAGCAGTGAGCCCATGTCCCCTCGTTTGCTGCAAATGTCACAGATGTTTAAATAAATCCAGCAGCTCTCTGGCTGTAAACCAGGTGTGCAAGCAGCTGTACCATTTCCAAGCCCATGAGAGCATGCCCAGGCAAGCGCAGGGGAGCATCCCGTCTGGCTGGCGTGGGTGGCCCTGGTGTCACGGGGCGGTGGGTGCCTCTTTGCAGAGCAGCAAGATGGGGATGGAGGCAGTGATGGCACTGCTGGAGGCCACGCCGGACACCCCTGCCTGTGTGGTGAGCCTCTCGGGGAACCAGTCAGTGCGGCTGCCGCTCATGGAGTGCGTCCAGGTGGTGAGTACCAGGGAAGCGGTCAAGCATGCCAGCCCACTGGGTGGGCATCCCGCTCCCCTCCCCACAAGTGTGGGTGTCACAGTGCTGCATCTCTTTCCCCCCCCGCCCAAGACGAAGGATGTGCAGAAGGCCATGGATGAGAAGAGGTTTGAGGAGGCTATCCAGCTTCGTGGGAGGTGAGAAGTGGGGACTGGGACAGGGGAGATGCCCCTATGGGGTGGTCAAAAGGACATGATGGGATAGGGACTTCTCCCTGAGGGGAAGCCAGTAGCTCCTGCAGCCAGGGAAAAGCTCAAGGCAACATTGCCTTGTACTTGCAGGAGCTTTGAGAACAACTGGAACATCTACAAGCTGCTGGCACATCAGAAGCCAGCGCAGGAGAAGGTGAGGAGGGATGGGGAGTGGCAGGGGATACTGTCCCTGCCCTGGGGACATGCACTGATGTGCTGTCCTCATCCCTGTCCCCGCAGAGCCCCTTCAGCCTGGCCATCCTGAATGTGGGTGCTCCTGCTGCTGGCATGAACGCTGCTGTGCGGTCAGCTGTGAGGATTGGCATCTGCCAGGGACACACTGTCTATGTGGTGAGCGACGGCTTCGAGGGCTTGTCCAAGGGGCAGGTAAGGAGAACAGTGAGCCTGGGTGCTGTGGGTTCCCAGGGGAATGGGTTTGGACATGGAGGGGGTAGTGGAGTTCTCCCTGATCCCAAAACCAGGTGCTGCTGCTTGCAGATCCGTGAGGTGGGCTGGCACGATGTGGCGGGCTGGCTGGGACGAGGCGGGTCCATGCTGGGCACCAAGCGGTAAGCATAGCCCCAGGGGAGGCGAGGGGATGTAGCTGAGGGGACATTGCTGTCCCTGGGGACTGCAGGGACACCCTGTCCTCACCCTGTCCTTCTCCCCTTCCACACTGCAGGACGCTACCCAAGACCTGCATGGAAAAGATTGTGGAGAACGTGCGGAAATTCAACATCCAGGGGCTGCTGGTCATCGGGGGGTTTGAGGTGCGGGGAGACCCTCAGCCCTGTTTTGGTGGGGGCCAAGGCGGGTTGCCAGCATCCCAGGTGGTGCAGGCGCCCCGAGCCATCCCTCTGGGGATGCGGATCCAGCCCCAGGGCCAGCATCTCCCCAGCCCTTGGCTACTTGCAGGCATATGAGGGGGTGCTGCAGCTGGTGGAGGCCCGTGGACAGTACGAGGAGCTCTGCATCATCATGTGTGTCATCCCCGCCACCATCAGCAACAACGTGCCTGGCACCGACTTCAGCCTGGGCTCGGACACGGCTGTCAATGCAGCCATGGAGGTGAGAGGCAGGGCTGGGGGGGCAGCTCGCGGGCCTTCCCACTCAGCCAGCTCCCATTGTGTTTTGGGATGACATGGGAACGAACCAGCATCCTGCCCCAGGCTGCCAACATGGGTTTTCCTGGTGTGACCCCTGGTTTTCCTGGCGTAGAGTTGTGACCGCATCAAGCAGTCGGCCTCAGGCACCAAGCGCCGCGTCTTCATCGTGGAGACGATGGGAGGCTATTGCGGGTACCTGTCAACCGTCACTGGCATCGCAGTAGGCGCTGACGCTGCCTACGTCTACGAAGATCCCTTCACCATTCATGACCTGAAGGTGAGCAGGGCAGGAGCTGCTTTCTGGCAGCATCATTAAGGTAAAATAAGGAAAACTGGGGAAGGAAGGACTCTGGGACAGGGCAGGATTTGAAGGAGCATGGTGAAGACTCATGAAGCTGCTTGGTTGACATTGGTGACACTTGGGTCCAAACAAGAGGACCAGAGGGACCCAGGGTGGCTGCCAGCATCTTGCCATTCATCTTGCAGGCCAATGTGGAGCACTTGACTGACAAAATGAAGACGGACATCCAGAGAGGGCTGGTGCTGCGGTGAGTTGGGGACCCTCGGGGACACTCACTGAAAAACTCATCCCTGTGGCAGGGAGCAAGGCCAGAGCTGAGCCCTTACCGTGGCTGCAGAGGGTCCCTGGGCACAGCAGCGTTCGGCACAATGGGCACACGGCATCCTACCTGGGGATGCTGCAGTCGGCCAGGGGGACAGTCCTGCGCTGGATGCCTGTGCTGCCATCCCCACCCTGGCCCCGGGGCCTTGCTGGGGCTCTGGGCCTCAGGGACAACAAGCCAGCAAAATAAGGGTGTTGAGAGGAGCATGGAGGGACCCCTGGGGATGCCAGATTAAGGAGTAGCCCACTCACTCCCTTCCCTCTGCTCCCCCAGCAATGAGAAGTGTCATGAGCACTACACTACTGAGTTCCTCTACAACCTGTACTCCTCTGAGGGCAAAGGCATCTTTGACTGCAGGATTAATGTTCTGGGTCACCTCCAGCAGGTATGGGGGACAGGGTTACATGGGCCACCACTGTCCCCAAGAGCCAGGTGGGCTTGACATCACCATTTCTCTGTCCCCAGGGGGGAGCCCCGACCCCCTTTGACCGCAACTACGGGACCAAGCTGGGAGTGAAGGCGGTGCTGTGGATGTCAGAGAAGCTGCAGGAGGTCTACCGCAAGGGTGAGCCAAGGGCTGGGGACGGGGTCCCATGGACGGGTGGGGGGAAGATGGTGGTACTGTGCAGCCCATTCTGCTCCCAGCTCAGCCACTCATGCCACGACAAGGTTGCCATGGCCAGTTGTGTCCCCCTCCCAGGGCGCGTGTTTGCCAACTCGGGTGACTCTGCCTGCGTGATTGGGCTCAGGAAGAAGGTGGTGGCCTTCAGCCCTGTGACGGAGCTTAAGAAAGTCACTGATTTTGAGTAAGTCCCCATCCCCATAGCCCAGCCATTCACCAGGTTTCAGAGCAACCTTCCTGGGTTGTCCTCGGGTCCACTCTAGAGCTGTATCTTCCCCTGCACAGGCACAGGCTGCCCCAGGAGCAGTGGTGGCTGAACCTGCGGCTCATGCTGAAGATGCTTGCCAACTACCAGATCAGCCTGACCGAGTACATCTCGGGCAAGATGGAGCACGTCACTCGCCGCACACTCAGCATTGAGAAGGGCTTCTAGTCCCGGCAACCTGAGCTGTAGCTCCCCTCTGTGTCCACTCCATCCCCCCGTGCTGCTTGGAGAGCACTGGGTGCCCCCTGTTCTCAGTAGCCCTGTAGCTTTGCCATTGACCCCTTAAAGCGGGCAGAGCCTGGTCCCAGCTCCCAGAACAGCACAATCCAGCCCCAAATCACTGGCCCAGGGTCTGGTCCCTATGCAGATGCAGAAAAGAGATGTTGCTAGAGCCCAGCTGCACAGCCCAGACCCTTAATCTTCCCTTAATAGTTTATTCGTATTATTTAATGATGGGGTATCTTGATTCCTTATTTAGCGGTTTGACCGCCTGAGCCAACTGCTGCTTTTAGTTGCCTGCTCTGCATGCAGGAGGGGAGCCAAGGATGATGCAGTGCCATCCCAGAGCGGGTGGGGGCTGTGCCCAGGGGCTTTAGGCTCCATCTTCATGTGATGTTTGGCCAGTGTGGTGTCTCAAGGGCTCTGCAGATCACTGGTCCTGGCAAGCTCCTCTCTCTCCCAGCCACATTGCATGACGCTTGGCTGCGACCATCACCGTACAGCCCTGGGTGCTATGCCTGTCATCTCACCACTGCTCTGTGACCCCCCCAAATCTTCTACCATTCATGGTGCTGCTCTTCTCCTCTAGAGATAAAACCTACTGGAGCCAAAGCTGCCTTGCTGGAGAGTGATCATTGTGTGCCAATGGGGAGGAAGGGGGAGGATGGGGATGAGCAAAGGCAAATGGTCTGCCAGAGCTGGATTAAGCCAGGCCAGGATATTTCCCTGCTTTGTGCACCCTCAAAGCCTAGGAGAGTGGGAGTGCGGGTGGCCTCTCCCTGGCCAGGCCATGGTGGATGTGAGGTCAGCATCTCTCTGTGGGCAGACTTCACAATCACAGAGAAAAATTCCTTCTCCCTTGTTTTGGTTCCCGCCTTCAAAGAGAGCGCTGAAGTGATTTATCCAGGCAGCGTGTTCGTTTGTTACGGCCGTTTCTCAGGGTGGCTGCCAAGCGTGCCGGCTCCCGGGTGCAGCACTCGGGCTTGGCTGAGCTCCGCCACACTCAGCTGATGCCAGACGGCCGTGCACAGCCCCTTTCCCAGGCCACTTGCCTCCTGGGGCTTTCGGCTGACGGCTCTAGGCTCTGGGACATTGCCAGCATGAGCACAAATCATGGTCTTTTGGGTCAAACGTGCAGTTGTATTTTCCTCCCTGTGGAGCTGTCTCCAAGTGACAAGTCCCACTTGATTTCAGTGCTTTTCCCCTAGCTGGCCACGTTACTTGTTTTAGGCTCTGGCAGAAGATTATAATTACTGTATCTTCCCTGTCAGAGCAGGACACGCAGAGAAACAGCAGACCTTGCTGAATGAGGCAGCATCACTGCTACTCCTGGGCAATTACTTGCTCTGAGGACCCCAGGCAGAGACCTGACTGCTCCTCCAAGCATGGGCATGTGGGAAACCAGTTCTTCCACCATCCCGTGCGCCACTTTTGAGGAGCCTCAACCAGCTCCCAAGCAGGGCCTCCCATCAGCCACAGACCGACCCCTGTGCCACAGAGGTCTGGCACACCGGCCTCACCATCAACCTCCGAGAGTGCCCAGGGATTCTTTGAACACAAGTCCTGCTGGATCCACCCCTGTGGGCAGCTTCTGGTGTTTCCCACCCCCGCGAAATGTCTGCCCTTGCCACTTGATATCCCTGGCTGAGACGGGTCAGGGAGAAAGCTGGTCACACCGAAAAGCCCCACAGTTGTACCATAGCCCAGGTGGAGCCTCACGCCCAGGCGCAGCTGCCAGGCCCCGGGCATTCGGCTCCTCTCCAGAAGGCGTTTTCTCCAGCCTGGCACTCCCGGCAGCAGACAGAGCACGGCACGGGGCGCTGGCACGGCACAGCGGCACTCTAGCGCCATGTTTAGGGTGGGAACAGGGAATGGAGTGTCCCCACTCTCAGACCAGCTGCAGAGGGCTCACTGCAGTCCTAACCCCTCATTTTCACCCCAAAAAATAAAGCCTAGAGTGACAAATTCCTGGAGGGAGGCCGATAGGCATAGCCCCCGCATCCTCTGAGGGGCGAGCACCCGAAGGGGATGTGACAGCTGTGCACCCAGGTTCCCCAGCACATCCTGCTCCATCCCTGAAGAAAGGGCAGAGCAAAAAGCCACAAGCATCTTGCAGCAAAAGGCAGGCTGCAGGTCCCTGGAGTGAACAGGCATGAGCCAAAGGGGCCAGTCTCCCACCGCAGCTGCGCCAAGAGCGAGTGGGATGCTGCGGGGTCACCCTGCAAGAAGCGCTTTGGAGCACCAAGGGCAGCTCACCAGGCAGTGGGAGCACTGGTACCGGCCAAGTTATGATGAGCGCTGCACGTAGGCCACAAGTTCTGCCTGGGGATCGAAGTGGCCTCAGGCTACAACGATTGCTCCATTAACCAGCTTCACCACAGAGCCCGATGACAAACATGACACTTGCTTTGATCACTCTTCTCCCAGCAAAGCTGTGGGCTCCAGCACACCCAGATGACAGCTCTCCTGTTCCCCAACGTGGAAAGGCGCAGCTTCTGCCACCAAGCAGGCTGTTGAGACAGCCTGGGAGAGGAACTTGCCCTCAGCACAAGAGCAAGATGCAAACAAGATGACAGGAAAGTCTCTTGGGCCCTGGCTGTCAAGTGAAGTCTGGTGTATCATAAATCACACTAGCCACTTAAATGCAGCTGTTTAATGTAGAAGGCAAGAACTAGGCCATTTGAGGAGTTAAAGGCATCAACAATCTTCAGCCCTGTGCTAAGGGTCAAACTGCATCCCTTCCCCGCGGGGCCAAGTAAAGAAGCTTGTGGACACAGGGCTGTCACCATCCCTGAGGAGCGTTCCCTCCCAGCAGCATGACCTGGCACACAGCAGCTGGGGTAACTGTGCAGGAGAGTGGGGACGTGAAAAGGCCACGCTGCCCCGCGCAGCACCGGGGCCCGCAGCTGAGCAGCACAGAGGGCTTGAGAACCCTGTCTCTGGGGCCACCGTCCTGCCTGGGCAGGCTCTGCACCTCTGCATGAGCAAGCGAGCCTCACTCATCGTCTTTCACCTCCTGTGCTCTGCATGGACTTGGGGCTGCAAGGTTCCCAAATAGCCTTTGAAAAGCAGCCCTGCAGCAGCTCAATGCAGCATCAACCAGCACCGGAGGTGGGTGAGCCATTTCACTGGCCCAGTGAAGCGGGAAGGCGCAGGGGCCCAGAGCCCTCCTCCTGCGCCGCAGGGCTAACAATGCAAGCTGTGAACCAGACGTAATGGAGCAATGCCCGGAGTCAGTTGTTCTCACTATGTTGACTGAACCCCAGCCACAACTTATTTACACGTCCTAGAGAGATAACTCGTTTTATTTGGTGTGTCACATTTTAGTTCATATTTAATGTCTCTAGAAAATCTTAGTGAATGCAGCTTTTTCAGTTAAAGAGAAATGCCACCCCTGATGCCTGTGCAGACCAGGCAGTAAAGCTTGTCTTGTTTCCTCCTAACTGCAAAACAGACAGTAGCTTTTTACTCTGACGTTAAGTTTCCTTAAGCTGCTCTAATGCCTTCAGGGGCAAGTGGGGATGAGAGTACAGCTGAGCATTCAGGATCTGGGATAGAATAATTTCTGTCTCAACTAGGCTGCACTGAGCACTTTTTTGGGCCCACTGCTGCATGCGCTAATGAGGACTAGAAGTCAGGAGTTGAAGATAAGTAAGAATTTGACATTGACCTTCACAATTTGCACCAGACAATTCTTGATGATCGTTTCAGGCAGTGTCTCCCTGATGTACTTCACCAAAACAAATCTTTGCAGTAGAAACTGCCTTCAGATTCTGCTACACACAAACTGGCTGAGGGTTAGTCTGACAGGAAGCCACTGACGAGCAGTGATCTTTCTAGCTATCAGCAGGCTTTGCCATCCCGCTTCCATCACACAGCAGTGCCTCTCACTGCAGCTCACTTTTGCTTTGCTGATTTGCTTGCAGCTCCCATCAAACAGCCCCAGCGACACGAGATACAAACGTTAATGGAGCCTGCTATGCAAGCAGGAAAGCTCCCGAGAGCCAGGTCAGGTGCTGCCAGCCTCAGTGTAATGTGCACAGCCAGGGGCGATGGCAAGAGCTACATGGGCAGCCAGCAGCATCCTGTTCCAGCTGCTCTGCAAGAGAAGTACTGCAGGAAACACCAAGACTTTCGCTGCAGCCAGGCATACGTGGGCAGAACAGAACAGCACCGCGTGTCTGGGGCTGGCTGGTGCTCCAGGGCAGGCACTGTCACTCCTCCTGCAGCTCCTTCTTCTGAAAAGCCTGGAGCCTCCTCCCCACTGTCTGCTGGACAATCTCCAGACCCTCTGTGTCCAATTCCTTCATGAGAAGCAGGATGGCATTCAGGACATTGTTCTGTTGGGACAAAACACACACTGCTTTCTACAACCATGTTAATGCCAGCCCAGAAAACTACACTTGATTTTCAAAGAGGTGCTCTTTCTATGAACTCCACCACCACCATTAGCAGTTTGCAACTGCCACCTGAAGCTACAGGGACAGAACAACCAAGCCCTTGGGGCGAGCATGGGCAGAGACTGAATGTGAGGAGGCTAACTGGAATGCAGGACAAACTCGTCCGCCCAGTCCGCACAGACTGCCCACACTCCTCTGGCTCCTGGCTCCCCTCCCAACTGGCTTCTGTAAGGAAAGGCGTATTCCAGAGCAGCTGCCCTCTCTCTCCAGTGTGACCATGTACAGGATTGGAAACGATAGGAACCCTCTGATCTGCTGAATACAAAGCGCTGGTAGAATCACAAAAGCACAAGCTGGAAAGAACCCTTGAAGGTCCCCAGCCCAGCCTCCCACTGACACAGGACTACTGCCAACAGCAGACCATGGGCTGTCAAACCACATCTTGAAAAACTCCAGGGAGAGATTCTGCAGCCTCCCTAAGTAACTGTCCTTCTAAGGAAAATCTTTTTCCTAACATGCAACCTGAACCTTCCTAGCTGCAATCCGTGGCCATTTCCCCTTCTTTAACATTTTCTTTTCCCAAAGGTCAGGTAATACACCGCTGCCCAGCAATACACTCAAGTACGCTTAAAACATGAATGAAAGAGAGATCACAGGCAACCAATACCAAAATGAGGCAGAACGTGGTCTAGATCTCACTCTGACCTTCCTACACCAACTGAAGTGATGGCACAGAGCCCAGCAGGTGGCAACTAACAGCTGTACAGCCAAGATCCATGAGGTTACGGAGGAGACTGAAGAATCACCTAAGCTTTCAATTCAGCAGTCTCCTTTCTGCCAGGCAAAGTTTGCCAGCAACATTTGAGGCACTGCCCAAATACCATGTGCACAACCCCAGTGAAGGAACACACATGAGCTCGTGTGCAGTCAGATCGAGAGGACAAACCCCATCGGGCTTTCTTTACACTGCATGGCATCCTAAAGATGAAAAGCAATTTGGTCTTTAAAGATACTCACTCTCTTCTTTCGGTTGCAGTCTGTCTCTCGAGGTGAAAAGGAGGAAAACTTATCCCTGGGAACAGGCTTCATACCAAGCTCCTCTCGAATTTTGCTGAAGAAAGCGAGGAAGATCAAATGTTATTAGGACCAGCTGGGAGAACCTTACTCTGCCAGGCCAATCCTTTCTAATCATGGAAAACTGTGGAAGAAGTACCTAGCTGAAGGACCCAACGGACATCTATTCATTCACCACTGCCTACAGACCGCAACAGCTGGAGCAAGCATAAATCCCACATGAAAAGCCTCAAAGCTTTACAGTGTAAACAAGCACACTACAACAAGGAGTCTGCTTGCAGCTTCAACTGGGATGACAGATTCCCATGCCCAGTGCTAATTGGGACTACAGCCTGTGTAACACCACACCTGAACAACAGGTGCCATGTTGCTGACATGCGCCAAAGCGTGTCAGAAGCAGAGCTACGCAGGAACAGACTGGAGCTCACACTTCAGAGAGGATCCATCTCTGCTTGCACACGCAGCTGACGTGCTTAAGTACCCACCTACAGAAGAGCGTGTTTTGCAGATACAGAACCAGACCCACAAGTGCTATTAAACCAGCACAGCTCCACCACGGTAACTGGAACAACTGTAACCAGCAAGAGCTGCAGGTTTGGCCCATGGAGTATCAGGGTTGGCTGGCAGGGTCCTTTCAAGCTACATCCAAACTCATCCCAGAAATCCTAACATCTCACAAGCAAGACCTCACTTTGTCTCCTCCAGACTGAAGTTCAGCAGTTCACTCTCAGTCTCTGTTGTGGAGTCAGCAGCGCTGGATGCGGTGGACTCAGGGCAGCCGTTCTCCACTTTCCTCCTAGCTGGTGGGGCTGTGATCTCCTCACCATCAACCAGGGCCTGGGACAGTTCTTCCTCTGTCACAGCTGCAAAAGCCAAATTAAAAGCCTGTTGCAAGGAACTCCAGCAGCCCAAAAAGACTGCCTTTGTAACGGGGCAGGTACTGCTACTGCAGAGCTATACCACAGGGGTTTGATCCAAAAATTGTCCTTTGTACTGGCTTTCTGCCTCCATCCTCCTCCTGCAGTAAAACCCACATGGGAGAATGCTGGCAGTTGTCATCAGCCTCTCAAGTGAGAAAGATATTTGGGAGGGATGTAAACATGCTTTGCCGTTTCTGTTCTCTGGAGAAGGCTCTGAAAGCTACCAAATTACTTCTACCAGACAGAAGATCCAATTACAGAATCTCTGTTTTGCCACAGCAAAGGACAGATCTCCAAAACCCACTGATCAGTGGTACTGTCTCAGCTACAATGAGTCTCACTCAGTTATTGTTAACCCTGGCATTGCAGCTTAGGAGCAGTCGATGTCAGAGAGGGGATATTCAACCTCAAACAGATTGTGCCTGGCTGAGTATCACTACCATGTCAAGGTTAACGAGAGGAACCAACACCGCACCAGTTTCCAGCTCACGCTGCCCGTAGCTTAGGGCTGCTGGTTTACCCACAAACACCCACCTTGGTTATCAAGCTTCTGCAGGCTGGGTAGGTTACGCAGCACTGTCATTCGGTAGCGGTGAGGGTCTGACCCACAACAGGGATTTTCTGACAGCCACAGGACCCTCAGTCGGGGTAGGTTTTTGAGGTAGAAGAGCTCACTTAGGCTTGCAATGTTGTTCTTCCTCAGATAGAGTTCACTCAGATTCTGGCACTGATTCAGTGGTTCGAGGTCTGAGATGCCATTCACGCTGAAGAGAGATCATGGGATCAGAGCCCAGCAAGCCTATCCCTCCCTTACTGTACAGGTCAGGGGGGGAGCACAGCCCCTGTAGCACAGTGGCTTTCCAGCTCCCTTTCCTGCAACAGGTTCACTGAGGAGTGAACCCTGACACAGAAGAGCAAGGGGCAACCAGGGGCCTGTGGCTTTGCACAGAAGAAAAATAGAGCATTTAATCTTTTTAAACAGTGGAAAGAATTAAAAAAGCAGGCTCTCTGCTGCAGAAGAATCACAGCCTCTGTTTCCCCTAAACACCCATCACACTTGTACCCTTTTCTGTGGCAGTTCCTCAGACTCACTGAATGAGAACCCATTTAAGGTTTCCAAGCTCAAAAGCCAAATCTGCAGGAGAGCATTGACTCTGCAGGATCCCCAGGGCTGGTGAAGGACAGGTGTGTTGGAGGGAGGCTGGCAGATATATCAATATTTCAACAAGTGTTCTGAAAACCAGGCCCATACAGAGGCTTAGAAGATCCCATCTAAACTACTGAGTATGACCTAGGGAGCAACAATCCTAACAAGTTTTAACACCTCTCAGAACCAGGATTATTTTCTTCAGTAGCAAAGAGAAAGGTGCAGAGGAACTAGCAGAAGAATTACTACTGCATCTCTGCCGCTTGAGAAATTTGGCATGGAGATCCAGGCAGATCAGACACACAGCCACAGAAAGGTAGTAAGAAACTAAGGGCCAAGCCACAGCCCCACAAGAAAGGCAATTTCCCCCGCCCTCTCCAAGGCTGGCACGCTGACATTCACCTGAATGTGATCACCTCGATGTTGGGCAAATCCCGACATATTGATATCTGGGCAGGAAGAGACAGAAACAAGAAGTTGGCACTCCCAGGAAAAAAAAAAAAAAAAAAAAAAAAAAAAAAAAAAAAAAAA
>JANVCC010000030.1:9819177-9853054 GCA_025345505.1 Todiramphus chloris collaris
AGGGGCGGAACTCGCCGGCCGCCCAGGCTCCTCCCGGCCGGGGCGGGCCGGGCCGGGCCGGGCTGTGCCACCGCAGCTCCCGGGAGCATTGCCCAGCTGTCCCCGCCCCGGCCTTACCCCCGCGGGCCGGCGGGCGGGCGGGGGCAGCGATGGGGACTGGCTGTGGCCGTCCGGCCCTCGCAGCGTCCTGCTCGGGGTCTTCCCTCCCTGGATTTAGCTGTCTCATCTGGGCTGGGGGCCCTGCAGCCCCCCCGAGCTGCAGTTTTATTAAATTACTGCATATTTACGCATGTATTTTATTATTCATCACATCTTATTAGAGAATGTTTTGTACATACAACAACACCTTTATGGCCATATATTTATATCTTAACTATACACACAAGCATATACCCCTATAGCTACATATATATGAAGTGTGCATAAAATCTCTTTTTACATATTTCTACACCACATTCTATATTAATATATAGAAACACAGGTAGCAGTGCTGACTGCACCTGCACCAAGAGCTCCAAAGCCAGTCCTCCTCCATTATATTTTGGAGTAAAATTTCTGTGATGTGCCTGCATTTTGTATCTTCAGGGCTTAACGTGCAGCTCCGGTGGTTGTATGGGGACAGCTGAAATGCAAAGTCTGGAGAACCATTCTGGTGAGCACAGACTTGCAGCCCAAAATAACAGATTAACCTGAACAGAGTATCCCAATGTCCTTCTGCATGTTTCTCTCTTACTCAGCAACAGAAACAACTGTGGGATGGAGGCTGGTGGTTATTTTGTTGTTTATGCTGGTGTTTCTTGGGTAACCGAGGGGCTGAGAGATGCATTTGTTTGGATCAATAGCCATGCCCTTTTCAGGAAAAAAAGTGGGATAAATGGGTTAGGCAGATCATGCCTCTGCATTTTCTTCTTTCTATCTCTCAACACCGGGCTGCTGTCACAGCCATGGATAGATGGATGGATGGATGGACAGATGGATGGATAGATAGATAGACAGATAGATAGATCAATCAATCTGGGAGGTCAGAGTGCAGGTGTTGTCCTGAGGTTTTTAGAGGTGGATATACAAGCATTTAGAGGCAATTGAAGCAAATTTTGGAGTTGGTGACTTCTCTGTGGGCAGCTGTTTACAGGCCAGCTGGTGTGAGGTGGCTGCTGAGACACAGGATTCAGATGCTTAGGCCAAATTTTGGTGAAGGCAGCTGCAGGATCCAAATCCTCAGCACCACGGGAGGAACAGCAATGTACATGGCTTTGAGGTACTTCTGTTGTCCAAATCCCAGGCTGTTTCACTTCCAGTGGAATATGGAAACACCTGAGTACACTCTCAACTGCCCAGCACTCTTCTGTAGCCCAGAAGCTGTCATCTCTCCCAAAGCACCATACTATCTAGAAAGAGCTGATAAATGGGGTAGAAGCAGGATGAATTTGGAAGAAGCACTCTGAGAACTATTTTATCCTCCTGATATTACCAGAGAGATGGTCAGCCTTCCTGGACATGGGTTCTGCTCCCTGCCTTCCTGTGTAGTGTGTGGCAGGGAAGGGTGAGCACGCCTTTGGGGCAGCCCCTGGGGTGTTCTCCAGAAAGCCCCTCTTGTTTGAAATGGCTCAGCAGTCATCTCTGGGCAGCAAGCTGTTCCTGTAAATGCTCCAGTCTAACTTAGTGTCACGTCAAACTTGACCATACTGTGGTTCACAGGATGCTCTGCTCATGGCCATGGCAGCCCTCCAGCAGCTATTCCACGCACAAGACGTTCCCTCTGTGCAACTGTCACTGCTCTGGCTCAGCAGCACTGGGTGGGATTATCATTTAGATGGTGTCAGGAAATGCCATGGTTTGGTAAGAGCTAATAAAAACGGAAATCTTGTTCTCATGGAGTATACAGGCATGTCACCATATGTAGGCTCTGTCAGAGGTTCAATCTTCTCTCTTTTTTCTGACAGGAAAGCTGCTGCTACCTACAATCACTACCTGCAGATATTTTCCCATTTGATCACAGCAGCACTAGGACTGTTTCACTGGAATGCTGCATGGACACCACGGCAAATGCTCCTGAAACCATCTTGGGACATCACATGGCTCTAGTGATCTGGCCAGGATGAGGGATCTCATGACAGTCAAGACCCACCTGACCCAACAGATGGCCATCCACAGTAAAAGGAAATCAAAAAGGGCCACTTCATTAAACATTAGCTTAAAATTACAACCCTATCACATCAAGCTAAAACATAGAAAGCATTACACTGAGATCTTGCAAGTTATTTATATGTCAAATTGCTCTATTACTAAAAGCCAGTCTTAAGGGAGCAGTTTGCTGCTCTCATAGCCAATTGCATAGAACAGGTATTCAATTTACTGTGCAGACTACAAAATCAAGAGTGAAGAGGCAAAGTCCAGCAGATAGAGGAAGACTTCTTTCTTCAGACTTCTTCACTCCTGTGCAGGACCTCTGCCAGCATTTCTTTCCTTTGTTTTATGCGCTGTCGTTATACCGAGATAGAAATGGCACAGCAGCATCACTCATCTGTTGCAGTCCAATTTCCACTGCTCACAGTGCTCTGCAGAGACTGTTAATATCAGCTGCTTTTGTCAATAGTACATGTCATATGAATACATTTACATGGGAATCGGGATCCTGCTGATTTGCTCATAATCAAGGTAAAACGCTAGGCTGCTTTCTGCAGAGGAGCAGTGCTCGGAGATTCAGAGGAAGGAGCCTGAAGGGATCACGATGATGGATCCCTCCCTTATAAAGAGACTAAAAAACATGCAAAAAAGGGCAGAATATTAGACTCAAGGTGGGTCAGAAAGCTCTTTTTTTGCCTTCCTCCTTTCTATAGATAAAACCTCTCAGAATTATTGAAGCAGAGCGAAGGAAGCCAGAACACAGCAGGAGCTCGAGAGAACAGACTGCTGGCAACTTACTGCAAGGGGGGGGAATAAAATGGCAGGTATCAGGGAAGACAGAAAAGGCAAAGAGGCAGAGAAATCCTTCAGAAGGGCTTACTGATCATCGCAGGCATGGGTGGTTTACAGCACCAGCACTATAGCCACACGTAACACTTGAGATTTTGAAGTCACCACATAGTGGCAAATCTGTCGGGTTTTGAAATTACATTTTAAAAAGATCTGGAGAAGAGCACAAGAAGGTACAAGGAGGTAAAGGGAGTTTAACCAGCACTGTCTTCTCCACTCAATTCTTGACACCACCACTTTGCAGGGAAAGTGTCCCTTGCAGCCCAGTTGCTTTACCTCTCAATCCCACCCCTTCCTCACAGACCCTATGTCATGGGAGAACAAACATTAAGTGAATGTTAAAGATTAAGAACAAAGAGTAAGTGAAAAGTCCTGAGTAGAAAACACACATTAGTGGCAAGGAGCTGCAGTAATAGCTCCCAAAACAACACTTGCACTCTGTCCAGTAGCAGGAATTAGATATAATCCCCCAGATTGATCCTGAGTGTAGCAGACTGGGCTGCTCTTACTGCTTCAGAATCATGTCTTGGTGGTAACCTTTCAGCTGGGCAAAGTACTAAAGTCCGTCCATAGGTCCCACTGCTGCTGCAGAAAGGTGGACTCAGCATCTAATATGCTTGATATGCTTTTATCAGTATCTTTCTGCTCGTGACCAGCTATCAAAGTGGTGTATTACATACTGGGCAGATTACAAACGCAATAGCTCTCGTAAAACACGTCAAAAAATGAAAGGCTTTTATCCTGTGCTGTTTAAGGCTGCTGAGCAAGAATGATGAACTGCCTGTGGTCAGCTTTGAATGACTAACAGATAGCATATGTAATTCAAGTGAAGGAAAAATCCACCCCCATGAGTAACGCAAGATGGGTAAAATTTATTATTTTGACAAATAGATCTTTACGATGTAAAAGGCAAATAACAATGCTCACTCGGGGGTTGCTAATTCTTTGGAATTTGCTCACTGAATTGCAGCCTGAGAAAAAATCCACACTTTTGCAAGTTAGGAAAAGATTCTTGTTTCAGCAGCGCACTCTGATTTCAACACGTCTAGAGCTGCAGAGCCAACCTGACAGCTCCCTCCTTACCCTCTGCCTCTTCTTGCCGCCGCACCGCCCTGCACAGCACGCCAACATGCTTACTAGAGCACACAGAAACCACATTAGGGAGTGAGCCAGTTCAAAAACAATTAGTGAACTGGTATTAGACGGCTCTGCTGCCAAGGGTGACAGTCCAGTTTCTCAAATAGCTTTTCAGTAGCAGTGAGGGTGTGAGCTCCCACCACCATCTCCCTGCGCCCCTTCTTCCTGGCTGAGTGCTGCCCAGAACTGTGCCAGACCAAGCACTCGTGCAGATCTTCACCAGAAGGGGATCAGAGAACTGATCCTGCTAAGAATAACCATTTTCCCTGAGCACTGGCTCATCTTGCTACTGAAAGAGCAGCTGTAAATGAGCACAGAAAGGATCAGCAGTGCTTGAACCCAAGCCATTTTGAACTATGCTCTGAAACTACAGTGCATGACCTGACCTGTTTGTAGATTTGGAGGCCTCTCTTCTGAGGAATGAGTTGCACCTAAAGATGATGTAGCTATTTTAACTGCTGTGCTGGTTTTGACTGGGACAGAGTATATTTTTTCGTAGTAACTTGTATGGGACTATGTTTTTTGACTATGTTAGTGCCTTATTCTGCAGCGACTGTTGTGGGCAGAGATTTGGCTTTTACAGTCACAGGGCCCTCTCTGAGCTTAGCTTTATATAGACCAAAGCTGGAAAACAAACGGCCATTAAAGTTCCCACAACAAAAGGGAACCAAAGGAGATTCCCTGTAGAGTCAAGGAATTCAGTCAAAATTCTCTGCCATGCCACATTTGGGTGTGTTACAGTTTCTAAAGACAACCCAGAACTTTGATGTCATGCGCCTGAATATCAGCCAGTTTGACAGCTCATGTCAGATGTCTCTCCCTGCCCCTTGAGTACAGGATGCTCTTTCTCCCCCTTCTGTTGCAAGCAGCATATAGGGAAAGCTAATTTTTCTGAGCTTGCATTCTCAGGGATTCAATAAACACGGTGATGCTTGCTGTGATTACTTCCTTCTACCCTTGCTTGTGTCTGTACAGCTCAGTGTATCACTAACTGTGCTGTTAACACCAGCAGAGCACTGAGATGAAATCATTGAAAAGTGTCATTAAAAAAAGCTGTGGTATTTTTAAAACAGCAAAAGCTGCAAAAAAAACCTGTTCAACTCCCTCTTTGGTTGATAAATTCATCTTTGAATGATGAATTTGGGAGGAAGGCAGCCAAGCAGCCTCCAGCTTGCCTCTTCTTGTGAGTGCCAAAGGTAATGGAAATGGAGCTGGAGTTCCCCCTGGGTGTTTCAGGAGTCCTCACCTGGAAATCTGCAGCACTGGAGCAGCTCACCATACAGCAGAGCTCCATGACATTTAAAGCTGTTAGTCAAATTGCTGTCTTCACTTTGCAGTTTGCCATCAGCCTGCTGTCTGGCATTTTCAGTTTTACTGCAAGCACGTTGCTGCCTTCTCTGAAACCTGCGTGGCAAATGGCTCTGGGAATAACCTTGGCAGCAAAAAGTCCACGATTGAAAGTGGCACTGAGCTGCTCAGCTCTCTGCCTGGCTGCCTGTTTAACAGCACAGTGCAGATGTGCGCAGAGCATTATCTCAGCTCGTGCTAGACCAAAACCGCATTTGAATGAAGAAAAATAGCATCTTCTGGCATGTCAGATGACTACGGGAGCAGGCATGGAGTAGGACCGCGTCCTTCATCGGCAGCATGCAGCACAACCAGCGCACTGGGGTGGGCCGACTGGGTGTGATGACTCCCATCTATCTCCAGACCTCAGCCCTTGTGCAGTGCTACAGTTTCAAGAGCACTGAGTATTTTGCTCAAACTGAAAGGCCGTATTTTCAGTCACGGCAACCCCGCTCCCTTTGGGTGTCCTTTCACTCGTGTTCCTTGTCTTGCCGGGGTGACGTAAACCAAACGTGACAACAGTCAAGTGTCAGCCGGAGCGCCCGCGATGGAGAAGAGGTGTCGCTGCCGGCAGACGCCCGCGGTACGTGCTGGGTGAAGGAACAACTCGAGGACCGCGCAAAACCGAGTGTTCGGTGGGGCTGTGCTGCCCTCGCGCGGGCACGCCAGAAATAGCGCGCTCGCCGAGCCCGACGCCCACTAGCGCTTCAGAACTCTCGGGCATCTCCTCCAGGGCGGCCCCTTGCCACGGATCGCCGAGACGCTCTCTCGCCGCGGGGGGAAGAAGGGATGGTGGCCTTAGCCTCGGCCTCCCGCGCTGGGAGGGCGGGACCCTCTCCGCCCAGCACCGGAGCTGGCTCTGGAAGGGTCGCGGCTCAGGCTGTGACCCGCGGGACCGAGCGGCTCCTGAGCACGAGGGGGTGTGGAGCAGGGCCCCGACCACCGGCGCCGGCAGCGGGGCGCGAGACCCCACCTGCCGGGCGGGGGGAGGCGGGGCCTGGTGCCCCGCGGCCGGCAGCGCGGAGGCGGGGCGCGGCGCGAGCGCGTCGGTGGCGTCACTTCCTCTGCGGAGAGCGCTGGCGCCAGGGGCGGTCGGGTCTGGTCGGCGCGGCGGTGGCGGGGAGCGGTGCGGCGGGACGATGAGCGACAGCGGGGAGCAGAACTACGGCGAGCGGGTAATACATGAAGCCTGAGTGCGCTGCCCGGCAGTCCCCGTTCTCTCCTCCTTCCCCCCCCCCCCCCCCCCCCCCCTCCGGACGGCGGCGTCTGCCCCCGTGTCCCCGCCGCCCCGCGGCCTGGTCGGAACGGGTGGCGGAGCCGCCGCGAGAGGGGCAGCCGCGGCACGGCGGGTGAGGAGGCCCCGTCGGACGCGCGGGAGGCCCGGCGGGGCCGGGGGCTTGTCAGGGGAAGATGGCGGCTGGCCCGGCCGGGAAGGCGGTGTGTGCGCGCGGCGGGGACGCTCTAGCTGCCCGCCCGCCAGCGCACTCCATGGTGAGTCTGCCCGGCGCCATCTTGGGCTGGAGGCCGGTCGCGCTGAAGAGGGACAAAATGGCCGAGGGCGGCGGGGCTGCGCGTCTCGGGCCCAGCCGCTGCGCCCCCGCCGGCGCGTCTCCGCTCGGCGCATTTGCCGCGTCCTTGTGCCGGGCGTGGTGGGGCACGGACTTCGGCGGGGCCGGGCGGCCGCTGCCAGGTCGCCCTGGGGAGCGGCGGGCGGGCAGGGGGCGACCGAGTCCGCTCCGCCGTGCCACCCGCAGGAGGCTTGGGGTGCGCGGCCCCTCCGGCACCTCGGAGCTCGCAGCCGGGCTGCGGCGGCCTCGGCTGGTGCCTTCTCCATTCCCCAGCCCTCTTCGTTAACGTCTGTGTAGGGAAGGAAAATCCGAGCCAGTAGTAGGGTGAGCCTTTGTTCTGCTCTCTCCAAAGATGCATTGCGATTCCTTTTCCGTGAATTACTTCCTGAATTAAGCTCTGATTTGCTGCTTCTTGCGCTTGCTTGTGAAATATTAACTTTGCTTCTTTGCTTCTTTCTACAACTATATCGTTGTAGCCTCGCATCCATGTGGCTTGGTCTCTTAATTGAAACGTGATTGCAGTAGTAGAAGGGCTAAAGCTCAACCTGAACACCTGCAGCACTGTTCCTTGTTTCGTGAAACCTGCAGTAGGTGTTCTCTTAAACTGCATAGTACTGCTAGATGTTACCGTCTGGATGGAATTGTACTAATATTGCATCAGATGACTTGCAAAGCTTCATGTTTATAATGTATATCTGCAATACAGATTATCTGTAGCTGTCTTTTCTTCAGTGAATCAGTCTTTTTCCTTTGAGGTCTTCTTAATTTGTACTGCAACAGACTGGTGCAGTGCAGAGGTCAGTACTGTGTTTTGGGGTCTTTTTTTTTCAGCATCATTCTATAACTTCTTAACTTACTGCAGTGTCAGAGTATGGAGGTGATAAGTTTAGATTTTAAACCTTCACTGGAAGTGTCAAAACCAAAAAATGCAGAGAAATTACAAAATTACAGTGTCTTTCTTTGAATATGGCCTGTTCTGATTTAGATTCACTACAGTGAGCTTCAGTAGTGTGAATGTTTCTACTTCAAGGTAGGTTAGAAAAACTTAGTCTTCCAGAAAGCTGAAAAAACTGGAAATGAATGCTGAAAGATAGGAATTAAAGAATAGACTCATTTCATTGATGTCTTCTGTCACTCTTACAACTGGTATATTTTTAGTAAGGAAGTAGTACTTCTGTCTAACTCAAGGTGGATTTTTGTGTGTTAGGGGTTTTTTTTAAAGTTGATTTTATTGTTATTGAGCAAGTCAGTCTGAGAACCACTTTTAAGATTGTAGCTTAACGTGACAGTTATTCTGATTGAAAATACAATGCAGGTTGTGTGGAAGTGTTAAAATCCTTAGAGCAAAGTCTTTGTGTAGGCTGCAGTAAGACAGCAGCAACTGCTGTTCCACACATGTTTGGTTTTTTTAATCTATATTTCTATTAAAAAAAAATACATAAATCATGTGCGGGCAGTCTTCACCAAGGATTAAAATTAGTTTTTCTGATCTTTTGTGAATTGTAAATAGGTGAGTTGTGTTCAGTGTACACGTGTGTAAAACAAAAAGATAAAACCATAGAGTTGCAAGCCTGTTCTTACAGACTAGTTCAGAGAGTGGCATTTCTGTTGCTGTTCCTGGTGGCTTTTATGATAGTTTTTGTTTGCTTAAGGCTTAAATTTTATGTAGTCAATGGCTTTCTACTTTTTCAAGCTAGAAGCACCAAAGTCTCTGCAGAATAGAAACTGTTTGGATAAATAATGTAGGATATGACTTTACAACTGTCTGTTAAGCTGTTCCAAAGCCATGCTGCCAACAAGAATTATGCTCCTGAAAATGTGTTCCTGCTTTCTCCCTTGTTCTGGTGTTTGTGTAGTCAGTCAGATCTGGGAATGAAATCAGCTAAATTTTTTTTTTTTTTTTTTTTTCCCCTGATGCCTTTCCAGCTGGGTTGGTTTGCAGGCTTGACTTGATTGTGTAGCTATGCGTCCTAAAGTCAACGCTGCGGATGAAGAAAAAATACCAGGTGCTTTCACAAGTAATGGGACTTGCTATTTCAGCAGCAACACAAATTCAAACTGGACAGTTTGAAAAGAAGAAGAAAAAAACCCAACAAAACTCCGACTCGGAATTCTCTTTCACAGTTTACACTCTAGTGATATTAAACTCTAGAAACATTTAAGTGAAGAGTTAAAATTATTAACTGCTACCAATACTTCAGATACCATCGGTATGCTTTAATAATTGTTGCATTTTTCCAAGTCACTTTTTTGTTTTGTTTTCATTCATTGAATTGTGCTCAGTGAAGCGTATGTGATTCAGGTATGGAAGAGTTGGAACGAAGGCTAGTTAAAGGGAAAATTAGTCTCATCTTGTGTAGTGATAGTGGTGACGGTGTGAGATCAGAAACTGTAACGTAGTCAGGGGTTTGTTAGTTTTTCTGTCAGCAACTTTAATGGTATAAATGTTCCATTTATAGATCTACTTTACAAGGTACTTAAACATTTTCAGAAATGTTGATTTTATTACTAAGTTGTGGAAGAAGGTCGAAGCAGTTTGAGAAGGTTATTAAAAATCTTATAGTTTGATGCTGTGTCTTCCTCCTTCACGAGCTGGAACTTGATCTGACTTCTTTGTGGGCTGATTTCTGACCCTTAAGCTGTCAGAAAATAGTTTGCTTTTTACTGATGAATTAGTTTCCTGACATTTTGGTGCACTGAATGTCAGCCCACAAGGTCAGTGTGAGTGTTACAGGTGGTGGGAGGAAGCTGGGCTTCATACTAGTGATCTAGCAGCTTGATTTTTTCAAAAAACATTCTTGTCTATTTTTTTTTTCTACCTACCTTCCCCCCCACCCCCCCCGGAGTTTGGAAACTTGGTTGTTTTGCTTTTCCTCTGAGTGTATTCCCAGGCCCCGCCCCCCAGCAGTGATCTGATGATCATGTGCATGGGGGAAAAGGGCAAAAGCTGTTATTGTTCTGTTGGATCAGCAGCTAAATTAGTAGTAGAGAGGTTGAAGGAATGTTAAGTTAGCGCAATTACATCTTGAATAAATCTGACTGCAGATTTGAGGTGTAATGTGAGGCTGCACCTTTCCTTAGGAGAGGAAGTGGAAGCATATGTTTATAGGTATTTAGAATTTTTAAAAATACTAATAATTTTATTTGCCTGTATCTTGCACTAAGTAAAATCTAACACATTCTTGTGAGAATAAATGGGATCTCAGAAGTGCGAAGGACACACGGTCTTCATTTATATACCTTGCAGCTGCTTCTGTCAATGGAAACCTTTTCTGTCTCTGCCCCCAGAATCCTGCTATTGTGACATTCCTTGCTTATAGAGCAGATGGCTGTAATGTGTCTTTGAGTGTGCTTAGAGATGTTAAGCCTGGACTTCAGGACTTCCACCTGAATTCCAGTAATACCTGATGAACGGGAAGAATTGTTGATAAAAGATCAAGGGATCTGGTGGTTAGGTCTCAAGGTTAGAAAAAAGTGTTTGTTTTTAGCAAACACCAGTCTTGATCTGCTTAGCAGCAGTGTTTGAATATAGGTAGGATAAGGAAGATTGTTTTTTCTCTCTCCTTCCACATTTCATGACAGGAGCCTACTTGGGCATTTTTAAAAAACTTTAAATTCACACAGCCAAAGAGCAAAAAGTAGAAAAAGAACAAAATCAGGCAGTAGAAACTCTCCAATTTAAATGAGCTGTGGGAGTGGCTTGTGTAAACCCTCAGTGGTTGTCAGTATAGTATAGGCCATAAGTTCAGTTCGGAGTGCTGCAAGCTCCTGGTGCTTAAAATTTGGGGTAGGGAGGCTTCCTGGGGTTTGGGGTGGGGAGGGAAGGGTAACAACGTTAAAATTTTAAGGGTTATGGCCAGCCTTAGTAATGTCCAGAGCAGGAGAGGTGCAACGAATTCCTTTGAGTCTGGGAGTAATAAAGAAGTGGCATGATCCTGTAAAATGTAGTAGATTGAAGTGTTTCTCAGAAGGATAGTCTGAAAACAACATGTGTAGGCTTAAAACCTGGTAAATGTTGTAAAGTCCAAAGGAGATTAATTTTCTGATTTTAGATATATAGTTGTCTTAATGGTTTGTTTCTTCTCAGACCCTCAGTGTCCAGTTTCTACATCAATCTTAATACAGCAAAGATTATCCAAAAAAAAACCCTATATCAAATAGATGAAGACATTGGTCATTTGCTTGTGCTAATACCATTTCTCTACTGATTTCTTCAAAGCTCATTAGCTTCTAAAAAACCTAAAAGGGCTCTAGGGTATGTATATGGGCAAGATTCTTCCTGCTGCTTCTCTCCCACTGTGGGTTTCTTGTGTCTTGTTCAGCATCAGACCACCTGTGTTTGGACACAGCTCCTTCTGTCTAACCTGAATCTGTCAAGAGAACTAGCTTTTGTGAACGGAAGTATTTTTCCTCAAATAAGAGCCTTAGTTTTGGTGTTTGGCCCTTCTTCAATCTTGTCTTGTCAAACTCTTCTAAAAAGAGTTGAAAACTTCTCATGGCTAAATTAATACATTAACACAAGTCATCTCCATGGATTCTTCTCATTTGATGATAGTAATGGGTTTAGGTTAAATTTCTTCGTACCTTAAATTAGTTCTTAAAGTTTGCACTGCCCTTTGCAGCATTAGTATATGAGGTAGCTGTAGTTTAGAAAACCTTTATAAACATTTTAGTAGAAGAATATGACCTTGACCAACTTCGTTATTTCTGTTGCTCTTGGATTAAAGCTGCTTTATCCTGCAAGTTGTGTTTCTTCTGTTCCCCCTCTCTCCCTGTATTGCATCCTAGGCAATTGCAAATAGCTAAACTTTATTTTAAGTTGTACGGAACTGGTTTAAGCACAATTAAGTTTTCAATTGGTAGATGAATTTGTAACGCGCAGTACGGAATGCCCATTAGGTTGAGTGTTCAGGTTTAGGAGATGTTACAAAGAGAAAAGCGATTTTTGAGAAAAATCTGGTACTCCAGTGTTGTTAGTGAGAGTTCTTGATCAGGATTGATGCAATTAAAATTGTTTTCAGGAAAAAAAAAATAGAATTCTGGTGATGAATTTTAAATTTTCTCTAATCTTGAAATAAAGAATACCTCCTAGTGTGTTTAAGCTATGTGGTTGAAGTTAAGCATTATATTAAAAATATTTCTATATAAAAGTTGAAAATTATAATTAGGCTATGTCATTACCAAAGAGGATTTTGAGTAAATAATAGAGTAGGTGGGATATTGTTTCAGAACAGTGTATGAGTGTGTTGTACAGAACTGCATTTTTGGCCAGTGGAAAATTAAGGTTTATTTGGAAGCATGACACCTGTATATGTGTAGGCAATGTAGGTGTGAGTGTGCTCATGAACCTTCAGACTAGGCCTTCTAAACTGCAAGAAGCCTCCCAAAAAGCAGTATAATTGTAGATAATCGAAAGACCAATGGCATTGTGCTTTCTGCATTCAAAAAGCACATCAAGTTTGCTGTCTCTGGCCGCAGTAGGGACCTTGCTTAAGTCACTTCTTGTTGATTTTGTCTTAAGTATGTGGCTGACAGTGCAAAAGTATTCCGAGTTTACTAATGCTAGTTGCCTAATTGTTAGTAGGTATTCAGTTAATCCACTGTGCATTTGCTATTAAACCTAGGCCTAAATAGCAAATCCAGTTCCTTAGTAGTAAGTTAAACTGAATTGCCTGAATCTGTTTATAAAATAGCAGGGCATTTGGTAGTTTCCATTCTTGAACTGCATATATAGTAAAAGTGCACAAAACATTTTTTTTCTAGTTTCAGTTTTGGCACTAGATTTTATCCTGGAGTTTTTAAATATTCTTCATCCTGTTCTTTTTCTATTAAGGTTAATGTTGAAGAAGGAAAATGCGGAAGTCGCCATTTGACAAGTTTTATAAATGAGAATTATTTGAAGCTCAGGAATAAGTGAAGCTGAAATTTGAAAAAAAAGAAAGTGAATGCATGCTAATTATCAGACCAGAAGTCCCACTTGTAGAATATTGAGCAATTTGTGTGAAGTGGGGAAGATGAAAGAAGTCAGAATTTGAAACGGAAGAATGAAGAAAAGGAATAAAAATGAAGTTAAGATAAGAAGTAATCTGGAATCTGAAAGCACTACGCTAAGTAATTACTAGTCTGTTTATGTGTCCCTGTATATTTTGCTAAACATGCATGCATTATCTGTTTAATAGCAAAAGTATATGCAGGGTAAAGAAGTGTCTACCAGGGAAAAAAAAATAAGAAAAAAAAAAAAATCTTCTTAAAAATCTAGGCAGTTCTAATGCCAACTGCCCGGACACATAGATATGAATTTTTACCATTTATTTCACTGGAGCTTGTTTACAGACCTTAGGTAAACGAGAAATTGTGTACAAATTAGGCTTTCAATATCTGCGTGCAGGAATCCCGTTCTGCTTCCAGAAGCGGAAGTGCTCATGGGTCTGGCAAGTCGGGGAGGCACACCCCTGCAAGATCTCGATCTAAGGAGGATTCCAGGCGTTCCAGGTCAAAATCTAGATCCAGGTCTGAATCCAGGTGAGTTTACTTCTTTTACCTCTTCCTCCTCTTTACAATTGTGTCAGAGGTGAACTGAAATCCAGTCTGGCCTGGTCCTGTTTCCAGAGATAACAGGTGATGTGTGCATGTGGAATCTAGAGGGGCATGTGTGATTTCAGGGTTTGAGAAGCTGAACTATGAAGTTCTTTTTGAAGCTCTTTTTGAAGCTTTCTCTAACAGGTAGTTGGCTATTGAGGCTTTTATCTCTGATGATAGTTTGGAGGTGGCCTGCCTTTTAAGTCTTAGAAAAAGGCTAGTTTCTGAGCGTGAAGCATTAGGAACTCTAGATCTTAGTTTTTTCTGTTTATTAAAAGAAAGAAGTGCATCAGTGGATTTTCCGTTTTAGTTCATGTTAACGTCTTACATTTCTCACTGGAAGGGATGTTTTTTTCTGGAGTAGTTAAGGGTATATTCTATGGAAAAAGTGTTAGCGATAAATAAGAATTTCAACATACTTGTGTCTGGCTTTTTAAATATATATTTTAACTTTAAAGCTCTCCAGCCTGTTAAATTTTTAAGGTTAGACAGCTTCCCAAGCTCTCTAAAGAAGCTGTGGAGAAAGTCGCTTGCTTATTGTATTTGTTACATGGCAATGCAGATGTGCCTTATGAAAATGCCATTTTGCACTGTATTATCCTTTTAATCATCTGCCAAACAAGTTGTGCACAGTGACAGAATCAATCTTAACTGTTCAGATAAGTAACTGAGACATGAAATAGCTGAAAGACATTGGCTTTAGCAGGTGTGCCATGTAAGATGTACATATTTAATGGTGCACAGGCAACAATCTGTAAATGGATGAATGATGGTATTTTCTTAAGAGTCTAGATAATTGAGTGCTGAATACAGAAGTGTTGATAGTTCCTTTCCTTGTTTGTAAGCATTCAGGTTAAAAAACATGGATTTCAGTAACGGGGTTTCCAGTTGAGCTGTTGACAATATACTTAATGTGTATATGCAGTGAATTAGGCTTCCTGGAGCCTGGGGGTCAGGCTGGAGGAAGCATGACGACTCTGGAAGACATGCTATTGGCAATCACTCTTGATGGAAAATACTGTCAGCTACTGTGTTCAGTTCTTGCAAGATCAAAGTGATAGGTTTGAAAGGCTTGTAAGAAGGAAAATAAATGGGAAGTTTTGACAACAGAGTCGGCTTGTCTTTTCTGTGTGCTCAGACACTGTCAGAAGTGTGAAATTATGCAATTTGCAATCCCTGTAATGCAAAAGCAAATACGTCCAATTAAATTAATAAATACTTGGTAGAGTAATATTGCTTTAGGTTGCATGAAATTAGAGTGACCTGGAATTATTAGTAGTGAGAGATTCGTAGGCAGAGTCAGCTTTGGGCTCAGACCATGCTCTTAGAGCTTTATCCAGTTGGGTTTTGAAAACCTCTGAGCACAGAGACAGCAAAACACCTTTGGGGAACTGTTTAATTTTAAAGTAACAAGCAGGTCAGGACCCAGCCCAGCATGTCCTGCACTGTAATCTCTAACCTCTAGGGATTCCTTAGTCTTTGCAGCACTGTGTTTCTCACATGCAGAATAATCATAATACTGTGTAAGAATGCAATCACAAACTGTATAAAATGCTGGAAGAGTCAAATAAAAGACCTGGAATTTACAAGAGACCTGGCATATAATCTACTTTACAAGAGATCATCCTTTAAATAATAGCCCAGCAACTTGTCTTTTGTTAATCAAAAGTAAGAAGTAGAAGCTTATGCCTGCCACGGCTTCCTGAGCATTTAACAGCTGTCTTGAAAATCCCTATGGATGGGAATACTAGAAGTAAGTTGCAGAGTGAGTATTCATTAGTAGATTTGGGCAGAATTCTGTCAAGGCACATATTTAGAACCAACATACCTAAATCTCTTTTAGTGCTATCACACATCTGGATGTGATTGTGAGCAGGTCATCTAACTCTGGCTCTCACCAGAGGAAAAACCCTTGTGAGGACTTTTCATCCTTCTTGGTAGTTTCTGTTGCAAATGTATTTTTGAGTTACCAGCTTTATAAATTAAACTTTGATTTGGTAACAAATCTGGCTCCTGGCTTATCAGTTAGAGTGTGGATGTACGTGATTTAAAAATCTGCTTTTATTGAAGTTTTCAGCAGCAGCATAGCAAGCTTGTTATCTTTGGCTGACTCTGAAGTCTAAATAATTCTAAAGGAGGGAATAGGATTTTCATCTGCGGTGGATTTGCAGCAAAGGAGAAAAATGGCAGTATGGCATCCAAGGCAGCAATACAAGTAGTGCCTATTGAAAATGAGCCTTGTAAATGTCCAGCTCTTTCTGGTTCAGCGTAACGGGTGCATTCCGTTACCTGGGACCTTCAGTTCTGTGTTTGCTCTCATTTTTTTATGTCAGTGGTTGAAATGTGGTTTTATACACATGCTGAACTTTTTTAATTATTATTATTATTTCTCTCTTTCTTTACTGTCTTCCCTGCCTCAGGGAAGCTACCTCTTTGGTGTTTTTTTTACTGTCAGTTACCGAAAATAGTGTGGTTGGTTTGTTTTTGTGGGTTGGTTTTGTTTGTTTGTTGGGGGTTGTTTTTTTCTTTCTTTTTTTTTTTTTTTTTTTTGTGTGTGTGTGGTTGGTTTTGTTGATTTGATTGGTGTTCGGGGTTTTTTTTGTTGTGTTGGGTTTTTTTGTGTGTTTTTTCTTCCTATATACATAGTGGAAATACTGTAACGGGACACACTGCAGTAATTTCTTCTAGACATGTGTACATGTTTCAAGCTGAGGAAGACAGAACTTAGCTGGCTCGCTTCTGGTGAGGTTGAAAGTGTTTGGGTTTTTTTTAAGCAGGCTTGTAATGTACAGAATGTACATTGTGCAGTTTGACTGTCCAGTGTCACTTGCCTAGTGAGAAATTCTGTCTGTGGAAGAAGCTGTTAAATGCTCAGGAGTAAAACTGGTTCAAGTTAAAAGCTTAATTCGTGGCAGCATAGCAGCGGTGTTACTGTGAAACACAGTTGTACAATGATGGTAGCTTATAGTCTTAGTACTTGGCTACCTTGGCTTCCACAGACTAGAGGACGGACATTTAAGACACACAGGAGTCTGAAGGTTATCAATTTATGACTAAGAGCCTTTGAATGGGAAACTGTTCACTTCACTTACTAGCCATGCAGTGATTTTCTCTGTAGTTGTGTGGAATGCAGATTATTCAGTGACTGCTATCAGCAGGCCAAACTCAGATGTAATACTCCAGTTTAAGTGTCACCCCAGCTTGTCAGCTAAGATTGTTGTGTTGGGAGGGCTGAGGGTTTGGTAGAAGGAATTGAAGTGTTTCAGAACCTCATCTCCAGAGACCTAGTGCTGTTAGGAAACATTTCTGCGATTGTTACGAGGAGGGCTAGGCTGAAATTAGTGACCAGTTGCACCTTTGCCTAAGTACAGTTGAAGCATGAACATACAAGCATTCACAAACATCAAAATGTTAAATAACTGTCAAAATACTGGAAGATAGGTTTAATTTCTTCAGTGTTATTATTCAGCTCTGTTTAAGGGGCATTTGCCAGAATTCTGTGCTTGTAATTATGCACTGTGTTAAAGTGTATTTGCTTTTCAGTGTCACTGAAAGCAGTGCTATTCTCAGTGTTAGAATAACTAAAGTGCACTTCTGCTGTCATGCATACTTTGTTAATTCATATATTCCTATTCTCTTTCTCTGTTGTCTTTAAAAGAAAGCTACCCCTGCTATTTTTACTTAAATGCTACTGTGACTATTCTAAGCATATACTGGGGCAAACCAAGATAGTCTAGTTAGAGAAAGTTAAAAGGTATTGCAGACTTAAAAGCTAGCTAAAATGAAAATGGAGGTTTCTGTTCTGCAGTAGAAATGCTCTGTGAGCATCTACAGTAATGTAACTTTAAAGATTTAGCACACAGTCCTTGGGAGTAGTGACTAAATTGATTATGTTGGAATTATGTGACATGTCAGGTTTTTGAAAATCGTTATTTGGTGGTTTTGTTTGTGAATATCTGACATATTTTTGAAGGGTTAAGAAAAAAATCAAACCTAACACTACCTTTTTCTTTTTTTTTTCCTCAGATCTAGATCAAGGAGGAGCTCCCGTAGACACTATACAAGATCACGCTCCCGTTCCCGCTCTCACAGGAGATCAAGAAGTAGGTCTTACAGTCGGGATTATCGTCGACGACACAGTCACAGCCATTCCCCCATGTCTACTCGCAGACGTCATATTGGAAACAGGGTATGTCTGCTACAGAAGTAGGTGACTCATACATAGTCCTGGATATATCCTGAAATCACTTAACTGGGGTTTTCCAGAAGAACATTCTGCTTCCTGCTTAGGACTAGTTAAGCTACTGCCATGGTTAATTGTCATTTGGTTTTTGATAAGCTGTGCATCTCCATAAGCTTAGGCTTGTGGGGTGGAGATGTCTTGCTTGTTTGGGTTTTTTTAACAGATGCCTTTAGAAGCGCTACCAGTGCAGGCTGCTGTCACTGTACCTGCTGTAATAAATGAGCAAATGAATGTATGTAGTGAAGGATGGGGGTAGAATTAGGAAGTAGAAACATTTGTGCTTTTCTTGCTTAGAAAGCCTGGAAAACTAGACATTTAATTAAAAGCTGTTTTGCTGATGTCTTCATTAAATGAGCATGCAAACCAGCTTGCTTTCAGCTGTTTTACAGGCTCAGGTGGCTGAGAGCAGTGTGGTTTGTACTGAAGTGGGTGGGGTCGGGAAGTCATAGCTAACAGAAATTAAGATGTGATCCCAGCCTTGGAGCATATATATATATAAAATATATATCTATGTTCGACAGTCTTCAGGTAGCCTTTGGAGAAAACTTTAAATACAGGGCCCGATATGTGCTGTAACTGTAGTTTGTACACTACCCTAGGAAATGGAAGTAATTTTGTGAAAGAAGGCTTGTGTACCTGTAGGTTTGACTTTAATAGCGTCTGTTTAGCAAGTTAACCCAACCAGAATCTCAGCAGTATCTTCTTGTCATTAATTTTGTCTGGGAGCTCATGACAGTCAAAGGTTGTGAAATACCTTGTACTGCAGCTAGGTACTAGACTAAAACTGCTTCTATCTGTCCCTTCCTTTAGGCAAATCCTGACCCAAATTGCTGTCTTGGCGTGTTTGGATTGAGTCTGTACACCACAGAAAGAGATCTGAGAGAAGTTTTCTCCAAGTATGGTCCAATTGCTGATGTTTCCATTGTGTATGATCAGCAGTCTCGACGTTCAAGAGGATTTGCATTTGTGTACTTCGAAAACGTTGAGGATGCTAAGGAGGTAGGTTGGAGTACAGAATGTATAGAATATATGCTGTGTTCTTAGTTTCTGGCGTGTATATTCTCTAATGGGATGTAGGCTAGGGAAACTCAGGGCCTAAAAAATACTTGGCACCTCATAATAAATGTCAGTTTTAAAAGATAACCTACTGTGTACCAGAGGAGAGAGTGGAGAGGCATGAATGCTGAACCCTGTACAGTATGAGCTATTGTGGCATTCACAGAAACAAACTTCAGGCTAACCATAGAGCAAAGTATGCTAACAAGTAAAAGAAGCAGAAACACAGTCTCTGCTTTAATGATGAGATGAGACTTAACTCCACATGTGAGCTTAGATTTAATAACAGGCATGTTTGGAGTGGACCAGACAGCCCTTTCGCAGCTCTCTGTAGGAGCACTAACGCTCATTCTGCTGACGTATGGTGCTTTGGTCTGAAAAGGGTGGAGGGGAATATTTTTTGAAAATGAAAGGCTGTGTGTGACTTCCTGGTGTCTGCACATGTCCATGGTAAACCCTGAGGGCTTCAGTAAATTGAAGCGGTGTCAATACCGTATAACAAACTATGGGATTTGTACTTACAAGTGCTGCCGAATGAACAGGGGATTTTACAGTTGGTGGGTATATAATTCTGCACGCAGGCTGACCCTTGCAGAGCAGTTCACTTATGGGCTGTAACTTGGCTTACATTCTGCATAAATCCCACTACTTAAAGTCTCTAAGCTCATCTTCTACAAATTTGATATGAAAGCTTCAGTGTTAAGTTAGAGCTTTGGATGTAGGTCCTGCTACTGGGCAGTTGTTTGTTTGCTTTTTAGTTAAGATCTACTTGCGATTCTTAGTACTATATTCAAGGTTATGGAGAATGTATTGGAGGAAAAAAATCAACATAAGTTTTTTCTTAACTTCTAATTGCTTTGCTTCATGTCTTGTATTGAATTAGTTACATCTTCCTACATAAGCTTGTTCAGAGGCTCCTCTTAATCATGTCAGAAATAGAGGTACTGAAACAATTGTAAAATTGCGTTCCTTTCAGGCTTTTTATGCAATATAAATCACATCTTAAGTGGTTACTGAAGCTTCTATCTGTCTGGCCTAGAATGTCTTGGGGTTTGTTTCTTGTTACATGTAAGCCATAAGGGAAACTTAGACATGCCTCCTAACAGAGCCATTTTAGAACTTAATACTTGAAGCAGTGGTTAGAATCTTGTGTTGGTAATAAAATTCATACCTGTAGCTAAGTGTATTTTATTACTCCTTAGGCAAAGGAACGTGCCAATGGAATGGAGCTGGATGGGAGAAGAATCCGGGTAGACTTCTCCATAACAAAAAGACCTCACACACCTACCCCTGGAATCTATATGGGAAGACCTACTTAGTAAGTTAATCTGGAAGAGACCTCCAGAGGTCATATAGTGCAACCCCCTTGCAGTAAGCAGGGACATCCTCAACTAGATCAGGCTGCTCAGTCTCATCAAGCCTGGCCTTGAATGTCTCCAGGGATGGGGCCTCCACCACCTCCCTGGGCAACCCGTTCCAATGTTCACCACCCTTACAGTAAAGAACTTCTTCCTAATGTCCAATCTAAATCTACCCTTCTCTAGTTTAAAACCATTGCCCCTTGTCCTGTTGCTACACACCTTTGTAAACAAGCCCTCTCCAGCTTTCCTGTACGCACCCTTCAAGTACCAAAAGGCCACTATAAGGTCTTCCAAGAGCCTTCTTTTCTCCAGGCAGAACAGCCCCAGCTCTGTCAGCCTGTCCTCATAGGAGAGGTATTCCAGCCCTTAGATAATTTTCATGGCCCTCCTCTGGACCTGCTCAATTATGTCCATGTTCTTCATATGTTGAGGGCTCCAGAGCTGGACTCAGTACTCAAGGTGAGGCCTCGCCAGAGTAGAGTGGCAGAATTTACCTCTCTTGATCTGTTTTCCACAGTTCTTTTGATGCAGCCCAGCATGCATTTGGCCTTCTGGGCTGCAAGTGCCCACTGTTGGCTCATGTCCAGCTTCTTGTCTACTGGAACCCCTAAGTCGTTTTCCACACGGCTGCTCTGTCACCTTGTCTCCCAGGGTGTATTGATAATGAGGATTGTTCTGACTCAGAGACAGGACCTTGCACTTGGTCTTGTTGAACCTCATGAGGTTCACCTGGGCTCACCTCTCCAGGTCCCTCTGGATGTTATCCTGTCCCTCTGGTATATTGACCACACCACTCAGCTCGTTGTCATCTGCAAACTTACTGATGGTGCAATCAATTCTGCTGTCTGTATCATTGATGAAATTATTAAGCAGCTCTTGTCCCAGTACAGACCCCTGCGGTACACCACTTGTCACTGATCTCCATCTGGACATCCAGCAATTGAGCACTACCTTCAGGATGTGACCATCCAGCCAATTGCTTATCCATTGAACAGTCCACCCATCAAATCCTTACCTCTCCAACTCGGAGAGAAGAATTCTGTGGAGGACTGTGTCAAAGGCCTTGCAGAAGTCCAGATAGATGGTCTATCGCTCTTCCCCTGTCCACTGCTGTAGTCACATGATGATGTGTACTTAAATGGCTGTATGTGTACTAAAAATCACTGCAAACAGTATTTTATATCTTACTAAATGTAATCCTTTCACTGCTTGTAGTGGCAGCTCACGACGACGAGACTACTATGACAGAGGGTATGACAGAGGGTATGATGATCGTGACTACTACAGCAGATCGTACAGGTGAGTCAGTATTTGTAATATTCAGCTGCTTTTTAACCGTGTTTTCTCATCTACATTTCTACCTATAGAAGTGTCATCCTACATAAGTGTGCCAGAATATTTTTTCTCTCACTGTCATTCTGGAATCTTACTGTGAAATCTTTACCGAAATGACTGCTCAGTACAAATCTGATTGGTCATGGTGAGAAATGCTTTGTGATGTTTCATCTGTGGCATGAGTTCATCTGTAATGTTTTTTTAATTTGCATTAAGTTTTGAAAAAGTGTGTTCTTCGTAGTCTCATTTTGAATGTGTTATCATTGAAATGGTGGTAAGAACAGGTGCAGATCTAGTATTTTGAGTTGGTATTATAGGGACAACTTATATTTGGGGCATGTTGCAGTAGACAAAGTGGGAAATTTGTTGTCACCAGTATCCCCCATTAATAATTATGGCATCTTGGATATTGCCAGAAATAAGGAATCGGGGATTGGAACAATACCTGTTCTGTAATGGCCACTTGCACAAAAAAGTAGCTTAGTCTTTCCAGTTGGATGTGTGTGTTGTACTTGAAGGAGTTGCACCTCCTGTTTCTCTTTGTCTTCAGTCTAAACTTGACAGCAGAGTAGTTGTCTGAAAGGTGAATATTCAGCTTGTAATATATATATTGTCAGAGGGATAGTAAAGTTGATACAAAATCTGTTGAAAACATATTTGGTGTGTAATTGGTTTGATGATAGAACAAGTTTGTCTTGGCATTTTCCAGCAAGACCACTGCCAACACTTGCTTCTGTGAAATCCTCTTGCTTTCCAGGACACTTAAGTTGGACACAGATAGGAGTTCATTTTTCCTCTTTGCAATTACTGAATATTCCTGTAGCTGCAGAATTCTATAGTAGTGCTTCTAAGTGGTATGCAAAGCTTTAATGCAGCAGCAGTGGGTGGATTCATGCTTGTTCCCTGATGGCAACCAGGTATTCATGGAAATACATGAATTCAAGTTGAATTATCACATTATAGCTCAAAATAAATTGTGATCTTAGCTCTCAGCAAACTCTTATGTTTCTTCTCAGTGTACAACAAAATACAATGTATTCATAGCTCTAGGGTCAGTGTCAGTGACTGAGCGTGGTTATCTCCTCCTTTATCTCCTATTACAGTGTCCTAAAGCTCATAGCAAAACCTTTTCCATGTCTTTTCATAGCAGACATTGAAAGAGTGAAAGTAAACCACAGATGGTTTGTGTGTGTCTGCTTTAAAAACATGGTCTGCCTCTTTTCTCATCCTGCAGATCTTGGTTGTTTGAGGGAGAGAATAGTGTGGTGGTGTGACTGCTTCCTTGAGAAGGGAGAAGTTATAATTGTTAAAGATGCAGTAAGCATTGCACACTAGTACTCCACCCTAGAAAGTCAATTGGTAACAATTACTTTGCCTGCCTTGCCCTCTGTGCAGCAAAGCCTTGAGGGAAACACGATTTCAAATAGGAATTGTCATGTTAGAACTTTTTAATTTCTGCTTGTTGCCATGGGATGCTTAATCCTCTCTGGGAAAGTATCTGTAAACTAAGAAATAACCTAAAAAAGCCCCACAGTTTGTACACTAGCTGTCTGCCAAATGGAGAAGACTTTTTTTTTAGTTCAAATATTAAAAAAAAAAAGAAAAAAAAAGAGACCTGCTGATGGAAAGCATGGTGTTTGGAGGATTCTTTGTCCTTTATATGATACATGGCGTTTTTGAGCTGCTGTGAGGCATTCATGGCAGTGACTGTTCCATAATCCAAACTTGATTTAGTCCCTTCCTGGTAACGCTTCACCGTATCTGTGTGTGGAGATACTAGCCCAACCACTTAATACGCTACAGTATTCCACAATATTGTTTCAGTTTTAGGCAGCTTCTCTATAAGAAGTTGTACCTCTGTTCTTAAATGCCCTTGTTTAAATGTGACTGTCAAGTGTTAAAATGTAAGGGTTTGGGTTTTTTCTCTGCCTCCACCTTGGAATTGACTTTTCCCTCAGGACAGTGAATTGATCTTGCTACTTAGGGGGGGGATTTCTTGCCTTGAGTGGGTAAGCATGTGGGAATAGAAGTGGTCTTAGAAGTGAAGGCTATGTACCAATCTTGAATTGCTGCTTGTTGTAGTGTGACATGGCAAAATACAGTATTGGTCAGCTGGAACATGAGTCCTCTTGAACTGCTTCTTGACACTGAGTTTAGCCAGCTCATTCCAGGAATACATAAAAATAAAGGTAATGAAATAATTCAGCATTATCCAGTGTAGGAAACAATGTTTTCTTGTCTTCATACCATTTTCTTAAGCTTGATGATGCTTTTTGCTTGTACAGTGAACTTTTTGTTTATTTTAAAAATTTTCAAAAGCCATTCTGCTTTTGTATTCACAGAGGGGGTGGTGGCGGCGGCGGAGGAGGATGGAGAGCTGTTCAAGACAGGGATCAGTTTTACAGGTATGACAGGAAACCTTTCAGTGTCTGGTTATTAGTGGAAATACTCTTATAGGTGGTATTTTTTGAGTCTTCTATGACTCAAGTCTAGGATATCTTTAAACACATTAATTGAAACTGGGTGGATGTGGAGTACTTGCAGCTCTTCAGTTAGTAGTGCAGTTCATTTCAGAGGTTCCCTTATCACGATGTAGAGAGGTGAGATTAGTATAGGGATCAGTTAGTGCACTTTTGTGCAGGAAAAACTAGTGATTTATGCCAACAAGTTAATGTTCTGAATGTTTGTTGTGTGGTTTGTTTTTAGTTTCTTTGGTTGTTTGTTTCTTGGTTTTGTGTTTTTTCTTTGTTACTACTAGAAGATTAGTGGAACTAGGGAAGGAAATGCAAAACTTAGGAATGCCTGGATTGGAGTGGTTCAGGGGTGGGCTTGGCTGTAGCAGTGACTGCTAGTTAAATAAACTCTTGATCTCAGAAAAAAGTAATTTAAACAAGTGTGATTTGGCTTACACTGCTTGTTTAGGATGCTCCTGGCTTGAAACCGTGAAATCACATGTAGTCAAATTGTGAATGCACGAGAGCTTGTATTTCTTCTATTAGTTCAAAGTAATATTACTCTGACCTGGTAATAAAAAGAGTATTAAGAAAATACAAATCTTTGCTTTATTATCTAGCAGATATGTTGGTCAGCTATTTATGTGCTTGTTAGCTTTCCCAAGTGCACTCTTGATAGCAGTGTCAAGTTAGAAGTAACCCCAGAAAACTGCTGCCACCCACCTGCCCCAGACTCTAACAAAGGGATTTCTGCTGCCTTCTTTCCCAGGAGGAGATCACCATCCCCGTATTACAGCCGAGGGGGCTACAGGTCTCGATCCAGATCTCGGTCCTATTCACCTCGTAAGTAGTCTCGGAGCTCCTGCGTCAAAAGCAAATTTCCACTTCTGAACTTCTTTTGAGCTTTTATGTCTGTAAAGACTATTTGACTTCAGTGTAGTTAGCTGTGGGGGGTTTTTTAACAGTTGCCTTGAATGTTTCATTGGGTACTGACAACCTTGAAGACAGAACAAATATTTACCTTGGGGGAAAAAAAAACCCAAACTAGATAATGCCATCTGCTAAAGTCTGAGGTATCATTTCTTCTTCTGAAACTGTTAGAACAGTTAGGAACTGTTAGGAGTTTGTAGTATGTTGACAGTTTGGTTACCCCTCAGGATAGCAAGGCCGAATTCCCAAATATCACACATTCTACTGCTGAAACTAAATTTCCCAATGTAAGTTGTTAAAGAGAAGGTGAACTTCATCCGAGGTCCAAACACCATGCTTTTTTTTTCTCCTGAATTGCTTATTTGTGTGGAAAATAAATCTGCATTTTTATAGCAGAAAGTTAATAAAATACAATCCTATTCCTAGCATGCTCCCTTTGTAATGGATACAGAGAGAAGGAATGGGTTGTGTTCTCGTGTTCACCATTTGTGTCCACGTGAAACCAAGTGTTTACCGATAGGAAGGGAAGGTGGCCACCCGGGGAACAGCTACACAGTGAATTCTCCTTCTGTGGTGGGGATTGGGGAACACACTGTACTTACTGCTGGACTTCCTCACAGACAAATCATAAGGCTCTTGAATTTGATGGAGATTTGAGGTGTAGCAGTGAATTTAGCCAGCACTCCTACAGCTGTCAATCTTGGGAAGTCTAATAGTGTGTATGTTTTGTTTTTTCTTTCAGGTCGCTATTAAAGCATGACACAGAGAGGAATTTCTAGCTACAGCCTTTGAGTTGAAATCGCAAGTTTGTGGACAATATTTTTATTGTCTCTTCTGTTTAAACAAGTGAACAGTGCCTAGTGAATAGGTGACTTTTACACCTTTTATGAAGACTACTTCTGTGATGTTAAATGCTGTTTCATTCTGCATATTTGTGTAGTTTGGTGCTTTGTTTCAAGTTGTGTTTTGAAAGGAGTATGTTTTGCATGTATTTTTTTAGTCTCAATTTTGACTCTTGAAAGGTTTCTATTGTAAAGACAAACTGTTCAGTTAGGTTTTTTTTTCTACTGATTCCAAGGTATTCTGAAGATCAAAACCTGTGTAAAATGCTTTCAAAAAGTGAAAAAAAAAATAAAAAGTTTGTTTTTCCTTTTCCTACTTACTTTTGCCAAGTGTAAGTTGTGGGTTGAAAAGAGACTACACCACTTATGCTATGTATTCTGGAATGATATTTAAAGCCCAGAAGTAAAAATCACCCTCATTTTGTGTTGCAGAGTGGTTCTGTGAATGTAATACTTTCACATGTGTAAACCCAGTGCATAGAGAAGTCTGTGTGCAAGTTGTACAGCAGCAGGAGCAAGAACCTTCATTCAGCAGCACTGTACAAGTGGAGCAAGATGTGTAATAAAACTCTTGGTAATGTTGTTGAGCTTTGAGTGGGGTGAGCTGTTAGCAGATTATCACCTCTAACAGGGAGACTTTTAAGTGAGGGACTGTAGGTAACTGTACACTTAGAGAAGGCAATGAAATCCTATTTAGTCCACTTGGTTTTTCTTATTTTTGTCCTTTTTTAGAAAGAGTACATCTTTAGCTGCATATGTTAATGTAAATCTCCAGGGATGCTTTCCTACTTAGTGCAGTATCATTCATGAACTTCCCTCCACTTACAGGAAGAGTCTGTGTAAGATTTGAAAATACTGATGTCTGACCAGCATATCCCTTTAGCTTGGTGTCAAAGCTCCAGTGGTGACTGAGCAGGGAGGACCTAGAAAAGGAGATCAGTGAGACAGTAAGCTACATCTGTCACTGTGCTCTCAGCTCTTTAAGTTCCTTGACTTTTTTTTCTCCTTCTTGCAATTCCCACACTTTTCTAATGGACTAAGAGTAGTTACAGGACCCCATGGACCTGCAGCCTCTTGACCTTTACTTGATGATTGCTCTGATACTGTATGGGGATGGAACAGACAGCTGCTCTCCATGCATTTCTGTGCTATTTCTCATCAGCAGCCTCCATTATCTCTTGTCTTTCTGTGGTTTTCACACCTAGCTAAATCTTTGCAGGGGAGTTGCCAGTAACTTTTCGGGGGTAGTGGAAGGAAGGAGTAGGATGGCACATGGTGTTCCACAGGTTGAGGAGCTCTGGGTTTATATAGTAACAGAAAACTGATTTCTTTCTGAGCACCATGTCACACTTGTCCTGGTTTGGCTTTTTAAGTGCTGCTAAGCTGCAGGTTTTCATACAGTGACTCCACAAGAAAGGATGAACAACCAGCAGCCTGCCCCTGCAGCCTTTATTTCATGAGACCGTGTAAAACAGCTGCTATAAAGAGAAGCTGCATCACAGGTTGGGATTTAAAGGGCAAGACTTACTACTGTGGGTCTGGTTTACCCTCAAGAAAATGTATTCAGTTGAAACTACTGTAAAAAGCGAACAGAAAAACAAACAAAAAAACACAGAGGTAATTGCAGGACAAGTGCTTGCATATACTGAGCTACATCCTATATAGGAACAACCTGAGGTTTCCTGTCCCAGGAAGGCTAAATTGCACTTACAGTTCTTCATTAACATGCTTCTAAAGTCCATTCCTTATTTTTAAAGTCAGCAGTGAATAACTCATTTTGGCTTTCAGCTATGAAGTTGTCTATTGGATTTAAAGACCTGGGGCAAACACTACACAGGGTCTCTGTCCTACCACAATAAATTTAAGTAGTTAGATCTCTGCTCTTGCATTTTTAATCTAACGTCAGACAAGATGCATTTTGCTTTCCATATTGCTTTACAGTGTGAATATTTTTCTGTAGAAATAGTGGTATATTCATTTCTAGACTCAAATTATGTTCTCTACTGCTGCAGGGAAGGAAATGCTTCCCCCTTTTGCTCTTGAAAGCTGTTTGACACATGTGCAAATGCATGAAGCAAGGGACTGAAGAAATAGGCCCTACCTGCTGCAGCTGCCTGGAGAGGAAGGTGGTTAAACACTGCAGTACACCAGGCATCTTAAGAGGGTTTTTGCAAATAACCTGGATATTTTTTATAAATCTGTTATTCTTTTTTTTACTGTCTGAATGTAAGACTGGGCAACAGGATTTCAGCAGTAATTATTTTTTACTCTGTCAGCAGTAAAATCCCATCCCTCATCAAGTCAGTTAAACATCCTCTACTGAGAGCATCCCACATCCCTGCCCTGGGTCCAGGGCCAGCGTGAGCATTTTGGGGCCATGGTGCCACAGTTTACACTATGGATGTGTACAGGATGGTTCCTGGGAAGGTGGAGTCCCTTCTGCTGGAGCTGACCTTTCTCCTTCACAGAACGGGCAGTCTCTTCATTCTTTTGATCACATTTTCTTAGTCACGGTCTCTGGCTTCCTTTGAATCACTCGGCAGAGTCAGGAACATTTGTCCTTTGGTAAGCTTCTTCATGTTGTAGTTAAAATGAGGATTTCACAACGCGTGGTGCAGTTCCTGGCAGCTGCGTTCATCCGAGGGCTTTGTTGCTGACAGAAGAGCATCCTCCCACCCACTCCTACACAGTGATGCCTAGTACTTCTGGGAAGGCTTGATCCACGGTGAAGCGGTGCCCTGCTCTGGATGAAAGCTTTTCCTCCGCCAAGGGTACAAAAGGAAAGGGGAGTTCTCAGTGGGAGGCACCCTAAAATCCTTTTTAAAGCTGTTCCTAGGGTGTGGGGAAGCATCAGCTCCAGCGCTGCCCTTGCCTGGCAGAGGAGAGAGCCCTTTGTCTGGGTGTTTCCTGCCCCTGAATCACTCCAACTGCTTCTCAGTCCAGAAAGAGCCCCGGGTCAGCTATTCCCCATCATGTGTGCTGTTGCCCTGTTAGGCGGCAATGACAGATTGCTGTGGTATGTGATGTGCTTCAAAACTGCATCTGAATCACTGCTGGGTGTCCTGATGCTCTGCCAGTGTGTAACACAGAAATTCATCGCAGGGGAGGGAGGATAAGCGTACCCTGACCTTGGGCAGGAATCCCCCTGGCAGGAGGGGAGTGTCCTCTGCCATGGTGGCTGCAAGAGTAACATCTGCTGGGGTGGATGTGAAATGCTGTGCCCTCTGCTGACCCATTTTCCTGTCAAGAGTAGGACAAATAAAAAAACAACTTCAAAAGCATGTGGGGAAAAAGGAAACTGGGCAATGTTTGTGCTGTTATGCCATTGGTCTCTCCCCTATACATGCAGGTGGAGTTTCCTCTGGGTCAGTTTGTGCCTCTCCTGGCATGAGATGCTTCAGTCCCTGCACAACCTTGCAGCATCTCCCTGGGCACAAAGAGGGTCCCTGTGGGCAGTGGCATAGCTCGAGGGAGCTGCTGAGCATCTGCACACAAGGGTTGATACTGTCAGGGGCAGTCATGGTTTTAGTATATTCAGAAGCACAGAAAAATCAACTTGTAGCTTACAAATACAAATTAACTTGAAACAGGGTCTTAAGAACGTCTGGGTCCAGTGTGGCCCTGAACACAGCGGACTGGAGAGCATGGGGTGGTGACTCTCCCAGCACCCTTTGCACAAGCAGTGCAGCAGCTTTCAGCTCTCCACTGAACTTCACGAGTTTCTGAAAATCTTATTTTCCCTAGCGGCTCCTTAGCTTGGGTTCGAGCAATTTATTTTGTGGTTCACGTTTCAACTCTAGCAAATCCATTGTACAAAAGACACAGTCCTGACCCAACAGAGCTGCTTTCAGAGAGAGATGAGAAGTTGACCATTTCTTTTTGCTGCTTCAATATGTTGGGTATGGTTACACAGGGCTCCCTTGGGTGTCCATCTCTGGCACCTGGCTGTTGCTTGTTGACCTAGGTCCTAGACATCCATGCCTTCCAGATCACCTTAGGAGAGCCAGCAAAACTTTTAGCCTGTGGGGAAGGAGCAATCAGTACATCACTACTGACAGTCTCTGTTCACCATTCCCATCATTAAAAACATTATGTCTCAGTCATGCTCAGCCCCTGTACAGGTGTCATTAACAGAGATCCAATTATTAATGCAATTACCCAGCCAAGATAGTTGCCTTGCACCAACTAGGCTGATGACCTGAAAGCTTCTGAAGTGCTGCAAGTAGCTTTTCAATCATGCCATAGCAAATGGTGAGTAAAGTGATTCCCCATGGCTTGAGACGTACAGAAGCATTTTTCAACCAACTTCTGAGTTATTTTCTCAATTACACTGTTTGTGATGGGTAATCTCACCCTACCAAGGTGGGCTGCTTTACTGCTCAGCACTGCAGCCAGGTCTGTGATGCTCTTCCCTCATCTCCATATCTCCTCAGCTGCTTGGTTTTATTGCTAAGAGGTTTCTGAAAGCCAAAAGACATTTGCAAGGAAGTTCATGAATGCTCTATTAGAGTTACATTTCAGGCCTGCTCCAGTCTCATGGTGTCTCATCCCTGGCACATGGTGGTGGAGGGCAGGCGAGAGCCACTCCACCAGTGCACACCAATCCCTCTCCAGCGTACGCTATCCCCTCAAGCAATGGGACAGGGATGGGATGAAGCTCTGCTTTCTCTTTCATGATGAATGAGTGAAAAACATCCTTAAAGATTCAGGGAAAATGGGCAGGCTAGAGAGATGAGCCAAGTTCCTCCTGAGTCAGGTGGCTGGGTTTCTGCTAGATCACTGCAGCCCCTGGGGAGCATGGCATGCAAGTGGTCCAGCTGATTTTCCTCCTACCATGTAGCTTGTTTATCCACCCCCTGGGACACACACCCACAGCTATACCCCTGCTGCATTCAGCTGCAAAGAGCAGCTGTGTGGTGTCCTTGTCTGCTGGCAAAAAAAACACTCTTCACCTGCCTGGGTTTGACCAAGTGATCTGGCCAGACCCCAGTCAGATGTTATGTTCGTCCTCCAATGCTTGCCCATCCTTTCCAGTCATAAGGGATGCCTGCACTTCTATGATCCCTGATGATAGTGGGGAATGGCTCATGGAGAACATCTCCCTTGGGATCATCCCAGGTCCACCTTGCTGCCAGCCCTGACAAGCACGCCACAACTTTTGGAGACCCTGTAATAGTGGAAATGTGATGGCTTCACCATATCCTACCTGTTGGCTCAAGACGGGATCCTCCCTCCTTTCTCCGTCCTGTTCCCAACACCCTCTACAGCTGTGGGATCCAAGGAGAAATCCCAACATAGATGGCCCAATGCAGCCCAGCCAGCCCCCCCCCCCCCAAAGCATCTATTAACAGGAGCCCAAACTAGCACCCTGGCTGCAGATCCCAGTAAAACCAGTCCATCAGAAAAGGGTGATGAAACCTGCCTGCTCCAAGATAGGCTTCCTAAAGTGATAAAGATAAAACAGAGTTGTGGACCAACCTTTTTATCCTGAGCTTGGAGAGTACCTGGCAAGCCCTTGGGCCAGTCCCAGCATCAGGGTGGATGTGGTAGTCCCAGATGTTTGTCCTACCTCCTCCTAAAACCTCCAGGTGAGGGATGGTACCACCTCCTCTTCCCATGGTCTGATCAACCAAACACTCATGTTTTTTCCCCAGTTCTCCTATGTTTCAAGGCAGCTGTTCACACACACAAACCCATTATCTTGTCCTCCAGACTAAACAACCCCTCCTACAATCTTTCCTCACTCTCAAGCTTTTTTTTTCCTCTTTTTATCAGTCTCGCCACCACCTCTAGGACTCATTCCACATCACCATCTCTTTTCAGAGAGAAATGATCTCACTGCACATACCTCCTGCAGGGCTGCCATTAGAAGAACTTGCCTTTTCTGCTGGGTCCTGTGCCAGCTTTAGGACCATTTACTCTGAGCTTTGCCTGTGTGGTTGCTACCTCACCAGCTATTTTGTATCAGTGCACTTAAATCTTCCTCCCCAAAGCATGTACTTCCCTTGACCACCTAATCTGCACCAAAACTGGTCCACCAAAACTCTGTGAAAGAGCATACCAGGTCCATAGAGTTGGGAAGAAGGTTGTTGATTTCCTTTTGCAAACGAAAAAATCAGGGTCAGGAGGGATGATATCATGCTGATAATTGCTGGAGACTTCCTACATTACACCCAGCTTCTGCAGAAGACATGAGCAGCAAGTCATAAATGAGTATTGCAACCTATGGGCACTAATTATTCCAGAAACCTTTGGTTTCTCCTCCTGCTTTCCAGCTGGTTTATCCTCACGTGATAAAACAAGCGGCTCGCTGCCCTGTTACTGCTACTAGTTTAGCGCTGAAGACGAATTAATGACCTGAATGAGGGTAAGCCTTTTTGTAAAAAGCCATTACCAAGACATTTCAAACTAAAAGCACCCCAAAAATGCGCTGTGGCTGGAAAAGCCCCCAGCCCTGCCACTAAACAGCAGCCCAGCAGGAGCTGCACTGAAAGCAAAGATCGAGAAATTGGAGGAGAAAGGATTCTTCTTGCTTTGCATCATCACAGTCCAACCACATCTATTTTTGCTATATGCATGGCATCAAGCACCCGTCACTGCTATTCCTACTCCAAGCAGTACCTCTGCATGACAAGAGAAGAGTGGCAGCAGGATGGAGTGTGGCACAAGGGAGCGTCACTTTTGGTTGCCCCTCTGTGTAGCTTAAAATCTGGGGAATTCAACTGACACCTGTCATTCCCCACCCCCAGTAAAGGACAGGCCCTAGGGCACAACACTACAAAGACACTTGTGTCATCCCCCACCGTCAGCCAGTATTACTTATTTTAGTCTCTGGTCACAGCCCAGAGGCACTTCCATAAAGATTTAGCTTTGTATCCTCAAGAAAAGAGGGTCACTTGAGGACATCCTTCAGCGGAGCCCCCAAGAGCCACATGCCCCAGAAGGTACAGCAGCCATGTCCCGCTGGGCTGAGAGCACACAAAACTCAGTGCTGGGGTGTGGGAGTGCCAGCTCGCCATTTTGCAGAGCCTTGTGGATGATGGGCTCAAACACAGCGATGGCTGGTTGGACCTCAGTTGGGGCAGGCTTGTGCACTTGTCCTTTCCAAAAAAAAGCACATTTAATACAGGCTTTTATTTATTTACTGATTTTTACCTCGGTTCCCAAGTGAAGATGGTTTCCCTCTCCCCGAAGCAACTCCTCCAGCAGTTTTGAGCAAGGACAGAGCATGATCTGCTAGCCAGCCATCAGAGTCAGCCAAACTGGCAGAGATGGAGTGTGATGGGTTTAAGGGCAGAGGTGTCGGGGCGTGCAGACAGGGAGCACGCTGCGGGCAGAGCAGCCGCGGGCAGGGCCCCACCTCCTGACCCACCACCGATGAGTGGCCTGAAACGCCCGGGACCCTGCTCCGGGGGTCTGCGGGCCGCCGCTGAACGCCGCTCCTGTTCGGGCCAGGCGCGGCACCACCACCCCCGCTCCGGGAAGGGGAACTGGCTGCGGCCGCCGGCTCCCCCACCCCCGAGGTGGGGACATCCCGGCCCGGCTCCACGCAGGGATCTTACCTTGCTCCCGAGCCCCGCGGCCCGACGGGGCGGCCCCGGGGCCGCGCTCTCCGTCCCGGCGGCGGGCGGGGGCGGCGGGCTGGGCTCGGCTCGGCGCGGCTCCGCCCGCTGCCCGCCGCTCTCACAGGCTCCTGCGGGGCTGGGGCAGGGCGGGTGGCGCAGAGCTATACCCTCCCGTCCCCGCGTCTCTACCGGCCGCCGAGGGCGGGGAGGAGCCGGGGGGGGGACTCCCCATGAAGCGACGGAGGATGAACAAGCTGTACATAGGGAACCTCAGTCCCGCCGTCACCGCCGACGACCTCAAGCAGCTTTTCGGGGAGAGGAAGCTGCCCCTGGCCGGCCAGGTCCTGCTCAAGTCTGGCTACGCCTTCGTGGATTACCCGGACCAAAACTGGGCCATCCGGGCTATCGAGACCCTCTCGGGTAAGCCAGGCGCCGCAGCTCGCCCGCCCCCCCCCCCCCCCCCCCCCCCCCCCCCCCCCCCCCCC
>JANVCC010000030.1:9853454-9875997 GCA_025345505.1 Todiramphus chloris collaris
TTTAATTGATTTTTAAATTCATCAGGAGCAGAGAATGCTTTTATTTGCTTAAAGTGGGGCGACGCAATCCTGCTTCAAGTGTATTTTGTATTTGGATCGTGTTGGTGACGGAAGCGTCTTTCCCCTTAAAGATAGGTTGTACATCTCTGAAAGCTTTGAAAATCCTGTTAATGGGAAAGAAAGATTAAAAAACCAAAATAGGATTGGTTGTGAAATATGGCAAGTAGAACCCAGTCACCCCAGTGCTGACTTTTATACAAGGATTGAATAAAAAAGTGGGAGTTTAATAAGTAGCAGGGATGTAGCAAAGCCCCATTTAATGTCTCCAAACCAGTGAAATATTTGTCTTCCCAATTGCAAAGGTGCCTTTTAATTTCTGCTTCTGCTGTAATTTTAATCTGTGAGAAATAAAAGCATGAGGAACATCTGAAGAGCGTGGAGTGGGAGACTGTCAGAGAGAGCATGGGCTGGAAATCTCTATAATATTAAAAATAATTTTTACTATTCTAGTAAATGGCAAAACTTGAGTGGTTTTGCCCTGGACAGCGGTCACTGGAGAGGCAGCAATGAAAATGCCTGCCCGAGCATCTTTGCTGGCAATGATTTTATGGGATCTGCACAATTTTCTCCTCTTTCACCAGGATTTATCCTTAAATAAATTTCCTTTCTTGAGCATCAATTCAGTTCTCATTTCTGCAGATTTTGGATCTGTCTGTCTATTTTCTTCCACCCCCTTGTTTTTAAACCCTAAATGCTGGTGACATTAGGGCATGGAATAAATGTGCAAGCCCTTTCATCTCCTCGTTGTCAGCTCATCTTTTCTGTCCTTATTCTTAATTGCTTGTCATCAATGAGGTGCTTAATTAGGAGAGAGGAAACCTCCTGCAAAAGCAGTTGCTTTGCCAGGAAAAGCCACAAGCACCTATGCGCGTGTCTATAAATACACATGAGGAGCAGAAAAAATACTCCCATGTCTCTTCAGCTTTATATCTCTAACTTAAAAAATAGCTCTAATCTTGAAAAAAATTAGAGAAACCTTAAAGAGCAAGAACAGATTTTTTTATCTGTCTGTAGCGTGGCGAGGGTTTTGCTTCGCTTCGTCAAGAGAATTCAACTTGCTGGAGGTTTTCTTGTGTGATGTTATGTGTTAGGTTATGCCAGATTTAAAGTTGAATTCAGAGTGCTGAAAGTAGAACTGCTCTCAGTCCTAGTCCTGGTTTTATATATATATATTTAATATGTTTTGGTTTCTTTATATAAATAACATATCTTTCAGTATCTAAAGTATTTAGCTTTTATGTATATATAAATAAAATGGTACTATATACAAATATGCATATGTGCTTTTACTGTAGATGTAGAACAATGCTTTTAAATATATATTTATATATTTTTAAGATGCTTTATATATATATTTATCTATATATACATAAAGATGATATTACCAGGATGATGCTGGCCACACTGGGTGTGGGTGTGCAGCAGGTTTCCCAGAGATCTCAGATGCTGTTCCCTATGGAGCTGGCCAGGAGAAACCCCATGAAGGTGCTCGTTTCCTAGATGGATTTTGGCACTTGTTATCTCTGGGTGTGATGCCGTTGTTCATTTTTATGTTACCTGTTTTCAGGTGTGGATAAACTGTGAGCTGCTGGCATTTGAGTTGTTTTACTTTTCTTTAGCCACCTCTCCTCTTGGTTCTTTGCCGCTCGCTGGGATGTAGGGCTGGGAGCAGGGTGGTGTCAGGCATACAGGACGTGGAGTATGCAGGGGAGTGACCGAGGCCATTAATCGCCTGTTATTTGTGTCGATTTATAGTTTGTCCAGTGGCTTGAACTTGTCCTCCTCTCCTCTTGGGCATCATGTTGATGCCCTGCCTATTGCTGCTCACTGTCTGTCAGCCTTCCCTGGAGAGAGGCAGGGGCTGGGGGGGTGGCTTTGGGTGGCAGAGGACAGGAGTGTGGCATGGCAGCCCACCCCTTGCAGTAACTCTGCATCGCCCGGCCTGCCCAGCACCCTGGGGCTTGCAGCATGCCAGGCTGGCAGCACTGCTTCTGCACAGGGCTTGGGTTTCCTCTTCAGCCTGATGCTGGATGGGGATGCAGGGGGTGGCTTCCCCCTCCCCCCCCTTTTTTTTTTCTTTTTGATGCCCCTCTTTTTCTCCCTGCTTGTCCTTGAAAAGCTGTGACCAGATGGGATGTTATTTCCCATACATCCCTATTGTTAATACATCCCCAGCACACGGGGATGTATCAATCACATGCTGTCCTCACCATTGCCCCCCCTCTCTGTCCCTTGGGAGAGGGCGAGGCTTTAATATGAACGGATTTTAATTCCTTAAGAGCGTCAAGGCAAAACCCCTGAGCTGGGAGGGGAACTGGAGCAGACACATCTCTGGTGCTCTTGGCAACTGATTGAAACTGGGGCAGGTCTTTAATACTTACCCAGACTGGCACTGGTGGAGCCTTTGCTTGTTGAGATCTGATGCTCAGTTGTGTTGGCCAAGAGCAAAACTTGTCAAGGCTGACCCCAGTAGATCAAAAGAAATCTATCTAGTAATCAAGAGACACAGCTGAAAAATTCAGGTTGGACTGCATTTGGTCCCTACCTGTTGATGAATATTTTCTTTTTATAGATGTTTCCTCGCCAGGGACAAATATTTTATAAAGCAGGCGGACCGATGGTGTGATGGTTGGTTTCTAGTTTGTTTCCTCTGTTTGGTTTTTTCCCTCCAGTTCTCTTGAAAACTGATTTATCTGAAAGCAGGGGCTGCCAGTGTTTTCTCTACCCTCAGTACTGATCTGAGGTGGAAGGTGGTTTTATTATAGTAAGACATAGCAAAGATTAACTAGGAAAAAAACCACAAACAAACCCTTAATTTATTAGGGCAAAGAGTTGTGAAGCCATCCCCTACATACCATTGCATGGCAGCTTATATTTAAGCCAGCTCGCTGAAACTGAGTTTCTGATTCCCAAATGTTGGTGGGACGTAAAGCATCTTTGGAGCAGGACACTAGGTGGATGGTCCATGGAGCTGCAGCCTGATGGTCAGGGGAAGGATGGGCAGACACAAAGTGGGCTTGTGAAGGTTGGGCAGGGGGTCTGGGGGCTTGTTTTAATGTCACAGATTTGTCTCACCTTTATTTTAGTGCCTCTGTGTCTCTGGAATTCAGGGGTGGCTGTTACCCCTTACTTCCCTGGGAGCTAGGGGAGGGGTAGCCACAAAGCCATGCGGGTGTTCCTGCTTACCTGGGGGCTGCTGGAAAGGTGAGAGATGTGCCAAATAAAAACCCAATCCACCTGATTCCAGGGAATAAACCTTGATGTTTAAGGCCTTTTCTGTTTTATTGCTTGACTTCAGCAAGTATAGATATCCAGCACGTGAAGCTTTCGTTCCCAGATGTCAGCCAGTGACGCTGGCAGGGTGCGGATGGCCGTGGCTTTTCTGTCTCCTTCTGCAGGGTTGTGTTGTTGACCTCATGATTTTAGTCGAATGGATGCATGAAGCACAGCACAGCTCTGTTGTGGATTATTCAGTGAACTCGGCTTACAGATTTACTTGCTTAGGGAGTTGGCTCCTTCGTCCTGTGTCTGATGCTGTCTGGCATGTGGTGCCTGAAACCCACCTCTAGATTGGAGGAGATGTTTCCTCCTCAAGCCAGAGTAGCTGCTACTGAGCAGGACCATTTTTGGTCAGGTTTAGGGGGGAAAAAAAGGTGGTGAACCTATGTAAATCTGGCTTCTTTAGCACTTGAAGCTGATGCTCAGTTGCCACTGAGTGTTTTGTCCAGACGACTGGTGGACACATACAGGTGAGGAAGAGCAGGAGGGTGATAGAGAAAGATGCAGCTCTTCTGGTTTTCTGAGGGAGGCTCAATACAGCAGGGATAGTTGCACCACACAAGTATTTTTTTCACAAATGGTGTCTGCAGTTACTGGTTAATATGATTTCTTTTTTTTTTTCTGAAAAGTCCTACCATCTTGCTGCAGAGAGGTGGGGTGAAACGTGTCTGCTGCCTTTATTACAAGGTCCTGCACTGGGGACTGTGTGCATCCACTGAAATCAATCCCCTGTCTCCTAGGTTTTGGGAGGAGTGAGGAACATGAAAATAAAGGAGTTTTCTGCTCCACAGTCCTCCTGGGAGTGGTGTTGGAGGAGGGTGGCCTTGAGTTCTATTGCCCTGTCCTGTGAGGACCTCATGTGGTTCATACCTCAGCCCTGGGAATAGCATATGCATCCATCATGGCTCTGGATATACATCCATCACTCTTGTCAGTGATTGTCGCTTTTTGTACTGGGAGTGGAGAGATGCAGCAACACACAAACTCAGCAAGAGAAGGCAAAAGAAGCAACTTCATTAATTTACAGCCCCGTTTTGTATACCCTAGCCCCGCAGGGCGATTGGTCAGTGAACAGCCATCTCCTAGGGGGATTGGCTAAAGTTCTACAGCACCTATTTCAAAATATTTTTCCAGTGTACCATAAACAGAACTTAGCAAAACACCAGGTGTTGGTCCAGCTTACAAAAACCATTCTACTGTTTTTCATAACACTGGTGAGAAAGGCAGGATTCTCACCAAATATTGTGAGACCCTGAGAAAATCCCTCTGCTAGCAGCTTTTCAGCATCCACAGGTGATGACTGCGCATGGTCCATCATCACTTCAACCAGATGGGGAATTATGAGAGCTGTAAAAAATACACTCAATATTAGTAATAACCTTATTGTAAATTCTGAGTGTTGATGAGCTGCTGGGAGACCTGGCAGGGGGAGAGGTGATGCCTTGAGCAACATTAAGAGTATCTTCAGATGCTTTGCATCAGCTTACACAGACACTGGAAGTGGAACTATGCTGTAATGTCCCACTGAAAAGTGGGATTATGTGGCACCTTGCTGTGGTCTTTCCCTTTGGGTGTTAAGGGAGGTGGGCAAGGAGCATGGATGGGTGAGGCAGGACCTTGGGGGACCATGACTGCCTTGGCATCTCCCTTGGCAGAGGTGTTGGGAGATGATGGTCCTGGTGCAATTCAGTTCAAGGCAGAGGCTTTTCTAGAGTCATTGCCAGCATTGTTACAAGGGGACCATCTCCAGCCAGTGTTCTGTTTTTGCTTTGATGAGCTGCTTCAAAAAGCCTTGTGTCCCTCAGGCTGATGGGCTTCAGTGATGGGGTTAGCCAAGCTAAATGAACCCTGAAAGCAGAGTTGCTTCTCCATGATCCCTCCTGTAGCGTCCCATGGACATGGATGGTTGTAGCGATCACTTTGGCTTCCAGCCAAGTGGTGGCATCTTGGGATAAGTCAGGTGAAGGTGCCACGCATTCTCTTTTGGGACTGGAACATGGTAGAAGTAACTGGGCAGCATGTATGTCTCCCTTTGCCAGCAGGGAATAATCCTGGGCTTTGGTTGGGCTTTTGGAGCCGAGAAGGACTTTTACCTGGAAAGCTTTCATGTGCTGATGGGTTGAGACTCGCTGGCACTGGAGCTGGGACTTCCTCAGGCAAACTGGCTTTGCAGTGTGCTGCTGGTTGGCTTGGAAGCAGGACACATCTCTTGGAGCAGGCAGGAGCAGTCCCTTTGGCAGCTGAGTGCCTCTTGGGACTGGACCTGGGCATGTTAAAGTCGCTCCTCTAGGAAATGTTAGTGGGTTTTAAAAATGAAGCATGTCCTGTTTTCTGGAGTGTGCCCTGCAAGAGTGTTGGTACTGGGAGTGGTGGTGCAGTGTCAGCCGCGAGCGCGTGGAAGGACAGGCAGGAGAAGGGTTTAGGCTGATGGTGAATAGCGCAGGATTGTCATTGCCATCATCCCCCTTGGGCCAGGTTCTCCTGACTACCTCCTTCCTGGCGTGGGGTGGGCATGACTTGGGGATGGGATGGGATGGGCGAGGTTGGATGGGGTGCAATGAATCTCTCCCCTTGCCTCGCAAGGGTCTTGCAGCTGCATGAACAGCCTTGAAATCCCTGGTGGCAACTGTGAACAGGAGCTGTCTGTCACTGGTAGAGGAGAGAGGTTTGGTAACGCTGTGGGAGAACGTCATTTTCTCCATCTCTGTCTTCCCCGTTTTTTTTGCAGTAACCAACCTTTTTTGTTGGGCAGAGCCATCCCTGCAGAGACACGCAAGACAAGGGGTAGGTTATGAACCAGGCAGGGTTCTCAGCCATGGTGGGGAGGTGACCATTCGTCAAGGATGGCCATACTCAGGGTCTCTGGAGAGCATACAGCAGAAGCTGTCTGCCACACATGCACAGGGTTTTATTGAGCACACTTCCATTGGACACAAGCGTAGGGTTTGTTGTCCATTGCTGATCATACTGCTGACCATACCTGTTTGAGCAGCACAGTGAGGTATGAGGCTCCTTGGTGGTTTCAGCTGCTTTGCTTGACCGTGGGATAACTCTGGGTCTTGTTTTGCCCTCACAGCCCACACCTCAAGAAATAATCCTTTCCCTGCCATCCTTTCTCACTTGGAGCCTGCATTTTATCAGTTGTGTGTGAGGACACCCCAGATTGCTGCATGTATTTGCCAGCATTCTAAAAGTTGTGTTGCTTGTGGTGTGCCCCGAATTCATGTTTCACGAGGCAGGTGGTTGTCATTCACAAGGTTGTGGTTGTCCTGTGCTATTAAATGAGGAGCAAGCAGAGCATGCTGCTGCTGTATGGGCAGAGGGATCATGTCTGGAGTGTGCCAACCTCCAGTGCTGCGGTGCATGTCTATCCCCAGCCCTGACTCCTTTGGGTCTGCATGGAAGCCAGCTTTTCCTCCAGCTCTTGCTCTGCCCCGTGCTTCCTCTGTCCCTTGTGTCTGGCCCCATGCTACCTCAGAAACTCTTTATCTGCCAGATTTCCTTGCAGGGGCTCGGAGTGCACCTGTGCAGTGAGCAGCTAGCGCAGGAACCAGCCTTGCTGCTTGTGCTGGAGTTTGAAGGTCTCATTTTCCAGCTGTTGAAAACTATTGTTGGAATCTGGGTGTTGGTTGTTGATAGATTGCAGGTGAGCATAGCTGCTCCAGCCTCCTCCTGCAGAGTTTGCCCTGCAAATTTGAGCCAAAGCCCCTGGGTATTCCTGGCTGTCAGATGGGGCTACTGGTAGCTGCTTGCATGTCCTCATGGAGTGTTCAGGCTGGTAGTGCCAGTCCTCCCAAGCATCCTTCTTGAGCTTGTCCCAGGGAAGGGCAAAACTTCATAAAAACAGCTTCTAGCTGCCAATTGGCTCCAAAACCTGGCTTTGTGTTTGAGGTGGCTTGGTCAGAAAACTCATCCCTGATGTTGAGAGAGTTGTCCCAGCTCTGCTCTGATCATTAGAGCTGAACCAGGTGAGAAAACGGGACACTGCTTTTGTCGGAACTGGTTGACTCTAAGCAGGATTATGAATGCTGGACAGTGGATGAGTTCATGGCTTGGCTGGATCCTCCATGGACTTGGATGTCTCAAAACTCCTTATTGTCCAAGGATCTCTTCTTGCAGCTAGACTGGGGGGGCGTTTGGTTACCATTACCTCCTGGGAAGCCTTTGCAATGCTTCCTTTGCATCCATGCCTCAAGGCTGCACAGTGCCAAGGGTGCGTGTGCAATCACAGTTGTTTTGGGAGTACTAGCGTGTGAGGTTGGGAGTGCAACCAGGCAGGGCTGGGTGTATTTGCCATCTCCTAGGACAGGCCTCAGAGGATATGTATTTACATTTCCCCATGGAAAGCAGCCCCACATTGCTTGGAAGTGGTGAACATCAGCAGGACACACTTTTTGAGAGCCCACATCAAGGGACAGCAGGGCTGGCCATGACAAGTCCTAGGTTCCTGCGTGCATCCCAGCAGTGCCTGTGTGGCCGTGACTTTGCAGAGGCTTGTTTCAGAAGGCTTCCTTGGAAACCTGTCAGCCAGCACGAGGAGGGAGCGTTCTGGAGAGAGCATCAGCCCTGGCTGGTGGTGGCTGGGGCAAGGCTGAGAAAAATGGCTTTCCCCAGGGATCAGTTGCTCCAGCTCGGCATGGGGAGCAAGATGCTTTGGCAAGCTGTCCCCAGCTGCTGTCTGATTCACAGAAAGCCTGTGTCCTCCTGCTGCCTTGTGCCTGCAGACCCTAACCCAGGGTTTTGTCTTCGCAGGAGCAGGAAGATCCAGATCCGAAACGTACCCCCTGACCTGCAGTGGGAGGTAAGAAGTGGCCAATCCTAAAAACATCCTGTTTGTCTCCTCCTCCAGCAGATGTGCTGAGCAGCATAAGCTGTACTGCTGGAGCATGCGATCTGCACATGAACCACCCTTTACCTTCCCAGTAACCCCAGGAGGGAGGTGGAATGTGAACTGGGCTTCATCTCCTACCTGCTTGTGGGTCCTGCAGCTGTGGGGCAGCTTTAAGCAGTAGGGGTCATCACTGGGACAATGGGAGGCAGGCGAGTGAAGTCATTTAAGCAGTTGGGCAATGCTGGCTCTTTGGGGGGTGTCTATGGGTGAAGTAGATTCTTCTCATGTCTGCTCCCTGCCTGTCTGGCAAGCCTCACTTACCTCACCTGCCCTGTTTGCTTCTCTCTCCCCCAGGTGCTGGATGGCCTGTTAGCTCAGTATGGGACAGTAGCGAATGTAGAGCAAGGTAAGATGGTCCAGCGTGGTCCTTGTCTGTGCAAAGGTCCCACTGCTGCTCTCCAGCTCTGCCCCTGCTGGAGAAAACCAATGGAGTGAAAGCTATTTTTCCCAGTCATTGTTACTGGGCTAAAATGGTTTCCCCTGCAGACAGAAGTCCTGCTGGCAGAGGTGGGGCCACTTGTCAGGTGGTGGGATGGCATGGCCATCAGTCCTCCATCCCTAGGGCTTCTTTTGATTGCTGGCAAATTGAAAAAACAAATGTCCCTGTTAGCAAAAGCAAGCCCAATGTTGTTTGTGGTCCACTGGTGGATCAGTGATGTCTGGCCGTGCATCCTCCTGGGCGAGGGTGGCAGGATCCAGTCTTGGCACCTTCTGGTCCAGCCCAGCCCGATCCTTGTGCTGGGGGAAGATGCATCGCTGCACAAGTGTGCGCTATGCAGGGTGGCCAGGGCTGTCCCATGTGGGACAGGTGTTACTGTCCCGCTGTCCCCACCTGCATCCCCTCTCTGGGGCATGCCAGCGGGGCTGGGGGCACTGGCAGTGTCCATCTCCTCCCTTGCTCTAATGCTTCTTCTCTTGCTTTTCCCCCAGTCAACACAGACACAGAAACAGCCGTGGTCAACGTAACCTATGCAACTAAGGAAGAAGCAAAAGTGTAAGTGAGTCTTGTTTCATTTGGCCATGTTTTCAGACCACCTGGAATTTTCCTGAGAAATCTCGGGTATCTTCCAGGCTTCTTCTTGTGTTCTCTCTAAGCTTCCTTGGGTTGTCCTAAGCTTTTGAAGCTTACACTGTAAGTGCCTTAAGGACTGTCTGTGTATCTTCTCAAGATACGTCAGGCATGTGTTCATTTTATCTTGAACTGCGTCATCTAGCACGTCTTCTGCCAGCAGTCTTCTTTTTGTCCCACTGCTGGGTGGTCTTCTGCTGAGGCCATCACTGCTTGCAGGAGTCATCATGGACTCCACCATGGATGAACAGTGCACCACTGAGGAGGGGCCTGAGGGATGAAGAGTCCAGATACTGTACCCACTCTCACTGAGCTGGAAAGGGAGTTGGAATTCCCAATAGAGAGGCACCATGTCTTCTCCTTGGAGTAGCTGCTGTTGCTCAGAGCTCTCCTGTTGCCTTTTCCACGTTCAAAGAGCCTGCAGGACCATTTCCATGCTGCATGGTAGCTTCTGGCCAGTGCTTTCCCCATGTCAAGTGTCAGATCCGCAGGCTGGCATCCCACTTCTGCTGGGGGGACAAGCCTTGTGCCAGCCTTGGCATCACCCACATTGGAGGGGGCACATCGTCCCACCATGATGTAGGGCTTCCTCCACATGGGAAAAGTGGAGGACTCTGGCTTCCCGTGGCCACCTTCTCCAGACTGTCAGGGAGGAAGGTTGGGGAGGTACCATGGTCTACAAGGGCAAGTGTTGGTGGTATCGGAGGGTTACCTATCCCCAGAGAGCCCCTCACCACTCTCTGCATCTCCCTACCTTGCAGAGCAATTGAGAAGCTGAGCGACCACCAGTTTGAGAACTATTCCTTCAAGATTTCCTACATCCCGGATGAAGAGGTGAGCTCCCCTCCACCCCCGCAGCGATCCCGCCGTGGGGGCCACTCTTCCAGGGAGCGGGGCTCCTCCCCGGGGGGCTCCTCACAGCCCAAACAGCTCGATTTCCCACTGCGGATGCTGGTGCCCACGCAGTTTGTTGGTGCGATCATAGGAAAGGAGGGCTTGACCATAAAGAACCTTACTAAGCAAACCCAGTCCAAGTAAGTACCTTGAACGGTTTTGTTTCCTTCCGTAGGGTGCTATAGGTCCCTGGCATGGATCCTCCATGTATCTGGGGCTTTTGAGCACTGGCCAGGTCTGTCCTCTTGGGGTGCAGCCTTCATGGGATAGTTACACAGCCCATATCCTAAACCATTCCTGCTGGCCAGGGTGGTCTGGGTGTGGCAAGAGCGGGATGCACGTTGAAAAAGGCCAGGAATGGGCTTCCAGAGCCTAACCAGGAGACACTGGGGACAGGGCTGTAGGGAGAAGCAGCAAGTTTGGGGATAAAATGCTGACGGGGATCCCAGGTACAGCGATTGGTATCTGCACTGTCTTTGCCCTGGGGATTTGCTCATCCCGCCGTGCCCCATATGGGCTAGAGCTGTTGTAGGGGAAAGGGGACACCATGGGTGCAGAGCACTGCCTTGAGAAGGATGGGCTTTTTGTAAGTTTGAAACCTGGTTTCTTTTTTTTTTTTTTTTTCAGTATTAACATTTTTATTTTTGAAGGAAAAAAAAAAAATGGGGACTGTCTTGCCAGAGTTTTCAGTGTTTCTCTTGTCAATGTTCACGTTGATTTTACCTCTGATTTTCTGCATGGTTTTCCTGCATGGTTTGTTCCTGCCCAGATTTGTGTGTGTTTAACCCAAAGCTGTCTTCTCCCATGCTCATCATCCTGAACCCGGTGATCCCACAGGACATAGGACTCCTGTACCAGAACATCCTCCAGGGCGTCCTAGTTCTCAGAGAAGCTTTTAGAGGCAAATTATTTGGTAATAGCCTGTCTGCTTGAGCAGGAGGTAGGAAGACACACTGCTCTGCAGCCGAGCGAGCCGAACCTCAGCGGTGGGTTTGCAAGAAGAGGTTTGTACAGAAAGGGGACAGATGTGTAGGGAGAGGAGCTCTTTGAGCCTGACTAGCCCTAGAGCTTGGCCACCTAGTAGCCATGAGCTGGTCCCAGTTGGCTGCAAGCCCTTTTGCTCCAGGTGAGTCCCCTGGTGTGATGGGCAGTGGGTGTAGCTGTGTCCTTGCCATCCAACGCTGGAAGGTTGCCCTTTGCAAACACCAGACCTGGTGAGGAAGGTGGGATGCGCTGGCTGCTGGTTTTTACTGACATGAGGCCAGACGCTGCTGCCTGGGGCAGTTTCTGCCGCTGAGCTGCCCTTCCTTGTGGTTGGCTTCCTGTGCCTGCCCCAAAGACTTGATGTCATGGAGGGAGGCCATGCTCTTACCTCTCCTGACCTGCCTGAGGAGGCCCTATGCCATGGTGGGCCATCATCTGTGCTCTGGCTTTGGGCAAGGGGGACCTCATGCACCTGACCTGGACAGTCACAGGAGACCGTTGCTTTCAGTTTAGGGTGTCGGCCCATAGCTCTGTCCCTGCTCAGGCCACCCTCACCCCCTGGGGTGATGATCATGAGGATGAGTGCGCTGGTGACAACCTTTTGCCTGGCTCCTGCTTCTTCCCAGAGTGACATTGGGTCCTGGATTCCTCTGTCACGCAGGACTTTTGCCCATATCTCCACACACAGTGATGCCCAGAGATTCTCCTGAGTGTCAGGGGACTAAACTCTCCCCAGGTTGAGCCATCCTCTTCCTTGGCTGAGGAGGAGCCCAGACCAAGAGCCCGCCCACCCAGATGACCTTCCACAGTGATTGCAGCCTTTGTAATTTGATGAAGAGAGGACCATCACTACCAAGCAGCCTTGGGTCCAGGATAACCCTACATGAGCACCATACTTTCCATCTTGAGAGTGCTGTCCCTCATGGCCACCACTCTGAAGTGTTCCCAGCACCCTCCTAAGGTGTCTTGGAGGTTTTTCCTGCTGCACCATGGGCATAACTGCCCTGTCCAACCATCCCTATTGCCAGCTTCCCTGGTGTCCTCTGTCTGCAGTACCCTGGGGACCCGGGCAGCTGCTGATGGGTGAGGGGGTTGAGGGTCCCCTTCTCTATCCTCCTGTTGGAATGGATCTATGCATCAGCAGCACTGGGGTGTGCTGGGAAGTCCAGAGCCCTCCTCCACCCTCCAGCTCTTCAGGGTGGGACATGCCTGAATGCAGCAGCCCCTTCCTGGTGCCCCATCTTCTCTGCAAATTGAGCTCATGCCTGCACATCCAGCTTTGGGATGGGTTGGAGGTCAGCCGGAAACCTGGCCTCTGTCCCTCTCCTGGGCTTGTCCAGGGTACTCATCACATCGGTACATCCTTTCAACCCATCTGTGACCCTTCTTCAGTACAAAGGCTCAGCTGCATGCCCCATCTCCAACAGGCTCAACTGCTCACGGGTTCAAGAAGTTGCCTGACGCCTGTGTGTAGGGTTTGTTGGGGCAGCGTGGATTCGTCATCGGTTGCTGCTGCTGGGAGAGTCAGCCCAGTGTGACACTGTGGCACCGCTCTGGAGCGTGGCCCTGCCATCGCCTCTTGGGGCACTTTGTGATGTGTTTGCCTTCTGCCCAGCGGAGGAGGGGTCAGTGGGTGTCCCCGTGCCTGCTGGGCGCTGCCTCTGAAGGAACAGATCCTCCAAGTCAACCTGGTGGAGCTCCACATCTGGGAGAGTCTTGGAGAGTGTCACGCAGCATGCAACTGGGTCACTGTGTTCTGTAGATACAGAAAAGGACAGGGAGAGCATGGTGGTGCCACGGCCTCCAGCACCTCTTTGCACAGTCCAAGCAGGACTAGCCTTCTGCCTGAGCAGCTCTGGTGAAGCTATAGGAGATCTGGAGAGATGTAGCCTGAAAAGGGGATCAAACTTTGTCTTCATTCACTCTTCAGTGCTCCCTTTTGAAGCTGGTGGGGTAGGCTTTTCCCTTATGTCAGGGAAGGTTCACCCAGCTGCTCCCCCTCTGCCTGCAAATGAAGTGTCATTGTTTCTGCACGCTGGTTCGTGAGCTCCTGGAAGAGTTGACCTGTGCAAACCCGCCGTGACCCTGCAGCATCCAGATGTGGCCCTGGTTAAGGGTGACTTGGCGCCACAACCCTTGGCCTTGCACGCACAGCAGCACTCATGAATGATCCCGGTCAGCATGGGGACCTCTTACAAAACCAGATGTGGCCAGAGGGCACCATGTTGGAGCTGAGCACTGGTGACATTCACTGAGTGGCTGAGCAGTCACTACTACACCTTCTCAGAAGATCTGGGCCAGACCAGCCTTGGCTGCAGCCGTGACAGGGACACTGAGGTGGTGGCCAATGGCAGGATGGCTGCGCAGCAGCATCCTACAGTGGGAAGAGCCCACAGACTTGTGTGGAGAAGATGGAAAGGTTGTTTACCCCTGTTCTTCAAGACATGTGGTTGACGTGCAGGAGTCTCCTACCCTGCTTTCCTCTCTCCCTCTCTCTCAGGGTCTTTGCCAGGTACGGTTGAGCAGTGAGGAGCGAGCTGGAGGCACGTGCCTCCTCCCCGCCATGAGCTGAGGGGAGGACCAGAGGAGCTAGAGCACAGTCCCTGCCGCTGCGCAAGGGAGAGCTTTCTGGTCTCCCGTGGAAGGGCGTGAGTACGAGCGCTGTTGTTGACGTTGTGCCTCCGTGTTGTGACAAACGCTGCCTACGGGTAAGTTGTCTCTCTGTCCCGAAAGACACACAGTGGTTGTGGCAGCCTCTGGTTGCTGGACAGCCTCGGGTGTTGTGCGGAGAGAGACTAAGGTCGGAAGGAACCTCTGGAGACCTCTCATCCAGTCTCCTGCTCTCGGCGGGACTGGCGTCAATGATAGACCAGGTTGCTCAGGGCTTTGTGCAGCTGGGGATTTGTTCTGCCCCCTTTTGATGCATCATTTGCCATTGATTGACATTGCTCAGCTCCCAGGCAGAACTCGGCTCATAAAGGCAAGCATAGCTCAAATCTGATGTAAACCAACAGAAGCAAAGCACTACCTGGGCTTGCATAAGACCAGGTGATGGTAGATGTACGTCAGCAAGACACAGGTTCGCCCTGAAGCTTGAGCAGGTCTTGAAATGAGCTTCTCTGTGAATAGCAAGCTCAGCTCCTGAGCTCTCGAAAGCCTTTGTGTGACACCAAACACATCATAAGGGTCTTCTCTTTGCTGGTTGTGTCATCATAGGGTTGATATCCATCGGAAGGAGAATGCTGGCACTGCTGAAAAACCCATCACCATTCATGCCACTCCAGAGGGGTGTTCCGAAGCGTGTCGCATGATCCTTGATATCATGCAGAAGGAGGCCGATGAAACTAAATCGTAAGTACACCTAGCTCGGCAAAACAGTCAGGTTTGGTGGAAGGGAGGTAAACTGGGCCATCAGTGGAGAAGCCACCTTCTATCACACCCCCCCACCCCCTAAGGGAACTGCTGGCATTTGGAGTTTCAGGACAGAGTCATAGGTCAGTTAATAACTTAGAACTTAATAACTTTTCCATGGTGTGATTGACAGTGAGACCAGAAGCTCAGGTGGGTCCAAAGAGCTTGTAGGTAAACTTGGAGAACAAAACCCAGTGAAATACACATGTGCCCAGGAGGGGATTGGGAAGTCCCTGAGTTCCTGTTCTCTAGAAGCTAAGGAGATCCAGTGGTCGAAAACAGTGATGGTTCTTATGGTTCTTCTGCTTCTTCCACCACATCATTAGTGCAGCAAGTGGAAATTGGTTTCCTGGGCAGGTGGACCTTTAGATCTTATTTTTTAATCTATTTTAGAGCAGAAGAGATTCCCCTGAAAATCCTAGCACACAACAGTCTGGTGGGGAGGTTGATTGGCAAGGAGGGCCGCAACCTCAAGAAGATTGAGCAGGACACGGGCACGAAGATCACCATCTCCCCGTAAGTCCTGGTGAACACCAAGCCATCCCTCTCTATCCAACACAGTACGGGCAGCACTGGATCCAGAAAGCAGAGCAGTTGTGTCCTTCTATGCACATTCCCCATCCCAGGTGGGCGTTCCTCATCCCAGGTGGATGGTGGCATTGGGCAGGGAGAGGACATGTGGTCCCATGCTATGTCAGGGGGGAGCACTCATATTTGATTTGAGTTTCCTTTCCTTCCTTTTCTTTTTTTCTTTCCTTTTTTATTTTAAACTTAAAAGCAATCTGTAACTGCGTCTCCAGATTTATCTGTGGGGTAGTTTGCAGGATTTAACCATTTATAACCCCGAGCGGACCATCACGGTGAAGGGCAGCACGGAGGCATGCTCCAATGCTGAAGTGGAGATCATGAAGAAGTTGCGAGAGGCCTACGAGAACGATGTGGTGGCCGTTAATGTAAGCTCCCAGTCCTCCCGCCTGGGATGCCCCTGCTTCAGAGCCACTGCTGAGGTGGCTGCAAGAAAACTGGGGGGGAGTTGTTACAGCAAGGGTTGGCCCTCACTCATCATGTCTGTGCTATGTGGTGAGGCACCCAAAAAACATATTTCTCTGTGGTTTTGTTTTTTGTTTGTTTGGTTGGTTTTGTTTTTCCCCAGCAACAAGCCAACCTGATCCCCGGACTGAACCTCAGTGCTTTGGGCATCTTCTCAACGGGGCTGTCCATGCTCCCATCCACCCCGGGGGCCCGAGGGGCTGCAGCAGCTGCCCCCTACCACCCATTTGCAGTAAGTGCAAGAGGTTTTGGGGTGTGTGGGACACATTCTTGTGGGAAAAGTGGTCTCTAGACTCTACTGCTGTAGCTCTTGTTCTTGGGTGGACACCGTAGCTAAAGCCATCTCGTGGAGAGCCTTGAACAGGAGCTCTGACTTTTGGCCGTTTGGGGAAAGTGCTTATCATGGCAGGGAAATGGAGAAAACAGTGAATGAAGGTGCCTTGTCCCTACTTGGATTTAGCTTGCAGGGAAAATGCATTGTGCTGAGCTCAGTTTCACCTGTGTGAAAGGCTGGCTGTGACCCAAGGGTGCTGCCTCTGAAGGTGGCTGGGGGCAAATCTTTGCTGATGCCAGCATGGAAAAAACATGTAGGTGGTCTTCAGTCCTGACCCCAGACCCACTACTGGGTCATGATGGTGCAGACTTGGTTGTGCCATGTGGGTCCGGTCTCATTGGCCCTGGCAGCTGAAGGGTTGTGCTTGCTGGGAGTTGTCCTCACCTGATTGTGTAGGCAGGGGTTTTGCTCTTTTCTTGGGATGCTGTGCCTGCTGAGACCAGGGGTGAAGCAAGCCTGGGAAGCACCTTCAAAACCACTGAGTTTTCATGCAGGCAGGGATGGTCCCTTGCCAGGAAAACATGCCAGCCAACATGCTGACAGAGAAGGTCCATCCGCAACCCAGTAGCACCCACAGAGCACTCTTAGGATGACCAGGCTCTCTTAGTCTCTAAATACTTCTGCACGGGCACTGACACACGGGTTAATTTACTTGTGCTGTTTTCTTTTCCTGGCAACGCCAGCAGCAGAGTGGTCGGAGGAGAACGGTGAGTGCCAGGCTGGTGGTGTGGAGGGATGGATGAGTGTGATGTGTGTGGTGGCCCTGGAGGGCACCAAGAGGGTCTGTCCGTCTGTGCCCTGCCAGCCCGCAGAGGGGAGGATGGTCTGCTTGTGTCGGCTGCCCAAGTGCAGCCTTTGAGAAACATCTGCTTGAGCATTTGTTGGTGTGGTGGAGAGGAGCTGGGCAGGTCTTCTGAGGGCAGCGTTCGGTGTGGGCTCCTTCACCCTAAAGCTCTGTGTGGCCCTTTTCAAGCCGTCATGGTGAGGCTAAGAGGAGCAATTGCCTCTGCCATATATATATATATATATATATTTAATAGTAAACCAAGGAGCCAGCAAAAACAGGTAATAAAAAAACAGCTTGGCTCTGTGGCAGCTCCTTCCCCACCTCAAGTACTTTGTGTTTCACACCTCAGAGTGCTTATTTCTGAGCATGTCCTCAGTGGGACCTGGGGCTGGTGGCTGTAGCTTCAACTTTGGAGCTCTAGAGACTTGGTAAGGATGGAGGATGAGGAAGGAGCCTCATGGTAAATTGGAGGAGCTGAGGAGGTGAAGTGCCCACCCCGTCCACGACCAGCTGAGCAGGAGAGGACATGTTGGAATAGGAGACATGGAGCAGCCCAGGGCCAGAAGCAGAGAATGGACATGGGGAGCACAAGCTTGGTGCAGGGAGCAGCATAAAATCTCAGCACAGGGGGTTTAAGTAGAGAGTTGGGAGCTAGAGCAGCATCTGTTGTGCAGGAGAGCTGGGTCTTCTCCACCCAAGTAACTGATTTCCAGGTAGCATCTGGTTGCACTTGCCCAAATCCAGAGCAAGAGAGAGTTGTGTCTGCTTCCAGGAGAAATGTCTGATGTATTTGAGACACAGAACAATGAAAGAGGAGAGTTGAGTTGGGTCAGGTTGAGTTGGGTTGGGGTGCTGGCCTGCACCCCTTGCTTTTGGCTGTGGAGAGACTTTGAATTTTCTTTTGGAATTGGAGAAGGGAAATGGTGATGGAAGTCAGAGCCAAACCAGATGTTCTGCTCAGTTGTCACTAAACCCTTACCTTCCCTGCAAGGGACTGATGGTGGGTACCTGGCTTTACAGGGTTGTGGCTGCTCCAAAAGGCTGTTGGGGCCAGTTTTCTGCTATTAGCACTAGCAGGACACAAACGAAAAAAAACCAAACCCAAAAACCAGCAGTGGAGAGGGGGACTGGGTGTAACTGGGAACTCCCATCCACCTCCCAGCCCTGTTGTGGTGTGCTTCAGGTGCAGCATATGGGCTGCTGCTTACACTGATACACCCTTGGGTGCACCCGTGCTCTCCAGGAGGGGTTTTAGGGGCTGAAGGGTTGTCCTCATGCCGTTACCAGGCTCATGAGAGTGGCACACTGCTCTGCATCAGGCTGGGGGCAGCCAGGAAGGGGCTGGCACGTTGGCGACATCACTGACGCTCATTTTCTCTCCTGCCACAGAGCTCCTCGGCATACCTCTCGGGTCTGTACGGAGCCCCCTCAGCTGGTACCTTCCCCCATCAGCACTCTGTAAGTGCCCCAGCACCTCCCTCCATAAGGTCGTCGCTTGGGTACCTTGGGAGGGTGGGCAGGGGGCCAGGGTGGGCAGCTGCGGCCCTGGGATGCAGGCAGGGGGGCAGCCACCCCCTGGTCTGGCTGCTGGTCTGACCATCTTGCTCTTCTGTGCCCTTGCCAGCTGCCGGAGCAGGAGGTTGTGAACTTGTTCATCCCAACCCAGGCAGTGGGGGCCATCATTGGGAAGAAGGGGCAGCACATCAAGCAGCTGGCACGGTTTGCTGGTGCCTCCATCAAGGTGAGCAGGGCACTGCAGGGCTGCTCCTGGGCTTTGTGCCTCAGTTTACCCCTCCTAATGCTGAGTGCAATGAACAGGAGCCTGTGGGGAGCTGTTTTGCTCCCCAAGTTAGTAGAAACTCAATCCTGCAACACTTGTGTTAATCATTCCTGCTCAAGGATGCTCCTGCATGGGGGGACATCCCACAACATCAGGAGAGGTTTTTGCCAAAGCAGGGCTGCACTCACGCTCCTTCTCCCCCATCCTTCTGCAGATCGCCCCAGCAGAAGGCCCTGATGCCAGCGAACGGATGGTCATCATCACAGGGCCACCCGAGGCTCAGTTCAAGGTGCGTTGGCCACAGCGTGGGGGCTGTGCTTGGGAGGATGCTAAAGGATGACTTGATAGCATCCCTTTGGTCGCCACTGTGCTGCCAGCCTGGGTTTGCCTCTTTGTTCAGTACAGCGGTTTGGGTGCTGCTGGACAGCAGCAGATTATCACACCTGGGGATGGAAGGCACAGCAGGCAGTGCCCAGGACTGCTGCCTGCCTGTTTAACTTCCCTTGTGTCTCCTCTTCAGGCCCAGGGGCGAATATTTGGGAAGCTGAAAGAGGAAAATTTCTTTAACCCAAAAGAAGAAGTGAAGCTTGAAGCCCACATCAAGGTGCCTTCCTTTGCCGCCGGCCGTGTGATAGGCAAAGGTGGCAAGACGGTAGGTGGGGGGTGCAGGGGTGCCCCCCCATGCCCTGGGGGCAAAGCCTGGGTGCTCAGTGATCACAGCAACATCTTGACCCCAGCCCTGTGTGCTGGTGATGTCTCTCATGGGGTGGTTACCGTCCCAGGGCAGCCTGGTGCCAGGTGCTGGCTCAGAGCCAGGGGTCACACCAGTGGTGGAGGATTTCTGTGCTTCCACAGCACAACCCACCCAGGGCTCTTGTTGTTTTCTCCAGGTGAATGAATTGCAAAATTTAACTAGCGCAGAAGTCATTGTGCCGCGAGACCAGACCCCGGATGAGAATGAGGAGGTCGTTGTTAAAATCATCGGGCATTTCTTTGCCAGTCAGGTAAGGTTTGGCTGTGGCTGTTCCCATATTCCCAGGCAGTTTAATCCACCAAAGGTGGCTGCCAAGCACAGCCCTGTCTGAGCATCCTGCCACTCTGTTTTGGAGGGTTCCCGTGCACCCCAGAGGCACTAAAGGTGTCTGGGCAGCTCTCCCCAGCCATGCTAGCACTAAAATTAAAGAACAGCATGCTGTAGTTAACATATGTCTCTTAAAACACCACCCAGAGTGACACCCGGGGTGTGAATGGGCTCCTCCCTGGCATTGTTGCTGGCAGGAAGCTCCTGCAGGCACCTGCAGTCCCACCTGGGTGCACGTACCACAGCCTTGGCTCCTGACCGCTCGAGGGGGATGACGGCAGGACCCCAAAGCTCAAGCTCTTGAGGAGCGTTGGAAGAAATACAAGCTAAAACCTTGCAGTGCTCCACTTGCAACTGTGCAGGAGCAGAGTGGCTCCTTCTTTAGCACATCCTTAATTAGGGCTGTGCTGAACCATGTGCTTGTCCTGTAATTAAAAGGTTGGAGGGCAGTGAGCGGTGATACGCTGCTGTGGCCATGGGGGAACAGCTGCTCAGGGGCTGCTCACGGTGCCCGTCCTGACCTCCGGTTCTTGCTCCCTCCCAAGACTGCACAGCGCAAGATCAGGGAAATTGTTCAGCAGGTGAAGCATCAGGAGCAGAAACACGCCCAGGGAGCCCTGGCCTCGCAGCACAGCAAGTGAGGCTCCTGCCGTGCCAGCCAGCACCACCCGATGAATGTAACCCCAGCAGTGCCGGAACCCCCAGCAGGGCAGGGGAGCAAACCAAAGACCACCCCCCCCCAGCCCCATCCCACTGCCAGGGCGCTGCAAGGATCTGCAGCGGAGGGGCACAGGGAGGGCTCTCTCCATCCCACAGCCTCCCCCTTACTGCATTGCCTCCTGACACTATCCCTTTAGTTGGACTAACATAGAGAGAATTTTTTAATTTCCTAAAAGCCCCCCGTTTTCCCCAGGCGTGGCCGGAGGAGCTCACCTGGCGGGGGGCTGTGGCGCACAGCACGATGCTCATCCATTTTAGAATGAATACATCCATAACAAAACTAATGGTGATTTTTAAGTTTTCTAAGAATTCCTTTTTCTTTTAAATTCTTTTTTAATTTCAGAGGGGAGAGGGATGTTTGTTTTTAGCAAAAGCAGGCTTTTCTAGAGTTTTAAGGAAGGGAGTTAGTCTATGGTTCTCTAATGCATAGTAGAGCAGAGATGTAGGATTGCCAGCAAGGGAGAGAGAAAAAAAAAAAAAAGTGTTAAAAAGTGATTTCTTAAGGGCTTTGATAAGATCAGTGCCTGTATGAGCCAACAAAAGGGATATTGTCTCCTAAAAGAGGAATCGCTCTTTCACATACCTTTTCCTCATTGCTTCACAGAGCCCAAAACTGGGGTTTGCATCCATTCTGTCCCCCCTTTCCATCTGTCTGTCCTCCCTGCTCTAGCACCAGTGCTGGGTGCTCCCATTCCTGGAAGAGGGTGGGCAGCACCAGCTCTGCCCAGTTTGGGGAGGGATTTTTGGGGAAAGATCCCTGTTGCGAAGAGAGGAATGTAAAATGGGGAAAACCCCCAGCTTTACAAGAGGTAAATTGTACCAGGGCTGGAAGAACAGCTAGCAAATTTTTCTTAAATTGAAAAAAACCAACCCAACCCCCACACAGCAGATGGACACACACACACAAACTACCTCAGGTTTTCGTACCTCAGCACCTTGTGCTTGTGTTTCCCTTTTAGAGATTTTGTATGCCTTGTAAAACTGATAGTTGGAGCATTTTTTTTTATTTTTTTAATAAAAAAGGAGTTGGAAAACTATCTCAAATGAGTCAGCTGCGAGGCAGGAGAAGGAAACCATCCCCCATGTCCCAGAGCTCTTCTGTAGTCTCCTTCTGCTAGCTGAGAGCCAGTGGCCATTCCTTCAGAGAAAGCTTGGGAAATGTTTAAAAAGAAAAAAAAAATAAAAATAAAAAAAAGGAAAACCAAAAAAATATATCAACCATAACAAAGGTAGAAAGAAAAATCCCCAATAAACAAAAGCAGTGAAAGCTGACAGGTGAGAGGAGGGATGGGAGCAGTGTGCCACCAGCAGGTCCAGTGCCAGGGGCTGGGCACGCTGGGGTGAGGTGCTGGTGGCAGCACTGGACCCAGGGGCTGTGATGCCACGTTTTCCTCTACTGCAGTGTGTTCTGTGAAAAACCAACCCAATGACAGTGAAATAAAGAGAACTATATCCAGCTAACAAGAGCCTGAGCTTGCTCGCTGTTGCTTTCTTTCGTGTGCCTTGTGCTGGTCCTTAGCCAAGCTGAAGCTGGGCAGGGGAATTCTCCCACAGCCCCCCCCTTGCCCGGAGCAGTCAGAGCCGTGCTGCAGGGGCAGAAGGGCTGGATGGGGCAGGGGGTATTTTCTTGGGGGATGGGTGCTTTCAGACAGTGCCAGGTGCAGCTTGCCCCCTCTCCCCATAGTAGAGCCGCCTTCCTCCTGTATCGTGAGCTAAAAAGCACAGTGATACATCAAAATTCCTTTCAATAAAAAAAAAAAAATTACTTCATTACCAGTCCGAATTTAAATCCAGAAAGGTTCATTATATAATTTATATATTTATTTTAATAAAAAGAAATAAATAATCCTCTTTTCACATTAGATAGTTTCCTGGAGACAGGAGAAAAAAAAAAAAAACAACAAACAAGAAACCAACCCCAAGTAGAGGCCTTCACTATGGATTTGTTACAAGTCAAAAGATGGTCAATGCTTGCTTTCTCTGGCCGTCGCAAATCCAGTTTTAGCAATTGAGCAAATTGTAGATACTCCAGAGACAGACAAAATCTCTTGCTGATTGAAGTTCACCCGTTGGATGATAAGGCAACTGGTACCACCACCAGAGCTGAAAGTCCCATTTGTGCTTCAAGGTATGAGCAGTCTTCATGGTAGCTTCACAGCACTTGTTGGAACAATTCCTTCCTTGGTGAGCTCACATCGATCTT
>JANVCC010000030.1:9876007-9914659 GCA_025345505.1 Todiramphus chloris collaris
CACAGTTAAGCCCCTCAATGTCCTTCTTGTAGTGTGGGACACAAAATCGAGCACAGTAATTGAGGTGTGGCCTCACCAGTGCTGAGTACAGGGCTGTAATCACTATCCTAGTCCTGCTGGACACACGGTTTCTGATACTGGCCAGGATGCCCTTGGCCTTCTTGGCCACCTGCACACACTGCTGGCTCGTCTTCAATCAGGTTTTGACCAACACCCCCAGGTCCCTTTCCACTGGGCAGCTCTCTAGCCCCTCTCCCCCAAACCTGTAGCGTTGCCTGGGATTGCTGTGGCCTAAGTGCAGGACGTGGCACTTGGTCTTGTTGAACCGCATCCCGTTGGCCTCAGCCCATCGATCCAGCCTGTCCAGATCCCTCTGCGCAGCCTCCCTACCTTTGAGGACATCAACACACCCACCTAACTTGGTGTCATCTGCAATCTTGCTGAGCGTGCCCTTGATCACCCCATCCAGATCACTGGTACAGATATTGAAGAGAACAGGCCCCAGTACTGATCACTGGAGAACACCACTTGTGAACGTCCACCAACTGGTTTTGACTCCATTTGTTGTCCAAAATAAGTGGATTATTCACCCAGTGTGCAAAAAATCCAATTCTCACGCACTCAGGAGAGACATGGCTTATTGATTTCAGAGTTGCTCAAGCCTGAGTGCTCGGTGACTTCCCACAAATCAAGCACACCAAAGAAGACTCTCTATGCTATATTTACACACAAGACTTACAAAGTTATTTCCAAGCTGACCCTCATTATGATGATTGTTTAATAATTTATATGCAATTATAATACTGCCGAATCCATACTTTCACTACTATGCATGCTCAGGGGAAGGTTTTTCCCTGGGTAAGGGTCTTTTTGACCTATGGGTGTGATTTTAGTGTATAATGATGCTAGTTCACCGAAGGAGAGCACTAATTGTTGTTTAGCTGACAGTACAAAACTACATACAACCAATATAAACTCTAAGTCCACTTGGTTTATATGTTTTCCAGAACATTTCTTCTTCAAGGATGGCAAATTCTTGATTAGAAGTTCCAGACTAATTATGTTGACAACTTCAAGGATAGTCATCTTGTTACATGCACTAATAGTTATCAAAAGGCCTAAATCAATTTGTAAGCAATGGCTCCCAAATCCTTTAGCTCCTTTGTTGCCTCCCTGTTTGCCTGGGCAAATTCACCACAACCCTTTGGGCCCAGCTGTCCAGACAGTTTTTCACTTAGCAAAGAGTATGCCCATCCAAGCCATGAGCAGTCAGTTTCTCCAGGCGGATGCTGTGGGAAATGGTGTCAGAGGCTTTACTAAAGTCCAGGTAGACAACATGCACAGCCTTTCTCTCATGAACCAGTGGGTCACCTAGTCATAGAAGGAGATCAAGTTGGTCAAGCAGGACCTGCCTTTCATGAACCCATGCTGTCTGGGCCTGATTGCCTGGTTGTCCTGTATGTGCCACATGATGGCACTGAAGATGATCTGCTCCATAACCTTCCCTGGCACTGAGGTCAGACTGACAGGTCTGTAGTTCTCTAGATCCTTCTTTCAGCCCTTCCTATACATGGGTGTCACATTTGCTAACCTCCAGTCCACCGGGACCTCCTCAGCCAGGACTGCTGATAAATCATGGAAAGTGCCTTGGTGAGCATTTGCTGCAAAACCCTCACTACCCTTAGGTGGATCCCATCTGGCCCCATAAACGTGCGTGTCTAAGTGGTGCAGCAGGTTGCTGACCAATTCCTCTTGCGTTATGTGGGCTTTATTGTGTTTCTCATCCCTGTCTTCCAGGTCAGGGGGCTAGGCACCTAGAGAACAACTGGTCCCACTATTAAAGGCAAAGAAGGTGTTAAGTACCTTGACCTTTCCCTATCCTTGGTCACTAAGCTTCCCTATGCATCCCATGTCCTCTTTTCTCTGTTAATGTATTTATAGAAACATTTTTTATTGCCTTTAACAGCAGTAGCCACATTGAGTTCTAGCTGGGCTTTGCCCCAACTTGCATAACCTCACAACAACCTGGTAGTCCTCCTGGGGTGCCTGCCCACTCTTCCAAGGGCCATAAAGTCTCCTTTTGTTCCAGACTTTCAGCCAGAGCTCTTTGTTCAGCCAGGCCAGTCTTCTTCCCCACCAGCTAGTCTTTTGGCAGAGGGGGGTGGCCTGCTCCTGCACCTTTAGGAGTTTCTTCTGGAAGAATGTCCAGCCTTCCTGGACTCCTTTGCCCTTCAGGACTGCCTCCCAAGGGACTTTGTCAGCCAGTCTGATACACGGGCTAAAGTCTGCACTCTAGAAATCTAAGGTGACAGTTCTACTGACCCCCCCTCCTTACTTCTGTACCCAAGACGGTCTCCAACCCTCACATCATGCACAAGTCTTTCTCTGTTTACAAACAACAGGTCCAATGGGGCACCTTTCCTAATCCGCTCCCGCCCCAGCTGTGTCAAGAAGTTCTCTTCCACGCAGGAGATAAAAGTGCTTGGGGCGGGAATGGAACTTTGATTCAGTCCTTGTTGCAGGAGGTCCCATTAGATTTTCACACCTGCAAGGAGCCTGACTGCCGGTGGTGCTTGGTTTGAGGAAAATGACCTTCGCCAGTACTTCAGGAATGTAATTACCACTCCACTTACAGTTCAGGAAGATAGCTGAGCCCTGGGTGCAGAAGTGCGATGTGGCAGTGGGGTGCGGGCAGGGTGCGGGCAGGGTGCTGCAGGGCTGGGTGGGTGCTGGAAGCAGCCCAGCAGGACTCACAGCAGCCCCTTGCAGGGCCTGCCCTGGGCCTGCAGCATGGACTTGCTTCTTCAATTGGCTTTTCCATTTGTTTCTTCTCCCCAGTTTGTCTGTTTTAGCTGAATCCCGTGGCTGGGAGTTGGAGGGGGCACAGGGCATTTGTTTCAATTCCAGTGTAAGAAAAGGTGTAAAGTTTTTCTCAGTTTAGCTCTGCAAAGTCAGGACTTCTCTGCAACACTCCTGCTGTGTCTGTCCACAGTTGAGTCTGTGGAGAGAAAGCCAGAGCACTGAACCTACTGGTCTGTCAGGGCAAGGGTCTTTCCTTACCACAAGGCATATGTGGAACATGTGAGCCTCGTACAGCTGCCCTGCACTGCTTGCTCCCCGGTCAGCAGGTGCTGTGCCAGGAGCCAGGATGGTGATGAGGCTTCTCTTCTGCCCTGGGACACCCCCCCCAAGTGCAGGTGTGGAGACAACCATGGGGCTGCAGGATTCCTCCAACAGGCATGTTACCCCAGCTGCAGTTTCCTCCACTGTGCATTATATCCCACCACAGGAGAAATATTAGGATTCAGAAAAAATAGGAGAAATCTTTTTGGGAATTGTGTTTGCAATTTTAAACAAGCTCCTTTGTGACTACTGATAAATCCACCTCCTTATCCTCACCAGGACAGTGCAAGGACAATGATTTTAATGCAGTTACATTATTTTTAAATGTCTGTATGAATGGCTTTGTGCTGGAAAATACCTGACTGTGACTGCAGGGTTGGTGTCATTGCAGCGTTCATCTGACATCCATATATTCTGCACAGCCTGAAGGTTTTGTCCAGGAGGACAATTGATGTGGAATTACACAATCTGATTCTTTTTAACATGGTGTTTGGTATGAAGACTATTGCATAAACATCAATAACCAAAGACATAAAGAAGTTAGAATTTCAGTAAATTAATGGCACCAGACTTCAGGTCTTCATGCAGATTTCTTTTTTTCTTCTCTCACACGTATGTAAAAAAATTCCTTTTTTATCTGAAGGCATATATAACAACAGCTAGATGTGAAAGAGGTTATATGTCATAGCTCCTGGTGTGTCCTTACAGCACAGTTTTACATCAGTTACATTTTGCAATCCCTGTAGTTTATGCAGCTGATGGTTAACTGCATGGCTTCATTCTCTACTATTCATTTGAGCTTCTTACTCAGTACATTGATATGTAATGACTCAAAATTATGACACTTGGTGCACGTAAATCCAGAATCCTGTTACATTTAAATACACAGGGATTGCTATGTCCCATCTCCGATGCAATAGTCAGTGCAGATCATTTCAGAATCTGGGCTCATTAATTGTGCATTACCCAAGGTGTCTACTTTAGAGCAGCCTCAGCGTGAAAGCAGTGTTCTTCACGTACCTGGCTACTAACGCAGCATGTTTCACATTAGTGGGATACTAAAGCAGTGTGTTTCAAATCAGCGGGGTAACAAAGAATTCCACTGAATAATTCATTTTAGGTCTAGAAGAATGGTTGGTAATTTTAGGTATGCAGATAATTTTAGGTCTATAAAGTATAATAGCTATACTTAATCTGTCATTTAAATCTCTTTATGTTACACATGTCCAGGATGACGTCCAGGTGGCACAGCACTACACCATGGAGGTGTTTGCCAAGAGGCATTTCCCCGTTCCCTGCACCGCACCCTCGGTCTAACACCGATCAGGGCCCAGTTAGCTCAGCGGCTGCCATCCCGGTTGCCGTGTGGCTCTGAGCACTGCACCCCGTAGAAGCTGCTGCTGCCCCTGCTTTCACCTGCTGCCTACAGACGGGCTTGGCGTGTGAGTCTGGAGCTGGGTGCTCCCAGACCAGCACCGCAAGGAGTCTCGGCAGCACCCTTTGGCTGATGCTGTCACAGCGCTTGCTCACTAATCTCGCCGATTCTCTACCTCCAGCACCATCCCACTGAAGAGGATTCAATTTGCCAGCACAGCTGCCTTATGACTCATGTGTGTTTCGCTGGTCAGCCCGTTTTGTGCAGCTTCTCTCTAGCAAGCGGGATCGCACATGGCAGCAGAAACGCTTGGAAAAAATTGCTGCTATTTCAGCCCAGATTGCTGTAAGGCTGCTCACTCTTCTCCACTGCCTGAGTTCAGCAAGGTTTCACTGTATCCTGCAGTGCCGATCGCTACCGTGCATTTGTAACACAGGTTCATTCCAGCTGCAGTTTTGGTCCTGTGTAATTTCTGTAGCTGAAGGTTAAGTTCACAGCTGCACTGTGTATTATCCCTTTCAGTTTCCTGCTTGGGCAGGAATAGCTCTAAGCATGTCTCTGTCCAGCAGCCCATTTCAGCCTGTGTTTATGGTGCATTGTAGCTGGTGGGGTGTATTTCACCCAAGCACCCATGTCTGCAGCACGCCTGCCTGGGTAAGCTCCTGCACAAGGAAACACGGTGCCTGGCAGCACACTGTAGGAGCAGAGATGATTTTCCTTTGAGGACTTCACAGCTTGTCCCTGTTTCCTGCCCTAAAATGACCACTCTGGGAGGCAGACTCTGTCTCGCACCCAAGCATCAGCCTGGGCAGTCTTACTCAGAATGTAAAATTGCAGAGTGTGACCTCAGCTCTCCGCTGAGCTGAGGATGGCAGATCTGAATTCATGCCTGTCTTCTCTCCTGCCCACAGACACCTCCCAGACATTCCTCCTTCCCCATGGGCTGTCATCATGTCACCTGTGACTCAGCTCAGAAGGGACACCAGCATCCTGATCGCTTTGTGGACCAAAAAGGACTTGGAGAGCAGGGCAGGGGACCCTCAGGTTCCATCACCATGGCAGGGGCTTGTATGGAGGTGATACATCACCTCACCAAACCCCAGCTGTGTCACAGTGTTGTCTGGTGTGCCTGATCTTGGCTCTCCACCACCCTCCTCCCAGTGTGACACAGCTCATAGCAGGGCCCTCATTCACAGTTCATTCACACAGCAAGATGCCACACTCCCACCCAAGCCCAGAGAGCTAGACTCCTGCCCGCAGCCCCTGGGCCTGTGCATCAAAAGAAGAGACTGGTGTGCCCTTCCCAGCACCCACTCCAAACACAGCTGGGGTGGGGTGGCCACAGAACCTTCTGCGCCCTGTCCCGTTGTGCCCTCAGGGCAGGTGGTTAAAGTTGCCTAGGGGAAACAGAAGGGGAAGGCAAGGGATGTGAGGACAAGGGAGGGGATAGGACGGCAAGGGAGGGGATAGGAGGGCAAGGGATGGGATGGGATGACGAAGCAAAGGAAGGCAAAGTAGGGCAGAGGGCACCTGAAGTACCCTGGCCAGGTCTCCCAGCCTCATTTTGAGGTCAGGATGGGAAGTCCCACCTGCCCTAGGATTTCCTCACCTCCCACCCTCAGGCACTCCCATCCATGAAAGGGGCCCTTGGGGGGAGTAGCGATGCCCGGGGTGGGCAGACTGATGCTGGAGGCCTCTAGGCTCTCCCAGAGGCAACTCTGCTCTAAACTGTGTCTGGAAAAGGGCTGCAAACCAAAACCTTGGAAAGTCTTGGTGTGAAAACAGAGTGCTTAGCCGAGGTCTCCAGCCTGCCCAGTGTCGGCTGTGGGTGGCAGCAGCAGCAGCAGTCCTCCTGACACCAAGTTTCCTGACCGTGGTGCTGCCAGGGCTTTATCCCTGACCCTGTCTAGCACAAACAAGCAGTTGTACTTGACCACTTGATTCCTGAATCCACCATTCTGTATCACGTTTCATCAGTGGCTGCTAGACTCATGGATCCTCTGGCCCCTGCATGGCGCTGGCCTGAGTGGTGGGTGTGGTGGCCATCTCCTTCGTGATGGCTCCTCAACTGCGTGATGTGACTTACTTCAGCTTTTCCTGACAAGATGAGGCTGCGACTAGTGGGCCAGGTCCTGCTGTAATGCGGCGAGCTGAGTTGTGTCATTATTCTGTGGTTGAGAGCAAATGAAAATACTGTGGAGCAGAAAACAGCACTGGTGTTGATGACTCATGTCCCTGCGATGCCACGTTCAACTTCCTAAACACAGCTTTTTAAAAAAAAATTAGATGCTGAACTTTACAGATGAGAATTTCCAAGCTAGAAGCTTTAAAAGCCTTGCAAAAGCTCCAGGAAGAGAAGATGCTGGCAGGCTCCTGGGAAGGGATGGCACACTCAGCCCAGACATGACCACGTTAGGAGGATGCTGCTGGGAAAGCTGGCATGGAAACAGGGTTAAACTCAGATACTAGATGGAAGGGCAGAGACACTGACACAGACGATCACAAAAAAAAATGCAGAGCCATACATTAAAGCCAATCCTATTTGCTGAGACAAAAGCAGTTTCTGAAGGACACATTCATGTCCCAACCATAAGCTGGCTATCGAAATGTCTCCTGGACTTCTGCTGCATTGGCCGCTGATGAACAGAGGCAGGGAAGAGAGGACCACAAGGAAACTGCTTGCACTAACGATATGATGTACTGAGCTGCAAACTCGGAATAATTCAAGTCGTGCTCCCACGTCTGGATCCCATGGAGCATCCTCACAGCCCCAGGGAGCCCAATGACAGCTTGGGCAGCAGGAGGGGAGCTGGATGAGCTCTCATGCCTAAGCATGGACTGCAACTGTGGATAAATGTTCAGGACAATCCATATCTTCTTAGTGCACGGCAGGTGTCCTGTTGAGGACATAAATGAGGATTCTAGGATAATTATTGTGGTCTGCTCTGCGGCCCCCAGCACAAGAAAGACATGGACCTGTTAGAGCAGGTATAGAGAAGGCCATGAAAATGATCCAAGGGCTGGAACAGCTCTCCTGGGAAAGAAGGCTGAGAGTTGGGGTTGTTCAGCCTGGAGAAGCAAAGGCTCTGGGAATACCTTATTGTGGACTTTCAATATATAAAGGGGACTTACAAAAAAACAGAGAGAGACTTTTTACCAGGACTGTAGTGACAGGACAAGGGCAATGGTTTTAAACTGAAAGAGGGTAGATTTAGATGAGATATAAGAAAGAAATTCCTTGCTGTGAGTGGTGAGACACTGACACGGGTTGCCCAGGGCAGCTGTGGATGTGCCGTCCCTGGAAGTGTCCAATGTCAGGTTGGATAGGGCTTTGAGCAACCTGGGCTAGTGGAAGGTGGCCCTGCCTACATCAGGAGGGTTTGATTAGATGATCTTTAAAGGTCCCTTCCAAACCAAACCATCCTGTGATTCAATGATCTCAAGCATGGGCTTCCCTTTAACTCTCACTTTCAACAGATGGCATTTCATTATCAGCCCCCTCTGCTGCTCTTACTGGAGCTTTCTGCCAGGACAAGCCACTGGCACCTGGGTTCAGAGCAGAAGTGGACAAGCCATACGTAACTAGGAGAAGTCAAATTCCACTTTCTGTGGGGTGGTTTGCAGAAAGATTAAATAGGAGCCTTTATGTGACAAGCAATCCTTTCAGACGGGAGAATATTTACAGCTTACAGAAATTTCTGAGCCTTCTTGCTCCCTGTGCTGCAGGGAGGGCTTCCTCCTCTTCTTCACCTAGAGATTCAGAGCTTGATGTAGAGTCCAGATTATCCCACAACTCCTAGTTGGGACTAACCGCACCAGTGTGAATTTATTGCACAGATAACTCAACAAACAGGAACAACTTCTAGGTAATACAGCCAGAGAGTGAACTCTCTTGAAAAATGATTTCCAATTTCAAAACGGAAGTTCCAAAGAGCATCAGAGAAACAGGAAGCACAGCATTTGGACTGACTTTTTTTTTTTAAGGGAACCAAAGTGCTGTTTCCCTCTTGCCTTTCTCATCATCCCTTGAAAAGCCATAAGTAACAAATATTGCTGCTGTTTGTCAAACAGTGACAGCTGGGGACCAGGCAGGGAGTGAGCTGGTCAAGCGTCCCAGGAGATGGGTTATTCTGCAGAAGCAGCTAAACCCACTGGTGAGACCAGACCTGCTCTAGCCTGCCCGCTTCTCTTCTCATTCAACCCTGATGAGACTCAAGGAGGAGGCAAGCAGTTGCACGGGCATTGCTGCATCTCCTGGACTGGCATCCCTGACCAGAGAGGGGGGGAGTGTTTCCACTCACTTCAGAGCGCTTTAGGGTAGGACGAGAGGTAACAAGTAACCCAGCACAACAACCGGCTTGCAGGCCAGGAGTCTCAGCGGTTGGAGCCAGAACAGTGGTTTTCTCCAACAGGCTCATATTTGGCATCGCATTGATTCAGAGTGACCCCTGCCCGACTTGCTAAATAGTGTGTCTGAGCAGTTCCAGAGGAAAATTCGTGTTAAACCCTGCCAGAGGGCTCTGGTGACCATATGGAGCTGGGAGAGGGCTGGGGGCCAGCCCTGACCTTTTTTGTACCTCTGCTGACCTTCTCACTGCCCCCCGGGGTGGCTGTTCCCATACACCTCGGGTTGTTCCACACAGTGCTCAGGACTCTCTGTTAAATAAAACAATTAAATCCTTGAGTCCAGGTTTTAGTGTTTCCATCTGCTGTCAAGTATCTTAATCTGGGCTGTTTGGGGAATTTTTATCCCATGGATCCCTTGGTATGCCTGGAATGTTTGCTTTTCCTACTGTGTGTGTGTGTTTGAGGCACTCCTGTAAAAACAAGAGCTTCCTGCCTGCTTTGTAAATCTTTCCTTGATTGGCGCAGTTGCCTTTGGTAATTAATCAAGGGCTGACACCTTCGGGGAGCTGGCTCCTTGCAAATGCCCAGAACATCGGTGCGAGACCTGAGAGGGGGACCAAGAGAGCTGGCTGGACTCCAGAGCCTGCAGAGGAGGCACATGTGGCGACACTGGGTTTTGCTCAGAGCCTGGGAGAGGAAGAACTAAACGGAAATTCCAGCAAGCTAAGGAAATGCTCCAGAGGGCTGGGACTTCAGAGGCATTTTCTATTGTATTGAGTGCACAGCTAAAACATGCGGCTCCACTTTACGGTCTTTGCTCAGTGGCCAACCTGATCTTCCCACTTCAGGCTGGGCTGAGGAATGGTGAGGTTTACTCCATACACAATCAGGGTTTCTCCAGGTGATGGGCCCAGTACATTGTGAAAAGGGGAGACTGCTGAGAAGATCAGGACCATCTTGTTGGTGCACTGGGGCTTCATCTCCAGATTCCCCTCAGAGGCTTCCATGTGTCACAGGATCTGTGTGATACAGGGGTGCCAAGTTAGCTCTGAAGAACAGGTCACCTCTAGAGCAGCAAAAGTAGCTCCAGGCCAAAGGGGCTCCAATTTGCCATGGCTAATGTAGCTATTTCTCTTCCAACAACTGCACTTGTGTGCCAGCACCGTCCTTGCCCAGAGCCAGCTGTGGGATTCCTGAACTGACACTGTGTGGTGCAGGGCAGACATGTGGACCGGTCCCTATGTCCCATGTTCCCAGAGGAGGTTAATCCTGGCAAAAGAGCTGGCTCATGGAGTAGAGCTGCAGGCTGCCAACCACAGGCCCAGCCACAAACTTGTTGCTGTAAGGACAAGATCTTCTGCAGGGGAGTCTGGTGGAAACTTGCCACCAGAGAGTTCCTATTTTTTCCTTTGCTTTTCTCCATTGTGAGAGGCAACATCTGTGCTGTTTGCCAGGGGAGTGACACTACCAGCACAAGAAGGTCTAGGAACAGAGCACGGATGTGTAGTATCACAGCTAAGCAGGTAGCCAAGGAGGGTCTGTACGTCCATCCCAGATGAACCACAGGAAGAGGGACAGGTAGCAGCATGGAAGCACTGGGGACATGTATCCCTGCACAGAGCATCTGGTGGGGCTGCTGGCTGCTCCCTGGAGCTGAAGTATAGGAAGAAAGAGCATTTCTGCCATGTGCAGCCATGATAGTCTGGGCAGAGTCCTCCAGCATCTCCCTGCTTTTGGGCAAATTGCTCCCCAGGCTCTGCTTCTGTTTATCCAGATAGATAATAAATGTGTGCTAGTTACAGGTCCTTCACAGGCCCATCTCTCCAAACCCCATTTGTGTCCTCCTGACAGAGGAGACCAGAGGCAATAAAGCCGATGAGTTTATCCCTGTTGCATCTTTCTCAGGGAGTGTTGCTGCTCCACCCATACACCCTGCTTTGCCTCAGCTGTGCTTCTTCCACGTGTTTGCTGGGCTGGAGGGAGCTAGAGAAAGAGATGCTCCTCACTGTCCCCTCTCTACATCTGTCCTGATGCCACTCCAGCTACTCTCAAGAGCATCACCACGATCAACATGAGCTTAAAAACTCATGACAAGGGGGTCAAGGGATATTTCACAGCCACTTTGTGTCCACACCGTGTTTGCCTGGAGCTGCATCTGAGTGATGAGCCCTCTGGTAATCCAGCGGTGTATCAGCAGTGACCAGCCTGGTGACACCTCACTGTCACCATGCCGGGGGATGTTCAATGCCATTAAGGTTTTACCTGCATGTCTGGCACATTGTTTGCCTGTGTTTTCACCACACCACAGATCCCAGGTATGGCTCAGGTGTTCAGAGGTGGCTGGCACTGATCCCAGCGGTGACACAGAGCTAGTCTGTCCCGTGCTGCGTGGCCTCCCAGACACATCTAATTTATTGACACAGAGTAGCTGGGAAGTCCTCTGCACTGGTACAAGACCCAGTGAGCGGGAGCAAGCATGGTGGCAGACCTCTCAGCCAGGGAAGTGCTAGAGGCTGGTCTCCTGCTGACCTCTGCCTCCTCCTCAGACTGCCAAAGAGGTGCCCTTTCTTGTGAGGCTTTTCCTGCCATCCACCAGAAATCCTGCTGGATTTCAACAGCCACAGCCTTCTCCTGAACAAACCAACAAGACACAGACTGGATGGGCGGTCCATGAGATGGCTCACAGGCTGTGCTCAGAGGGTGGTGAGGGATGGTTTTGGCTCTGGATGGTAGGCTGTCACAAGCCAGGTCCCCTAGGGATCAATACTGGACACCACACTGTTCAGTATCTTCATAAATTGTCCGGATGGTGGGATTAAAGGCACCCTTACCAAGTCTTCTCATGGGTGGTGAAGTCAAAATGTCAGAAGGGAAAGTCATCTTACAGCAAGACCTGGACAGGCTATAAGAGCGGGCTGGTGAGGACTGGAGTTGAATGAAGACAAATGCAAAGTCCTGCACCTGAGACAACAAAATCTAAGTGCCCAGTACAGGCTGGGACCTGTGCAGCTGAGGAGAAGCCTTGATGAAAGGGACCTGGGACTCCTCCAAAAGAAAATTTCAGCAGTCTTCAGGGTCAGCCTTAAAACTGCATCCCCCAAACGGCGAGAACTGCAGCTGAAGGGAAAGGCTAGTGCAAGCGTTCAGCCACTGCGTCCTGCGTTAATAAAACACTAAAATCACCTGAGTCCTCAGGGATCTGGGGACAATGAGTATCTCGTGTAAGGACAAAACACAACAGATTGCCTTTGTGACAGTTCCCTCTTTGGAGAATCTCTTCTGGTTTCGTGACAGATTAAGCCAAGCAGTTGGAAAGCAGAGACTGATGCAGCTGGTGACCTACAACACAGATAAACCACCTGATCAGCTTTCCCAGGAGAGCAGAACTTCAGGCAAGGAGCAGCCCTGTGAAGGCTGACCATACCCACAGCATCAGAGGGGGTGTCTCCATAATCACCATTTTTCTCTCAGAGAGGAGATATCTCGTCACCAGCCAGGCACCACCTTACATTAAGGTCACAGTGCCATTACAGAAATGATTGGACACGGTTATTGATAGAAGCATTCAAATATGTGGCTTCCAAACCAGCTATGGGGCAATGATTCCTCTGCCATGAAGGAAATCCAGTTTTAGGAATCAAGTAGTTTGTAGAAATTTCAGAAACAAGAAAACTCTTCTTGAGGAAACAGTAGCTAAGCACATTGTCCTTGGCAAGGTAAGTTCAGCTGACACAACTGCTACCACCACCACAGGTGAGAGTCCCATTTGTCCACAGCATGGCCACGTGTGCTTCAAGGTATGAGCATCAATCTCGGTGACACGCTCACAGCATTTGTTCTTAACCACTCTCTTGGTGAGGTCACATCAATCTTCCTGGCTTGCACTTAAGATGAATTAGCTAATTTCAAAGAGAGTTACTGTCTCCAAAACTGGGGAAAAAAACCCAAACTTAACTGCTACTTCATAGCCTGAAGAGGAAAATTTGTGTGCCTGCTGCCCTATCAAATAAGATACTAGAAAAGACAATGGGGAAAGGAAAGTTGTCCCTACAAATCCTTGACTCCTGTGCCTTCTGAGCATCATCCTACCCTCCCATCACCCTACCATGACTTGGCCAGTGATTCTCTTCCGGGATGGATAGTTCTCACTTCTACATATAGGAACACACCACCAAGCTGATTTTGCTCTGGCTGCATGCCTGGCGGGCTACCCTCACAGCTGGGGAGATGTGAAGCCTCCTTAGGGATCCAGATATGTGCGCTTATTTTCATCACAAGAGAACAATGGGGAGCAGGGTGGCTGCTGTCCCTCTGGGTGCTGCCCCCTCTCCTTTTGGAAGTGGCGGCTCCAAATTAGGGTGCTGATCCCCAGCTTGTCTGTGGGGAAGGGGTATGGACAAGGAGGCCACATCGACCTGGAGCAGGGACAAGTGTGCAAACACGGACAGCAAGGAGATGCTGCCCACGGCCACCTGCCCATGGCACTTTCTCCATTGGCACTTTGTCACTCCACACTCCCAGCCAGCACCAGGGCAGGGGATGGAGCTGTCCCATCTCCCCATGATGTCGGAGCCATGGGGGATTCCCTGTCAGCCCTCCCATGGGCAGGAAATCTCACCCTGCTTCCCATTTCTCAAGAAAGAGTGAAAATGCCTCAAATGTGAGAATGTGGCTGAACAACAGGGAAAGGCTTTGCTATGGAAATGCTGAGCTGTGTCCCCTGGGGCTGGCATCTTGCTGGGCCACAGCAGGTGTCTGTGCTCGACCTTTGTTCCTACTGCCATCTGCATGGCGGATGCCGGACTGAAACCAAAGCGCCGAGTCCCACCGCGCCAGTGCCAGTAGGTCAGGAACAACGAGCCCCTTTCAGGAAACAGGGAAATAAAGGAAAGCAGAAAAGGACAATTTAACATCCAGGAATGGAAATGACTCAAGGGGTTTAAAATGCAAAGAGGAGGAGAAGGGTCCCGGCCCCTTTCTGATGGCCACGTGGCTTTGTCACAAGTTTGTGCATTGTCCCTCGCGTTTCCTACCCTGCCCCTTATGTCAGGGTCTGGCCCATGCTGTCTGTTTAGCAGGGCTGGAGAGCACAGAGACATCCAGATTTGCTGCTGCCTTGCTGGGCTTCTGCGATGACGGCTTCCCAGAGGCTGAGCAAGGCTGGCAGTTGTCCCTGCTGTCAGGAACTGGTTTTGGTCCTGCAGAGCAGATGCACTCCCTGGTGTGGGGAAAGCTGGGAGGGTGAGGCTGTGGCACTGCAGAAGATACCACCTTGCATACTCAGAAATGCCTCCCTGACTGTGTCACACTCACAAAACCGTGTTATTCCCTGAATGAGCAGCAGTCCAGGGGGTTGCACCATGCTCTTCCCCTCCACAAATTCCTGAGAAGCGGCTTTCTGGATGTACCTGTAGCATCATCTCCTTGGGTTTCTGATTGATGGAGAACTGCAGCAAAAGTACCCTTCCTGGGAGAAGGGATGTCCTCTTGGTTGTCCTCCTTGTCCTGCCCCAGAAGGAGAGCACCCAGAAAAAGGTGGGGTGGGTTGGGGGTTAGGAGCAGGAGCACTCCAGCCTTGTGCAACCCTCACCTTGGGTCAGACCCAGCATCCCCCTAAACAAGGGGGAGTCTCAGATTTCCAGCTCTGGGACAGACATGTGAGGCTTGGAGGCAACTGGCTCTTTCCCAGAGGGATAGGAGGAGTGCTGGAGTCATGTCTTGGGGGATGGCTGCCTGTGGGGATGTCCCTATCAGTCTCTGTCCAACAGGACCAGTTCTCATCCTCCCATCACTCTCCAGCTGAGCCCCCACCAAGGCTGCTTGGGTTGGGTTCCCCCCTGGGCAGGAAGGGATCTTTCCTCTCCTTCTATGACCAAGGAAGAGCCGTATCAGTCACCAGCTTACAAAGCAGCAACAAAAAGGAGTGAGGGGACCGGGCAAAAGCCAGGAGGACCACATTCCTACCCATGCGCTCCCCAGCCATACTGAGGAGTATTCCCTGTCCGAGTTGCGGCCATGGGAAAAGCCACAGGAATGGGGCTCAGCCTGTTGTGCAGCAGCACCCCAGGCCACACATCCCCATGAGGGGCAGAGCTGGGACACCCCCAAAATGGTGTGACTTTCATTTCAAGCTGTTGGAGAGAAACTGGTATCAGAGGACAGGGAAGAGGAGTCATGATGAGGCCTGGCATCTTTTGGGGGTGTTTCCAGGACTAGAGAACCCAACTGGGATTCTGGGTGGAGAGGAAGGGCCTGAGCACTGCCTTTGTTCCCTGCCCACAGGGATGCAGCATGCAGTGCCCTTGGGGGTAGCCTGGGGACTCCCCACACCGTGCAAACCACATGGATCCTGACACAACAGTGATGTTGTGATTCCTTCAACTCCATCTCTCCTTCCCACCTGGTTGCACTTTAAATAGGGAGGTTGGGAGAGAAACAGGTACCTGGAAGGAGCTTTATAGGGCAAATTGCCACAGAGCGGTTTGGGGAGTTCAGCATCATGCAGCCGAGCAGTGGAGCCTTGGTGGCTGGGGGATGGTCTCACCACCATAACCATCACTCCAGGTGTTGCACTGAGCCCAGCCTACAGCGGTCTGCAAACCTCCTCTCCATCGCAGGCACCTTGAACTGCCTGCAACACCCTGGTTATCTGGGCTTGGCATGGCCAAGGCATTTTGGGAGCCACAAAGACGGCCGAGGTGATCTCATCCCACAAGTATTTTCTTGGCTCATTTGTTTCACTCCAACGCCTCACCGATAAGGCTCGGCAGTGAGGTCAGTGGGAGAGTTTTGCATTGCGGAGACATGTGTCACCCAGGGAGCCTGGGACACCGGCACCTGCACTCACCCACCGCTCTCACGGATCCAGCTGGAGCCCCGAGTCGCTGCCCCACAGCATGGCCCCAGCCAGGCTTTCCACCTGCACACTCCAACCTGGGCAGAGGGTCTGTAGGCAGAGGCCCCCACTGCTGTCTGCTGCCCACAGGCCTGGCCTGGCATGGGGCTGCCAGCTGCTATTTCACCTCCTCCAGCGGAAAACAAGAAGGTTAAGGCTTCTCTTACCTCCAGCATTAGAAAGAAACAGAGGAAACACTTCAGATCACTTTCCAAAGGGGTGTTATCAGCCCAGGAGGGGTTTCCTGCTGCCAAAAATAGAGCTGTGTTAAGATAGGAAGGGAAGTAGGATGACGCAGGCATAGATAAGACTGGCAGATGAGCCAGGAGAGGCAGTGCCTTGTTTCTAGGGGAGCTGGGCTGGCTCCCTCGGGGCTTGGGGTGGGTTGTCCCATTCCCCTGGGAAAAAGCAGGGCAGAGCCACAGCTGGGTCCCTATGGAGGTGCTGCTGCCAGGCTTGGTATCTGTCTTGGTCCATCCGTCTTGGTATGTTGGTATCTTGGTCCATCCTTCCTTCCATCCATCTATCCATCCGGTGCTGGGCCTGGGCTGGTGTTTGCAGGCTCAGAACATGCTCGGGGACACAGGTAAAAGCTGTGCCCTCCTCTCCTCCCCACAAAGAGGTAGAACCTCACTGCAGTTTTGGGGTCTCCCCCACATAAATGTGGCTGGTGCCAATTCCCACCTCTAGAACTCGAGATGGATGGGTTTGACTGGTCACTGATTAAACTGGGCTGAAAAAATTGCTTCTTGAGCCCTGTTACTGTTTGATGAGCTTCCAGGCACTAAGTACAGACTCAGAACCTGCCTGGGTGGGAATGCCATAAGGCTTTGTTAAGCTCAAATACAGACTGACCACACCTGTGCTGCATCCTTCATCTCTGGGTCTGTAACGTGGTGCTCCTTTTCCTCCAAGCACCATCTCCTTATCCCCATGCGCCTTCTCTGCGTGCTCACCCCCCTGAGTCTGTTACCTGCTATGTGCCAGGGATTTATTCTTTTTTTCCCCATTTTTTGGAACAAAACACGGAGGGAGAGAGCTTTGCCTGCAGCTCCCTGTCTGGTGTCACATCCTGTGGCTTTCAGAGCACTCGGGGTGGCCCTGGGGCAATACCAGGGTGCGGAACGGGGTGCATTTCACACCAGCAGAAGCAGCAGCACAAGGAGAGGAAACTGGAGACCATCGTTTGTTCCACCTCAAGATCTGCCTCCTGAGTCTGTGCCGCTCGGAAGCTGCTGAGCCCCCTCTCCCAAGAATGGGAGCCTAATGTCCTGGAGCTAATTAGCCATTTTCCCCTGCACCTGCCTCCCCCCCCCCCGTCTCCCCCCGGGCCATCTGCCGCCTGCAGCCTCGCAGGCAGCCCCGGCTTTGGGCTCCCGCCACCAGCCTTGGGCGCTCCGGGCCCACGCGGGCCTTACGTTTGTGTGGTTTGGGGTTGGGGGTTCTCAGTGTCCCGTCCCGTCCCGTCCCGACCCCGTCCTGAGCTGAGGCTCTTTGGTGTTGAGAGGGGAAACGGGATTTGGTGGCTGATGGCTTCCTTCGTCCGCTTGCGTCCTCTGGTTGTGCTGCACATGGCATCTGCCCCAAAAGGGAACTGAGGCCAGGAGAGAGGCAGGGGGTACCCAAAGGTGCCAAGACCAGCACCCGACGGGCAAGAGCTGGCAGAGCCGGGGACCCGACATCCCCCAGCTGCGGGGGGGGCGGGGGGGGATGCGAGAGGGGGGGTGTGCGGGCAGAGCAGATGGGCCGGGTTGGTCCCCCGGACAATGGCTCGCTTCTCGAGCTGCGGCTGAGCAGGAAGATTTATGCTCGCGGACAGCTGGCGGGCAGAGATCGCCTCCCCCCCCGGCAGCTGCGAGCTCCCCGCACGCATCGGACGCGCTCCGGCCCCCGGGCCGCTGCTGCCCCTGCCCCGCACGGCCCCGCACGGCCACGAGAGCGGAGGATTCCGGACACTCCCGGTGAGGGCCTGGGAGCTACACCCGCGGGGCTGCCGGTGCCGGTGGGCTCTGGCGGGCGCGGGAAAGGCCTCGGCAAGTTTTGGGGTGATTCTGAGGAGGCGGGCGCGTCCCGCTCTCTCTCCTTCCCGGGGGTCTGCAGCCGCCAGCTCGGGCCAGCCGCGGCTACCCCACGGCCCGCGTCCGTGTCCACGCCCATGTCCTTGTCTCTGCTCCCCCCGCCGCCAGCGGCCCCGGCGGGCCGGGGAGGGCCGGGGCGGAGCGGAGCGAAGCGGGCGGGTCCGGCCCCTGCATTCCGGGCATAGCAGCGCCTGGGCCGGCCCCCGCTGCCGGCGGGACGCCCAGAGTCGCCGCCGAGCTCCCCGTGCAGCACCGCTGCCGCCCCGCTCCGCCATGCCTCGGTAAGTGTCGCCCCGGCGGGGATCCCACCGCGACCGCACCGGGACCTCCGTCGGAGCCGGCTCGGCTGGGCCGGGGGGGTTGATCCTGCCCGCCTCCCGGTGCCCAGGCCCCTGGAGCTGCCTCCTCGCCCATCCTCGGGCCGCGCAGCAGCGCCTGTCCCTGGGGGAGCTCCTGGGTCCGTGGGGAGCCAGTCCCGGACTCAGCCCCGATCCCCGAGCTGGCCCCGGCCGTGTGTGTGATGAGAGCGCCGGTGCTCAGCCACAACACCGGGGAGGCTGCGGCCGCGCTCCCACCGCCGCCACGGGCTCCCCCCCGGCCGCCCCGTCCCGGCCAGCCCACCAGCATGCCGAGCGGCATTCCTGGCCAGCGGACCCCTGTCGACCAGGGTCTGCACCGCATCCTGCCTGGGCCGGTTCCCCATTGTCCCCTCTTCTCCCCGCACAGGTGCCTTAGTGTGGCCGGTTGCTGGTAAGGTCCCCAGGGGCACCCTTCTCGGGTGGAAAGGTGGCTTTGTTGACGGCGCGGGCGGAGATGAGGACGGCAGAGGACTCGAATGGGACGGTCCTGCACCGCCTGATCCAGGAGCAGCTACGCTATGGGAATCTCACAGAGAACCGCACGCTGCTGGCCATCCAGCAGCAGGCCCTGCGTGGCGGTGGTGCTGGCAGCCCCCGCTCCTCCCAGGAGAGCCTCAGCCCTGAAGAAAGCCAAATGGTGCAGCAATCCACACGGCAGGAGCCCCAGGGCCAGGAACATCACGCTGACCACGTCTACTTGGAGAACAGCGTCTATCGGCTCTGCCAGCCCCAGCACAAGGGCGAGGAGCTCCCAACCTATGAGGAGGCCAAGGCACATTCCCAGTACTATGCCTCGCAGAGGGGTGGGCAGCAGTCCAGAGGGGCCAGCTTGGGTATTCGGGGTGAAAATGGTCTACGTGGGGCTGAGAGCAGTACCCGACACCCTGATGAGGGGCTGAAGGACCTGAAGCACGGCCACGTGCGGTCGCTGAGTGAGCGGCTGATGCGGATGTCGCTGGAGAGGAATGGAGCCAAAGCGCAGAGCCCCATCAGCGCCTCGCACAGCTATCCGCAGCTCTCCCGCCACCACCAGCTCATTGCCCTCCGAGGGCAACACCCTGAGGGGCCAGAGCTGCGAGGACCCCCCCCGGAGTATCCCTATGTCACCCCTTCGCAGGACGCTTACCTGGCTGAACCCCGACCCTGCTCCCGGGAAGGTTCTGGATTTCAGCATCCTGAAATCAGGTAACCTGCAGCCCCTGGGCCCTGCTTTTGGTGTGCCCACAGGGTGCCTCCCAGCTGTGGTGTCCCAGGAGTGGCTGGGGTGGATGCTCAGAAGATGTGGGATGTGGAGAGCACTGGGGGACCTGGGTCAGCCATTGCCAAACCCCTTGTCCTTGCAGGTTCAGATCTGGATCAGCCTGCAGGGATCTGTGGGGACCCATCCACTTCTTTCCTCTCCCTGGTTTCCCCCAGCAGAGTTGGTTTTTTCCAAGTAGTGATGAAAACCCACTGCCTCTGCAGACTCTGCCCCCTCCTCGTGCACTGGGAGGAATTTGGGCATAATTCAGGAGCTGGAACTAACTCAGGAAATGACTAAATGTGGAACAGGCATGGGGCACGGTGGAAGGCAAACTCACTCCCTGCTCTGTGGAAAACCACCCTGTGGTTCTGAGCTGGGGATGTCTGCGTAGCACTGGTTTGCTGCTGATGCTATGGCACTGCTGCCGAACTGAGCCTGGGCTGGTGCTGGGAGGTTTGTGGAGGCAAAGAGCAGCACCAGGCAGCCCTTCCCTTCCCTTCCCTTCCCTTCCCTTCCCTTCCCTTCCCTTCCCCAGCTTGATGCCTCTGGCAAAGCCCCAGGTTGTCTGCAAAGAGGGCCACGGAGAGGCCTGGGGAGTCCAGAGGTCCAGGCATTGCCTGGTGCTTGGGGAAGGCTGGAAGGAACTTCTTCCAGTGTGGAAAATGATGGGAAGAAGGGAAATGGAGGCTCGATGGGGGGATGCACATTGCTCCCAGCCCTGCTGACCTATCCAGGCTGAGAGCAGTACCATGTCCAGCAGGAAAACCTTCTCCTACCAGGGAACAAAGAGGGGAAGGGGAGCCACGAGGAAGATGTATTTATTCTTCCTTGCTCCTATATCATCCCACAGGAATGTAGGCCCTTGGCAGGCAGCTTGCGGCAGAGCGGGGCTGGGCCATGCACAGCCGCCCCACTCAGCGTATCCGATGTGGCTGTGGATTGTTGAGGAACTCGGAGTGGTTGTGTGAGGGGACGCCGGGCTGGCCCCGCTCCTCTGAATACAGCAAGGATGTATTAATAGTTTGGTGGTGAGGAGCCGTGCCAGGGGCCCTCACATTGCTCAGAAAATGAGGAAAAGGGGCAGCGCTGCCAGTTTCCAGGGTGCAACCTTTGCTGAGCTGCAGCATCTTCATTGACCAGGGGACCTCTCTGTCTGGGAGCCCATCCTGACCCCCTGGCTGGGTCCTGGAGTTGTCAGGTCAAGGCATTATTTTGTGTTTGAGGGTGCTTTTAGAAAGCAACACTTCCCAGCTCTGAAAAGCAGGATAGGTGCTTCCCAGAGCCTCCCTCCTTTGGGGTGACCCATAGGCACTGGCACCTGCTTGGCCTGTGGGTTTGGAGTGGTCAGTGTGATGCTGGAGATGTGATTGTCTATCCTGCCCTGCCAAGCCCCTTGAGCATTCCTCTCCTCCCTCCCTGCAGGGTGCTGCCCACCCATGTCCCTGCCACTTTCCTGCCGCCACTAAGTGCCCTGTGCCCGGGCACGCTGGGTCCCACTGGTGTGGAGGCACTGGTGAGTGCTGAGGCGGTCTCAGCCAGCAGCCGCCTGGCCCGGGCAGATGCAGTCCTGCAAGAGAACGAGAGGCTCCAGCGGGAGAGCGAGAAGCTGCGGCGGGAGCTGGAGAGCTGCGCCGAGAAGGCAAGCTGCATCCAGAAGGTGAGTGAATGGTGGCAGTCCTGTGTCCGTGGTATCGTATCCCCCTGCCTGAGGATGTTCAACCAGCTCCTGTGAAAGTTCACCCCCTTTAGCGTTTTAATCCCTTCTCTCCCTCCCTCTGGCAGCTTGTTCCTCTCCAAGCAGCTGCTTTTTGGTGGTGCAGCAGCCAGGACAGGGGAGAAGGAGCCCATTCTCCCTCTGCCTGTCCCCCCCCCCATCCCTGGCTGCCACAGAAAGCCCTTTGTGCAGCTGCGTACAAGGGGCGGCTGTTCCCCGCTGGCTGGGCTACAGCAGAGCCAAAACCTGCAGAGGAACTCTTCTGCAAGAAGAAAGGCAGAAAAAATTAGTTTCCACTGCTCAGATGTGCACTGGGGGTTAGCCTGGGGGGTCCCACGTGTGCACTGAGCTGTGGCAGCAGCTTGGGTTGGGCTGAGCGACCCTGGTGAGCTTTGGCCAGCATCTCTGTTTCCTTTCCTCATTCCACAAATACCTAACCCCAGCCCGGCCTGTCCCTCTCTCCACCCCAGCTGGAAAGCGAGATCCAGCGCATCTCGGAGGATTACGAAAACCTTGTCAAGGCGTCTTCCAAGCGGGAGGCCTTGGAGAAGGCCATGAGGAACAAGAGAGACAGTGAGATGAGACGGCTCCAGGACTTCAACCGGGACCTGAAAGGTGAGCCAGCCTCTGTGTCCCCATCCCCGCAGGTGCTCTCTGTCCCCCTGTCTTTTTCCCCTGGAAAACCATGTTTCTCCCACTTCCTCCGTCCAAAATCTTGTATTTAAATCTTAATTTGGTTTAATTGCCTTTTGACCAGAGCGGTTGGAATCTGTGAACAAGCAGCTGGCCAGCAAGACCCAGGAAAGCCAGGAGAGCAACCAGGGCTGTGTGGCCAAACTCCTGGCGCAGAGTAAGTCCTGGGGGATTCCTGTCCTCTCCTGGCTCCCCGAGGCATCTGTGAGCGGGATGGTGGGGCTCGGCGTGCTCCCTTTTGGCTGGAGGAGGAGGAGGTGGGTGGTAGGCAGCAGCTTTTGCCTTTCCCTGGGGAGGATGGAGTAGCTCTTGGAGCTGGACTGGAGCCATTAATCCTGGCCGGCCGGCCGGCGGCGTGACCTGCATTCTCCACATTCCTGCTGCGGCGCCAGCTCTTCCAGCATTGAGCCCTCACTCCTGCCCCGCGCCAGCCCGGACCTTCTCTCCCTCCTCCCTCCTCACAGCTGCACAGGGCTGGGCATTTCTGGGGGGAAAATATACCGAAATCCTTAATTTTAGCCGAGAGACACAGTGTTGGTGTCACATGGGAGGAATCCCATCCCCTTCCCTAAGGTTGCTGGATTCAGGCCAGGCAGCTTTTGCCTTTCACGAGCCAAAACCTGGTCTGTAACACAGCAAATGGAGGCTTTTGGCCATCTGCCCGAGTGGCCTGGGCTCCGTGCCTCCCATGTACCTTGTGTGCTGGTGGAGGGATGGCACAGACAGGTTTTGGAGGCAAAGAGCTCCCCTGGGGCCTTGCAGACCAGCTTTAGGGCAGCAAAGCCTCCTTGGCTGAGACCTGGCGGCTCTCTTGCAGGCTATGAGCACCAGCAGGAAAAGGAGAAGCTGGAGCGGGAGGTGTCCCTGCTGCGCAGCGCCAACGAGGACCAGCGGCGGCGGGCAGAGCTGCTGGAGCAGGCGCTGGGCAGCGCCCAGGCGCGGGCGGCCAAGGCGGAGGCTGAGCTGCGCAAGAAGCGGGCCTATGTGGAGAAGGTGGAGCGGCTGCAGGCAGCCCTGGGACAGCTCCAGGCCGCCTGTGAGAAGCGGGAGCAGCTTGAGTTGCGGCTCCGCACCCGCCTGGAGCAGGAGCTGAAGATGCTGCGAGCTCAGCAGGTGGGTGCCCGTGAGCCGTGGTGGTGGGTGCTGGTGAGCCATGGTGGGTGCTGCATCCTCCCAGCACCTCCTCATCTTTTCTTCTGGGGATTTTTTTTTTGCTGCTGCAGAGGCAAGTGGGCACCATGGGCGGGGGCACGCCAGAGATGAGCACCCACACACTCTCTGAGCAGTTGAGGGAGAAAGAGGAGAAGATCCTGGCCCTGGAGGCTGACATGACCAAGTGGGAGCAGAAGTACCTGGAGGAGTGCACCATGCGGCAGTTTGCCATGGATGCCGCAGCCACTGCGGCCGCCCAGCGGGACACCACCCTCATCAGCCATTCCCCGCAGCACTCCCCCAACAGCAGCTTCAACGAGGACCTCCTCCTGGCCAGCCACAAGCACCAGGAGATGGAGAACAGGTAGGCCCACCTTGCTGGAGGCATTTTCCCCAACAAGCTCGTGCCGTGGTCTGGTCAGGCAGTGCCTGCATCCTCCTCTCCCCTTCCGACTCCTCTCCCAGCTTCTGCCTCTTGTCCTCTCCAGGTTAAAAGCCCTTCATGCCCAAATCCTAGAGAAAGATGCTGTCATCAAGGTCCTGCAGCAGCGCTCACGGAGGGACCCCAGCAGATCCCTCCAGGGCTCCCTGCGGCCAGCCAAGTCTGTGCCCTCTTTTTTCACCGCCTCTGCTGCCCTGAGCTGGGCAGGGGCTGGCCAGAGTGACCGGCTAGCTGAGGGCAGCTCCCGGGACAGCACAGGTAAATAGACACCTGCCTGCTCCCTGCCTTCACTCGGTAGCAGGGAGTTTCCTGAAATTTTCCCTGCAGTTTTGGAAGTAGAGAGCTTGGGGAGGGATGATGTCTCTGGTGAGCTGCAGGCACTGACCAGAGGAGCCAGCAGTCCCTAATGGTGTTTCCTCCCGCAGGCAAAGCCACTGCTGAAGGCGAAGCAGCGCCCACTGCCCTTCCCCTGCCCTCCCACTCCAAGCACGGCAGCAAGGACGGCAGCACGCAGACAGACCGGGTGGCTGAGAGCAACGGCCAGGGCGAGGGCACCGAGCACCCAGCCAGTTTTCTGGGTGAGTCCCCCAGGGATGGCACAGGCGAGAGCTGGGGATGCTCCAGAATTTGAGCTTGGCATCCAGGAGACAGGCTTTGCACAAGCACTGGTGATTTTTTTAAAGGCATTTTTAAATGCGCCTGTGAGTCTGGTGGGTTTGAATCCCTGCAATCAGTTGTTGCTTTTTTATTTTAAGGTGCAAAGCTTTTTTCTTGAACACCTTGGGGGAAGGCTGGGCTAGTAGTACACTTGCTCCTGGCCTTTTGGTGGGGCAGGTGCTGTGCTGATACTCTTCACCTCACCTCCCACTCTCACCTTTTTTCTCTGCAGAGAGCTCAGCTGCTGCCAGAGCCCCAGACCTGTCTGACATGGTGGAGATCCTGATTTAAGGCCACTCAGAGGCTGCACGCTGGCCCCTCCACCCTCCCTGCCTGCCACACAGGCAGAGCTGCCCTGCCTGCACCTGCCGGGGATGGAGGAGCCTGCAGGAAGGAGGACCGAGCCTGGAGCTCAGCAGTGTCCCCGCAGCCCATCTCAGCAGAGGTCCCTGTGCGTGTGAGGGCCACCATCCCAGCTCAGCACCCACACGGGTCCCCAGCTGTGCAGGGCACACTGGAGCCCGGGGACACTACAGTGGGGGCAGGTCCTCACAACCTCCCTGTAAATACACCCGGGTTTTGTATGATGGAAGCAAATGTATTTATCATTTCAGCCTCTTTTTCTCCCTGACACGGGGGACTTCTTCCCATCCTCTCCCTTGGCTCCATCCCCATCCCAGCTCCATCCCCATTCCAGCTCCATCCCCATTCCACCTCTGTCTTGGCCATGCACACCCACCTGGGTGCTTGGCCTCCAACTGGAAAATCCCTCTCTCTTCACCTGAACTGTACCCACAAGCTGATGTCTCTGCATGAGGGCAGAGCCAGGAGGGTCTGAGTCGGTCCCATCGACCTCCCAGATCCACATGGCCAAGCCAAGTGCTGGAAGCCCCAAACCTCCATCATCTGCATCTATCACCTACATCCTGCCTCTGAGTTTTTCTTGCAGGTGGGTGAGAGGCTTGGGCTGGGGTGGTGGTGAAGCAAAAGAGAAAATAATAATCGAGGGAATGAAAGGTGGAAGAGAAAACCCCTTGAAACCAGAGGTGAAACACTCAGAGTGAACTGAGAACAGCTGATGGAGGTGGTGGGATGTACCACCTCTCTTGCGGGTTCTTCCCACCACCACATCCCCCTGGCTACTGACAGCTGGCTTCTGCCTGTAGCCAGTGCTGGCATCTCGCTCCTCTGAGCTTGGATGCTTCCCGTCCTTGCCCTTCATGTATATATTTTTTTTCTTCCTTTAAACGTGTGCATTTGCTGGACAACTGCATTTTTTATTTTTCTCTCCTAGACACATAAAAAATGCGTTCGGTTCTTGTGCATTGTTTACAAAGTGGAAAAAAAACCCAACAAAAAATTATGAAAGAGAAAAAAACCACCACAACTTAATATATTTTATATTAATATTGGTATTTCTTTTTAAGTATTTTTTTTTGTGCTGTGAACTTTTTTTCCTGCCAAAGACAATGAGTTCTTTTTGTGCGTTTTAAGTTATCTTAAGTATTTAAATGTAAACCTGGCTGTTTCATTATGCCACCCTATACCAAGATTGCTGTAGCATTCTACTTGGTATAACTATTTTAATAAAAAAACACCAAATACTGACCCATGGGTACTCGTTTTTTTCGCATGTGATGGGGTGAGACGGAGGCACTGCTGGGGGCAAGGGGTCTAGGGGTGGAAACACCCTGGCTGAAACACTGCCCTTCCCAGCTCCCCCGGGCAGTGATTTGGGGTGCAGCTGCATGGGAGAAAGGAAAAAAATACCTGGGAGCATCTCTGTGTTCCCTGAAATCCCATCTGAGGCTCCATTTCCACACCTCAATGGGGGAAAAGGATGGAGTTGCCTGGATATGTCAATGTAGATTCCTTCCGGGGTGTAGTGCTTTGGTACCTGTCCTAATGGGATCCTCCTCTTCCTCACAAGACCTGTTCCTGCCCTTGTAAGACCCACCCCCATGAGGACTCCTTGATGGCCAAGTGTTTAAGCAGAGCTGGACCTGGTCCCCAAGCTCTCCCCTGGCTTTGTCAGCCACCCTTCCCACTCCACTTGGCTCCTTCTGGAAGACCAGAAGTTCTCCCAGTGTTCAAGATGGGGCTGCCTTAGAACTTCCACAGCCACCTTGTGCTGCTCCCCAGTCCCTCTTCTCTGAGCCTTTTGTTTGCTGCTGTCACATGCCTTTTATTTTTAATAGCTGTCTCATTAATGCTTCCCAGGAAGCATCCCTGGGGACTTTGCTCCAGCTGGCATAGGTGCTGGCAGCCTGACTGGAGCCATCACCATCCAGGCTGGGGCTTTCCCTTTAGTTCTTCTCTTGGCATTTATTGGCAGCTCCATTTTATTTTATTTTATTTTATTTTATTTTATTTTATTTTATTTTATTTTATTTTATTCTTTTATCCTGTGGTCCCTGGGGACCAGAGGATCTTAGGCAAATCTCTGCAGTGGTCTTTAGCTCAGATTATGGAGAACAAAGCCCTAAGAAACCAGCTTTACTGCCAGCTCCTCACTGGAAGATGTCTTAGGACTCTGCTGAGGATCACCAGTCTTGGTGGGACTGTGATGCTGAACCTGAGCTTGGCTCTACCCTTCCCACCCAGGAACCTGGAAGGAGCATGGATGAAAACTTGGGGCTTCCTGTGGCTGTGGAGCAGGTCTCCATCCCTGCAGGAGCTGGTTAGCGAGACTCAGAGCAACTGGAAGCTTGGAGCTGGGCTCCTCCTTCCACCCATGACTTCTGGGTTTTGCAAGTAGGGAAACAAGCTCCCCCCATGCACAGAACATGTCTAAAGGGGATCCTTCCGCTCTCCCCAAAACGAGGCCGGCAACGGTCTCGGCTTCCCAGCTTGTGTGGGAAGCTCCCCGGGAGCTGCTGCAACTGGGAATATATCGGGGGACGGGGGGTGTTGGGGGGAGTGCCGCCAGCCCCCAGCCAGGGGCCGTACCTGCCGGGCTGCTCCAGAGCTGCAGGCAGCCACCCGGGCAGGCTTGCAGCATTCCTGGCATGCCGCAGCTCTCACACCCCACGCTTTATTTACCCAGATCCGGATGCAGAGCGGCCTTGCAGCAGGCCTGGCTGCTTGCAGGCACCTATCCAGGTCCAGGGATTCAGGGAATGGGCTCCTGTTGAGAGTTTTGCTCTCTGCTTGGCCATCGCCCTGTGGACCCCCATGCCCAGGGCTTTCCCAGTCGCTGGGAGGCAGAAAACTGGGGAACACAGCCCTGGACAACTGAGACAGAAAAGAGATGTAAAAAGAATGGGAAGGGAAAGGAAAACCCCAAAGCTCACCCGTGAATGTGAGTCGGGCTGTGGGGAGAGGGTGCCTGAGAACAGCAGGTTAGGGCAGGAGGTCATGGCTCCTCCTGCTGTGCCCCCGAGGATGGGGTAGCAGTGCCCAGATTCCTTTGTTTTGGTAGAGCTGCTTTTCAGCCAGAGCAACAGCCTGATGAAGCTCTGTACCTTGGCAAAAGGAAGGCTGTTGTGTGGGTGTGTTATCACCTTCCTTATTGCTCTGTCATCTCAAGCATTTCCCTCCGCCCTTTCCACACCGGCTCACTGGGTTTCACCATCAGCGTCTCTTGAACCCTCAGTTCTTTTTATCCCACGTGGGTCCTGCTCAGGCCAGGACACATTCCTGTCACCGTGGCAGTTGCCAGTGATTGTTTTGCTGTTTCAACTGAAGCATCATGCAGGAACCAAGCCTTCTGCCCTCACTCCCATCCCTGTGTCCATGGTCTTGCTGTCATTTATCCTTGTGACCCAGCACCCCTGTATCCCTGCACTGCAGCGTCCCTGAGTTCCAGCAACCCTGCATCCACAGTCCTTGCATCCTTACATCCTTGTGTCCTTGGGTTCCCGTGCCCCTGAAAGGGGGTGTCTGGAGATGTCTGCTGATCTGCTGTCTGGGCTGGTGCCTGGATGTGACACCTTCTGTGGGCTGTGCATCTGCAGCCCTGGAGAGATGGAAAAAGGCCATCAGGCTCTGCTCCAAATGCCACCACTGTCACCCTGGTGACTTTGAGTGAGACACCCTGTCCTGGGGCAGCAGCTCTCTCCTGGGTGAAAGGGAGATGGCTCATCTGTCCCGGGGGCTCTTTGGGGAGGTACGGTCTCTCCCATGGTGACAATGGGTCAGGGCAAGACTGAGGATCTTGTTGAGGCCCCATGGCCACCCACTAAGTCCCATTCCTACCCAGGAACACCTCGTTCCTCTGACACCATACCATAGCAGCACCTCTGCAGCTTTGGTTCCTAGTTTTCCTCATTTCTTCTTGGAGCCTGGAGGTTGGACCTTGGTCCTTGGAGCATCCTCAGAGCTTGACAGGTCCTTTGTCAGTCCTCGTATGCCCTCATCCTCTCCTCATGCATCTCCTCTCCTTCTCCACTCACCAAATGCTAGAGCCAGACAGGGAAAGACAAGCTCATCACAACCTCCTTATGATGGAAAAAGGCTCTTTTGAAAAGCTGAAAAGTCCCCACCAGGATTTTGGAGAAAGGGAATTTCATTCCCCTTCCAAACAATCCTGATTCTTGTGGGGGGAGTTTGGCAATGCTGTGGGCCAGCCTAGCAGCCAGCTTCCCAGAAAACCAGTCAGGCAAACTTTCTCTTGCCTCAAGTCCCAGCTTGCTCATTGGGCCGTCAGGAATGAAGCTCTCCCCGCCAGTCCTGCTGAACCCTTCCCCCTTCCTCCTTCCCTTGCCCCACCACCTTCCCCAGGAGTTCCTCTCTGTGCCCAGGGCTTGTTGGGGGACTCTCCCCTGGCTTTCTTATGCTGTGGGGCCAACACTTTACCCCCCAAAGTCCTTGTGTCAGGCTTTGCGTCCCACTGCAGTTATGAGGCACCCCTAAGATATCCATCCCTTCCCTACAGGGCATCAGTGTGTAGCAGGCCCTGGAGTCATGATGAGAGTGGGTGAGTGCAGTTATTTAGGGGAGATATATGGCCCCGTGTGCAGAGGGTTGGCCGTGACTCCCTCTAGGATGCTCCATCCACCCAGCTGTGGAGCAGGGCGAGGATCCTCCAGCACCCAGGTCCCACCAGAAGCCTGCGGCAGGAGCAGGCAGGTGTCGTGGCAGGGACACCGTCTCTTCCCTGGCAGCCAGCGCAGGCAGGCTGGGAGAGCCGCCCAGCACTTTGCTGGGCTAAGCAGAAGTGGTTGGGCCATGGCGCGAGCGCGGCAAATTCCTCATTCCTCTTCCCTGCGCTGTGCTGCCTGCCTGCCATCTTTGCATGCAAACAGTAAACAGGCTGTTATTATCCAGGATGCTTTGAATAACTGTGGCTATTTTTTCTCTTCGCAGTATTCTAAAAAGGCAAAAAATTCCCTGCGGTTTCTGAGTCAACTTTTTTTTTCTTGCTCTCTTTTCTTTCCTTCCCACCACCTCTGTGACCTTGAAAAACCAGGCGGACGAGCTCGCTGGCTCTCTCCATTTGCACTCCCCAGCCGTGCTCTGGCTGCTGCTCTTGCTGCTCCCTGTGCCTGGGGCCAAGCCTGGTGGCGAAGCAGCCCTGGGCTGGCAGTGGTGGGCTGGTCTTGGCTTGTTGAACACCTTGCCCATCACCTCCGCTGGCCAAGGTGGCTGGGGATGCTCAAGGCACCTGGGGATGTTCTGGGGGGTGCAGCTTGGGCGCACAGCCGGGGCAGAGATGTGGGGTGCTGCCTGTGCTCCTCGCTTTGTGTCCCCAGGGGTTGGAAGATGTGCATCCAGGGATGATGCAGGCAGCTGGGAGCTGAGGGGAGCATGAGAGCAGCTCAACCATCCACGTGTCAATCATCCATCCATCTGTGCACAAGGGCAGCACCAGCAGCACGGCATGTTGGGCCAGGACAGGCTGCAGGCAGGAAACAACCCCACGCTTAAAGTGCATCCCTGCCTGCTGGAGGAAGACGTGCCTGGTGGGGTGGGCTCCATGCGCAGCCCCAGGTTGTTTCATCTCAGTAAAATTTTGGGGGTGCTTTGTACGCTCTGGCATCAAGGATCAATGATGATCCCAGACGCATGGTGGTGGGGAGGTGAGGAAGAGGAGGTCAGTGCCAGTCGGGATGCAGAGGATGGGCAGGATCCACACCATGCCCCTCTCCCACCGACTGTTTAGTGCTGATGGCACAGCTGGAGCTCTGTTCAAATCACTGGCTGCAGCTAAGGCTCAGTTTAAGCAGTGGTGGCAATGACCAATAAATTCATGCTCATGCAGCACATCTGGGGGAAAACCAGCACTGGGCTTTTGCAGGAGGTATCTGTCCATGCTGGGGAGGCACCAGGGTAGAAGCTGGGGGATGGTGGATCCCCAGGACAGGTGGGCTTCAGACAGCAGCTCTGCAGCGGAGGATCAGCCACAGAGCTGTGTCAAGGTGAGTCTCAGATGAAAGGCTTGGGAACCAACAGCCCCCTCGGGGTTCTGAGAAAGTACTGGCAAGCAGGATGGGGTGATTCAATGTCTAGAGAGTAGTGAGTGCGAGGCCTCACCTCTGGGACCAAGCACTTCCCAGGAACACGAGAGCAGCAATAACCAGGCAAGAGAGCAGGAGCAGAGGGCTCTCTGCTTGGCAAAGCTGGGTCACAGGAAATCCTAGCATCGCTGAGGTTGACAGGGATCTCTGGAGACCTTAGGTCACCTCCCTGCCTGGAGCAAAGTCACAGCACGAGACTCGGGACTTCATGGAGTGGAGCTGCCATAGCGCATGGGGTTGGGGGTCCTCCAGCATCCAGGCAGACCCTGCTGTTTCATCAGTGCAGAAGCATGCAGAGGACTCATGGGATGTTGGCCTCAACAGCATTACTGAATGGAAAGGGGGGGACAAGCTGCCTGCAGCACGAGCAGGGGCGGCAGCTGAGCATACAATAATTTTAAACACCTGTCTAATAGTTGGGGGGGGCTCCAAAATCAGCTGGGGCTTGGGGACGTCTCCCATGTGCCTGCCCCCCACGGAGCTCATGAGATGCCATCTCTTGCTGCTCATGACAGCCATTATACTATTCCTGTGTGTAAATTAAGTAGTTCTGCACCCTGACTTCTATAGACAAGTTCTGTTGTAAAGGGTGGCAGCAAGCATCCCTGATGCGACACACTTCACCTGCCATCAGTGGGTCAGTGTGAGCAGAGGGCAGAGGTGCAAGAAACATTTTGGAGTTAAATAATTTTTTTAGCTAAACGTCATTCATGTCAGCATCGTCAGTGTTTGAGTTGTCAATCGCCCAAGATGCCTTTTTATTTCTCCATTTATTTTGACCAAAACCAGCAACACGAAGTGTTTCACCATGACATTTTAGAAGCCTGACTTCCTACCAGGCAGGGGTTGTTTTCCAAAGCTTTTAATTTTCGAATGTGCCACTGTAAATATTCAGGCAGAAACTGGAAAGAAAAGGAAATGTGGGGTTTTTTTGGTTGCTTGTTGGGTTTTGCTGTAGCAGGAAAGTTTTAGAGGTTCATGACAGGTCCCAGCACACTGTTCCAGTGGGACCAGCATAAGCACACAGGGCTGGATCCAGCCCAGAGCAAAGGGCAAGTCCCCAGGGCTGCAGGGCCAAGTCCTGCCATGGGGCACTGAAAAGTGCTCGGTCCAAATATCTGAAGACAGCCAGGATTAATTCACTGGGTGGAGACAAATTGTGGTCATTAGAAGCTCTTTTAGAAGCAAGGGGGCTCAGAAGAGGGATGCAGCTCGTGGCACTTCCTTGGCCAGGCAGGCAAATGACACACAGCCGCAGGGGATGGAGGCAGTTGGAGCCATCTCTCAGGGCAGAGAAAGCCTTTAAAAACCACTGAAATTCATTTTCCAGGTCTTAACACCAGCACTGAGTCACCACACAGTAACAGTGCTCACAAAATTTCAAGCAAAATATTTTCCCATACAGAAATGGCTTGGTTTGGGGATTTTTTTCCACCTTTTTTTTTTTTAAATAAAAAAATCCCTGAGTTCTCTCTTCCAGGAAAAACTGGACATTTGGCCTCCCTGCCCACGGAGGGGAAAACATTTCCTTGTAATTGTGCTTCCCTCTCTACTTTAGAGCTAAAAGTCTTCTAAAAAACCAAGTGTGTAAGAATTAGTTAATTGAAGAGAAGGTGCCTATTTCTCACTGTTCTCATACTTAGGAAAATCACAGAAATAAAATATGGGGCAAACAATTGGCTCCAGGCTGAAGGAAAGTTTTAACTCCCGATGCTTTAAATTTCGCACGTACAAGGTTTTTTTGAAATTTTTCACTGGGTGTGGGAGGGGAAATCACTTCCCTTTAATTTCCTAATTCTTCATCTGAGGAAGCTGGAGCGTGTTTCATGTCAAGCTGACACTTGGAAGCCAAAGGTCACATTGAGATCCCCTGTGGTGCTTTTCTCCCCAGGTTTTTGAATGGCCCTAGGCTGAAACAAAGATGGGATGCTGCAGCCACCATCAGAGCCAGGACAGGGGAGATGCCCTGTCCCCACAGCAGGTGCTGGGGGTGAACTCCTTCCCTGTGCCCCCTCCCAGGGAGCCCGTCTTGCCCCCGCTGCCTGCCCCACATACTCCCTCCCACTGCGCAGTCTGGAAGCTGCAGGCAGGGGGATGAGAAAGGTGTTACAGAGCCTTAAATGAAAAAAAAAAAAAAACCCTCATTTCAGGGAGAAAAACACAAACAGCAAGAGGCAGAATGTGAATTTTGGCCTCAACGGAAAATGACACAGGCTGGAAAATATTCCCACTCGCATTTTTACAGCCTTAAAGCACAATCCTTTTTTTTTTTTCCCCTCTTGCATAGGGTTCAGCATAAATTAACACTACATCAGCAGAGCCCAGCCTTGCAATCCCATGGCATGTCCCAGCAATCTGTAAGCAACCCCGTATTTGCAGAGTAAACAGGGTCAGTACGGAGGGTAGGTCAGGGCTACATGTGCCTGGACACACTGGACAGCAGCATCTGCCACTTTTGGGTAGCAAGGGCAAGCCTCCAACGCTGTGACTGGCCATCCCGGCATGTCTTGGACTCACCAAAAGTTTAGAAGCATGTTTCTATAGTAACCAAAATACTATTTTTTCTAGATGTCAAAGAAAAAAAAATTGGAATTAAAGTAAAAAAAAACCCCAAAAAAACAAAAGAAAAGAATCAACAGAGGAAATTCTAAGAAAATTAAATCAGCCAAAAAACTGGCAAGCGAGTCCCTCTCCCTGGCTCTCCCTGTTGAACAATGACTGAAAACAAGCAGGGAAGATGCTCATGGTGCAAGCGAGGTTGTCTCCATGCCAGGAAGCACATCAGGGCTGCACTTTGCCAGCTGGGGCTATTCCTGAGCTGCTGCCCTGTGTGCCAAACCAGGAGTGTCTCCATCTCAGAATAGAGCCACCACAGAGACATTGCCCCAAGGTGGCTATTTCTGGTTGTGTCCCTGCAGACTTAAATGTGTGTCTCCAGCATCCAGGAGGCTCCTTCTCTGGGCCCAAACACAGCTCACTTCTGTCGAAGAGCTCCTATATTTTCATCTTGGTCCTTGCTCCTCTTCCATTCATTTTTCTCATTTTGCTTGGCCTTATGGCATGACTGTTTAACCAGCAGTATTGATTTTTCTTCCAAACGTTTGGCTGGCTCCAAGGCTGATCGGTGAGTGGAGCCATCCTGACTCAGGGAGAACCACTGATCGTCAGGGATGAAGGCTGAGCATTGCCCAGCACCCCAGCCACCCCACACAGGTCTCACCAGCAGGTCAGGAAAACTAGGTTGCCAAGTCACAGGCATTTTTTTTTGTGCTCTGCTTTCTTGTTTACTGCTGCATGCAGGTCATAATCCCTTCTGTCCTCTTTTATGCCAGGCATTTGCTGGCAGTGCTGCCAGACAAGCTTCAAGCTGTCAGCGAGTCCCTGCCCTGCAGTGGGGCACGTGTGCCACAGCTGCAGCTGAGCTCGGGGAGGCAGCTGGTGGCTTTGTGGACACTTGTGCTGCAGAGGAACAAGAGTGAGGGGGAATGAACAATATCCTTGGGACTGCTGCATCGTGGGCAGCAGGAGGGCTTGCTCAGGAGGCTGGGGTTGCAGAAAGCATTGCTCTGTTGTAAAGCAACTAAGATATCACATCATCCTCCTTGGCTCCTGTTTGCTTCAAGGCAGAAGAACCAACCTCCACCCTTCCAAACCATATGCTCTTCATGCTTCACCCCATCTCCACTCCCATGGCCAAAACACCATCTCTGTTCCATGGTCCATCTCCACTCCCACTGCTCCTTTGAGTCTGGTGTCCTGCAGCTGGGAGAGCACTGAAAACTACCCTGAATCTGGAGCATCTCCAGCTCCACAACCTGTCCAGACTCCAGCACTAGCAATCCTTGGCATGACCATAAATACTTAAGAATGGAATCATGAGTGTACAGGCTCCTGTTGTGCTGTTGATCCCTCTTGCTGCCTCAACACACAGTCTTACATTGCACAACCAATGCACAGCTGCGCATCTCCTTGACTGGATCTCGCTCACACGCCAGGGAATAAAATCCCAGGATGACAAAGCAGCAGCATGCCAGCGTGAGCTCCACTACCATAAAACAAACATGAGGCTTAACCCTTGAAAGTGAGCATGGGCAGAGCATTCCTGAGCATCTTCTTTTGGGGCAGGCTGTTCCCACTGTAGGTCCAAAACAAGCTCAGTCCCTTCCTTTGCTGGAAGAATGGGGGGCAGATGGCCTTTGCGGTGGGTCTGCTCTCTGGGCTTTTCTTTCCCTTGAAGATGTCATTCTGGGGGAGCAGGTCTCTGCAGCTCAGCCCTGCTCTCTTCCTGTCCTAGGTGGCCGGCGACATGGGTCAAGCCCTCCTGTGTTTCAACAGTGGGCTTTGACAACTGAAAGACATGGGTTTGATTGTGCTACCCACAGACACATCAAGGGCCCAGGAACAGTCAGTCTTCCCTCCTGCAGACAAGAATTTGCTGGGTAATCCTGGATGCTCCCTGAGCTTGTCTTTAAGAGCATGATTAGAAAGTGTTAGCTGTCTCCAACATGCCAAGGCAAGAGTTACCTCTTCCTTCAGGTTCTGCAACAAACTGCTGGTGCTTTGCTTTTGTGCAACACCTGGAGACTTTCCAGAAGCTGGGACAGGTATGGGAGGTATGGGAGCCTCTGCCGCTGGGCCTCCCAGGAAAGCTGGGTCAGCCGGCAGTCCTGAAAGAGGTGTTTGCTGCTGAGCTCCATCCATGGCACAGTGGCTTGGGAGGGTGTCACTGTACTCACCCCTTCCCCAGGAGAAGAACCAAGGCGGGGTTTGTGATACCTTGCTTCGTTTTATCCTGGTTTTGAACCGCTGTTTCCCAGGGGCTGGGCCTAACCTTCCTCTCCTATTCTGGTGTTGTTCAAAAATAAGAATTCCACAAATTCTTTCAAAACTCCCCAACTTTTTCAGCCTCCCTGCAATCTCAGGGCTTTGTCGCCCTTGAAAACCCGTGGAATGAGCAGCATTTCCCTGGTGTCGTAATGCTGACATAACAGGGTGGTGAATCAGTGGGGATCTTGCTGCCTGAACCATGTTGTATCATTGTTATTGCTGAAGTTTTGCTATTTTAAGCCACAAAGCCCCATACAATCCAGTCTAAATGGCGAATAACTCTGTCGTATCCAATTTCAAATCTATGAACTGGTGAGAACTGTATTAATGCAAAACTATTCTGGTTCATGAGACCCTGGTCCAAACAAACTGGATGCCATGCGGTAATCCAAGCGGTGTGTAACATTATAAAGTGTATAAATAGCCCCTGCTGGCCTTCGCCTGGGTGTGTCGGAGGGGCAGGAGGAATTATAACCCCTGTGTTTGCCTCAGAAAGACAAACTGAAAACTAGCAATGGGTTTGGGGCTTGAATTGACATTCAATTCTGGTTTCTGTCACAATACAGACAAAAAAGCAGGTGAGCTTTGTTTAATAGAAGCCTCAGGAGACCTTCAGCCTGCACTTTTTCAGGTCTTTAAGTAACAAACTGGGGTGATTGGTTCCCAAACAGTGGTCCCCGCTTTGCTGCCAGGCACAGCATCCCTGACACTGCCCTGCCAGGGATGGGTTTGCCTCCTGCAGATTTAAAGCTGCCTGCTGCGTTGAAATCAACTAATCCAGCAGCATCCAGTGCATGTCATACTCTCACTACATTTCCAGGAAAAGGCTGACGTATCTGCAGACTGAGGGGCAGAGGCCATGGAGCCACCAAAACAAGGGCAAGTGACTCTCCAGATGTCCTAGCGAGACAGCCCGCATGGGGACATCCTTTGAGCCCCTGGAGGTGATGGGGGAGTCCATCAGCCCCCAGGTTACAGCAGCCCTGCCACGGAGGGCTGAGCCCTGCTTAGGTCCAGCATCCCCCTTACCCAAGGCACAGGGTGAATGAACTCCAGTGCTGGAGTTTGGAGCGGACACTATGTCCACATTCTTCAGTCAGGGGCCAGGAATGTCAGCTCCTGTCCTGACGCCAGGGACTTGCATTCCTCCCTGATGCTGCTCCCAAAAAATGCCAGCCCAGAACTGTGCTAGGGAGAGGGGTGCTACTCGGTCGGGGGGGACAGGAGGAGACATGCTAAAGCTGCAGAAAAGCCTTTCCTGAGCAGAGCAGGGGTTAGCATGCGTGTGCTCACACGTGTTTACTAAACACTGTTCCCAGCAAGCGGGAATGGCTGGAATTCACCCCCCTCGCTCCCTGCCAGACCCCAAGGACACACGGGCGGACCCAGGGAATTCACTTCTCCAGCTTGTTGCCATGGCTGCATATTTCATAGACCCAAGCAGAAAAACAAACAAAAAAAACCCAACAAAAAGGCCCAAAACAAAACAAAACCACAACGTCAATAACAAGATAAAACAAACAAACAATCAACAACAAAACAAACAAACAAAACAAAAATGAACAAACCCAAAACATTTTATTGGGAGTGAAGAAAAATAGCAGGAGGAAAAAATGCAGAAGAGTAATGAAAAGGACTAGTGAGTCCAAGAAATGTATTAGATCATCCTTAGAAACTGATGTCTGAGGAGTTCTCCATAGCTCAGGCTATTCTAATATTTATTGCATGTTATTTAAACCATGACTCCTGGCATGAGCTGGGACTCAACAGCACTATGTGTTTCTCAGAAACATTATTAAAAGCCAGGCTTGGACTTCAGGACCACTTGAGAGGTGCTGGAAGAAGCACCACGTTGGCTGCAGAAGGCAGTTCACTTCCAGTTGAGCTGCTGGCGGGGTGGCAGCCGGGGGATATCCAGCAAGCAGGACGCAGTGCAGAGCTGGCAAGCAGGGCGGTGTGGGATCTAAACTGTGGGCAAGATAAAATCCTTAGAGAGGCCAAGCAAGGCCAGGCCAGTGCCTGGCTCCGGTGTGAGCATGCAGAGGAGCCAGGGCAGGACTCCCTCACACCTTCGTCAGTCTTACCCATACCTCGCCTTCCTGTCATCGATTGAGCAATGGTGAGGCGCAAAGCTGTGGGCAGGCAGGTACCCCTAGTTCCTCTGCTCCCGAAGGGAGTTGTTTCTATCGGTGCACTGGGTATTTTAAATCATTCCATGGGCAGTTTTTACGAGCAGGTTTTGGCATGCAGATTGTGAGGTTTTGCTCTCTGCACTTCATGGCCTTGGCACTCTGGCAAAGTTTCTCTTCCTCGTGCAGAGACACTGCAGGGTATCAGGAGCCTGGAGTTCCCACTCTGACCAAGATTATGAAAGTCTGCCTCAGTTTCCCCTGCGGTACCAAGTCCAGTTTGCATGGGAGCAACATGTGTGCCAAAGCACAGCTGGTTTTAAAACCCTGCAATGCTATGGTACCCTCAGCTCTACTCCTATCCCCTGGGAGGAGTACGTCTCTGCAGCAGGGTTTGTTCTCTCATGGGATTCCCCATCACAAGACACAGGTATGGACTGAGGGTGGCACAGCCTCTGCTCCATGCCAGGAGCACTAGGGCCAGCTGATCCCATGCCTCTCTGAGGCCAGGTGCCCAGAGAAGAGTTTCCCCTAGGGATGAATCATAGAGTGGTAGGGGTTGGAAGAGGCCTCTGGACATCATTGAGTCCAACCCCCCTGCCAGAGCAGGGTCACCCAGGGCAGGCCAGGAAGAGATCCAGGAAGGTTTTGAAAGTCTCTAGAGACTTCACCACCTCTCTGGCACTGTTCCAGGGCTCCATCACCCTCACAGGACAGAAGTTTTTCTTCACGTTGAGGTGGAACTTCCTGTGTTCCAGTCTGACCATTGCCCCTTGTTCTCTCACAGGGCACCACTGAAAAGAGCCTGGCCCCTTCTGCTTGACGTCCACCCTTCAGATAGTTTTAAATGTTAGTGAGATCCCCTCTCAGTCTTCTCCAGACTAAACAGCCCCAGGGCTCTCAGCCTTTTCTCGTAAGAGAGATGCTCCAGTCCCTTCATCATCCTCATAGCCTCCCTTGGACTCTCTCATATTACTCTGTCCCTCTTGAACTGGGGAGACCAGAACTGGATGCAATACTCCAGATGTGGTCGCACTAGGGCAGAGTAGAGAGGGAGGAGAACGTCCCTCGACCCGCTGGCCACGCTCTTCTTCAGGCACCCAAGGCACCACTGGCGGGGCCGGGAGGAGGCGGAGCGGGCGGCGGGGAGCGGCGGGGCC
>JANVCC010000030.1:9914669-9925591 GCA_025345505.1 Todiramphus chloris collaris
GGCGGGGCCGGGAGGAGGCGGAGCGGGCGGCGGGGAGCGGCGGGGCCGGGAGGAGGCGGAGCGGGCCGTGGGGCGCGGCGGGGCCGGGAGGAGGCGGTGCCCGCGCCGCGGCCGCTGCGCTGCGGGGCAGCCCCGTGCGGGCAGTGACCTCTAGCGTCCCGCTCTGCCCCGGCACGGCCCGGGGCCACGGACACACAGGTGCTGGTGCGGGCGGAGGGGGGGGGCGGTGTCTCCGAAGCACAGCTTGCACTTGGGGAAGGTAAAAAGCGGCCTCGGGTTCGCTCGATGGAGACGGAGTAGCGGCTAACCCTTCGGCGCGAGGACACGTCACTCCTTGTCAGAGCCACAGTGCTTCTCTGCCTGCCTGGTTACAGCACCAAAATCCGCAGAACGCAGAAGACGTCTGCCTCCAAGTGCTTAAAAACTGCACACAAACCCCGCACTCTTATCATCCTCCTTGCCGCAAATACTTGATGCCGAGGGGGCTCTTTAAAAATCGCAGTTAGTCAGCGATTTCCCATGTCAGCGTGGCAATGAAGGTCTCCAGCCAAGGGCATGCTCATAGGCGTGATCATGAAGGAGCATTTCTCCCCACCCGATTTCATTCTGGGCACAGTAACAGGTCTTTTATGCAGGCCTCGCTGTTCTCGCCTGCACAGGCGAAACAAAGCTCATGAATTGGGGATAGGAAATCTGTTGCCCTCTCCAGGAGGGATTAGTAACGTGAGCGGTGAGATTCCAGTATTACCAAAATAAAAGCAGTCTTGAAATTGAATGGCATGACTGTAAACTTTCTGCATGGCAGAATGCTCGTTTCCACCGACCTAACCCTCACCCTGACCCATGTGGAGATGCCTCCAGCAGGAGACAGGAGATAGAATTAATTTCTGTGATCCATTACTGGATGCTGCGACCAGTCCCATCACCTGCAGCTCAGCAAAAAGACAAAGAAATGAAAAATGCTGTAATGTGACCTGTGGAAGCTATTCAAGGTTATGCTTCTGCTTTACAGGGAAAGGCCAAGTAAATGTAGCTTATTTTGCTTATGGAAGAGCAATGACTGATCACAGTGATCACAAAGCAAGGAAATTCCATGTAGCTGGTGATTCTGAATATAATGAAAGCTGGTGACAAGGAAATCTGAGGCAAAATGCATCAGGGTGAGTGACTCTGCTCGGTCTAGGTATGGAAGAGCCCACAGCTGCCCTCCTCTGCTCCTTGCTGACACAACTCCTCTGGTTCCTCTCCCTCTTTCTCCTTTTCTCAGTAAATCTCCACCTGATTATCAAGGATAAATGCTGGATAAAGAATGGAAATAACCTCTGAGCCATGCAGCTGGAGATAGGCTCACAACTGGACTAAAGTCCAGCCTGCAAGGAGAATGGAGGCATCTGGCAGAGAGACTCCCTGTTTCTGCAGTCCATTAGCTCAGTGACTTGTTGCTGAATCACCTGGTCTAGAAGATGCCTGCCTTGGGATTTTTGTCACAGCAGTGACAAAGTTTTAACCATCAGAGGAACAAGCTGGTGAAAACATGCAAAGATCTGCAGATCACTTATCCCCTCTTGGAATCTGTCGTTCAAGACAAGGTGAGACCTGTCTCAAGAAAGTCCCTACATACAGGATCTCTCCTTGCTGACTCTGGGGCCTTAAAAGGTTTTTCATCTATGTGGGAATACTGGATATTTTATGAAATAATTTTAAAATGTTTGTGTATTTTTGTTGTTGTTAATTTAATTGAATTTCAGGTATACATAACTTCTGTGTGGTGTGAGCTGCTGCAGAATGAATGGTCCAGCAGGGACTCTGAAAACACAGTCAGAATAGATGGATGGGAGGAGGCCAGGCTGTCTTTCCACAACCTTTTTCCTGATCCTTACCTCATTTTCAGGACGAGGATCTGTGAAAACATAGCAGCCCTGAAAGAACAGAATACAGTCAAAAGCATCAAAGCATTTTAATGAGGCAAAGCATCCCGCTAAGTCTTTTGGTTTATTGGTGTTGAGTAGGTTCCAAGCCCAAAGAAAAGGACTCAGAAAGAATCTATTAAAATAGTTGGCTTATGGGATCTGCAAAGTAAGCATAATTAAAACGGATCTATTTTTATCTCTGTGAGAATGTATCAGCTACAGGAATCTGTTTTTCACAAGTAAAATTTATTTGTCTTCACTAATTGATGTCCAGTTTTGCTTAGGGCATAACAGTATTGCCCAGTGCTGGGAAGAGAAGAAATACCTTCAACTGGCCATGATATAATAGTGACTCAGAACCTATGTACAGCTCAGGAAATCAATATCAGTACTCTTCTTCATCCCCATTGTCAGGTTCTGGGGGGTTTGAACACCCCTCTGCTTCAGGCCAAAGGCCACCAGAAGCCATGGAAAGATTCCTGTTGCCCCCCATGATTTCCATAGTATCGTCTAGCATTCACCACAATCTATTTGGTTACAGCAATAAGTTAACCACTGCCAGATCTGTAGGAACTCACCATAGGTGCCCAGCCCACAGACCAGAGCTGGAGCCAGGTGTCTCTCTGGTGTGAGTGCAGAGGCAAAAATCTCCCAATTATTCCTTCCACTGAATAGGAGTCACCTAGGAATGGCAGGATCCAAAGTCCAAAATATTTGCTAGCAAAAGGGTTTTCTCATCCTCTGTGTTCAAGTAGTGAGCAGGTTTTACTCTTTCCCAGCCACTTTGTTGGCTGGTGTTGGTGACGTTCCAAGAATTGTGTCACCACTTGGCCAGAAAATGGGAGACAAGAGTTAGATCTCTGCAGCCTAAGGAAATTGCTGCTCCCCAAAAAAATCTAAACCCTGAGAGGACCATGAGAGTCATGTTCACATCCAGGGGTTCCACAACATTTTCTGTAGAGGGAGTGGGATTCAGCATGCTGTGTGAGTTGGTCAGTGCTTCTTTTTGGTTCTCATGTGCAGTAACTTTTATCCTAGTAAAAAATGGGGATTTTATTAGTTTCTCCAAAAGGCAGTCAAATGAATATTTTCCACTTCCTGGGCAATTGCTCCAATTGTGCTTTTGTAAAAGAAGGATGGAATACAATGACTCCTACAACTAATGATCTCCATTCTTCTATCATGTGTGGGCTCTGAAAAACCCTGGTAAACCATAAACCAGCTCACACTGCCAAAGCACAGGGAAAAACTTACATAAGTGATCTGTAAATATGACCGCATAAGTTTATGACTACTGTTCAGTTGCCTTCCCAAGGGAAAAGGGAAAGGTACAGAGTGGACTGAGCTCTCTGAGGCTGGGTGCTGAGTTTGGAGTCATGTGCTGAAACTACGATGCAAGGTATGTTGTTTCAACAGTGACATAAGAAAGCCCCTGAAGAAAAATTGTGAGGGTTCATTTGCACTGAAAAGCCATTGAAAGATCAAACAGGAGACAGAAGCCCAGGAGCACAGGGCTGCCCTGGAGGCAGCTCTCTAGGCTCCAGCACCATTCAGCTGGTCTTGGGTTTCTGCCACTGAGTGACACTCAAGACATCTGTGCCAAGGTGGCATTAACATCAGGGGTTGGGGTGGTCAGTGGTTGGTTTTAACACTAGCAGCCTTTCAATTAGATAAACTCCAAAGTTTTTCAGTCTTGTCCAGAGCATGCTAGGTCTGACAGCTTGTGCTAGCCACAGATCCAGACAAAGCCATACTGAAGACAAACCCTTTGACCCAAGGTGAGTTGAGGTATGCTATAAGATGGGAGGTGTTTCCACCAAGCTGGGGCTGGCAGTATCCATTTCCAGCTCTGGAGATCTGCATCCCTCTGCCAAGAGGCAGCTCCCAGTTTCAGGTGCCTGCTCGCCTTCTCTGCTCTCTCCAGCAGCCATCTTTCAATATTCTCTCCATTTTGTCATCAAAGTGGTTTTATCTGTCATTTTCTGGCCTCTCCTGATACCATCTCTCACCTGAGCATTAAGCTCTGATTGTCTGAGTGCAGAACAAAATGTTACGCCATTACTAGCCTGGTTGTGCAATCCTTGCCCTCAAAGCGCCCAAAATTCTGGCATCTATTGGCAGGGAAAACATTTGAGATGAAACACCCACCAGCCAGCATCCCACAGCTGTCTTGGGGAGGGATGAGGTGAGATAACCAGCCCCCAGATGCAAACGGTTTATTTCATATTTAGCAGTGTCCCAGCATGCAATACTCCCCTTATAAGGCAAACAAAGGAATCACATGTGTCTTAACAACCACATGCTGAAATCATGTTCTGATGATCTGCTTTCCTCCAGACACTGCTTATTTAATGCCATAGTAGCTCTCAGTTAGCTTAATGTTCCCAGGATGTTTTTTCCATTAAATGTTACATTTCCAGGAACTTGTACATGGCGTTTTTCTCTGCTGCTGTGTGAGCAACATTTAATCTCTTCATACATTCCAGCCCGAGTGGTCTGACTCTGCAGTGACTGACCAGCCTGCTCTTTCTTTTCGAGAGCAGCTTTATGGACCTGTGTGCAGAAGTAGAAATTAAAAGAAGAAAAAGTAGAAGTCTGTTGCTATGGGGAGCAGACTGGAAGTCTGAAGCTTTTTATCTTTACCTCAATGCTGTGTCTGTGCTATTTCAGAAAGAGAGGACACCAGCCGTCCCAACTAGTTCATCCTGTTTCTGGCTGATGAGATAAAATCATAAAATCATAGAATCATTTAGGTTGGAAAAGACCTTTAAGATCATCAAGTCCAATCATTAACATAACTCTACCAAGTCCACTGATAAACTGTGTCCCTAAACACCGTATCTACATGACTTCTAAACACATACAGTGATGGTGATTAAACCACTTCCCTGGACAGTCTCTTCCAGGGCTTGATAACCCACGGAGTGAAGAAATTTTTCCTAATGTTCAACCTAAACTTCCCCTGTAGCAACTTGAGGCCATTTCCACTTGTCTTATCAATTGTTACTCGTGCGAAAAAAATGGCTGACCTGTCTACAACCTCCTTTCTGGCTAAATAGCCCCAGTTCCCTCAGCTATTCCTCATAAGACTTCTGCTCTTCACCAGATTAGTTACCCTTCTCTGGACCCACTCCAGCACCTTAATGTCTTTCTTGTAGTGAGGGGCCCAAAACTGAGCACTTTATTCGAGGTGCAACCTCACCAGTGACAAGTACAGGCTGACAATCACTTCCCTAGTCCTGCTGGCCACATGGTTTCTGATAGAAGTCAAGATGCTCTTGGCCTTTTTGGACACCTGGGTACACTGGTGGTTCATCGTCAGTCAGCCGTCGACCAGCACCCCCAGGTCCCTTTCCACCAGGCAGCTCTCCAGCCACTCCTCCCCAAGTCTGTAGCATTGCCTGGGGTTGTTGTGACCCAAGTGCAGGACCCAGCACTTGGCCTTATTGAACCTCAGCTCAGTGATCCAGACTGTCCAGGTCCCTTTGTGGAGCCTCTCTACCCTCAGGCATATCAACACACCTGCCCAGCTTGGTGTCATCTGCAGACTTGCCAAGGGTGCCCTTGATTACCTCGTCCAGATCATTGATAAAGATGTTAAAGAGAGCAGGCCCCAGTACTGAGCCTTGGGGAGCACAGTTTGTGACTTCCCACCAACTGAACTTACTTCCATTCACCACCACTCTCTGGGCCCGGCCATCCAGCCAGTGTTTTACTCAGCAGGGAATATGCCCATCCAAGCCATGAGCAGCCAGTTTCTCCGGGAGGATGCTGTGGGAAATGGTGTCAGAGGCTTTATTAAAGTCCAGGTAGACATCAACAGCCTTTCCCTCGTCCACTAGGTGGGTCACCTTGTCATAGAAGGAGATCAGGTTGGTCAAGCAGGACCTGCCTTTCATGAACCCATGCTGTCTGGGTCTGATCACCTCCTTGTCCTGAGTATGGTGCGTAATGTCACCCAGGATGATCTGCTTCCTAACTTCCCTGGCACTGAGGTCAGACTGACAGGTCTGTAGTTTCTCAGATCCTCCGTTTGGCCCTAACTGTTGAAGGGTGTCACTTTTATCAATCCCCAGTCCACTGGGACCTCCTCAGTTAGCCAGGACTGCTGATAAATGATGGAAAGTGCCTTGGTGAGCACTTGCACCAGATCCCTCAGTACCCTTGGGTGGATCCCATCTGGCCCCATAGACCTCTGTGTGTCACAGTCATGTAGCAGGTCACTGACCATTTCCTGTCGGATTATTCCCAACCCTGTCATCCAGCTCAGGGGGCTGAGTACCCAGGGAACAACTGGTCTTACTATTAAAGATTGATAGAAAGAAATCATTAAGTACCTCAGCATTTTTGTCATCCTTGGTCAGCATTGAAAAAAGGGTAAAGATTCTCCCTTGTTCTCCTTTTGTTGTTAATGTATTTGTAGAAACGTTTTTTATTGTCTTTAAAAGCAGTAGCCACACTGAGTTATAGCTGGGCTTTGGCCTTTCTAATTTTCTCCCTGCACAGCCTCATGGCGCTGGGGTGTGTGTTTGTGGTCTCTGTATGTTTTGAACTTTGAAATTCAGCTCTTCCCTACCCTGGAAGAGTCTGTGGGTGACTGCTGGTGTGAGTAAAGCCATCTATCTATTTATACAATTCAATATGTAGTCCATTCCCTCATTCTCGGTTCTCCTCCTTGGGCTGTGGGGAAAGGGATGACAAATTTAGGGATGTGGGAAAAAAAAAAAGTAGTAAGCCCCCAGTCTGGTCCTCACAGACAAGAGAGGAGAACTGGAAAACCTGGGACACCTTGATCCATGAAAGACAAAGGTGGGACACCCCTCAGGAAATGTCAGCTGGTGAATCAAATGCATGGGTTATATCCCTACTCAGAAGTGTACGTACATGTCCTTGTCCACAGAATTGGCTTCTTGCTGCCATTACAGAGCCATTTAGAAGTTGCCTGAGAAGATAAACAGTGAATAGCTTAGAAAGCCTACTGCGTACACTGGCTTGGCTGTGACATATTTTCCTAGATCTTCTAAAATTCTGCTTGCCTTTGTCTAAAGACCGTCCATGAGCAAAGCCAAAGCTCCACATTTCTGCGGAGAAGCTTAGCTGGCAGAGGTCTTTGTGCAAGCAACGAGATGAAGACTCCTGGGCCGTGTAACCAACGTGCAGTTTTGTTGGAAGCCATCCAGGCACTGAGGTCACCTGGTACTCATAAAGAGGAGAAACTGTTTGAAGGCAAAAATGTTGGAAGACTGATTGAAAGAGGCAGAAGGACTTCATTCCTGTGTCTACGTGAAGGGGCCAGTTCTCCTCTACAGGGAATGCTACAAAGTCATTTATAATCGTAAAGAAGAGGTGGGAAAGGCCACCCTTTACCACAGCAGCATGTGTAAGCGAGTCTGGACGTGGAGCAGTCGTTACCAAAGCTCTGTCTCCCATCTTCCAGCACCCACATAAATATCCCTATATCGTATGTCTTCCATGAGGTCCTAATGTATCAAATTGTCATCAGTGCCCTTAATTGTCAGCTATTTGCTTTCACAGATTTGTTTTACATCCAGCAATGAATACCAGCTCTTCCGTGCCTCTCGGGACGCTGGTGGTAAATGCTGATACAATCATACTCAGAGCACAAGCAATGATGCATCCCGCTGCTTAGCCAAGCAAAACTTTTCCATACGAGTGCTGTGAATTCACAGCTCTTGCTAGCAGCTTTCCATGGAGAGACTTTGTGTATCCTCTTGCAACATAATCTTACCCAGAATGGTTTTGAAACTCAATCCTACCAAAAATAGTCCTCGTAGCCAAAGAAAATCAACAAAAGATCTTTAGCATTTGAGCTGGCCTGTGAGTTGCATTTTTCACCTTTTCCGAATGATATGTTTCTTGACATCCATGAAACCGTCATTTGACTTTTAATACCCCAAATTATTCTTCTAAGTGTAGCAGACTGCATTTTAATTATAACTTCAGGGCTCAACAAGCAATCAGCTTCATGGGCATAATGGAACACACACACCAGCAATGACTTTAGCCCTAAAAGTGTCTGTGCACAGGCTGGCATATGCATCCTAAGAATGTGTTTATTTGCATTTGGTTTATGTGGTTTTGGTGACCTTTTGTTAAAATCAGCCAGCGACTTCCAGGAGGCAGGCTGCATACTCACTAAAAAAGAAATGCAGTAAAATAATCTAGCACGGGTCTTTCTGCTGAATATTGCATTTCTGCTGAATATCGTATCCCTGTGTCCAAGGCAGGGATGACTGAGGTTAAGGTTAAAGTAATGTTGTCGGTGGACAGGATGGTGGTATGGATATTCCCCCTTTGGCCCTAATGAAGAATGGCAGCCCAGAAATGGGTTATGGGGAAACTGGATGACCTTGTGGGGCTTCCTATGGGTCCTGTCTTCATTACACTCTGGTTTATAGCTGAGGAGTACCTGCATTTCCCTGTCTCTTCTGACAAGCCTTTGAGAAGCCAATGGAAAAAAACAAAAGAGCTATTTGTCTCCTGCCTGGTGCCTACACCATGTTCTTCAGTCTTTTTGGGCTTATCCTACCTCCAGAGAGCAGCAGCAAGTTCTTGCTGTTCCCTTATAGCTCCCACAAGACTGTGAGTGAAGCAGGGATCGCACAAATTGATAAATTCATGCCCGTGCTTGGGTGGCTTTGGCAGCATCCCAGCATGTAACCTGCTTGCTCACTTCACCAGAGAAGGCTATCAAAATTCTGCTTGGTCTCTGGCTAACAATGCCAGTTAGTTATCTTTGAGGGCTATGCTAGTAGGATATTAATAGACTTCTGTTCTCTCAACTTGAAGCATGGTTAGTTATTGTGATCAGAGTCTTTATTTAGTTTAAGAAACTAAAGGAGGCTTGTTGCTGAAACGGACTGATTTTGTATTCTTTGCATTTCTCAAACACAGCATGGTGCAAATTCATGCTCATTTAGTGCATTAGTTTTGCGAATGCTTTTGTGATGATTTTTATCAGGCGGTTCAGGAATCCTAAGCCAAAGATGAGACTCAGTTTTGGTTTCGATCATATCAGGCACTGCAAGCTGCCTGTCTGTCGATGAGTCTCTAAGTGAGATGCATTAGAAAGTACCTCGAGTCTGAAATTTAGACTATGTCTGAATAGCAAATAAACACACATGTCCAGACTCTGTGTTCAGGAGCTGAGAAAATGCTCTGTGGAGAACATGTGGTATGGAAGGCTCTCTCCCAGCACTGTTCAGGCTGGTCCACATCCACCCAGCTAAAGACTTGCATATAATTTGCAACTCCATTTTCAGTTTGCCGTTTTATTTTTTTACACCTCATGCTGCTAAGTAAGTGATGTTTATTGTGGGGAGGTGTGTGAGCAATTTCTCTTTCACCACAGTGATTAGAAGAGCAGAACTTCCTATACAGTTTCCACTCATATGGTTATGAGCTGAAAAGACTCACTGATTAAAAACTCTCTGTGGCCAATTAGCCTGCAGTATCCTCCCGTCACGGTGTCCCACCTAGGTATGAAATTCCTCCTGGCAGGTCAGAAGGGAGTGTATAATTCAAAACTATTAACTGATTTAATGGTCTCAAATGAATATTGTGACATATCTGCTGAAAACCTCAATCAAGCAGGCAGCTACCAGCAGTGAGTTTGCTCAGACCAAAGCTGTCACTGTTCTGTGGGGAGTCCGGAGGAGCTGGAAAGCAGCCAGGTTCAAAAGTAGGTAGGAAGGTGATGATGGAGGCAGATCTTCCATCATGTGCCTTGAGGGGTGAGGGACCGGGATTATTTAGGTCAGATGTCAGTTAGGAAAAACAAGATCCTCTTTCCAAGCCAACAGCAACAGAGGTTTTGCATTTCAGGGGAAAGGTAGACATCTTGAAACGGGTGGTTTGCATCAAACTGCAACAGAAATACTTACTTTTAAAATTCCGTGCGGAAGGGGTTTCAGGAAAAGGTCAGGAATATTTGCATAGGAGATTCAAAGCCTTGTGCTGTAATTTAATGTTGATTTCATCATTTGACTTGATTTTTATTGCGGTCTTTCAAAATGTATCCGCTGTCATGCAGCACTGCTGCTGGCATTTCGTACTATAACAAACCAGCAGACGTGTTTACAGTTTAGATTTTACTTTAGGATAATTACAGGCAGCAATGGCTTGGCTGGGATTGAAATAACCACCCATTCTAGATCAAAGACCCTCCTTTGTTACAGTGAAATGAAATGCTGCTGCTGTTTCTTGGCTCTGAATGGGGCACAAGTGCAGGATAGAAGTGCAAAGCAGATTAAAGCAATAAATAGAACATCAGTACACAAAGTTTTTAAAAAATACCAGAAAAGGAAATTTCCTCAAACGGAGATGCTGGTATTTCAGAAGTATTTACAATTGTGTAAATTTCTGATCAGTGTCAGTTACTTTTAAGATGCTTTTCTGGGATGTTTTGGCAGAGCATTTCCAGCCCTGTGGAAGAGACCACACACACTCGGTTGCCAGGCTGCCTGTGGCCAGGTAGGCAGTAGATGACCGGGACAGAGTGTGGTGGGTGAGCAGGGCAAAGCGTGGGGGATGACCAGGGCAGAGTGTGGTGGGTGAGCAGGACAGAGCATGGCGGGTGAGCAGGGCAGAGTACGGTGGGTGAGCGGGACAAAGTGCGGTGGGTGAGCAGGGCAGAGCGCGGTGGGTGACCGGGACAGAGTGCGGTGGGTGAGCAGGGCAGAGCGTGGGGGATGACCAGGGCAGAGCGCGGTGGGTGAGCAGGGAAGAGCGCGGTGGGTGAACAGGACAGACTGCGGTGGGTGAGCAGGGCAGATGTGGTGGGTGAGCGGGGCAGAGCGCGGTGGGTGAGCGGGGCAGAGCGCGGTGCTGGCAGGGCACGGCGTGCCGGCGGTGACAGCGGAGCAGGGCCGTGAGGCTGTCCCAGCCTCGCCCCAGCCCAGAGCCCCCGCGGGCCCCGAGCCCCGCAGCTGCCCGGCGGCACGGCCGAGCGCGCGGCTCCCGGCTGCCGGCTGCCGGCGGGCACGCCTCGCG
>JANVCC010000030.1:9930591-10219605 GCA_025345505.1 Todiramphus chloris collaris
GTGGCGGCGGCGGCGGGGCCGGACTCTTGCGGCGCCGGGGGAGGCGGGCGCGGGGCGGTGGCGGCCGTCTGCGTGCCGGGTGCGGGGCCCGCACCACTGTCTCTTCCGCCTCCTGCCGCTGCTGCTGCTCCTGCCCGCCGGCGCCCACGGCCAAGCCGGCCCCGGCCCGCACGGCGCGGGGCCCCCAGACTGGCCTCCCGCCGGCCCCGGGCCCAGCCTCAGCCTCTACCTGAGCGAGGAGGAGGTGCACCAGCTGATCGGTGAGTGCGGGCCGGGGTCGGCGGCGGACGGGCTGGCCCTGTAGTGTAAGGGACGGGGGCCTTTGGGGCTGGGGAGGGGCTGTGGGGCCAGGGGCTTGGGGGCAGGTTGGGGTCTGTAAGACTGAAGTGATGTCTCGGGTCTGGGCGTTGAAAAGGGGCTGAGGGGAGTTCGGTGCCTTTGGGGTGGCAGTGTAAATGTCTGGAAGAGGATGGGGGAGTCCGTGGGACTGGGCTGGGGCTGAGGGAGGGGGAGTACGGTGGGAGTCAGTGGGACTGGAGTGGTGGCTGCGGGTGTCCCGCAGGCAAGGGGGCTGCCCGCGGGACTGTTGAGAGGGCTGGAGATCGGGGAATGCAAGGGAGGATGGAGAGGGCTGTGAGTAGGGATGAGGGACCTGGGGCTCAGAAGAGGATGGGGGCTATGCGGCTGGGGTGGGGTTGGGTGGATCTGGGGATCTGTGCAGGGCCCTGTAGGCCTGGGGGAGCCTGGGATTATGGGGAGAACGAAGCAGGCTGAGGACTTGGGAAAGGGTCTCTGTACTGCCTTGTGTGTGTTTGGGGGAGGAGAAGGTGAGGAGATGGTGAGGGGTTCCAGGGTTTAAGCGACTGGGGTTGGTGCCCTGTGGGAGCAGGGTAAGCCCTGGAAGAGGTGAGTTCAGGCCTGTGATTTAATTAGCGAGGCGAGTGACATTTGGAGGGCAGAGAGCAGACCTGGCAGTAATTGGGTGCGTGTGTGAAAGGAATCTTAATTTCTAGGCAGGCTGACAATTGCTGAGCAAGTACTTGGAGGCAGTTCATGAAGTTCCCCATCTGGCCTGCTGCGGAAGACTTTTGCAGTAGTTTTTGTGCTTGGAGAGTCTCTGATTTAAACAAAGATTTGTTTACTGTAAGCTTTGGCTTGCTGAGGCTCTTGTTTGGAGTTGGTGGATGAAGTCTCAAAACAAGTATGTTGGTATCCTCAGTGATTTGTTTTTTCAGCAAACGACCTGTATCTCTTTAAGCTGAAAGCCGAGCAGTGCCACTGTTTATTTGCATGAAATGGACAAAATAAAAACGTATCCCATCAATTTCAACTCTGTAAGCACCTAGCAGACTGAAGTCAGGGACTCCAGGGAGCAAATAACACTAAACAGTTTTTTGCTTATGGCTTGCTCTGTTGATCAACGTTCCATTGCCGTCACTGTTACATTGCATGTGCTTGTTGCCAGATGCTCTGTTACAGATAGAGGATAAAAATGTCAGGCTTGTGGTTTAGCTTAGTTTTTAAACAAGTAGTTAATCTCAGAAATACTGAATGGTAAGGTTTGACCTATTCTGGAATATGCCTGAAATCTGTATTAGTTGGATTTGCTCAGACTTCCATGGTCCACTAGCATAATTATTCATCATTAAATAGCAATTTAGGAGGGAAGATCTGCTGTTATGACTTTTATGGTAAAATTGCATCCCATAACCTCCTTTATTGGTGTGTGTTGCTAACATGGCTGGAGTAATTTATTAGTCAAGCTTTCTGTAGCTGTTTTATGTCACTTTAAGTATCTGACACTTAATGATGTGTTCTACTTCTGTGACCCCCAAAGGCTTGCATAACCTGGAGTCTAATGTGGAGGTAAACGGGCACTTTTTTCAGTTAGTGGGATTCAGTTCACTGGAAACCTGTCGTAAACTAAATTTTCAGGATCTACCTTGTGTTGGTGGCATGAGTAGATTTAATTTTATGGCTATCTTTTACATGTACTAGCTCTTGTAGGTAAGGTGTAGTTTAATGAGACATCTGGACACAGGCAGTCAACCAGTAACTTTATGTATTCCTCTGTTTGAAGAAAGTCCAAAGGAATGGACAGGTTTGTTCCAGTTCTTCACACTTGTGAAACCAAAACAAGCTATTTTAAAATGTTTGGTTTTGTATGTAAACACAGGTCAGATGCTACAGTCGGGTTACGGTGTAAGCACTGGTATCATTGTGCATGGTCTTTCAAAGAGCAGGGAGGTGTTTCAGCTTCTGTACCTTCTTTGAGGAAAGCTGTGGTTCAGCGGGTGCTGGAATAGTCATTCACAGGGGATGGGACAATGGTGGTGCTTGTGAAGCCAACTGTTGGGTTCAGTGAAGCTGCTAATACAGAAGCTAGCTTCTTTCACCTTTTTTTCCTAAACAAACTGTCTGTGCTACTGTTTTGCTGTGGTTGAACAGAAAACCCCTTAGACTGTCCAGAGTGCTCGTAAACCCAAACGTTACATGGAGTTACTAAAGCCTGTGGTGCGTTTTCACGCTTCTTGATGTTGTCCCCATACATCTTTAGATCACAAATTTGATTTGCCACAAATGTAAGCATGTGATTGCAATTGTTGAGTCTGCCATAGGTGGTGATGTGGTGCCTCCTTCGTGCAGAGGTGGAGCATCCAGAGCGTGTGGTGTAAGGTCTGCGGTGCCCTACTCCTGCGTGGTCTCTACACAAGTGAGACCGTGCCAGCTCAGTGGCACATTGCAGTGCTTCTGCTCTCCTTACAACCAGAGATTGGGATCTTACGGAGCCATGGCTTGTGTTTTTAATTAGGTGGTGGCTCTTGTAAATGAAATAGTGGCTTGCTTAAGATTATTTGTGGCTGCTGTTCTTTCTGTGGCATGGAGGCAGGACAGATACTATCAGTTACAGTGAAACCTGCCCGCTACTTTCCTTTATGCTTATGCCAGATTTCCACTGATAGGCTATGTGATTCTTACCACGTGTCTGCCTTAGGAGGAGTTGTTTTGAAATCTTCAGAACTTCAGAGAGGAGTAAACTAGACATAACTGGCTTGGCCTGTGTGAGATGGATTTTTATTTTGAAAAGCTGCAGAGTTCTCATGGTCTGAAAGCAGGACTTGCTATATGGCAGGCAGATGGTGTCTCCATCAGAAATATCTCTTACCATTCCCATGGAAAATTTTCAGAGCCATCCAAATTATAAGTCTTTGGGGGGGGGGTGGAACCATTGTCCTCCTCACATACTTGAATGTGTCAGATTCTGCTCACACCAGGCAGGACTCATTTATAGATGGATAAAGGTAGAAAGAGAGAGGGGACTTAGTCAAGGGGCCTGGGCTGAGATGACTTCAGTGATGGCAGCGGGAGTCAGATGTGTTGAGTGAGAGCAGAGACAAGGTACAGGATGATGGAGAGAGGAGGAGGAAGAGAAGTGCTGCTTGCTGCAGAGAGACCTCCAGAGCACCACAGCCCTTTTAGGGGTGCCTGTGAGCTCTGCCAGCACCATGATCTGTAGCTTTTGGATTGGTTTGTAGCTTTTTGGATTTGGTTTGTATGGACAGTCTTTTTTGGGCCTGTGTGTAAACCTGAAGAAAGTAGTGTTAGTCTGACGGAGTGGCTAACTGTATAGGCATAACAACACCACCTGATTGTATCACTTTTTTCCCAGTGATGCTAAACACACAGGGCAGATGGTGTTAAATCAGCTGAGTTATTCAGTAGAGGGTCTGTACTTGATTTAGTGACTTGTATTCAAATCTTCCTTTGAAATCAGAATGTGATATTTGCGTAATGTTGAGATGTTTCATTGGTATGCTTTTCACAGGATCCTGTGATATAAAGGGATGTGTATCCCTGCTTGGTAGGTAATGAACTATAGTTTAAAGTAAAAAAAAACCCCATTAATATTAGGTAGCTAGTTTTAATAATTAAGCATTTGACCTGGCCTATTTAAATTACACAGCCTTATTTAGCACTTAATGCATTTGTGGTGTATCTCTTAGACCCTCAGCTGTGAGTTCACAGCAGTTCTACAGCTCAGCTTCACAGGAGACCTCAGGTTGTACTCTCTGATGACAAAGACCAGAATCAATAGCTGCCTGTGAAAACTTGGCTTAACCAGTTTTTCTTGCATTGCAGGCAGTTCTTTTGCAGCATTCATGGGATGGCACCTAATTGTTCACTGCAGCAACAAGATGCTTAAGCAGCAAGGACAGTCCTTTCTGTTCTTGCAGGGTTGTTTATTTTTTGTAGACTGCATACCTGTCAGCTGTGACACTGGCCCTGTGGATAGCCCTTGGTGTCACGTGGCTCTGGCTCTTTTTAGAGGTAGATCTAGCCTGAAGACTAAATGAGACATTAGTCCCATGGGGGGAAAAATACCATATCATGATGTAACTAAGGGCTGTCATAATGCGTATGTATGGGGAGGTTAAATCAGAATTGCAGGAGAATCCTAAAAGTCCTACAATGTTTGCATTGAGTTTGCAAACTTAGTGTTCTTTGGCCTAGTTTCTTCTGAGTAATCATACTGAGTACTGTCTTCTGTTGGTTTTACATTTGCACTTGCTTAATTACAGGGTTAAATTAATTTAACATTTATGTGACTTTTTCTTAGGTGTTCTAGAATTCCATTTGAAGCCAGGGTGCAGCTTATTAAAATGAGTTGTCTGGTTGAAAGATTCAAAACTGATGCAAAATCTATTCTGGCAGGGGGTGCATTGTTTGATTCTTGGTTTTGAGATTGTACTGCTGACTCAGAGTGGCTGAGGCTGGCAGGGACCTTGGGGGGTCATCTGGTCCAACCTTCTTGCTTAAGCTGGGCCACCTAGACCTAGGTGTCCAGCACTGTGTTCAGAAGCTTTTGAACATCTTCAAAGATGGAGACTCTGCCACCTCTGTGAGCAAGCTGTGCAAGTGCTCAGTCACCCTCACAGTAGAAGAGTTTTTCCTGATGTTCAAACAGGCCCGCTCGTGTTTCAGTTTGTGCCCGTTGCTTCTGGTCCTGTCACTGGGCACCACTGAGAAGAGCCTGGCTCTGTCCTATCTGCACACCCATTCAGGTATTTATGTACATTGATGAGACCCCCTGAGCCTCCTCTCCTCCAGACTGAAGAGCCCCAGCTTTTTCAGCCTCTACTCACAGGAGAGATGTTCCTGTCCCTTTCATAATTTTTGTGTTCCTTTGCTGAGCATGCTCCAGTAGCTCCATGTTTTGTACTAGGGAGCCCATCCCTGGAGATACTCAGATGGTGTCTTAATTTTATGGAGCAGCTTTCATGATGTCACTGTTCTGTGGAGTTCATGGCAAAAGTGCTTCATGGTGCTTGCACTGCATTTGCAGTGGCGGGAGATCCTCTTGTTCCTTTGTCTGTCACCTGGTTAATTGTCCTTTTTATGACAGGGAGCTGAAAAATCAATGTGGTGGGATGAGCTGGATGCTCAAATTATGGAAAGATTGAAGTATTTCTCTCCTGTGATACTTGAAACACTTCAGGGCTTTGTTAAAAGTCTACCCGTGCCTGTGTTTCACAGCATCACTACCTAGGCCACCAGCAGTGAGCTAGTGCTGTGAATTTTAGTAGCACCCAAGGTAAATTTCTGTGTGAGATGGGTAACCTACAGGTGCTTGTACACGGTGCCTCTTTAGGACAGAAAAAATACAGCAAAGAGCCTCTGTGTAGCTGCAGGAGGATGAATGAGGTGGCCACTGAAGAGCAGATGTTTGAGTACCCTGAGATCTTGAAGCAAGTGCGTGGTATGTGACCTGCGGTTCAGCATCTGGTTCTGTTGTATGCGTGTTCTTAAATCTTTGTTTTAAGTGTTTGACTCTGAAGAATGGTAGGTTTTTGCATATTGTATGCAAAAATAAGTATTGTGATGCTATGGTCCACGTGCCCGGCTTTACAGAAGTGCAAAAACCTCCACGTTAATGCTTCATTTTACAGCTCAAAAGGGACTTGGATTTAAAGATTACTGTAGGTGCACACTGCTGGGTGGAAAGCAAGCTTCTAATCTTGACAGATGCCACACACTGAATAAAACTGAATTGCTGATGATGGCCCGAAAGTGTTCTGATATATTCCACTTAATTGGAAGTGCTGTTTTTAGGATAATTATTTTATTACCTTGCCCTGTAAAGCCCTTCAGCCTAATGGTAGTCTGTGACTGGTGCTTATTAGTCGGGCTTTGTGGTGTTGCTGGCAGATGTGACTCAAGCCTGCTTTGGAGGCAGGGAGGGATTAAGGCTGGCAGGGTGTTTGGAGGGTGCATGAAGCGAGGTCTGTCTGCTTGCAAGCCGCAGCAGGTTGTGACAAGTAACTCGCATTGTGGAGCCGAACAATCTGTTTTCATTTGGCGGCCTTTCAGTGTACTTGGATGCTTGTCTCTCTGATTTACTGAGTACCACGATCCATGTCAATACTCTTTTGAGATTTATCAGAACAAGCTGCATTTGAGGATCCTCTGCCCTTTTCTATTACGCCACTTTTAATTTGCAAAGGTCGAATAGACTGCGGATAGTCATTTCTTCAGAGATGCGTGTAGTCATATAAACACTCAACAATATTTGTCATGCTTGCAAACTGGCTGAATATGCTGCTGGAAGTTTGAAATAGCCTGAAGGCCATCAGGAGTGATGCCACAAGAGACAGCTTCTAGTCTGGGTTAGGATTGCTTTCAAATAATTTATTTTGTGTGACTGCCATTAAGAGGGAAGTCCAGTAAATACTCAAGTCTCTGTGTGTATTGATCTACTTGGCATTGGGTGGTTGATTTCTGGGTATTCAGTCCGAGTCCTACCCAGAGAAAGCGATTTGCTTCTGCAGATTGGTTGTTGAGGAGGGACTGTGTGGGCAGGTGGTGGCTTGGCTTGCTCGGCTGGCTCTCTGTCTTCACTCGGCCCTGGAAGGAAGCAGCCATTTCAGGTCCCAAAAGGCAGTTAGTGATTAATGTTTGTGGCTCTTGTAACATTTGTGTGTCAAGGACTTGGAGGAAATTTGACCTCTGAGACGGAAGGCTAGCCCGATGGCGGTGGGGAGGAGGGAAATCCCAAAGCTGTATTCCTCACTGCTGTGATTTTACACTTGGGTTCTGTTTGGCAGCATCGTATTTATCACTGCTGGATGTTGACCTCTTTGAATACAGGCTCTTTCTCCCTCCCAGGTATGGTCAGAGGGACCAAGAGAGAGGAAACCGAAGCAAAGAGCTCCCTGTACGCATGAGAAAAGTCAGCAAGCTGGGCTTATGGTACTGGGAGGAAGGCAGGGACTGAAATGCTCCTGAATGCCACTGGATCACGTGTTCCCACAAGAGATAAAGGACATGCTCACAGGCATGAGAAATCCCAAGGTGGCATTTTTCTGAGAGCTGGAGCTGTACTGTGCACTGGTGTGTGGGTACTTTAAAAGATGACACATTTGGGGAGATCTGTTTTTCTCCTCCCCTTCTGCTCTTCAGACTTGTGTTTGGATAGGCAAAGAGCTGAATTAATGAGACAAACTCCAAAAGTGTCTTGGTTTACGCTTGTTCTGAGCTCTAGTGAAATAGTATTGCTTGATGATTGTTTCCTATCTGAAACTACCCAGACTGGAATATCACTGAGAGTCCTACTGGTCTTTAGTGAGAGGCCAGTCCTCCCGTAACGTAGTGTGCAGTATTAAAATAGTACTTGAGTTCTCAACTGTGAAAGCAGGGAGTGTGTAAAGGGTGAGGTACATTTAATAAGTTGTGCCGGATGAATTGATTTTTTTTTTTCCTCCTTTCTCCCCCCCCCCCCCCCCCCCCCCCCCGAATAGCAGCAGCACCAGCAGATCCCATGTAAGAATGAATTCTAACACTCTCTGAAAATGCCTTGTGGTGGGACAAAGGGCGCAATGGTAGAGGCTTCAAAAGCATTATTTCTCTTCCATCTCTGCTTTTGTCCTTCTTTCAAGCGGATAACTCATGTATTTGCATTGACTGCTCTGGAGATCTGGGAGCAGAAGCAACAGCATGAAACTAATGTGATGCTTTAGAATTCCACTGCCGCTTACTGGGTGTTGAATAGATGTAATTAAATTAACCAGTATATTGATTTCACCATGCTGCTTGGGAAAGATAAGAGCAGTAATGTAAGTGTTTGAATTGCTGCTTAGTAAGCTTGAAAAGCTGCAGCCTTGCAGAATATGTAATGCCAGTAGTCCCAGTGAAGCTGAGCAGGTTGATAAACTAGAAATGGTTAGCAGATTGATAAACTAAAAATGGTTATCCTCTCAGAACTGTTTTAGCCTTTATGAAATCAGCTGATGGCCTTGTACAGTAGTTCCTAATAGAAAAAAAAAAAATACTAAGGTCTGGGGCTTTCCTGAGTGCAGAGGTTGTCACAGAAGCTAATAGACCTGGTTTAATTCCCGTGGAGGTGGCTTTTGCAATTAAACACTGTGATGGAAATCTTCCAGAGAGTCTCAACACAGATGAAGGATGTCTTAGCCCTTCATCAGTCCTGCTGGTCACAGAACTAGAAGCAGGAGTTTTGAGGCCAAGAGGTTTGATGCACTGAGAGAGGGGTGTATGTGGGGGGCAGGTTAATTTTTTTTTTTATTTGTACTCAGTTGGGTATCTGTTACTGAACTAGTCATGGCAGTTGGTAGGGGCACCGTTCTGGAGGTGCCTTACACTGCTGTACTTTAGAGTCTTAACTGCAGGGAAAACCGAATCAACATGTGGATGCGTTACTGTAACAGCAACAACAAAAATATGAAGTGGCACAACTTCTGTGGGTAGGTGACACTAAAATGCTGCAAGTGCTCTTTATTCATGAATCCAAGTGACATCTGACATACCTTTGTTAGGTGATTGAGTTTTGGCTGAGGTGATGACAGCAGTTCAGTTCAAAAGTTTGTGGTACCAGTAAGCATTTGATCTGAAATTGCTTTATGTTGGTGTGTGTACTCCTGTGGAACTACAGTTCATGTGGATGGAACCTTTCTTTTCATTTTCTATTCAGTATTTACTTTTATTCTAATTCAAAAGGAGTAGCAAACTTCATGCTGCAATAATTGACACATTTGTCATTACTGCTAAGTTATCTTTTTATAAAGATATCTAATTATTCTGTGTGCTAAGAATGAAGTTGTTTAATTTGCTCATTAAAGTTAGCTTTTTTTTTAATATTTTAGAGTTCCCTTTCAGTGGCTTCCAACTCTGCACCATGCCTATTCTCATCTGTTCCATTTCCCCATGCCCACTGTGTAGGTCATGGGAACCAATTTTCCTCTGCCTTTAGGTGTTTGTCTTGTACATCTCTGCATCTTTCCTTGGAATCAGCCCTGCAGGTAACTCACATGCACTGTTCTGGCTGTTAATAGCAGTGACTGCTGCTTTTGTTGGCAGCTTTGTTAGGTGTTTAAAGTTTCAAATGGACAAATTTCATTTAGAAGGTGTTCTCAGAAGCAGAGTTAACTTGTATTCTGCTCTGAGGTAAGATGTGTTGTTGGTTTGTTTTATTTTTTTCCCCCACTAAGGGGAGTGCCATCTTCTAGCCATTTTCACAGTATTCTTTATATCCTACCTATCAGAAAAATGAGGCTCTTTCTCTAAGTGGACTAGAGAAGAATAAGCAGTCAGGCTGTTGAAATGTAATTGTTGCTGCTGTTGAGAGTCAAACAAAAGGGTAAGCAGTTGGGTTTTAGGAACAATGAATGTCTTTTTAATATGGATTGAGTTAAATATTGCAAAGTTCCTTCTGCTTGCACTTAAGCAAGTGCTGTCTTCTGGGAGAAGCTCCTTCCTGTAGGAGGGAAGTCTGCTCTGTGACTTTCAGGAAGAGCTTTCAGTGAGAAAAATCCTGTTGGCTCATGGTGTTGAACTTGCAAATTTTGTTTAACAACATCATGGGTGATGTGTCAGTGAAGATTCAAGAGGATTTAATGAGATCTCTCAGCTAAGAGTTTCTTTCCTTGTTTGCTAGATGTTAGGAAGCTTCTTGTTAAGATTTCCTCCTAGGGAGTCTTGGTTTTCACGGATGCAAACTTAACTTCAAGGCAATGATGAGTATTTCCTCAAATTGAATGGCTTGCATATTGTATTCCATCTCCAGCTTGTGAAAAGTTAACTCTGTGGAGGTGACAAAGCCATTTGTGTAAATAACCCCAGTCCATATGCTCTCTGTTACTGCTGGATAGAGTTAGGTGAGCTTGCAAAGCAGCTGTGCTGTTCGCTGTGGAGCATCAGTTTCTGGTGGGAGAGTTAATTTCTGGAGCCTTGCCAATGAGTGTGTAGGTCGACAGGCTGTGTTAGAGCAATCCTACAGAGTTTGCATGTTTCATTATGGCTTTGCTGCTGTGTCTAGCTGTGATTTTTTTATTTCTAATCTGTTTTCCCTGATGCTGTGGGTTGTTTGCTTTTTGGTGGTGTTTCTTTTTTATTTTATTTTTTTTTCCTTCCCCCAAGGTCTATGTAAGATGCTTCTTTCTAGCAAAGTATAGGAAGGAGGTTAGAAAAGTGGGTTGGAGGGCTCTCTAGTGAGATAAACACGGAGTAGTTTAATGAACAACAAACTACTTGTAAAGGTAGGAAGTTGCCCCCCAAAATAGCAGATTCTTTTTGTCTGGTGGTTTTCCTGTGTTGGGTGGGTGATGAGTGGAAGGACTAGGCCAAGTGTTTCTAGGCATAAGGTGGAAAGTGTGTTAGTAAGTATTGATGGCTTCGTGCCTGCTGATTTGTCTTGCTAGCTTGACACTGAACAACGTCCTTTGTTCTCTGGCACTTGTGTTATGACATTTAAAAGCTGTTTCTTCATCATCTCCGTGTTACTTAAGATTTCACTTTATTTCCCTGTGATATTTTTCATCAGTCATCTTTTCCAGAGACTCCTGGCCTGTAAGACGCTTGTATTTCAGCCCAAATTCCTGACGTACAGCTGTAACTGGCAGACTGTAGTGTTGTGGAAAACTGAAGTAAAAATGCAAGAGTAGGCTAAAATCCGTTACTTTTTATTAAAGGAATGTTCGCTTTCATTGTTGTATATACTGGCTATGTAAAAATAGGATGTAAGAAGTTTTTTGTGTGTATTTATGTTCAGATGCTTACAGTATTACATTTCCAATAGTTTGCTGTTTTCTAAATGAAATTGATCCATGTGGATCAGTTTATTTTTGATTTTCCTCTTTTTTTTTTTTAACTCCCAGATGTAGTTTCAGCCCTGTGTAATCTGATTGTCGAAGAGAACTAATTAAATACAATAAAACTGAGAGATCTTGCTCTGGGTAAGTGTTTTCTCTACCCTGGGCCAGGGGAAAATTTCAGTAGTCAGATGATTTTTAATTCTTCAGCCATGTTACTTTGTGCTTAGGCTGATGGTATGAAAAGTGCACTGGAAAAATTCTGCTCATTTGCAGAACCTTTTGCAAAAAAATGGAAAGCTCAGGATTTGAAGGAAGTGTTTTGGATTTAGGGCATGCTTTTAACGAAAGGAAACGGGAGAATCCTGTGTGTTTACAGGGTGGGTTGCACAGACTTGGGAAGTGGATGATGGTGAAGGGGTGTTGAGGCTTGAGGTTCATACTCTTTCATATGGATGCTCACCCTGGAGTGGAAGCTTCCGGTCTGTTCAGAGGGCTAACCCAGGAGTGGAAGCATCCCTCTCTGGTGCATGCAAACCTCTGAACGAATAGAATATTTATCTAAGGATAATAACTTGTTGAACTGTGTAACTATTTCAGTGTCTGAGTCAGGAACAGGAGTGGCTTGCTGTGTGATGGCTGTGGTGCTTTGACGTTGCACTGCTGACATTTCTCAACTGCTTATGAAGAAACTCCTACAAATAACAGACTAGTGTATTAAGAAGGAAACGGGTGCTAATTTCAGTCATTACACAGACAAGAATCTACCAGAGAGTTGGGTAGGCAACTGGGAGTGCCAGTTAGGTCAGCTCTCATTACCAGATTGCTCTTAATGAAATACTACTTTATATTAGCCCTAGTTTAATAGCAATCTCATCTAACTCTTATATTGCACATTCACTTTGTCTCTTGATTTTTAGGCAAAATCTGCCAGAATTATGTTACAATGAAGGTAATGAAACATAGCCCCAGGTAACAGACTCCTGAACACTGTCATCGTCTATAAGAAGAATGTGTTATTACTAGTCTATGTTGTAGGATAGATTTGCTTCATAAGAATAAAATCTATTTATTTCCCAGGCAAGTTTCCTTTGTATATTTTTGCTTAAAAAGAAAAAAAAAAAAGGGGTGGGGAGGGTGTTGGAAGTTGGAGCTAGACTGCATTTGCACAAGGACATTTGAAAAGAATTGTGTTGTTAGGCTGCTGGACTGACATGATCCTATTTTGTTGCAAACATAAGGGCTGCCTCTTGCATTTGGGAATGAAAATTGGCGACTCCCTTTTTGAGCTTCTTCAGATGTATTGTTATGTTAAACAGTGTGAAGAATGACACTTTTTCTGTGGTGTTGCTTAAATTTACCTTTTTGTGTTCAAATTTAATTTATTCTTTCAGGTTTGTACCCAAGGGTGGGAGGTACAAAGATGAGAAAATTAATAATGAAATTTAGGGATTGCTTGGGTAAAAAGATGGTGTTCCTGCCTTGAAATCAAAGCAAAGCATTGGTGTTGCTGTTTTCATCTGGGTTGGTATAGGTTAGTCAAGTCAAAGTAATGAGAAGCTAGATCCTTTAGTGTTGTGCATTGTCTGTATATGGGCTTGTTTAAGGAAACTTGTCAAAGCAAAACTGCAGCTGGTGTTTTAAAACTGTTCATTGTTGATCACCAATATACTGCTTAAACCAATAGAAACATTTCTGAAAAGCTTTTATTGTCCTCTGCAGTTTTTGTACTCCTGTGTAAGGTTCTCAGCCCCTTTACATTTTACTGTTTTGTCTACAAGATGATTATTGAAGAACTGCCTGTTTTCTCTAGATGTTTGTAATGCATCTATTTTTCTTCTAGAGTGACATATTTGCTCCTTTTATCATTCCATATAGGACATAAAACATTCTATACCATTTGGGGTTTGTTCCTGGATGCTGGTGTGCTTGCCCTACTTAAAGTACAGGGTGGCAGAAGTGTTCCAACACCTTAGGAGGAACTTGACATCCTGAAGAATTGCATTCCCCCCCCTGAGTAAATAGATATTAGTGTAACAGTTCAGTAGTTTACGTTCTTGAAATACAAAGCAAGTGGGAAAATAAACCTTGTTTCTCAGCAAGCTGCTGTGTAGACTGATTGCATCTGATCCTGCTATTGTCTTTGAAAGAAGCTTACAGGTTTTTTTTGAAGTAGAAAATTGAGTTTGCCAGGTTAGGCTGTGTTTGACAGTGACTTGCTTGATTTGATACTGTCTTTCGAAGCTACCTGTACCCAAAACATGCTTTAAAAAAAAAAAACCCAAACTAGCTGTATAAGCTAACAGCAGTGTTTTAGTACAAGCTCCATCTAAGTTAGGGCTGCTGCAGTCTTGCCCTACATATGGGCTGCTCCTGAGCATCCTTGCTAATTCAGGGAGTTAAACTGACTGTGGAGTGTTCCTCCACATTTTTTTTTTTTTCCTCCCTGGGCAGTGGCAGCTTGACTCCCTGAACTTGCCTTGCTGAAGGAATATTGCAAGGCAAGTGTAAGTGTGCATGTCTGAAGAAAAAAGGTGAAATACAGAGTTAAACAATTCTGAACTGGACTTAAACTGTCATGATAATAGAACCTAAAGTGTTTTCTGCAAACTCCTTAACCATTTTTAATGTCCACTCCAGAGAGCTAATAATATTACTTAATCAGTCTGGAAATCTAAATAATGTGGAGAAAAAAAAGAGTTGTGTAGATAAGGAGGAACGAAGTATCCGGTGGAACAGAGGTAGCTCACAGCCAGAACTGAGTGAACATAACTGAACCTGTCTGACAATGACCATAGCGGAACCTGTTTGGCATTTCATGGAGGCTGATTGTGGTCATCTTGATCAGAACTTGGGAGAAGAGGCATTGAATGTGATCTACCCAGTGTGTTTGCAGTGGCATCCTCTGCCTTCATCTGCCCAGGGCTGTTGGAGCTTGGCAGGCCGTGACAAGGTTTTTCTTGATGAGAATTTAACCTGTGCATCCCATGTGGTGTTGAGAAAAGGGTGCCTTGCCTTGTCTAAAATCTACTCATTGTAGAAGTCTGGAGTCAACCCTCCATGGCCCTTGAGCACACACTGCTGCGGTGCTGCCTAGGGGATTTCTGGGGATATAGAGAAACTTTCTCTTCCTCTGAGCAGAAGACTCAGGAAATGGAGGAAGCTGAGGAATGCGGTGCATGAAGCAATGTCAGCCTGCGTCAGGAATCCTCGGATAGTGCAGCTGATCAGTGAGTTACAGCTCTGGCTTTCACCACTGTTCGCTGCAGTGCCCTGCGTGATTACTTACCTCTGCATGCCTTTCCAGTGCCCTCCCTTACATCTGGGATGTGGGGCAGCTCCGGGAATTGCCAGTGCTTGGCACATGGGCTCTGCGTCTCTGGCAGAGCACACCTTCCTGGCTGCCTGCCTGCCCAGGGCACAGGCACGGTGCTTTTTTTGACTGGCAGGTTCAACTGCAATTTGTCGTGCGTTTTGCTGGCCTGACTGAGATAAATTATATAGACAAAGTGCTTCAGGAATTCAGGACTGAGGGGGAAGGCAGCGAGGGGATGAAAAAATTAGGGATGGAAGAATGATCCGGAAGCAAAACTGTACTGTGGTGGTTTGGAGGTCGGTGGATAGGAGCTTGCGTGTCTGTTGTGGACACGGGTTCTTAGCCGTGCCTGGCAAATTGCATTTTCTGTACTTCACTGATGGCAAAAGATGTGCTATAGAGGAAATGTTTTAATTGTTGATAAAAGGGAAAAAATCCCATACAGCATTGATACACGATGTTTCCCGAGTGCGTATCTATCAGTTTCCAGCCCTTGAGAAATTAATAGAAGAAAATCCAGTGAGAGGCTGTTGAAAGAGACTGACTATTAGTTAGGAAATGTGATCCACAAACACTAGAAGCCCAGAGGATCTGCTGATGAAGTGTCACTGTATATTTACTTAGGCTTTATATTTTTTCCTAGGCGTTTTCTGAAGACCCCTGATAGAAACAGGGTACTAAGCCAGGCCTTTTTTTTCTGCCTCTTTCATGAGTTAAAGCTATACTACAAAAAAACTTCTTACATTATTTTTTTATGCCAGTCTTTTAGTTAGAGCATAATTTTTTTAATAATAAAATTTGACATTAATTCTTATGCTGCTCTTAGACATGCTTTTGAAATTCCTATAATTATCTTTTCCTGTGAGTGCAGTATAGGCATTAAAACATTAGTGATCTATATAATCAAATTACTCAGTGTTTTACCACTATTAAAGCCTAAAGATTTCATCAGTCTTTTGTATGGTAATTTGGTTTTGTACACCTTTCGATATTATTGCACATTAAAATATTTATGCTTGACAGCTTTGATTAGAATTGCCTTTTAATTTTCTGAAGGCTAGTTTCTGTAACAGGCAACTTTATTGCTGTGTACTCATTTGATTTCTATGACTAGCTTCTCTACAAAGCCTATATTAAATCAAGGATTATCACCTTGAAAATCTGATGATGCTACAGGCTCTGAAACGTTTTTGTGAACCTCTCGTTTCTGGTGTGACCATTTATCAGCACAAGGAGGTTTGCTTTATTCCAAAAGTAGTTTCACTGCTCTTGTTTGGTTCTCTTGCTAATCCTTGTGTCTTCCTCATTTTAAAGTCTTCTGCTTGGTTTGATTTGAATACTTTGTATAGTAAGTTTGTGCCCGTAAAGCTTACCATCTTGATGGGATCTAATGGCACGTGTCTGATTGTTGTGAGCTCTTCTTCACTGTCCTGCCATGTTTTCTAAATCTTAGGTAGATTTTGTGTATAAACATGTCCACATGTAAACATTAGCTGGGCAGGTTATTTTGGAAGTTTGCTAAAGGTCTTTTCCAACCTAACCAATTCTTTGATTTGCCACTTACTGCGTGGAAATATGGACAGATTGGAGAAGAAGGGTTTAACACCTTCTCTATACGATCTCTGGTTGATACGTTCAGCATGTTAAGGCATCACCTGCATCTTTGTCAGTTCAGGATCTTGTTTGAGAGCATTTCTCCCTGGGATTACTCTGTTCTGTTGATTCCTTTCATGCATTCAGGCTCTAGGCTTCTCCGCCTTGCCATCCACCAGTATTGTGTGATTTCGACTCTTGGGTTTTCATTGTTTCAGGACGCTAATGAGCCAGCAGGGACTAAAAGTGGTTAACAAGAATGAAGAGGAATGTCTTGGCTGCATTTCTGTATCTAGTGAAAACAAGGTGGATTAAATCAAGTTCTGGAATAAGAAAACTCACATCGCTTTGTATTTATCTGTGCCTGGTTTTTGAACTAAATGGGAGGAATTGGTTCTCTCAAATTGTTTCTCCCTTTCTGTAAATGCAGCTTGTCTGCATAGTTCAATGGTTATCTTTGATTATTTTTTTCTTTCTTTTTTCAAAAAGCCAAAACCTTCATGATTCCCTAGATTCTTGGAATAACTTCAGGATGCCTTAAATGCTGTCGTCTTGGAGTCACAGCCTCTTCTATTTTCTTGACTTTCTAGCCATAATAATAACTCCATTATTTATGTTTCCAACTCTACTGTCAATATTTTAATTGAACTTGGTTCCCTTTCTGTAGCTCATGCTTGGAGCGTTCACCTGTATCTGATTTGCCCAGTTCTCTTAGCCTGTCACTATATTGCTGTGCTTGGATAGAATTTAACTGGAGCAATGGAGGAAAAGCTATATGAGACAAGACAAAACGGTACTGATTACAAATAGAGTATAGTTTTGTCCTGGAGATGTGGAGCTGGGATTAATTTTACAGCTGCAGGGAAGGGGGTTAGCTTGTAATGCTTAAACAAGCATGGTAAATGGTAAAACTACCGTTAATTGCTAATGACACCCGGGGGGTGTCAGGTCCTGCCCTGTATTCAGAGTGACCTTGAAATATGTGCTGCAAAAGACAATGGCAGCTTCAGTATTTTTAATATCAGAGCACGTGTCTTATTTAGGAAAATGCACCATAGTGCATCGTAATAAATAAATTTTCTAGGTGCATTAAATGTTCAGAAAGTGAAGGATAGACACAGCAGCAGTATTTGGTGTACAAATGTCATTCCTCCCCTCCCTATGTACTTTGTGTTGTGTTCTAATTACCTTGAAATTAATTCCATGGTGCTTGTGTGTCTCAGGCTCAACAAACTGGCTATTCCAGGAAGAATTGCCTGAAACTAGCAAGTTGCTAATCAATGAGTGAGTTTGTTTGAATGTACACAGTAAATATGAGCAAAACGACCCGATTCCCAGAAGCAGACAGGAGTACATTCACGAGAGTCTACTCTGACTCTTTGGAGGATTGTATAAAAAGTTTTGTTTCCTTCCATTATGTTAGGCTGTGGCGTCTCTCTGAAGTTGTTGCTTTGTAAGAATCTGAAGAACTTCTATTAATGTTGACATGCATGAGCCTTGATCTCCAAGCCTGCAATTGAATTCATGGCCTTCAGGAAGTATTTGCTTAAATGTTCCAATATAAATGGAACTGGTGCTACTGAGAGGTGTTTATTCCATCACGTTACTGCTGGTCTTACTCTTCCCAATCTTACTCTTTTCTTTGTCATTACAGGCCTTAATGCAGAGTTATCTTACGTGAGGAATGATGTGATTAATCATTATGCCCTGTCCTTCAATCTTTTAATACCCAGTGAGACCAACAATCTTCACTTTAGCTGGCATGTTAAATCCAAGGTAAGTAGGCATAACTTTTGTTGGAATACTTGATACATAATGTGTATTACCTAGTGAATATCCACTATTATAAATTACACTTTCTTTGTAAAAATTAACATATGCTAGGTGCAAAAGAATTATTTGTATGATTACAGGCAGGAAGTTAAGATGATATGATGCAAACTATTCCTTTTTTGTTTTAAAACGATGAAGTGCTGCTTTTGAATTATTTTATGCTGCTTGCTTCTGGCAAGCTACATGTTACAAGCTGGCTCCAGACTCTCTTCTAGCGATGCACTGAATGCACAGAAGAGGCATCCACGAACTGCAGCCTCCAGAAAGCAAACAGAGCAATTGTGTTTTACAGATTTCTAGAAACATATGTTTGAAGACGAGAAGAACCTATAAAAGTGTCATTTCAGTATGTTATTACCAAGCCTTAATTGATTGGGAGGGGATTTTGATTTCACTTAATCACCATGGCTGGAACATGCAGAAACAGCTGTCATAAAGATTGTGAACACTTAGATTTTGAAGGATTTCCAGTCACTTAATTTACTTTTGTATATTAAATGACCTGTTTAGTCTCTGCCAAATATTAATTCTGTAGTTTGTTTTTTTTTTAACTTGAGTGATGGTTATTATTCTGTCCTTAAAGTAGGAAAGACTGCAGTAGGAACAGCAGTATTTAACAACTCTACCAGTAACATTTCTGAAGATTCTTTTTGCCAGTGTTTTTCTCTTTGAGGTTTAACTTCTTACAAGATTTGAATTTTGGCCTGTAGTGGTATTGGTTAGAGAGCAAGACAGCCCTTCTACTTGATACTGTATTCCACCTTCATGGGCACTTTAGTCACTTCCTATTGGAGTAGGACCTTGAAGGTATTCCCTTGTCGCAGCTTCAGCCACAAGCTGCCTGCATCAGTGTCCCTGCCCTGAGTTTCCTTGAGCCTGTCTGAATTAAAACTAGGAATTTTTGATCTTATGTGGCTCTGCTTCCATTACCATGATTGCAGCACTCAGCAGTGTCTGTGCTAACTTTGTAGTATGGGTGTAGTCTAGTTCATAGGAGCTCAGAAACTGGGTTATGTTTATACCCTTGTCATCTTGACTGAAAAATAAATTAACATAAATGCATCCTATTATGTGTTAGAAAGAGGGTAAAAAAGAAACTAATGGGGTAAACAAAGTCAAAACAAGTTTATTCAATTGAGTGTGGAGGGATAAGGGTGAATTTCCAGCTTAACAGGAGCTTAGTTACTATAGGTCCTGTATGTTTTTTGAATATTTACATAATAAATATATTTCCACTACTTAAGTGGAAACAAAACCTTGACTATAGCTGAATAAAGTGTTTGTAAGCAATTTTGACTATGTAGTTTATAAACTCACTAGAGGAGGGGGAATCTTTATTAACAAACTGGCTTTTGAACAAGTAAATTTAAAAGTATCGTCAAATGAGGCTTGGTTGTTTTTTGTTTGTTTGTTTTTTTTTTCTGGTGTTGTTTTGTTTTGTGGGGTCTGTTTTTGTTAATAGAGTAATGTAAATTCTGCCCCAAATTTTTGAGAATTATTTCAAGAGTGGCTTCTGTTTTGGCTTTCTTAATCTTAACTGTCACAGAAGTCTGATGTTTAGTAGAGTTCATACTGAATATTCAAATGTTGAATTTGGGCACCTAAAATCCCTGAGATTCTTTGAAAATAAGATACAGTTTTTTCATTTTGAGAATCATGAAAAGGTATGTAGCATTTCCTTTTACTAATGCAGAGATTTCTTATATGCTTTCTGTCTCCCAACTGTTGTTACAGGTTGAGTATAAACTGGGATTTCAGGTAGATAATCCCATGGCTATGGCTATGCCCCAGGCCAACATTTCTCTCCAAGGAGAAGTTCCTCGCACCCTTTCAGGTAAACTACCCATCCCCCAAAATTCTTATCTAGTGCTGTTCCTAATCATGGTTTCTGGTGGTACTTTGTGTTTTCCAAAAATGTATGTAGTGTTGTGCAAGAGCATAATTTGTCTTTATTAAACATATGTTTACAGGCAACAGTTATGACATTGTGAAGGGTATTATTACAGATTGACACTATTAATCTGACGTTTTCCCCCTTGTTTAGTGGAGGATAAAGATTTTCCTGGAAAGGAAATGTGACTTTATTTTTTTATAAATGTACATGTGTAGCCATAAGGTTCCCCTTTATGTATATGTGTGCCCATAAGGTTCCCATTCTCTTTCAACAGTAATAGTTGACAATTGCAGGTATTTTAAAAGCCATGCTTTTTAATTAGATAAATTAGATAAACAGCCTGTAGAGATGATACTTCAAGATGTGTGGAACTGTTAATACATTTAAATGTTTACAGTAGGTTTAAAAGTGACGAAACTATTTTGAATATATACTAGCCTCTCCATAGAATTTATACTAGAAACAATATCACTTGTTTCAGTAAATGTGTAGATCATCATACTTTATGCTTTTTTGAGTATGGTTCCTCAATATCTTGTGCTCTGTTAGATACTCAGAGGGTTCTAAAGCATATATTGATGTTTTGGTTGCGTACCACTTTTTTGTGAAAGCAGGCACTGGGTAATTAGGCTTGATGTGTCTCTGTTGGCATAAATACTGGTGTATAAGCTAGAAAGTAGATAATGTCATACTAGTTTAAGCATTGATTCGATTCAGATTTGCAGACACCAAAATATTTAAACTTAATGATTGTGGAAAAAACCCCAACCTTCATAGCATTTGAAAAAGCAAGGAGGAAAGATGAATTTTTTGGTCTTCTGTGATAATGCAGGTTTCTCTTGTGACAACACTTTTAACTCCAAAGCTAATGGGTTGCTGATGGTCATTTATCCACAAATGCAGTTTCAGTAACCTGTAAACTTTTAATATTGCTCACATAGATTTTAAGTAAGTCTATGCCCTTTAATGCTTTATTAATTATCTGAAATTACAAGGCATGAAGACTAAAATAGCATTTCTTAAGTTTTAAGAACTTGTTATTATAAACATCATTTTAACAGACCCTTACCATTGAAATGTTCTTTCACTATAATGAAAGAAATGCTTGAACTTAATTGTAACGTTTATTTGTTGTCTGCTTGCAGTGTTTCGTGTCGAACTCTCCTGCACTGGCAAACTTGACTCTGAGGTCACAATATTAATGCAGCTCAACTTGACAATAAACTCATCAAAAAACATCACAATTCTGAATTTCAAACGAAGGAAAATGTGCTACAAAAGTAAGACATTATATTTAAAATCTTAAAAAGCTTGTAGTGTTAAAATATAGTAGGAAAAAGGAGTGGGAAAGTATATAATCCAGGGCACGAGTAACAAACAGTTCCAGAGAGTGAATATTGGAGAGAATAGGAAGCAATCCAGTAAAATTTTGCCTTTAAGAGATGAAATGGGACTTTTGGTAAAAGTAGAAACTGATGGATGAGCAAATTCCCCAAGTGAATTGACTGACTGTTTTACATATATAGTAAAAAATCAGTTTCTCTGTTGTTCATGGAAGGAGAAAACTAGTTTCCTCAAAACTGCAGCAGTCTGAATACTAAATTTGTTCTGAGAATTACCAACAAAATCTTAGTTTATAGATTGTGATAAACTTAAAATTTGCTATTTAGTGAATGTAAACAGGTGCTACATCTCTCAAGCTTGGAACATAAAATATTCTTGGTAGATACTGCAGACTTCAGAAATCACAGATCAACTCTTGTGTTTTGACTTGGAAATCTGCAAGCACAGTTTATTGTTGGACCAAAAAACAACAAACAAACCAAAAAACACCCCCAAAACACTTCACCATCCTGCTAGAGCATGTCCTGAGTGTACCTCCAGGGATGGTGGCTCCACCACCTCACTCACTACAACTTTCTTTCAGGTAGTTGTAGAGAGCTATAAGATCTCCCCTGAGCCTACTATTCTCCTAACTAAACAATCCCAATTCCCTCAGCCTTTGTTCATAGGACTTGTTCTCCAGACCCTTCATCAGCTTCATTTCCTTTCTCTGAACTTGCTCCAGCAAGTCAATGTCTTTCTTGTGGTGAGGGGTCCAAAACTGAACACAATACCCCTTCTTCCAAAGAAAGTAAACTCTCCCTTTTCCCCTGAGTCCCAGCAAAAGCTCTGTCTTCAGCCAGTCCGGTCTTTTCCCCACCAGTTCATCTTAAGGCGCATGGGGACAGCTGCTCCTGTGCTTTTAAGATTTCCTTGAATATTTTCCAGCCTCCAGAGTCTCAGAACCTGTGTCCTGAACAAGCCAAAGTCTTTTTTAAAAAAACCCAACAAAAACAACAACAAGAAAAAATGGCCTAAAAAACCACCAAAACAAACAAACAAAAAACCCAAACAAAAAAAAAACCCACAAACAAAACAACCGCCAAACAAAAAGTAACCCTCAACACTCTGTTTTTTCTCCCTCCCCTGGATTACTTTTTCACAAGTTTGTCAGGCTAGACTGGCTTACTGAGGAGTCCGAAGGGGCTGTGCTGGGGAGGAAGCAGCCCTTCCCAGCTGGGAGCAGGAAGAGGAATGTGCATGTGGGACTGGGCCTTTGTAGCCATAGAAATCTATTATACTGCCTCAGCTGCATGCAGATCCGCAGTGAGGTTCATGTGAAGCCATCACAGCCTGCGTTGCCTTGGTTGGCATCACCTCCTGTAGTGACCAGACTCATAATAAGCGTAATGAAGCTTGATCCCCTTTCTGAAAGGACTGCTTTCACATGTGTCACAAGTATTGTCCTTGTGCTTTGTTCCGTATTTCTGCGTATTTAAATAGGTGTTACCTTTTTCATACCTCGGTTTTAAAACACTCATGATGATAGCATCAGCTAAGAAGGCACGGTGCCCATGGCTGCATCTCTAACTTCCTCCTGGGATGAGTAACGTTAGACTAGACCCAGAATTTCTTCAAAAAGGTCGGAGTGGTGTTAATTGAACACTCAAGAAATGATTTGCTGTCCTGTAGTAACTGATTCTATGACATCTTTGTTGTTTAGTGTCTTAGCACACGTTTATATACTCTCCACCTCCTTTTTTTTTTACTGTCTGCTGCTTTAGACTTTGTTGGACAAGCCAGGTGGTTTTTTTGAGGTAGGTAGATTCAGTGGGTTCAAGCAAGGCCTGAGTGGACATGTGTACCAGGGGTGAAATATACCTGACCCACATGTCCTAAAGAAATGTGATTTTTATTATACAGTGGTTAGGTATTTAAAATGGAAATCTAGAGATAACTATAGTCCTTAAGTCAGCTCACCTATTTGGAAAAGCAGGTTTGTTTTCCCATAAATGAGGTAATTGACTTCCTGTGAAGGGCTACAATAACAAATACATACCAAACTTAATGGTTTTGTTTCATTTGTTTAGAGCTTGAACCAGAATTGAAGTCTCCAACATCTGATAAAAACAGCAGCAAGGCTATCTGTAAGTAATTCTGAGTGTATACCTTAGTTTGGGTATAAAAAAATGAGAAAAAACTTGTGATGTTCATTGTGTTTTCACAGCTTTCTTTATGAATACTCAGTATTTTAGCGGGGTTTCTTTGTAATGAATTATTTTACCTGTTAATTAATTATTTATTCTAGTGAAGAGGGGAAAAAACCACCTCCGAGTCTCCTAACAACTTTTTTTTTTTTTAAAAATCATGTCTTAGGGACTCTGGTTTCAGTACCTGATTCTGGTTTATTTTGTTGACTTTAGGACTGGTATGGTCTGCTCTTTTAACTTCTCAATATTGAATGAATAAAATGAGGTAGTTTCTTTTACTCACTCAGCTTCTAGCTGAAAATACCATTGACTGCCCTCTGCTGCCAAGATGCAACTGCAGAATTTTGCTGTGAAACTTGCCACAGTTAAGATTCTTTTGAGAAAGATGATTAACTGCTGTGTTAAGATTCAGGTCAGGGAGCTTCAATCCACCCATCATACCCTAAAATCAGGAGGACGAGCTGAAGTTGTGTGCTCTGGCACATTGGGTCAGTGAATAAACACTACTATCACACTGCACCTAGGTGTTGGTCTCATTTTATTTCCTGTATCAGTGTGTGTCCTGGTGTGCACGTGACTCCTGCTCTTCCAGCCACAACTAGCAAGTCTGTGCCACTTGCTGTGTTGGGACTCCACTGAGCTGGAGGTCAGGTTTTCCTACTGTGTTTGTGGTGTGGGAGCCATGGAGGAGGGTTGAGAGGTTGTGTGAGGTAGAACCAGCAGGACCAGTAAGACCATTTTAGGAGACTCCTGATAGCTTTTCTCCTTTAGTAAGTGCCCTCCTTTTGTTGCAGTAAATAGATGGAGGCAACAGATTGCTTGGTGGGCCCTGCCCTGCTTTGCTGCAGCAAGAATTGTGGCCCCCACTCCTGTGGGGATTACCATGGTCTACCTTGACAGGCTGGCTCATGCTTCCTACTCCTGCAGAGCTGCATGGCAGGGCACTGGGAGCAAGCTTGGGGACAGCAACCCTGCTCTCCTGACATGTCAGCCTGCTGGGACCTAATAAAACGTCATTTGTTGTGGGGTTTGTTTGAGATGTTTTGTTTGTTTGCTCTTGAAAAAGATTAAATGACTTTTCACCTTTTGTATTTCAGTTGATCCTGTAAACACAGCTCCCACCACTTCTACCCGTGTGTTTTATATCAGTGTAGGTGTGTGCTGTGCAGTTATATTCCTGGTGGCAATAATATTAGCTGTCTTGCATCTCCACAGCATGAAGAGGATAGAGTTGGATGACAGGTATGTGTTCAAGCTTTGCAAGTTCATTTCTGGGACATGTTTGCTCATATTTATAGTTCTGTTCTCAAAGTGAGCACTCTGTATTAGCTTGCTGTAGGAATTACTACCTTGTAGGACTGTGGCAAGTGCTAAGCTGCAGAAAGGCAGTAGTGGCAGGTGCTCAGCTGTTTATGGAGTGGGAGGGCTTGTAGCTGAATAGCTTTTGCCAGAATAGTTGTGCAGAGGACACAATTGGGAAATTTGGACAGAATCAGATTTATGGGGATTGTCAGGATTGAAGGATAATTTGATAGATACCTGGGCACACTGAAAATGCTTGGGTTTTACTGACTTCTACAGGAGGTTGAATTTCAGTTTTCTCTGTTTTGGTTGATTTACCAGTTTTCACTTTGGCCTTAAGGTAAATCTGGGGATTACAGCTCTTTGGTTCTAAAGCTGAAAATGTGGCTCTCACAGATGTATTCTCCATCCAGATAAAACCCCAAAAATTGGCACATGCGTGCTAAAAGGGCTTGTAATGTGAACCCAAGGGCAATACAGTCAGCCGAGTGGGGATTAAACACTGAGGTGGAAGGGAGGCAGAAAAAGCAGGTGGACTAAGCTCTGCTGAGGTTGTGTGAACAAGCTACATCAGATGCAACTGTTCAGAAGCAGACAGTTTTGCAACTGAATACTTTGGAGGACAGTTGTGCCCGTGGGTGGTCACCCCTGTTGAAAGGATATCTTCAACTGTTGCTGTTCCTGCCAGCAGGCTCTCAGAGTAGCTCTGTCTTTTCATCTTCCTCTCTATCCAGTCATCTGTTTCTTTCTGGTTTTCTTTCTGACATTTACTCCTCTGGTGTAACCACTTGGTTTTGGGAAGATGTCAGTGTAGTAAGAAGTAATGGTTTCTCAAGGCCTGATATCTAACCAAATGACTTGTCAGTTTTCCTCAATTCACTTGTGCCTAATTGTCTTCTGAGGGTCTTTAATCAATAGGAGGTGTTACAGGCTGTGCAGCTTGCTTTAATTCTGAAAGGAAAAGCATTACAGAGTGTGAATAGTGGAATCTATGAGTTTTTGAGAGACTGTCTCAGCCTAGCAGTGTGAGCAAATGTCCTTTCATCTACTCCATTGTACTTGATTTCTGTGGAGATGGGAGCAAATAAAAATCATCTAATGTTAATACTCAGTGGTTTGCATGTATTAAAGTATTTACTCTAAATCAGTGTATGGCCTTCTGATAATTTCTGTCAAGTTTGTGCAGATAGTGGGATTTAGTTCTTCAGAAAGCCATGTGATGTCTTGCTTTTTAAGCCCAAAGGTGCCTGACCTGACCAAGCCTTGGATGGGCTCCTGGGTAGAGGATATTGTAGCAAAGGTATAGCAGAGGCAAAATATGCCTGAAAATCAAGCTCTGTGCAGTTTTGATTTCAAAATGGGGAAGTGCACAAGAGGCAGCAGAGACTTCAAGGTGATGTTTTAGTGCTTGGTAGAAAAACTGATTCAGTGTTGTAATTCAGCCTCAATGTTATGCGCTAGCATTACATATGATCAGTGACTGCTTGATGTAGCAACTAGTCAAGGAACTCGCAAGAGGAGAGAAACAACTTTTGATTTGGTTTCAAATAACAAGCTGAATAGGTTGCTGTAAAGGCATTCTGAAACGAAGATGATAATGTCATTAGGGTTAGTGGCTTCCCAGGAGCAGCAGAGGCTGAAGAACCCGCTGCTGCTGTTCTTAATTTCAAAAACCATAACTAAATAAAAAATGAGGAAGGTTGTTAAATAGAAGCTAAAGCCAGGCAGCTGAGTTTACAGGCTGCACATGGTCTATTTAAGAACTTTGTATTCAAAGCTCAGAGTAAATGCTTGCATACCTCCTATCAAAGGCACTTGAAAAAGTGCCAAAGAAAGTTGGCATGGCTTAACAGCAGGATAATGGAGGTTATTAAAAGCAAGAAGGCATCGTTCAAAAAGCTGACATATTATGCAAGTGAAAAAAATCAGAAAACTCATAAACATGAGCAAGTTAAACCTAAAAAGCAGAGTACAGCCAACTTATAACAGGCGTTTAAAAAAAATTCCTTTTCAAACTTGCCTGCAGCAAGAAGCCATCCAAAGAAATCTGTAAGGCTAGTAGGTGATCAAGTTACAAAAAAATTTCCAGCTGTAGGAAGAAAATGAAATGCAAGTTCTGCATCGATGCTTAGTGCAGTAACTGTGCCAGGACACTTCTTTCTGGGGAACTCACTGGACAGTGGATCTCATTGAAACAGCTTGTAGTGCAAACAGTTATAATAAGCTGTGATAAATTGCCAGCACCACGGGATATTAATTCAAAAACTGTAAAGAAAGTTCAAGTGGAGTAGCTAGACCACCAGTTGTGCCTTTTAACCTCGTACTAAAAGCTGTGCTGGAAGCCTACACCTGCAAGACAGTGAATGTGGGAATAACTTAAAGGTTTTTGGAGAGATCAAGGCCAGCTACAAATCAGTAGGCCTGTTGTTTGTATTGTGAGAATTAGTAGATTTTTATTGTAAAGAAAAATTTCAGCAGGTGCATCTGTGATTATGGTGTAATATGGAAGAGATGACTTGACTCTTTTTTTTCTGAAGGAAGTCTTGCTTCAAAGCTAACAGTGGTTCTTGAGGGCATCACCAAGCATGTCTAAAAATCCTACATGGATGGCTAGCACTGCTTGGTCAGTGCTCAACAGCAGCCCAAGAAGCAAATGGAATGTTGATTATTTATGAAGGCAGAGGTTTATACTCAAAACTAATCTCCTCTTTGATCTTCTGATGCAGTCAGCAAAAGTGAAGAAGCTTTTAAGTTTCAGAAAACTGGGGGGATGTTTGTGTGTGTTTGGGAGGGAGATCAAAAAGGCTTCTTCCGGCTCTGCCATCTGAGCTTGTAACAGATACTGCCTTTGCGTGCAGACTTTTTCACCTCTTCTCGCTTGGGCAGTTTGGTCTGTAAAAGAACTGAGATGGGTACAGAGGTACAGGGCAAACAACTGTTTGCAACAGTGAACTATGGAATACCTTTTCAATATTTGCTCCAGCACTGGAGCTAAAGGGCAGCAGATAGAGCTAGAGCTGGCGTGCCCAGAGCAAACAAGAGGAGGTCACTCTGGCTGAAAAAGCTAGCTAAGCTTCTCAGGGTGTTGCATGTGCCTCTCTGTTTGGCTCAGGCTGCTGCTTTCAAACTCTGGTAATTGTCTTTACTTCTCAGTAAGATGTTGGTATCACGAAACAAATGATACAAGTCTTCCCTGGAATACAATAGTTTTGTTGTATCTGGTATGACAGGGTGGTTATTGCAATAAATGTTTTGTCACCTTGGTTTTACAGAAGTGGGGAAGTAGTATTGGAAAGCAGAGCAAATGCTGTAAAACAAATAGGAGGAGGGTGTTCAGACTCAAAGGGCAGAAAACTGCTAAGATTTTTGAGTTACCTGAAATACATTTTAGTGAGAGACTTTAAAAATTCCCTTCTTTCAAAGTCTAGCCTGGAAATCCTTCCACTTTTAACTTTCGTAAGTTAATTTTGAATGTATTACAGGTGACAAGCAGTCATGTTCATGTCCATTTTTGTTTCAAAACAGCATTAGTGACAGCAGTAGCTCACAAGGTTTATCCCAGCCTTCCACACAGACGACGCAGTACTTGCGAGCTGACACACCTAACAATGCAACACCAGTAACCAGTAAGTATTAATCTAATAACAGACCCTCCTGGACAAAGCTGGACTATTTGGTGATGGGGTCACACTGATTTAGTATGAAGTAGAAGAGCATGAATAATTTCCTGGCTTTGTCAGTTTTCTGCTTGCGTTCACATGCATGGTTTTATCCAGCCATGCCAGTCAAGACTGGGGCCTGGGAGTCATCATATGAGCATGATACTGTGTTTCATCCAATCTGTGAAGCATCTGCTGGAAAGAAGCTGACTTAAGCAGTTCAGACAGAGGGTTGTATAGAACTGAAAGAGATAACAAGTAGAAGTACCTGCCTAGCCCTAGGATCAGTTACTGAGTGGAGACCAAGGCAAGCAAGGACATCAGCATGTATTATTGACAGTACGTTGTTCTTTTCATCTTATTGCTGCCATCTACAATGGAAATGAACAGAAAAAGCTTTACAAGGGTGGTATATTCAGTATTTTATTATTTTTTTAAATTTTTTTACAGCTTTGCTTGAAAGAACATAAAATGGTTACAAGCAGTGGTTTATATATTCTGTGGCAGACTGATCTGGTAACTGACACCAGCTATATCCTGTGTTAATTATGTAATTACTGAAGATGTTTATTATCTGTGGAATGTTGACTTCTCCAGTTGTTGTCTGTCATCTCTAGCGGAGGGATATCCCATATAGCATCACTCCAGGGAAGGAACTGTTCAGACTGTAGGGAAGCTTGATGGTGTAGGTACACACTCGGTGTGCAGTTCCTTGGCAGGTCAGTCTCATTAGACTGACCCTGAGCTGGAGCTTACGCTGTTAGGCTGCTAGACAGTTCAGGTTACTGAGCCAGATAAAAAATGGCTTCTGTAGAGTGGGGGGTTTTTGGTTGACTCAGCTTTCTGGACTGGCCTGTAGCTGAGCTATATGAGCACCACAGTTAGTGCTCAGAGGGACAAGTCGATGTGACTGAGCATTGGAAGAAGGCGGGACTTAACCCAAACCCCTTTGGCTTAGGCTGCTGCTGAGAGCCTGCTTTCCAAGAGTTTATACTACAAAGTGAGAAAAATGAGGGGGCACGGCCAAAGGAGCAAACTGTCTCCGTGTTAAACTCAAGTTGCTGGTTTTTTCAGCCAAGGAACTGCTAAGCTGTAGTACCCTGACACTCCTGACCTTTTCAGAATGTGTAAATTAAAAGGCTTCTGTTTTCATCCACTACCACCAGTAGTTTTTCTCTTCCATAAAGCTTAGTAGAATCATAGAATCATTTAGGTTGCAAAAGACTTTAATAGTGACACTGACCTGACCATCTCAATTCATGAAGGAGCACTGCAGAAAGGTTGTGATTACAGTTCAACCCTACTGCATCTGTTTCCTCACTTCTGAAGGCAGGTGTTTACCTAAGACTGAATTGTAAATGTGGGAAGGTTTTGTCTGTCTTCTAAATTGTGCTGGATTTCCCTAAAAACAAACAAACCCCAACAAAACAAAGGCTCTTTTTTTTTTGACAGTGGAATTCATCTTTGTCTTGCAAAGAACTGATTTTAAAATTCATTTAGTACGGGCACTAATTTAAAAATAACTATTTAAAATAGTAAAAAAAAAAAAAATTCAGGGTGTTTGGAACAGACCTTAGTGTGCAACTAATTGAGTTGGTTTTCCCTCTTGCCACTCAAAAGGTCCTCCCCAGCCTTTTTAATTTTCCATCTCTTACCCCAGATCATGTTGTGCTGTTGTTATTCTGCTAACCTCAGGTTCTTAGGTGACCCTTTGAAGTCACACTGTTTGGTTAAAGTGAATATGGCCTGTGGAAACTCAGTAATGAGCCTGTGGCAAAAGGGGAAAGAACCAAGGCCATAGTGAAGGTTAAACCCTCCTCACCTTCACAGCTGTGGTAGCCACCATGCCTAAGTGGCATTTGCTTGTTGTGTACAGTCTTTGTTGTTTCAGAATGTCTCTTGCCTTTTTTGGGACACCCCTGGTAGCACAGGACACAGTGAAAATGGATAGAAGAAGAAAAAAGGTTGGATGCACAAAATAAACAGGAAGAATGATCTTAGTCCTGCCACAGTCATATTAACTTTTGTTTTCAGTAACTTTTTTCTTTAAATCATCAAAGTAATTTGCAAGATTTCAATAATTCATAAACTTGTACAAAACTATTCAGACCTTTCTGACTGTATTAGTGTATCTAGATGTCTAGAAGTACCAGAAGAGGGCACTGGTAGTTTTGGTCAGATCCTGCTGGGATAAGGCACCTTCCTTACTCCAAGTCTTCTGACATTTACTTCCTTGTTGTCAGGGAAGTGCAGTGTTGTGTTATTGCCTTCAGTATGTAAGGAGTTTTGTTTACTTGGTGTTAATAACGAGACTTGATTGCATGACAATGTATAGAATTCTTGTGTGATTCCCTCCTCCAGGTTGTTATACTCATGTGACTTGAGATTTTTTTTTAATAATACTATAATATTTTTAAGATTAAGAATCTAAGTACATGATGCTTGCCTGTCTTTATACCTGTAGGTGGTGCTGAGGTGAAGCAATGTGCTTGTGTTCTCATTATAAGGGTATTTATATTGGTTTGTTTGGCTCTGCTGGCTCCTCAGGTTATCCTACGCTGCGGATAGAGAAGAATGATCTTAAAAGTGTCACTCTAATGGAAGCAAAAGCTAAAGTGAAGGACATAGCCATCTCCAGGGAGAGGATAACTCTGAAAGATGTGCTCCAAGAAGGTATTTACAGGACTTACTCATTGACTGCAACATGAGATAGAGATATATATCTATATACACAGAGCTAGATTTTTGTGAAATTAATAATGGATGACGTTTCTGTTCTTCGCAACTTTGGAGGAGGAGGAGAAGAATGATGAATGATGTTTGCACTTGGGGTGTGGGGAAAGCAGTTTCTGGAATCTACTAGAACGGGGGAACCACTGTGCTCAGTAAATTATTCAGCTTGTCTGTCTTAATATCTAGTCCTTTATATAAAGGAAATGTTCAGATGGTTAAGGAATGAGGTAATCAGTTGGGGCTGTAGGTGGCAAAGTAACTCGCCTTGGTAAGCTACTGCAGGAGAGTGTTTCTTAAAAAAAACCCCAAACAACCAAACCAAAACAATGCCCCCCCCCAAACAAACAACAAAAAAAAAGCTAAACCCTGTGGATGCTGAAAAGCTGCTAGCAGAGGGATTTTCTCAGGGTCTCACAATATTCATTGAGAATCCTGCCTTTCTCACCAGTGTTATGAAAAACAGTAGGATGGTTTTTGTAAGCTGGACCAACACCTGGTGTTTTGCTAAGTTCTGTTTATGGTACACTGGAAAAATATTTTGAAATAGGTGTTGTAGGACATTAGCCAATCACCCTAGGAGATGGGTGATCACTGACCAATCGCCCTGTGGGACTAGGGTATACAAAATGGGGCTGTAAATTAATGAAGTATCTTCTTCCTCTCCTGGCTCTCTCTTTACTGATTTTGTGTTGCTGCATCTCTTCGCTCCTGCTATAAACAGCGACAAAACCCTGAGGCCCACAAAAACCTTTGTTCTCTAAAATGATTGGCTCAGTTTGATACCATCTGAAGCTTCTAATCAGCAGGTGCAACAGTTATAGGTCTGATACACAAAATTCAGATATTACCTTATTTATGTCTTATTATGTCTTATTTAGTGTTTACTTTGGAAGTGTTCATGTACAGTCATAATTGGGTCTTGTTGATACTGAATTGGGAAATAGCCTTAAATATTTAGGAATTTCTGTCATTAATCTTTAGTGCTGCAACTTCAAGGTTGGATTAGATGATCCTTGAGGTCTCTTCCAACCTGGTATTTTATGATGGAGTCTGTGTTCTCTGAGCCTTATGAGAAGTCAGACTTTCCAAAGCTACAGATCTGAGATACTACCTCCAAAGAATGTAGAACTGCTTTGTATTACTGTCTGAAAAATAATGGGAGGATGCTAACACTCCCTGTTTAATGGTTGCCTCTAAATCTATAAGATGATAGCTTTGTGCTTGACTCCAGTTTCTGTTTGGCAAAAAGCTTCATTTGTATGAGGTATATACTTTGTTTTCTTTTATGTCTGTATCATCTGTTGTGTGTAGCCAGATGTTTAGCACCTAGTGACAGGCCTGCCCCCTATGCTAGATGTGGCTTAAATGGCTGTTGAACGCAGTGTGGACCCAGTTAATACTGGGATTGTGTCTCTTGGCTTCCAGCTATTGAAGTTGGTCAAAACATTCAAAATTTAGAGGACTAGAAGACATCCTGATGAACAATCAATTTTAGTTGCGGAATTGTAGGAGAGTTGAGCCTCAGCAGTCTGTGAAGAACTGAGCTTCAGAGGGGAAGAAGCAAATAACAGAAATGTCTGCATAAAATTTTCAAGAATTCTTAAATGCTGCAAATAGAACTTAAATGTATTTTACAGATCATGGCCAGAGGTTCATTATAAACTTCAAGTTGCATAACTAAACCTACTTTAACATTTGAGATGTTAATGTAGGAGGTTATGGTTCTGCTGTGGTGTACAGTTAGAAGATGCAAGCAGGAGGTCTGAAAGCGCACGCAGCGAGAGGGATCTGTAGGGGCCTTTAGTGTTGCAGGACTTGCACAGCACCTGATTCAGAACCTGCTTCAAGCTCATATTGTACTAGATATAAGACAAAAATATAGGGGTCTTAAAAAAAAAAAAAAAGTTTCTAATGCAATGGCAATGCTTTAGCAAATGGAGCAGATGTTAACAGTAAATGGACCTTTACCATTTTCTGGTGAAGGTGAGAAAGGGCTTTGATATCCAGTCTGGAATACAAACAGCAAAATCCATAAAAAGCCCAGTGGAGAGTGAGGCGGAAGTGGCAAGTAAGCAGTGTTGTTTCTAAATCTTATAGCACACCAGTCATGTACAGTTCCTGATAAGAGTTTTTCAGGGTACTGTTAAAAAGCCCAGACAAACAAAACAACTCCCCAGATCATGTCCCATGCAGGCATGCTGTGTTACAGTCTTACTATGTCTAGGTATTGGATTGCAGGAAAATGACACTCTAGTCTTAACTGCTTTCGCCTGCTTCCCTATTCTCTTTAATCCCATCATTTACAAATAGATAGCTTGATACCTTAACATGTTTCAGTACAAGATGCCATCTTCCCTTTGATATTTACATGTGTCTTTATATTTGAAATATGTATTTAAGGGACTTTCTTGATGTCTTCAAGAACTGAAGTAAGGAGGGGTTTAGTTTACTGTTAAATAATTCATACTGTATATTTATAGTTGTCTTGCAGTCTCCTAAAACTGCTTCTTAGTAAGATTACAATTTCAAGACCCCTGTCTTTGAGTGTTTACTTGCAGTCCCAGGATAGGTGTTAGAAATATTTCACTGTCTCTGTTAAGTGTTTAAACACCAAATGAGACCCATACTTCATGCGAGAAGATTGCCAGGCTAAGGCAATTCTATTGGTCTTTAATTCTAATCAGAGAGGACCAATCAAGTGGGACATAATGAAGAGACTGCATGAAGGTGATGCACATATTGGTGCCACAGTAATAATGTGACAGAAAAATGTTGCCAACCTGAGTTGTATAAAAATTGTGTGTTTTACCACTCTGCAGTTGTTCTTATTCTATCAATGTAGCTTTTCTTGCTGCAATTGCATTGTTAAAATTTTGTGGAAGGAAAAATGTTGGAGAGAAACCTAAACAAACCCAACACCTTCCAGCTAAGGTGAAACATTTGAACAATGTGATACTTTTTGTTTTCAAACTGTTCCATGTCTACTGAAAGTGGTATACCCCTGTGAAGATTTAAAAACAAACAAACAAACAAAAATTTCCTCTTTGTGAGAAGTGTTTTGTCTGGAGAATTCCAGATTGGCTGGATGAGTAAAGGATGAAGTTGGAGCTTCTAGTGTAGGCAGTTGACAGACTGAACTGCCACAACTAAACCCATCATCAGTACTGATACTTAATTTAACTGGATTCTGCTGCTAATGTTGATTCACTCTTATGCTTGTCCCCCTAAGTTATCGAAAACTTTCAGCATTTACTGCATATAGTTCTGGGTCTACCTGGTGCTGGGCATTCAGGACTTAGAATTTAACTGCCATTGTTCCTAAGTTTCTGCTGATATATTTAAAGGTAGTGTTTTCTTACTTGATATTCTGATTATATTATCAGTGCATTTTAACCACATAATACTAATTGTATGTTCTCTCCATAGGCACGTTTGGGCGCATTTTCCATGGAATTCTAATAGAAGAGAAAGACCCCAGTAAAGAGAAACAAGTTTTTGTGAAAACTGTTAAAGGTATGCTTACATAAAGGAGTGGTTTTGTGTCCAGTTGTTTGGATTTAGCTGCATGCTGAGTGTATCGAATCTGTCTTTAAAAAACAAACCCCTCCTCCCCAAAATATGCAAATAGTTACTGCTTACAAAGCAAAACTAATTTGGATGCTGCCTTCAACCAGAGAGAACAGGAATCATATATGGAAGAAAAATGCATGTGTTTTCCACCACTGCCTTCAGTTATTGCAGCTTGGATATTTTCACTTGTTATTCTTATAAATAAATGTTCTATTAGTGGTTTTTTTTTAATTTTTCCCCCCTAGCATGTAATTATCACAGCCTTTTCCCTTGTGAATTGCTGAAAAATAGCACCTGAAATGTATCTTAAATTTTTTATAAACAAGCGTGACTGTGCGAAAGATAGGGCATAGTTTCTGCCATCCTTAAAAACTACTGCTAAAGCATGAGAACTACTACTAAACTACTGCTAAAGCAAGGAAGTTGACTGCTAAAGCAGAGAGTTGTGGTCAGTGGAGCAGAGTCTAGCTGGAGGCCTGTGACTAGTGGTGTCCCCAAAGGCTCAGTGCTGGGTCCAATACTGTTCAATATATTCATCTGGACGAAGGGATAGAGTGTACCCTCTGCAAGTTTGCCGATGATACAAAACTGGGAGGAGTGGCTGACACTCCAGAGGGTTGTGCTGCCATCCAGCGTGACCTGGACAGGCTGGAGAGCTGGGCAGGGAGAAATTTAATGCAATTTAATAAAAGCAAGTGTAAAGTGCTGCATCTGGGGAAGAACAACCCCATGGATCAGTATAGGCGGGGGGCTGATCTGTTGGAAAGCAGCTCTGGGGAAAAAGACCTAGGGGTCCTGGTGGACAAGAGGATGCTCCCTCGCGTCCAAGAAGGCCAATGGCATCCTGGTGTGCATTAAGAAGAGTGTGGTCAGCAGGGCGAGGGACATTCTCCTCCCCCTCTACTCTGCCCTGGTGAGGCCCCACCTGGAATACTGTGTCCAGTTCTGGGCACCCCAGTTCAGGAAAGACATTGAGCTACTGGAGAGAGTCCAGCGCAGGGCCACCAAGATTATTAAGGGAGTGGAGCATCTCCCTTATGAGGAGAGGCTGAGAGAGCTGGGTCTCTTTAGCCTGGAGAAGAGGAGGCTGAGGGGGGAATCTCAATGTCTATAAATACATAAAGGTCGAGTGTAGGGAGGAGGGAGCCAGACTCTTCTTGGTGTCATCCAATGTTAGGACAAGGGGCAATGGGAGCAAGTTGGAAAATAAGAGGTTTAGGATAAACATAAGAAAAAACTTTTTCACAGTGAGGGTGACAGACACTGGAACAGGCTGCCCAGGGGGGTTGTGGAGTCTACTTCTCTGGAGGTGTTCAAAACCCACCTGGACACGTTCCTGTGTGACTTATTATAGGTGATCCTGCTCTGGCAGGGGGGTTGGACTTAGATGATCTTTTTTGGTCCCTTCCAACCCCTAACAATCGATGAATCATTTGGAACTTAATTTATGCAAATATAGCATCTTGGCTCAACAAATACTTTTCTGAAGTGATTTAAACTGTGATAGAGTTAAGAAACAAGGTAAGTATAGATGACAAACACATTACATGTATCCTACATATATATTACATATATTCTATATATATATTCCACATATATTCCTTTCTCTACGCTCATTGTTCAGAGAGTCCTCTAGTAGCTCCCAGTAGTGCTGTTGAATTCTCTGTACAGTAGTTGCTTCACCAGTGATTTTTGTCTCTTCAAGTGGATGTGTTATTGCCTTGGGTTTTTCGTATTACAATTTCTTTAATTATTTCTTTTAAAATATTAGGCTTCTATAAGAATTTCAACTTGTTTTACTTTTTTTTTGGTCTGGCTCGTAAGTTGTAAAGACACCAGTTTTAAAGAAGAAGATGGGAATTGGTAAAAATGCTAAATTTTGTTGTTGCATCTCTATGCTACCCATTTATTCTGTGGCATTTTAAAGAAATAGATATCACTTAAAGCAACCTTATGTTATTCTTGGTATGTTCCTCACACAATCAGATACTTGTGGTAATAAAAAAAAGTTTGTGTAAAGCCACTCTAGAAAAACATTAACACTTGCTTCACAGGGAGGAATTTCTTAAAGTCAACCTGATTTGGAACAAAAGCTAAAAAAGGGGGTCCCTACATCTTGACACAGTCTGAAGTGGCAGTTTGGGAGAGATGGCTGTTGAATTCTTTAGCAGCATGTTGTTCTTGTAGGCCTAGCAGGATGGTGTGCTTTGGCTGCGAAGGCAGATCAATGCTCGATGCTGTGCCTGCTGCTCAAACAAAGTATGTTGAACTTAAAAATGTCCAACTTGTCAATAATGTGAGTCAGGTACCTGTGAATAATTAGCCTCCTTTTCTGCCGAACAATTCTTACCTCCTAATCAGCCTGGTGTGGCTTAACTGGAAGGTGGGATGGGTACCAAGAGCAAAGTATTGCTTTGTGGCCATCAGGAAGGTAACCTGTGAGTAAATGTGTCTCGGCATTGAGTCAGCCAGCAGAGCTTGCTCTGTGCCCTGAAACAACTCTGTTTCTGATAAGGGATTCACAAAGGACTGAACAGTGAGGTTTTGCTGCTTTTGCTTTTTCTGTTCTTCTCTCTTGCACATCCTCGTGGGCATTCCTAGACTGGGAGGGACAGAATCTTGTAGTCACAAGATGCCTCCATTATTTCTTCAGGAGTGCCTCTGAGGTGCTACACTTTCATTCTGTAACACTTTTCCTCCCTGCTGAGTCCAGAGAGGCCTTCTGAAGAGTAGATATGAAGCCTCTTTTTGGAAGATGTTGGTAGCTACCGCTGAGTATGACGGTGGTGCTTATAACTGTGTCTGATGAAGTAGTCGTAGTCTTAACAAAAGTAACAGTTCTCTTAAATTAAGGCAAGTATTTTCTTGTAGTGATTTCTAGCAGGAAGCAAAGGAGTGTCATCTATTTAAAAAAAAACCAAAAATATACTTCTTAACAGTATTTTGTGAACTTTTCCAGAATTCTGCCCTCTTCTGTTGCTCCTCCCTGCCATACAGTTCTGACTGTCATCCTGCATTGATTTGATAAAGTTTGCAAAAGACTTGTCCCGTATCATGTGAGCTTTGTGCTCTTCTGTGTTTGATGAGGCAGTCTAACTTGGAGCATCATTCACCAGTGTTGATGCCCTTCACTGTGTTATTTGGTGGTTCTCTGCCCTGATTCCGAGTCAACAAATGCTGCAGCTCGTGAGCCCTGAAATTGTTGTGAGCTAGGGCAGTTTGACAACTGTACAGCACTATTCAAGCATGCTTGCTTTTTATAGCCTTGGATTAAATGGCAAGACAACATTCGTGAGAGCAGATCTTAATTTAGCTGCCTCCTATCGCCACTTATCTAGTTGCTTACCAAAATAGGGCTTCCAACCCACCCATAAAACCAGATTTCTCCCTTACAGTGGCTTGTGTCTTTAACACAGTGCACATCCTGATTTCTCTAGCCTTTCCCTTTGCAGTCAGAGATCTGCTGGCTATGGTGAATTGGAGCAGTCTTAAGGGAGTAATGATGTTCACGTAATTGTTGTCTGTAAAGAATTTCTCTGCCTTAAAAAGGATCTATATGGATGAAGTTTATAATAGATTTTGATGATACTTGTCTGTGAAATAATAGTGGTTTGGGCAGCAGAACGTTGCTAGGAAAATAACTATAAACATCCCCACTTAACAGCAGTTCATTTGCAGTGCTAATATTAAGCAGCTTCATCTTTGTACCCCAGCTGTGATAGCTTTGTGCACAGCTGGGTCATGTAATAAGTTGGGAATTTGATCTGCTTGGAAAAAAAGAAACAAACCTGCAAAAATTCTTAACCAGACTTTTTCCTTCATCTCGTTCGTTCTGTGACCACACACACTGCTGTTTTGGCACAAACACGGGAGTAGGGCAGGACCACAAAAGTGAGATGGATATGAAAACTATTAAACTGACTTAAGTATCTCTGTTGCTGAAGGCAGGAAAGGAGCCTGAGGGTCATGGAAAAGAAACAAGAGGAAAAGGCTTTGTCCATGTAGTTAAGTTATTCCCATGAAAAAAAAGCACAAGCTGCTCCAGTACTGCATTGTTTTACTCAGTGATGCATGCTGAAATTGATAAAATCTAATGGTACCACAAATGACAGAAGGTAATGGGGTGTGGGGTATTTCAGATCTTCTGGAAAATGTGAACTAAAATTCTTTTAGCAGGTCATATGAGGAAAAATAACCTCTTGAGAGAAAAAACACCCCTTTCTTCTCACCAGGATCAGAGGTTGGAAACTTAGGACACTGCATTAGCTGTTTTGACATTACGGTACTTGCTATGGCTTAAATCTGAAATTGCCAATAGAGGAAACCCTTTGAAAGGAGAATGCCTGGGCATGCCTAATATGATCACTCCACTTGTGCCCAAACTGTCATAATCATTTGGGCTGGAAGGGGCCTTTAAAGAACATCTAGTCCATGGACAGGGACATCCTTCACTAGATCAGGTTCCTCAAAGCCCTATCTAACCTGACCTTTAACCTTGAACACTTCCAGTGATGGTGCATCTGCAGCTTCTCTGGACAGCCTGTTCCAATGTCTCGCCATCCTCACTGTAAAAAAAAAAAAAAAACAACAAAAAAACCCCAAAAAAAGCCCCAAACACGTCTTCCTTGTGTCCAATCTAAATCTACCCTCTCTCGGTTTAAAACAGTTGCCCTTTGTCCATGATAAAAAGTCTCCCTTGGTCTTTCTTATAAGTCCCCTATAAGTATTGAAAGGCCAAAATAAGGTCTCCCTGAAGCATTTGCTTCTCCAGGTTGAACGAGCTCAACTCTTTCAGCCTTTCTCTGGACCTGCTCTGACAGGTCCATGTTTTTCTTGTGTTGGGGACCCGAGCTGGACATAGTACTGCAGTATATACAGTACATACTGGAGTGATTATCCACTGGACATGTCCAGGAAGGCCCAACAAATAGTATGCATGGATTGGAAGCTGTTCTTGTGCCGTTGTGTTGTGGTTTAACCTCTGCTGGCAACTAAACACTGCACAGCTGCTCAGCCACTGTACCCCCCCCCCCTCCCCTCCTGTGGGATGGGAAGGAGAATTGGGAGAAAAAAGGTGAGACCCTGTTGGTTGAAGTAAGGACAGTTTAACAGAACAATACAGAGACAAGAAAACGACAGTATCATGGTAATACCAATGAAATCATACAGAAACTGAGTGATACAAATTGCAAGGCTCTGCTGGTACCTGAGGTGAGCTTTCCCTGCTCCAGCTTGAAGCCACATGCTGACAGCCTGGATCTGCTTCCCAGGCCAGCCCTCCCCTTATATAGAAAGTATGATGTCATCAGTATGGTATTGAATATCCTATGGACTGGTTCTGTTGTCTGTCCTGGCTTTGCCCCCTCTCAGCTGCTTGGGCTGGCAGCTACTTGTGAAAATTAACCCTTTCCTAGCCAAACCCAGGACACATGGGCAGCTCATGTATCTTGGCTTTTAGGAGAAGATCTCTGCTGTACTAGGAAAGGTGTCAAAGAAGGGTTATTGTGCCATTCAAGTAATAATTTCTGAATGCAGATTTTTCTCATGAGCAGTAAAGAAAGGTCATGCCATAGATAGAAGAGCAGGTGTCTATCATAACCATAGAATCCTGGAATGGTAGGGGTTGGAAGGGACCTATGGAGATCATAAAGTCCAACGTGCCTGCCAGAGCAGGATCACCCAGAGCAGGCCTCACAGGAAGAGATCCAGGTGGGTTTTGAAAGTCTCTAGAGAAGGAGACTCCACAACCTCTCTGGGCAGCCTGTTCCAGGGCTCTGGCACCCTCACACTATACAAGTTTTTCTTCATGTTGAGGTGAAACTTCCTCTGTTCCAGTTTGTGACCATTGCCCCTTGTTCTCTCACAAGCCACCACTGAAAAGAGACTGGCTCCTTCTGCTTGACGTCTACCCTTCAGATATTTGTAAACATTAATAAGATCCCCTCTCAGTCTTCTCCAGACTAAACAATCCCGGGTTTCTCAGCCTTTTCTCATAAGAGAGATTCTCCAGTCCCTTCATCATACTTGTAGCCTCCCTTGGACTGTCTCTAGTGTTTCCCTGTCTCTCTTGAACTGGGGAGACCAAAACTGGACACAGTACTCCAGATGTGGTCTCACTAGAGCAGAGTAGAAGGGGAGTAGAACTTCCCTCGACCTGCTGGCCACACTCTTCTTTATGCACCCCAGGACACCATTGGCCTTCCTGGCCACAAGGGCACATTGCTGTCCCATGGACAGCTTACTGTCCACCAGGACTCCAAGGTTCTTCTCCATAGAGCTGCTTTCCATCAGGTCAGCCTGCTTTCTGGAAGCTTTAATAACTTTAGAAGTTTAAAGATCACAAGCCAGGGCCAGAAGGTGTTGCTTGTTCATATTTTCTCTAGATCCTTAGTGTTGGACATCTAGTTGTTCTATTTTAAATTGACAGTTTCACTGACTGTTCATTAGTTGTCGTATAAGTTTTAGCCTTTTTCACATTTAGACTTTTCTATGGATATTTCAAATTCATTCATTCTTTAAATGGACATTCATGAAGATTAAGGACATGTGTCTCATTACGATCAAGAAAAAATGTTATCTGTGCTATATTTGGGATATTAGAATCCATGGATCAGCAGAACCTGAATAAGTTCTTTGTTAGGAAAAGGAGAGACTTGGCTGACATTTGTTTTCTTCATTGTGTTTCTTTCTTTCTTCAGTAGGATGACTTTACGAGGTGGTAAGGCTTCACTTTCCAATAGGAGGAGGTTTCCCATCACTCTCAGCTTTGGGAAAGTGTCTTGGCTGGCATGTTTCTCAAAGCTGGGATTGTCTCTTGACAGTGATTGACAGATCTCTTCTGCCTTTATATCGGATGAAATAGACTTTTTGTGAATGTTCTAGATCACCTTACATGAAAAGAGGAAGAAAACACACGTATTTCACCTTTTAAATAAAAAACACATTGTTTAATAGTGTTTTTCCTGTGAAGGAGAAAATTCTTTTCAGAACAAATGGAATTGTCTTATTCCAGGAACATACGCAGTGAGTTGTGCAGAGCCCTGACTCATTTAGTGCGTTCTGGCCAAGGTACATTTTTGTTAAAAACAACCAATCGTGTTGTTAAAGATAACCTGCCTGCTTCCATTTCATTTTTCTTACGTACCATGAAGGAGTGTTTGAAAACAAACCACCCATGAAAAGTCCTGGAAACAAAGTAAGTGAAGGTAAAGTCTTAAAATTAGACTTCATCACTTTATTAACTGTAACAAAGCTTTGAGTTCTGTTCATATCATCATAGGTCAGTAAAGGACTCCTTCAGCAATCCCAGCTACCTTCAACATTATACTTTTAAATTCTTTCTTTATTGTTAATCTAAGGTGGAATGCTCAGAGTGCACCCACACAGGCAATATGGATTATGATGCTGTAATGGAAGCATTGGAGAAGGACATTACCATGAATTCCACCTGGTACATCTCAGGACTGCAGCTGCCTTCATGGTATTTGCAGTACACAAGACTTTTCTAGCAGGAATCAAAACATGCACTTTGCATCTGAGAACTAGGGCTATGCAAAGCAGGAGAAAGGAATAGGCATCCTTAGGTCACGTGAGCAGGGATAATAGGCTTTGTGTTGACCCAGTTGAAGGGTTTCTCATTTGTATTAGATGTATAGTGTACAGTGACCTGGAGCATACACAGTGGTTCCCAAGGTACTGTTTTTAAATTGCATTGATTTTACATTTCTGGGCAGTTCATTCTTAAAAGCACTGCCTTGTAATGTACTTCAAGCCTTAAATGTGCAGTATTTAAGTTAGTTGTTAAAGTATTTAACCTCCCAAAATCAGAGTACAAGATCCTGTTTCTGTAGAAGATAGTTTATGAAAAAAAAAAGACAGGAAAAAGAGCTGCTTCTAGTTTGAGTTAAATTCTTTAGTATCTTCATAAAGGAAGATACTTTAAAAAAATTAAGGAAAAGTAGCAAATTTACAAATATCAACTTTAAAAATGCACTATTTGTCTTTCAGTCCTAGCTGATTAAGAAAGTATCCTAAGACCAAAACTAGTACAAGAGACATTAAAAAAATGTCCAGTAGCAGCTCTCAGAGGGTCATCTACAAAGTACTATATTATGTAAAGTTTTACTATTCTGTATGTTTCTGCAGGGGAAAAACCCACAAAATCTACTGTACAATTTCATTTACATATAGTTAAAATCACTACTTGCATTTCAGTTTTGTTAGCTGCTGCCCTTTAGTAGTTAATAGACTTTGAAACATTAGATCATTTATATCTCTTCCCCAGTTTCACTTCACATTTACTTACACTTCCAGTTTCATTTTAAGTTAAATGGATTAGCGATCATAGAGCCTCTTACTTGCTGCTGTTGGATTCTGGTATTAATATGTAGGGAACAGCAGTATCCCCAAATCGTACTTCTCACTGCCTTTTTCTGTTGTTGAAAACCACACGTGCACTTGTAATGTAGGAAAACCAGAACAGCACTCCCTGTTTTAGCAGTGTCATGTTGAATCACTTCCAGAATATATTAAAATTAGGCTTGAATTTGAAAACATGAACTGTACGGCTTTGGAAAATGACCTTGTGTGGTTGTGGTGTGGAGACAAATGTTTCAATATGAATAGCCTTGGTTTTAAGATTGGAGTAGAAATCCTGCTCTACTGAAGTTTTTACAAGACTAAGGCTAGTGTCCTACGTTGTAACTTCCTTTATGTTATTTGTGTGTCTCTATCTTAATATATGGAAGACTGGAATTCTGTAGGATGTGTGGTTGCCTTGTAAAGCAGATAAATGTTGACATGTGAAAGCATAGCCATGACCTGAATGCCTCTCTAGCTGTCTAGACTTGCAGATGCAATAGTGTGTCTAAACAGGTGGAACATGTTTTTCCTTCATTTCTGTGGTAGACGGAAAGATATCAGATGTGCTGCTGGCCTCCATGGTAATATGTCACTGTCAAACTGTTAGGGCCTCTTGAAGTTTTAAAGCATACATGTTTTTGTGTATCTGTTTTCCCTTCTACTTAGGAAAAAACAGATTGGATCATGACTGCTTGCATTCCTTAAGCAGTTCACCCTTCTATTGGTGGAAAGTTTTGAAAATGTCTGCTAGCAGCATTAAAAATGTAATATGCAACAGAAACTAACTCGGGATAATCTTCAGGTGTTTAATTTCTTTTAAAAATACCAAAGACTTGTGTAGAAGTGTTAAAGCAGTACTTGGGCATGTATTCTTTTTGAACTGGGTTTGAATTCTGCCTTAAGAGAAATTTTACATAATTAATTGCTCTGCAGAAGCAGCAGTAATTAAAAAGGATGTGTTGATACTAGGAGAATTTCCTACCTGAAGCTGAACATTTAGGGCAGTTTTAGTACTGCTCTCAATTCCTACAATTCCGGTCTGTGACCGTTGTGCCTGCCCGTGTGCTTTTCACCCTTCAATAACTTGAGCTTGTGGACTTTGTCACAGTATATTTGACAAAGCCCACAAGTTGGAAAGATAATATGGGTAACACAAGCTTTATGAAAACAGAAAATGGGTTGTAAAGTGCTCTGATGTTGGTAAATATTAGTGTGCAGTATGAGATGGAAGGAAGTTCACATGGGAACATGTTTCAAATGGTCCAGAGATGAGAAAAGCTCCAGGTAAAACCCTTTCTTTAAATAGTGCTGTCAGGAAATGTGTTTATTGGAAGCTATAGTGTTAGAGCTGCTTCTGGTAGGAATGCTGAAAGAAATTGCTGTGTGTTACTGCTCATAGTACACCATGAAAGGGCTCTGGAATGACTGAATTAAAATTTGAAACCTTTGGTGTTACACCTTTTAAGGCTCTGCTTTGTTTTCTGTCTGAACAAGTAGATTTCAGTGACTATGCTACAATCTGAAGTCTTTAAAGTTGTAATACTGTGCTTTGTTATTTTGAGATTCTAGGAGGTTTGACTTAAAATGTTATTCTTGAAAGCCATCCAGCTCATTGGGTAACCCACAGTAATAGCCAGGTAATTGCTGCTTTTCTTCTCTGGCAAGTAATTTAAGGTGTGGAGTGACTCTTCCCATATGCTACTACCTAGTGAATTTAGAGCATGATGCTCTGCAGTTACGAGTGCCTAGTCTGAGAGCAAGCAAATTGCTGCAGTGTTAGTCGTCTTCGCAAAACATCGCAGAGAGGGGTTTTTTCGCATGTTACAGTGATTCATGTGCCTGGTGAGTGATGAAGAACAAAGATCTTAAAACACAGTTTTGCATATGGAGTTTGAGAAGCTGGTAAAATTCAAAAAGGTGCTCGTTCTCCCCAGGAAGCAGGAAGGGCCTCAGCACATATCACACTTGCCAGAATTGTGTGGAGAGATTGGACTTGTATATGAAGATAGTAGCACCAAAGAGCCCCGTTGTGCTGGCTATATACAAATGATGTAGTATTGTGAGATAAACTTGCAGACATATCAAAACATCTTGAAATCCTAGCTTGTTCTTGTCTGTGCCTTAGGGTAGACTTTCACAGACAGGCTCTTGGCACAGAAAGGGTAAAAAAGCATCTTCCTAATTCTGGCATGCATTTACACCTACCTCAAATGGTCTTGTTTTTAAGCACCTTCTGAAAGTTGGACCTTTTTTGGTCCTAATTAAACATCTAGAATTACTACAGGGTATTAAATCTTTTTCAACTCAAGTGTTTGCTGTTTGGTTACTCAGCTGTTGTGAAAATCAAAGATGCTCTTTCAGGGCTAAGAAGCAAAGAAGCACTGACCTGGCTACACATCATGAGCATCAGGTTGCAACTGCATGACTTGTTGAGCACTGACTTAATCACAAATACTTTTAATATCTCGGATGGAAGTTTAGGGTTTTTTTAAGGATTTTTTTTTTAGGGCTTTGAAGAATTTGTGCAGCAAGCCCTCGTTGCCTTGCCCTGGAGCATTCAATTTAAACTTGGCACTGTTTTCTGATGCACAGATTCAGTGTGTGTGAGACTGCGGCCTTATCTGTCGCGACTAAGTTGCTATTCTAATTTATGAGGTTTCTGACTCTGTGGGAGACTTTTCTCTCATTCCTCCCATCTTTAGCTGTGTGTGTGGCTGTATTTGTATCAAATAACTTCACGGATCTTGTACAGAAAAAACAAGCTGCAAAAGCCTGTGGGCATTCTTGTGTGTTTGACAAGATCATTTCCCAGGTCTTATTTTGTGTGGCTACACAAACAGTTCTGTGAATACAATGCCCACATATGTGTGCTTGTATCAAATCTCAGTAAGCGTTGTATTTATGGTTTCAGTACAGAATTGACCTTTGAACCCGGCAGGAAAATGCAATCTGTAGGATTCATCTTGGTATTCTTCATAAGAACATGTCGCCAGGCCGGAACTGCTGGGTCATGGCTGTTGCTGGCGTTGCTCTGGGACTCTGTATTTCGTATGTCTCCTGTCAAAGCCAGAAATGCTGTGTATTTTCTGGGTTGCTTTTAAGGGGTGTCAGTGCAGGACGATTGGATTCACCAGGTCCTGTACAAACAAATGTACTACTACCAAAATCACCACCTTCTTGATCTGTGAAAACCTGTCTGGATGCTCAGAAGTGGTTATAATCTACTAAATGTGGCAGTTTGTTTAAAAATACTTTTTGTTGTGTAACTAAAGAAAATGGTCTTGAAAGTAAATGTACTTGCAATGGGGACTGTTGCAATATCATTATTTTGGCTTTGGGTTTTTTTACCCACTTTTGACTGGAAGCCCTCAAAGTGGTGATTTACGTCCTATTTTGAATTATATCTTGTACAAACCCACGATAATCAAACTGTGTGGTGGTTACAAATTGGCACTGGTCTAAGCTAGGGGAGTGTTAGCCTGGTACTTCTTTTGTTTGTTCTGAGTGTGTTGAATTTGTTGGTGTTGTGTAAGTCTTTTCCTTACAGAAAACAAGGAAATAATATTGATAAGAAAACATAATACAGATGCTGTGACTGTTTCACAAGATAAGATTTAGATTTCTGTATATACTTGAATGGGAGTCAATCATCCTTTTGGGTGCTCTACGGCTACAGTGTAGTGTCTTTGAGCTGAAAGAAAAGAATGAACCCTAACAGTGACCTGCTGAAAAACACCCTGTGTGGTGGAAAGGGAAAAGCTTTGGAAGAAACGGGTTGTCTCTTCGGTGTTAGTGTGAAGAGCTGAATAGGTGCATTGTCCAAACCAGATTAACTTGTTCTGTAGATTTTTAAATCCAGTCTTAAATACTCCATGTTTTAGAGCATCGTATTATTGCATGGTGGCTCTTAAATTTAAAAGCAAACGAGTTAAGCAAGCACAGGTCCAATGGGTGTATAAGCAAGTTAATCAGCTTAAACTCATGCCTGAGTAATCTCTTTCCTCCCTTTTTTATATGCTGGGTTGAAGAGGTGTGGTCTTTGAATTCTAGTAATTAATACATTTAAACCTGAAGCTGTGTACTAGTAGCCTGCTGGCAGTTACTCTTCTTATTCTGTGCTTTTACGCATCTCTTTTTAATGTTTCTTGCCCTTTGTAACAGTTGGAAGATTCAGCCATTCATGCCTATGTAACTTCATTTTAATGTAGTATCTTGTTTTTTCTTCCTTGTTTACAAGCCTTTTGAAGTTTGTCTCTTGCACAGCTCATGTAGAACACTTGAGTGCTGTTGCTTCACGGTAGGTAGAACCATCTCTTTCTCATGCCTCTCTATGTTGGAGGGCAAACTAGGGGCTTCAGCTGGCCATTATTTAAATGTCTCTTGCACTGCAAGAACCTGCTCACACCCTCCCCCCACACATGTTATCAAATACAAGGAAATGCACTGCTTTGCTGCATCCCGTGATACACTGCAGCTATAATTGTCACTGTCTAATGGCATCTCTGTGTCTGGACTTCTCTAGAGCACTGTCTTTCAGCTTTTGGTGGTCTTGGTCCTTCCAGCCTGTACAGGGTCTAGGCTGTGATCCTCTTTAGGGGTTTCCAGGCATGCTCAGTGCCTCTGACTGGAACCTGTATCTGCATTTATAACCTCCATTTCCTAATCGCCTCCTTTTTTAGTGCCTGTATGACTTTGAGAAGGATAGCTTCCTTTCTAATCTCCTGAGCCAAGGTGGCAAAGCAGCCTTTGAAGTAGTTTGCCTTGGGATATCGTTCCTTCCCCTGGCTTTCTCAATCCAGCCACAGTTGTGTTGTGCCTAAAGCTGTCTCTACTTCTAGCAGTTCAGGAAAGCTGAATGCCAATATGTGTGTTATGGTTAGAATCTATTTGGCTTGCCATTGCCATGAGGGGAAGGCTGGGCGCTCCCTCTGGGCTTTGTGCTTTCTTTCCCTACATTGTTCTCATCTGCACTGACCGCACTTTCCACTCTTAAATTAACTCGGTCAAAAGTTGTATTTTCTTTTGCAGGGTTAAAGTTCAGGTGGGAAAAAGTGTCAGAACTGGTACAGGGAGGAGGGTAAGAAGAGAAAAGAGCAGATGAGTTCTGTCCTGCGTTGTTGTTTTTCTTTCAGAGCAGTAAAATGTTGGTTTGACTCTTCTGTAATATGTAAATTCATTCTAATGCAGCAAGGAAAACTGAATGTCCTTTGCTGGGCGCTCTCCTGTGCTAGCTTGTTGCATAGGCACACTGGTACTAGTTCTAACACAAGGAAGAGACAGAAAATGCACCTCTGTATGAGGAGGGGAGGATTGTGAGAGCTCTGATTAACATTGTGTTAAGCTTCCTTGTTGCTTCTTGTGACCAGAGCCGGGGTGGGGGGGGTACGGACGGACGGATGGACAACAAATGCACTTGTGGGGAAGCAGTCACAGGCTACACTTCTGGTTCTGCCCTGTAGATCTTCTGATTGCTGTGGATTACTGAGAATATCACATGTGCATGAATTTTACGTGGCAGCAGCGAATTATTTTTTTCATTATATTTAATTTTTTTAAAGATGGGGAAGAGAGCAGCGAACGTTTCTAAGGTTATAAAGAGTCAAGTATTTAACGTATAGAGCAGTAAAATAGTAAATCTGGAAATTAATGGTCTCTATCTGCATGGAAGTAATCTGCAGAAGCCTGTGTTGATAATTCCCCAGTGAACCAGTGTCTTCTCAGCACTTTGGTGCTTTTTGGGCAATGCACAGCATGCTCTGCTTCTTCTAGCAGCACCAGCCCCGTGTGCAGGATGTGCCCTGGGCTGCCTAGCGCAGGCAGTCCATGCCTGCCCAGAAACTGTCAGGAAGTGGTAAAAGTACAGTCTGTCAGCACCTGGAGTGTGTTTTATTTCCTTTTTCAGCTTCACCCCATTTAAGCAGAATGCCCTAGAACTTGGCTTGCTCGTTTGGTTCTTCTTTAAAATTCCATTTTCAAAAAGTAAGCAAACAAGTTTTGTTTATGCTCAAATGACCTCAACTGACTTGCAAATATGGACTAAATTGTAATTAATATGTTGGTTTGTTTCCAAAGTTATATCTGTAGTTCCTTTTATTTATTTATTTTTTTAATCAGATCAAGCCTCAGAGGTGCAGGTGACAATGATGCTGACTGAAAGCTGTAAACTTAGAGGACTTCATCACAGGTAAGCTAAGCAGTGTTTATAAGCAGAACTGTATCTGTGTGAGCTGAAAATACTTGTGCTTAAAGGTCTCTTGGGGGGAGAAAACAATTTTTTTTCATAAGTCAGCAATATTTTGTCTGTTTAGAATTTTTAATCTATGAAGGGCTGAAATTATTTTGTCTCTCTAAAATACAGAATTCTAGATGTGCTTCTTATTGCGAAGAGGGTTTATAAGCTTTTTTTCCTAGTTGTCCAGTCCATAAAGTCAAATGGTAGCAATGTGTGAGGAAATGAAAGTCTTTGGTGTTTAAGCCTTGCACTAAAAGATGGGTAGATATTCTTTTTATACGTTCTTAGTTATTACAGAAAAAGGTGCTGCAGGCTTATGTTTATGCTGGTTCTTCCACAGCCTAGTTGTTAAATGTGGTGGGAGCCTAGTGATGGCAGGATTAATTCTATATGCAGGTTGATTGTCAGTTTAGCTAATTTACTAGTCTGTTTTGTATCGTTCATAATTTTCTACATGGCACAGAAATGTACTGATTAGGTGCTGTCCCATGTGGACGTGAGGAAATGTTTTGTAGGACTCGCATGTCCTGGTATAGCATCGTAACAGCACTGATGGGATCTGTTCCTTAAGAATTAATGGTATGTGTTTTTGAGGTGATGGCTTAAGTTTTTTTTAATACGATGCCCCAAGCATCTTGAATTAGTGGCAGGTTTGCAGCTTGGATTAAGGGCTGAAATTGGCCTAAAAGATCTTCCTTACTTAAAAGGATACAGGTAAGAAGAAACCTATGCTCGTTGTCAAGTCCGTTGACTGGCAATTGCTCCATTTTTTTTACTGGTAATATGAAGGAAATTAAAATAGTTCAAGCAGAATTATTTGTTCTACAGTGCATTTAATAGTTGCTTTTCGGAGAGTTATTACAGTTAAGACCTTACCTAAAATACAGGGTTGTATTCAGAGGAGTAGGAGGTTCTTGAGGAAAAATAGTTAAATTTGAAACAAAATGAACCAGCCCTCCTCATCATTCAAAATCAGCTGTTATCCTTCCTTTTGCAAGTTAAACTCTTTAAAAAGCTTTTCTTCTGTACACTGCCTATGAAGCTTTATCTTGCTTCAAGGTAGAGCTACTTGGGTATGTAGAGCTCATGGGTATGACACAGAACTATCAGACAAGCACTGTACTGGAGCTAAATATGTTTTTTTTTTAAAATATAATATATATATAAAAATAATATATAATAATTTTGAAAATATATATTTTATAACTATAGTAGAATGATACACTTCCAAGTTGAGAATATATTGCTTCTTAAGATATAAATTATAACCTCTGTTCTCAGGAATTTATTTCAGCTCTTTTGGATCGAGGAGAAAAAACTTGGAGAGTTCTTCCTAATGGGAAAGTACTTAAATATCTCATGCTTAAAAAAAGTATGTCTAGGGGTTCAGTTATTTGGAGACCTTGTGTTCTGCGATTCATAATGGAAGAGTCAATGCTTTTCTTCAATGTTGAATTACTTTCACTTACTGTCTTTAGGGATCAAGAATATTTATGAGATTACAGTTTCATAAAACTAGGAATTTCTCTCACTGTCTTCCAGGAATCTGCTACCTATCACTCATGTCTGTATAGAAGAGGGTGAGAAACCAATGGTGCTGCTGCCATACATGAACTGGGGGAACCTTAAACTATTCCTGCGACAGTGCAAGCTGGTAGAGGCCAATAATCCTCAGGTACACTCAGAAATCTGTGACTACTTGCCTTTTAAACTTAGATTTGCTTTGCCATCTGTGTATGTGCCTTAAATAGTTGTGGTATTCACCTGTCCTGTTGTGACAAAGGGGGAACTGGCAAGCAGGTTCCCTAGCCAGTGTTTATCTTGATTCATACAAAGAAAACATTCTTGGCTGCACTTATCATGGGTGTTCAGAAGGCATGAAGCTGAGCTAAACTCTGACTAGGGTAGTAGGTGATATAACAATACATTTAAAAAAAAAAAAAACTAAACCTAAAAAAAACCCCAAAAAACCAAACAAGCTATTTTGTCTTTTTTAAGATTGTGGATTTAAGTTAGAATACACAGGGGAAAATTGCATATGGAGAAATTTCAGATGTACTGATTTTAATTTTGGTATAATAGAGTATCTCTTTAATTCCAGTAATTCTTAATTATTTTCTAGTAAGCATAAAGTACTTGGGTTAAAATGCTGCTGTAGATTTGCTATTAAGTAAAATAAGTGTATTTAATTTTAGGTAAGAAAGTAGTATCTCCTGATTTATTTTACTGCTGTGGATTCTCTTTAGCATTCATAACTTTACTGTGCTTCAGTGCAACCTGCTGCGTATATTTCATGAGAAGTGAGAATAATCTTAGATGAGAAAATATTTTTACTTCTTGAAAATCTCAGTAGTTAGTGATGGATATTTATATGTAGTGAAATTATCCCTCTTGTTCAGATTACCTTGTCTTTTCTTCAGCTTTGCCTTGGTTTGGCTTCTCCCATTAGACTAAATCGGGCACAAAATTAAATCTTGTTTCCTGAGCATTTGTCCCTGTTATGTACCAGATGTGAAAAGAGCAAGGGCCATCTGCCTCTTAATTTACAAGTTGTGATAAGCTGCTAGGATCTTTCAACTTTGATTTTACTTGTTTTGCTGCTTGATCTGTGTTATAAATCCCTATGCAATGCAACAATATCTCTTTCCAAGAATTTAAGCATAAATTGTATTTAGAATCTGTATTATGTCAAACAGGAATTGCTTCTTAGTAACTAGGGTTACTTCTAGTTAACTTCTGACTGTACTTAACAAAATGGAGCATTTGATGTCCTAGGTACTTGCCGAAAGCAAACTCTTGGGTTTTCTGAAATAATACGTGGCAGTTGTTCTTAACCTGTTGAGGAAGAAGCCAATTTATTATTGTTTTAATTTATTATTTTGTTTATTTTAACCCTAGTCTTGCAACTTCAGTGTGTCCATCTGCATACTGAAGTTTCTGAAACACTATAGAAATAGAAGAGGGAACCCAAGGTATAAATATGTGCAAGGGTTTAATTTAGATAGGACTGTGAAGTGTAAAAGTAGATGGAGCAACAGCCTTTGTACTATTTTTCAGCAGTAGGTAGGAGCAAGAAATTCAGCATTTGTGCTGTGCTGCCTAAAAATTGTGTTGATTAGAAGGGTAAAATTGAACATTTTTGCGTATTTTCACCACTAATCAAAGGAGATGCATGTAGCAGTGAGGCAGTTGTAACTTTTTTTTTTACGTGCCCAGGGCAAACGTTTCCAATTTTCAATGCAGAATGAATCTTGTAGTTTTCAACAGGTTGTAGTGTCTGTAGCTGCTAGAACACATCAGCCTCTAAAGGTGAGGGGAGAGGGAGAAGTAGAATACAACAAACCCCACTAACCTCGCGGGAACTGGGCTTGCAGTTTTGCGTGATTGTTGTTCTTGCTCTTGCAGGCGATTTCCCAGCAGGATCTTGTACATATGGCTATCCAGATTGCCTGTGGAATGAGTTATTTGGCCAGACGGGAGGTCATTCACAAAGACTTGGCTGCTAGAAACTGTGTGTAAGTACTCAACAGAATGGAGTCATCGTGCGGACAGTATTACATCAGTACCTAGAGCTAGGAGAAGCTTTCTCCAATTGTCCTGATCGCTGCTTTAAAATATACCACTATTTGGGTTTCTCTTCCAAGTTTTGGGTGAATAATTTTGTCAGTGAAGTTGTTTTCCTCTAAACATAAGGTGAGCCAGAAAGCATGGGTTTGAAACCAGAACTATCACTTTTTCAAAGGCTGGAAAAATATTAAAGCTTCCCTTCAGCTTTAATAAAAGTGTGGGATATCTTTAGCAGTTTACCAATGGATAAATTTTTCTATGAGGCTGTTCTTCATATTTTTCTTGAAAAATGACTTAATGAATTTGTTCATGGGTAGATTTGTTAGTTGTCAAATGGTGGGTAGATATGAATGTGCTTTGTAATGGTAGAAAAGCCACAGTAGGATTTGAGACCATCCTGACTTGAATACACCCTCAAAATGCAGAGATTGAGGTGTTTGACTTTTATAAACCACACTGCTCAGAGACCATTAACTGTGCTCATTCTCCACTGCTCAGAGACCATTAACTGTGCTCATTCTCCACCTGCCTTAGTACCTAATAAGGTAAAACAGAAAACACAGGGTTCTGCCTAAACTGTCTAAAAATAGCAAAAGGGGCAGTTAGTCTGTGAGCTTAATTTTATGATGCCTGCAAATAACATCATAATTCAAGTAACACGGTTACTTTTCAGAAATTAAGACCATGTTTGAAGTCTTGAATTGGAGTTCCTGATTTGGGGAGACTGCTTCCGTTTTTGCTATGCTGCTGGTGTCTGTTAGAGTGATGAATATCTGGCTCAACAAAATAAAGAGTTCGGTTCCCCACACCAGAATAAGTCCTGCTTCTGGAATTTGGACAACCTTTGTCCCTTGTGTTTCTGTCTACAAAATCACTCCATCTTCTCAAGTGAAGTCTTTGGCCCCGTTCTTCAGACATCCCAAAGAGGGCCAGCAAAGCCTCTCATGTTGCATCCAGGGGGCTAAGAGGAAAAAGCTGAGAGACACTTAAGCACTTCAGATGTTTAAGCACTCACATAGCACGTGCTGGGACAAAGGGGACAGTGAGATTCACTCTGAAGCCATCCTTTATGCTTTTGAAGTGGTGCCACCAAGGTAGTCCAGCAAAATCTTTTCTGGCTCTTGTGCTACGTAAGGAATCTTAGTTTGATGGAGTTCCCAAGAGTGTGTTCCTAATTCCTATTACTTTTCCTTTCTGGTGAACACGTTGAGGGAGAAGTGGTGCCCCAGGAAACAAAGATCATAAGCAGTGCTCCAGGGAAGTTACCCTGTGATGACATCTCACTTCTGTGCAATGAATTGTGTAGTGCCCTTTGCAATGCAAAGGGTCAGCAGTCCAGACTGATTGATCCCTTGCTGTCCTGGGGCAAAGTCCAGCTTCACTTTTGTTGCCATACATGTGATCTGGAGCGCTGGCAATAAAGATCAATTCATAGTGCACCTGGCACACAGTGCACCTTTTCCGTGGGAAAAGCAGGCAAGAGCTGAGTATCTGCTGATCTGTGCTGCACTACAAGAAATCCTGGAATTGAGTTAGGTTTTTAAAGAGAAAGAGGGTGCCAGTAGCTAGGATCCCTTTAAGGGCTTTGGTTCATCTGCCACCCTTTGTTACACAGGTCCATTCCTGTGTGGTGAAAGGCTGGGAGGAAATGATATGAAGTGAATCAAACCTATGTACCTGTGCCTTAGCTTTGGGAAGGGAACCAAGAAGGCAGTAGTCTTGGCAGGTTTCTTAAAAGGAGGAAAATCTTTTGGTCTCGTGTCCGTGGCACAGTTGGGCCCAATTTAGAATGGACATGTGGATTACACAAGTCAGAGCTCTCTAATCACTGGGAAATTTCCCTTTGTATGTCATTTGTTTATAGACAGGTCTTCTAGGAACTTCTCTGAGTTCTTAAGAGTGATTAGATATGGAGATTTTTCTGGTCTGTAAATATTGAGGGTGATTACCTGACCTGAACGTGCATAGAAATGAGATAAGAAGGCACATGAGACAGTGAAACAGGAAACACAGAAATTGAGCATTTCTATTTATTTTTTCTTATCAAAATAAGGAAATAATCGACAAAATGATAATTTTCCCCACCATTTTGTTACAATCCCCCTAACCCAATGTTGTTTCTGTATTTTTGTCATGAGATGTTAAAGCCAGCATCTTACGCATATTCTTAAGTTAGCTGTTGATAAGAACATTGAACTTTATTACAAGCTGGAAGTTAAAAGAAATTGAATTAACATTGTGGGGGAGGGGGGTTGTAATCAGTAGGCTGTATGCTTTTAAACAACAAAAGATGACTCAAAAGTTTCCCTTATCCAGCATCCTCTTTCTGACAAAGTCAGAATGAATCTCTTATTGAGGGATATAAATATCTTACCAAATTGCTTGATTAGAGACAAGCTTTTAAGCCATAAATAGTATTGGTTGCTCTAACAAGATATGTAAGCAAAGCAAGATCTAGTAATCTTTGGCTCATTATTGCTACAGAGGTACAATAGCTAAAATTTGTTTAATTGATCTGATAGGGAATCTCCAAGGGAGGAAGAAAAAATTTAAGGGAGTTGTTTGTTTGCTTTATCTGTATTTTTTTTCACTTGTAAATGTTTGATTTTATTTAATCTAAGACTGATGATTTTTCCAGTGCTTATCTGTTAATGCAGAATAAATCTGTTTTGATAATATTTGATAATCACAAAATAATCATGTCTAGCAGAGTGTAGGTCTTTAGAAGGTTGATAGTGCCATCAGTGTTCCCTAGTCTGAAACTTAAAAGTTGAGCATAAATATTTGCTGTAAAGCTGTAATGCCAGGTTTGCTAAATACTTCCATTCTTTTTAAATTAGCATTGACGATGCACTTCAGGTTAAGATTACAGACAATGCGCTATCTAGAGACCTGTTTCCTATGGACTACCATTGCCTGGGAGATAATGAGAACAGACCAGTTCGATGGATGGCTCTTGAAAGCCTGGTTAACAATGAATTTTCCAGTGCTAGTGATGTGGTAAGTTGTTCGTTTGTTTCTCTTATGTTTTGTTACTGCATTTTGTTGACGTTTTTTAACTTTTTTTCAGCCATTGAAAATTAGTGGCACTAAATAGATAACAGTGATCTGTCCAGAACAGCATCTGTACAACTGCTTCCTGCACTTGCTGCTCATGGCAAATAGTTTAAATGTCAATCAGGCCCTTGTTGCATGGCAGAATTGCCTGTTATACACTGTTGTCTTTGGTAGCATTAGCAGGAAAGGCAGTTAAATATAGTCAGCAATCTGTATTGGAACTTCTCTGCTACTGGAACGTGATCCAGAGTCCATAACATAATATTTCAGTTGCAGTCTCATAGTTAGAGAAGTGAGGAAGAATTGCTTCCCCTGTCCTGCTGGCTACACTTAGGCTAACACAGCACAGAATGTAACTGGCTTCTTTTGCTTCAAGAGCATGCTGCTGATGTGTTCAGCTTGTTCACCAGGACCAGGTCCTTTTCTGAGAAGCCACTTCCTAGGCAGTCAGCCCTGTCCAGTCCTGGTGTGTGAGGTTTTGCATTTGCTTTCCTTGAACTTTGAGGTTCATGTTAACTCATTTCTCCAGCTTCTTGAGGTTCTTCTGTAGAGCCCTGTCCTCCAGCCTGTCAGCTTCTCTGCCCAGATTGGAATCATCCACAAACTTCCTGAGTGTCCAGGTTGAGGGGTAAAACAGTACTGACTCCTGAGCAGTGCTACTAGTAACCAGCTGCTGGGTGGACTACTACTGCTGGTAACAGCAATTTGAGTCCAGCCTCTTTAATGTCAGCGTCTCACTAATTTGGTATAAGGATGCTGTGGAAAATAATGTAAAAGGCCTTGCTGAAATCCAGGTGAACATCCATTGCTCACTTTATGCCCAGTAATACTGTCTTCTTGGGAGTAAACGAGTCAGGTTAGTCAGGCACAGTTTACCCTCGATAAATCCATGCTGACTGTTTATGCTTCCTATGCATGGAAGTGCCCTCCAGGGTCGCGTGCTCCCCGGCATCAGCAGGAGCTGATGTTAGACTACCTGGCCTGTAGTTCCCTGAATCCCACCTCTTTAACAGAGAGCTTTTTTTCCAATTGCCAGCAACATTCCCCAGTTGCTGCGGCCTTTCAAAGATATTGAGAACAGCATTGCAGTGACTCTGTCGACTCCCTCGACATCCATGGATGCATCCTACCTGGTACAGAAAGGTCTGGTCTGGTGTGTATGCACTTGGCTTTAGTGCAGTCTGAATGTTTTCCTCTGAATGTACGATTTCTGGGTAGTTTGAGCTCTGGTTTTCCAAAAGTCTTCAGCCCTGCAAGCTGATGTATTCTCCCTGTGTTCCTCAGGTAGCCTTCTCCTGCTTTCACCCTCTTTCTTTCCTTCCTTGGTGTCTGAGCTTAGTCAGTGGTGGCCTTCTACCATGCTTGCTCAGCTTCCTGCACATAAGAACTGCTACAAGGAACTTGTCCTTGTAGATCAGCCTCTGGTAATTACAGTGCTAATTAACGATAAATTACTTGCCTTTATGATCTGCGTCTTCCTGCTAAGAGGTATTTTCTTTAGTAATGATGCTTTCCTGAACATGGCTACATCCAGAGGTTTGTAATTTGCATCTTAAAATGTACTAGTTCAGGTCTATTCCAGAAATACTTCTGTACTCATGGAAAAACCTGTGGGGTTTTGTTAGACCAAACTTGAAGACAGAACAGGAAATAGGAGTTGCCTGTAAAAGCATGTTTTTGTAATACTAAATGGGATCAAGTAAATGTTGATTTCTTTTTTAAAAAAGACCAGAACAAGAAAGTGTTCACTGGTCACGAAGACTGGACTTGGAAATAAAAGCTTATGTAACACTGGCAGTGAAATGTAGAATTTTATTAAGGTGAAGACGTCTCAGTATCCTAATTGTTTCAGAAAACTCTAGTGCTGAAAGTTCAGCGCATATTCTGCACAGTTTTAACACGTGGCTCCTTTTTGCATTATGTAGGGATAAATGCAACTGCTTCTCGTACACAGCTACATGTGCAAAGTTAAGAACTGAGTTTTGCAGTATGCAAAAATAGACATCTTTTCTGCACATAGAAAATGCACTCTGCCTTAAATACCATCATTGCATTTATCTGGACTCCTTGAACAAATACAACATAGTATGTTTTTGGCTGCTTGCTAGAAATCAATCTAGTTATCAATTGCATGTAACTTAAAATCAGTGATGAAATCTGTTGCAAACAATTGAGGTGGTGCCTGTTAAATTGCAGTCGGTATGTGCTGTGGTCTTGCTTTTTGGATGTGTTTCTTTAGGAATGTTTCAAGCCAGCAAAACCATTTTAATGTGTTCCTTCCCTGCCAACAGTTATATCAGTCAGCCAAAGCACAGAAAAACAAAACACTATTCCTGTTGAATTTTAGTGCTGTGGTTTTCCCCTCCATTAGACACAAAGCTCTGCGTCTCTTTATGCCATTTTCATGCTACTCATGACATTAGAAACAACTACATTCTCAAAGTAGTTTGGCTTGAATTGCCCTTGGTTCTCCTATTCTAGGTGAACCACAACTTGTCCTTCAGGGTTTTTCTTGGCTGCAACTATAAAGGATGTCCTTCCCTGCCTTCCCACACTGCTAATAGCCTTTCCATCAGTGTCCACTGGTAGGATCCTTTAGTTAAGGCTTCACTTCAGGAGTGGACAGGGTTTTTTTTTTTTATTACAACCAAGAATCTTGTGAGACTTGAAGCATTCTGCCCCTTTTTAATAAAAAGTTGTGATGTTTGCAGCACTTTTCCCTTCAGCAGTGAATCATCAGTGTGCAGTATTGGCACCCATCTACATTTTGTCCCTTGGATATCTTGATACCAGTTAATAAATCATTTTATTTGTTCTGTGCTTGCACATGAATGGATTGGATTTTCTCATCCCCTTAAGTTCCTTTTGACAAGTATTGTCGGCTGAATGTGTTGAATGCTGATCCAGCTGTCAGGTTTACTTAGACAAAATCTTTATTTTTCTTGTGAGTCCTACTTCTGAACATATATTCAAACAATACAGATGACTAATTTAAAAATTGATGGTTTCATTCACTCTGCTCTTCTGAACCTTCGAGTTTCACAGGAATTCTGTGTAGTATTTTGAAGAGGTAAAATGTAATTAAAATTTTTTTTTTCAAAACAGTGTTTAACATTTCTTACATTTGTTAAGTATTTTGAAATGTCATGCTGAAAAAAAGACGCAGTAAATGTGTGGGGTTTTTTAGCACTTAAAATATTGGTGCACTGAGATTTAATTTTAGTTCAACTTAACACCTATTCTGTGATTCTTAATTGTTCCTATTCAAGACATATTACTGTCATGTTGAACTTGGGTACACGAAAACCTTTCTTACGCCGTGTAGTTTTACTTATGACTGATTTTCTGGAATGTCTGAAGGAGCTCTCAGAATTGAGTATGTTCTGTTGTACACTGTTTCCTTTTAGTGGGCCTTCGGAGTGACGCTGTGGGAGCTCATGACTTTAGGACAGACTCCCTATGTCGATATCGACCCCTTTGAGATGGCTGCTTATTTGAAGGACGGCTATCGAATAGCTCAGCCCATCAACTGCCCTGATGAACTGTAAGTGCATGTTTTGGAGACAGGTTAGAGTCTGTTTTGTAAGCAGCATGTTAAGCCAGCCTTATCAATGGAAGAGATGAGTTTGCCTTTCCCTGCCTCTCCATTCTGCCTTTGAGACAAACCCTTGTAGAGGTATTTGCCTGACTTCAGTAACCTGTGGTGGGGAACTCGGGCTAAAATTAAATGCTGCTACTTGTTCCTGTTGTTGAGTTTCATTTAATCCCAACTCGACTCTTTTCCTCATTCTGACACACAGGAGTAATGGAGTTAATCTGCAAGTTGGGAGTCAGAAGGCAAAGGGGCCGAGGGTTTTCATCTTAGTGTTCTTGGGGCTGCAATGTAGGTTTGTAGGTAGAGTGAATCTCTCTTGTCTCAGTAGGAGTACCGAGAAGTACTGTATGTCATGTAGCTAAATGGCAGTGCTTGCTTGAGGTGTTTTTTCATAATCCTGATGTTATATAGGAGAATGCAAGTGCACAGGCACTACCTTCCGCCTCCTGTGTTCTTCCACGTTCCCTTCCTGTAAACAAGCTACCACAGAAATAAACACTTTGAACTCTGCTTTTACAATAGTTGAGCAATTTCCGATGAACTATGTATTACTTCCTCCTGGATTGCCTCTGACTCATATCCTAAATCAAACCAACACTTCCAGTCACAGAACATTTATTGATCATTCCAGATGTCTGTCTTCTGAAAAAATTGTTCAGGATTGTGCCTCAGAAGATACAGGTTTCCTTTTCCTTTTCTCCTTCCAGTCAGCAGGTTTTCTAGTGGCAAGTGCTGTTTTTCACTTTCAGGTTGAGACTGTGGTCACTTGACTTCTTTTCTCATGTCTTCCATTTGTCTTTGTCTTGCAGGTTTGCTGTGATGGCCTGCTGTTGGGCCCTAGATCCTGAAGAAAGACCCAAGTTTCAGCAGCTGGTGCAATGTCTAACTGAATTCCATGCAGCGTTGGGAGCCTATGTCTGAAACTGCAGAAGATTCAATTCACTGACTGGGAGAAGGCGTGGCATACATCTGCAGCTATGTGTCACTTGGACTCACACATGTGATGTGTATAAAGCAACACCAAAGGGAGAAAGCACTTCTTCCAAATCACTGTGCCTTAGAATGCCTTAGTAGTCTGAGATGTTTTGGTTTTTTTGGTTGGTTTATTTTTTTTGGTGGGTTTTTTTTTTTTGTAAGACCTTGATGTTGAATATTTTCTAGATATCACTTTTGCTAAGTTAAATTGAGACCTTTCTATTTGCCATCAGGATTTTTGAAGTGTAGTGATAGTGAACTTAAACACAAGATTTGGATGGACTTTGCACTCTTAAAACAGACCTGATTTTTTCTTTTTTTTTTTGAAGGGTATATGGAACTGGTAGCAAAGTGAGGGTAGGGGAAACGCGAAAGCCACACTGCAGAAAATTTTCCCTGCTTTTTACAAAATGTTGAAACTGAATCTTTTTGACCAGCTCTGGTGTTTCTACTTGTATGTATCTGGAATAGCTTTTTAGTATCAACTTCTTCTATTTTTGAGACAACAACACGTTGTGGTTGGATCCACAAGCGGCATCTTCCTTTTTTTAAACCATTCACAAATGTTTTTTTTTTAAAGCTGGTCTTCAGGATACAATATTTCTTTTTTTTAAAGCAGTAAGTGATTATGTAAAAGTGTTTCCAGTTTACCTCATACAGTGAGTAGTAAAGGTGGGCTAAAAGGGGTGCCCTTCCTTTCAGATAAAAGGCTGATTTGGTTTTTGAGATGGTTTTATGTGCTAGATAGAGGCCTTCAGAGAAGCTCCAAAGCAGCCCTTGTGTGGGAGTCTTTCACCTCCGACTTCTGAATTGCGGTTTCTCTTGTTCAGAAAGGTACTGGTTGTTTTTTACGGGCTTTTGTGGCCTGAAATGGGCTTAAATATATAAATATATATTTGTAAAGACACTTGCAGAGTAAAGAATGTTTTTCTATTACGTCTAACGTGAAAGCTTCGTCCCTCACATTGCCCTGTGTGTTGGATGCACAGGTTGGTGGTGGTTGGGCTGGCGTTGACGTGACGACAAGGCGGATCGCCTGCCTCCCTCCCTGAAGAACTAGTCCTTGAGACATAGTATATTGTCCTGCTGCCTTCTTTAACCCAAATATCCATTCCACCCCAGGTTATTTTGAGTTGAACATTACTTAAGAGGACTGAACAAAGTATTTCGGGAAATTGTGAGGTGATCAGCCTCAGTAACTTCCATATTCTGTATATAACAAAGTTATTTGTAGAATAACATCCAGTTTCCTAAGTGAGCTGTAGGTTTCATTCTTTACAAGGTGGCACCATGAGGCAGATTGCACTTCAGCACAACGTGCAATGTGAAAAATTGCTTTTTGTCTCATACCATCTTCAGAGTAAAGCACCAGTAGCCTCGAGTGTTTGTGCAGTGAATTGGTTGGGAGTGTTGTCCTGACAGGCTTCGTAGTGATTGTAGCATTTTAGGAGGCTCTGGTCTGCAAGTATGAGCAGCTGGATTTGGCCGTGTCATGCAGGTGTGCAGCTTTTATTCTTTCCAGACTTCTGAACCTTGATGAAGAAAAATAATCCTTTCTAATGAGTATTGTGTGAGGCAGAATTTTGTATGGTCTGTTCTCAGTCTGGCAGGCTGACTGTTCACATTGCCGAGATAAAATGGAGCGTCCTTCAAAACACAGGAGCTTTTCCTTTCTTTACTTAGGCGTCAGTTATCTGTGGCTTGTGAACCAAGTCTTGCTTTGTCATAGAAGGAAATTTTTTTGCTGGCTCAAGGTTGGGAATTTTATGATGGGCTGTGTTTGCTTTAATGAATTTAAACTGGCTTCATTTGGTTGGCTTTTGGAGTCACTGCATATGGGGAGAGCAGTAAGGCTTTGGTTGTGTGGACTTCTGTGGTCTCTTTCCTTTCTGACCCAGGGAAACTACACAATATGGGTACTTGCTTACGACTTGGTTGTTGAAGTTATCAATAGCAGCATTATTCATACCCAGATCTGTATTATGGTGGGATCTACAGAGGTCAAGGATGTAAGACTTCCTTGAGATTGGAAAGCAGCCCAGGGTGAAAACGGTACATGTATTGTATGTGCTTCACAGGGTGGAATCACAAGCATACGAGACGTATATCTTGCAAAATCTGTTCCCATCTGATAGGTATCTGAAGTGACATCTAAGCACTACATCTTGTTATGGTTTAACCCAACAGGCAGCTGACCATGCTCACTTCCTGCCCTGCACTGGGACTGGGGAGAGGACTGAGGGGCAGGGCAAAGAAAGAGCAAAATTTGTAGGTTGAAATAATACAGTTTAATAGGACAGAAAAGGAGTGGAATAACAATGGTAAAAGAATTAAAATATACAAAAACAAGTGATGCACAATGCAACTGCTCACCACTGACTGACTGATGCCTAGCCAGTTCCTGAGCAGTGGCCCCCAGCCAGCTTTCCCTCTGGTTTATGTACCGAGCATTACATCACACAGTATGGAGTGTCCCTTTGGCCAGTTTGAGTCAGCTGTCCTGGCTTTGTCTCCTCCCGGTTTCTTGTGCCCTGCTCTGTCCCCCAGCCTCCTTGCTGGCAGGGCTGTATGGGAGGCTGAAGAGCCCTTGACTTAGTGTAAACATGGCTTAGCAACAACTAAATCATCAGTATGTTATAAACATTATTTTTATCCTTAGAGGCAAAAATGAGTAAACCCTGTGGGATGAGATTGGGCTTGGGAAATTACAGTGCTCCTGTATGAAGGAAAGCCAAAGGAGAGGCTTAGCAGACCAATAAAGGAAAAAGTCTGAGAGTGACCCTTGGGAGAGCTAGGTGGAGCAGGTAAAGTAGGTAAGTTGAGCAGGTAAAAGAACAGAAAGCTGTGATTATAGGAAAGGGAGGAGACTTGGAGGATTATGGCTTCCAGTTGTTTGGGGATGTGTTTTGTTGGTGTTTTTTTGGGGGGGTGGGGGTGAGGGTAATGCTGGTAGAAAGAAGTTGTCAAGAAAAGTAAAAGGCAAGAAGTGTTGAGCATTAAGTGCAGGGTGTCATGGAATTCCCTGTGGAGACAGAGGTCAGAGTTGGTTGTTAGAACTTAAAATGGACTAGGGGTCCAGAGTGAAGGACGGGATCAAGTCATAAAGAGAAAACGCAATGGGAAGAGAGATGGCTGAGAGCAGCCAGTTCATCAACAGTGATGGGTTGGGAGCTGTGGAGGTGCTAAATAAGGGATATGAAGGAACCTGGAAAGCGATGCTGAGAGAATGCCTGCTCCATGAGTAGTTTTCCATGGAACTTGAGACACCTTGGAGGATCAAAGCACTCTTCTTGGCTGTCTTGGCCAGCATTAAGTTTAGGTGGTTGTCATGGTTTAGTCAGGGTGGCCACTTAGACCTGTAACAAATGCTCTCTGTTATGACTCCTCCCTCCCCAAAGGGGAAGAGAAAGGGAATAAGGGAGAGAGACTTAGCAATTAGAAAAGGGATCTAGAACAGCCTTAATGAAAATAATAATAATAATGAAAATGGAATATATGCAGATATATACAAAACCAGTATTGAACCCAACCCCCCCAGTGGCAATTACATCACCATCACCACTGATGCTGTGGAGCAGGCACCGGGAGAGTCCCAGACTGGGCCCAGCAGCAGACAGGAGCTGTGTTCAGGAGCTGGATGCTGATACTGGATTCAGGAACACACCGACGGGGATCGAAGGCAGAACGGACAGAGTCCTCCTTGGGTGCTCTAAGGAACCGAAAGAGGACCTGAGCCAAGCCAAGCAAAGCTGTCCAAGAAGGGAGAAGAGCCACAGTCCCTTCGGATCCCTCAGCCTTATACCAAATAGGATGTATATGGGATGTAATCCCTTGTTGGCCAGTTTGGGATCACCTGTCCTGGCTGCTCCTCCCTGCAGCTGTGGCATTTCACTTTTCTGCACCCCCAGTGTGGTGCACAGGAGCCTTGGTCTGTATATCAATCTTTGGTAGTAACTCTAAACATGGGGTGTTAGCACTGCCAGAAGCAGCCACTGCCTGGGAAATGTGCTGCTGACTTCAGACAGTGCAGGCAGTGAGAACTGAGCTGAGAAGGAAAACCACTGAACAGAATTAGTTCTGGTCTCACTCAGACCAGGACAGTTGTCCTCTGTCTCCAGGTTTTCAGCAAAGGGCGAGGCTGGTGTGGCAAAAGTTGGTGCATGTGAAGATAGTGCTGTTCGTTTCTACTAGAGGTGACCTTGTTTTACTGAAGTTTATTTACATGAGTTTGCCACTAAGAATCGGCACCCCACCCCAAAGTGTGTGTTTGACAAGCCTTTGTCCTAGGAGTTGCGAGAAGATTTTCAGCTCTTTGGAAAGGCAGGCGTGGTGTGCTCTCAGCTGTGTGTGTGGAAAGGGCTTGAGACAGCTGCTGCTTTTCAGAAGATGTGGAAGTATTGTTGAGACTGTGGAATTTATGTAAGGGTGTTTAGGTTTGAGTATTTTTATGCTAGCTGATGGATGCAAATTATTTTGAAGAAAAGGAGGATTAGAGGAAAAGAAAGTCCTCTGAAGAGAGTGGTATGAGTGCATCAACCATGTATTGCCACACACGGGCGAGTATGTCCCTCACAGGCAAATCTGGGCACACAGGGCCATGTGCAAATTCTTCTGCAGTTCGCTCCCGTGGTGCCCGCTCCGAAATGCTCACCTTCCAAAGTAGGCAAATCCATACATTTGTGTCACACACAGATAGGAACGCTGGGGTGAAACCTCACTGACGCAGATGAGAGTGAACATGCGTGACGGGCGTTGGTACACACCTTGCAGAGTGTCTGGGAAGCAGCCCTTGGTGTGTTTTCTTGCTAGGACAGGTGGTTGGGGTTTTTTGGTTGTTTTTGTTTTGTTGTGTGTTGTGTTTCAGTGTGGCATGTGACTTGTGCAGGTGATCTGTGACCAAGAGATTGTGCGCGTTCAAGGCTGTGTTAACTCAGCTTAAGTTTGTCAGGTGAACTGCTCTTGTTAGTGCAGGATGCAAGGAGAGTCCAGCCGTAGCCTTGGATCTCAGCACAGGCATTTTAGTGAGAAGCCGTTGAAAGAAATCTGAAAAGCAGGCTGCCTCCTGAGGCTAGCAGCCTGCTGAGAACTGCTGTGGGTGAGGTTTGATCCACATAGCTTACAGGAGCCACAGAGTGCCTGATAAGGAGCCAATCTGGCAGCTGAAACCTGCAGTGCTGCTGCTGAGGGAGCGAAGCTCTTACACCCTTGCACATCCAGGTTCTTAAAACCAGATAAGGACATTCCTGCGGCCAATTGTGCACTCCACGTGGTGATGCTTTTGGTAATTGCTGCTTCCTCTCTGGTAAGGATGTGGAGAACGTATCTTCTCTCCGGGGTTCCGCCTTGCAAATATCAGATTGAAATGGCATTAGAGGGAGGGAATATTTTGGGGGCAAAGGGAACATGCTTTATTTGTGATGGCTTATCTCATTCCTGTAAGGAGTGAACCTTGCTTATCCTGACCTCTTGCCTTGGAGCAACTTCTCATGTATAGTGCTGCTAAGCACTTGGTAAGTGTTGCTTATTTGATAAAAAGAAGAGTCTCGCATTACCATGCAGTAGCTGTGTGATGGAAGGTAAGATTGGATTGTAAGATTCAGTGGATTTTGGAGTCCATTATTGGCCTGATTGGGGGTGGGTACATTAGGCTTAGGACTTGGGAAAGCTTGGTGTGCGTTCTCACATGCTGGCTTGTATTGCCATCCTACTGCACCAACTGAATGCTCCTTTCATTGCGCTCTCACGTTTGAGCCATCTGCTATCACAGAACGGTAGGGGTTGAAAGGGACCTCTAGTCATCTAGTCCAACCCAGCTGCTAGATTAGGTTTGCCTAGAGCAGGTTGCACAAGAACACATCCAGATGGGTTTTGAAAGTCTCCAGAGACTGCCGAGCTTCCCTTGTCTGGAAAAGGTAGTAACATTACTTCTGTCTCCTTTTTCATGGCACAGAAACTGTTTCAGTTGCATAAACGAGCCTGGCTTACTAACTGTAGGGCCAGCTCTCGCTCCAAGTCTGATGCTCCAGATAGCAGGTCCCCTTTCAAGGCTGCATGGCAGCTGAAGCAGCCAGACATATCAGCTTTACAAAAGCTTCAAATAAAAACAGTTTTCCACTAAGAAAGCCAAGAAATATGCAAAGTAACTACCTCAAGTGTATTTCTGATTCGGCTGTCAGCTTCTGCGCATTCCTAGGGTGGGAGAGGCTGGATGCATCAAATAACCCTGTTTCTTCTCCCTCCTGCTCACCAGCCTTTTCAGCTCAGTTTCATCTGCAGTTTGAGCTTCCACCTTGTTTTCTCCTGCTCAAACAAGATGCACTTCATTTTAGTTTATTCTAGTTTTTTTGCTTAGTAAGTTGTAGATCTGCCCCTTCTGTTGTTTCCTGTTGTGTTACTGTCCACTAGGCTTTTGACAAGATGAGCTGGGTTATCTCTGGGAGTAACCTGCCAGGATCCAAGAACTCTTTCTGTGCCTTGGACCCTTGCAGAGCCAAAACACATGCAAGCAACCAGAAACCCTGGCACTGGCAGCAAGCAGTCCCCAGTCTGAGACCATGGGCTCGTTAATGAGACAGGATTCATCTTGCTGAAACTGTACTTTGTAAGAGAAAGACCTATGCAGTGCTGTTCATTTCATCCTGTAGACACCAGTTACAATGGCTTGGACCTACGTCCTGGTGCGTGTGCACACCTATGTCCAGAGACATGCTGCAGCTGTGGTGGGGATATACATGGTAGCTTCCTATCACCTCACCTGGTGGAAGTCTGCTCTCTGCAGCCACGTGCCCTGTGTCCCATCCTGTCCTCCAGCAGGAGACCTTGTTTCTGATGGAATCCACCTTGCTTATGCACACAAGAATGGCTCCACTTGCTCTTAAGGTAGCCTCTTCAGACTGCGGAGAAAGCTCCCTCACATTTTTGTAGCCTCTTGGCATGCAAGTCAGGGGTTCCCTCTGATCTGGCAGCTGATAACTGCAGAAGCATGGAGCTGTTCAGCCTGCCTGGGAGAGACCTGCAGGAGAATCTGGCCACTTAGGCATTGTCTCTTGGAGCTGTCCAACACCTTCAAAAGAAGCATTTTCAGTACTTTTTTTTTTTTAAACTAAGTTTTGTGCAGATCCCAGGCTTGCTTGAACAATAAAAGCTCATCACTCAGGTGAAGGTTAGGAGAGGAGGCTCCAATATGTGTGGTGCTTCAGCCTCTGGAATAGATTGAAAGAAGGCTGGAAGCTGAAGCCCTGGGTGCTGAGTGCATTTCTGCTGCAAAGCTTGGGTGAAAGCAAGTAGGAATCTCTTCTGGATGTGCATGAGATGTGATAGCCTGTGCAGAATGCAAACTGAGAGCTGTAACTACCATGTAAAAGCTGTCTTCAAGCTTACCTCATCACAGAGGTTCTGCTTAGGGCTGCTCAGCTGCCTGCCTAGACCCTCTGTCTCACACCTGTCTGGGCAGCCTCAGTCTAATGCTGCTGTGAGCATTTCTTGGTTCTTCATGTCCCCTTGCCTTTAGAGAAGCAGGCTATCCCTCAGCAATGGCCTTCCCCTCAACCAAAATGGAGCTGAGTTGATGAGACTTTAAGTAACTTTTCTCCACACAACCAAATGTTTTTGAGCTAAGAGAAACCCACAGATCAGGAAAGCGCTATGCTGGGGATGATTCATGCTCTAGGAGAAAAAGTAAACAAATTCTGTGCTCAGTGATGCCAATAGGACAGATGTTGGCAGCACCTCCCAGGAAATGCTGAGGAACAGATTGGTAGTGTTTGATTGAAACAGGGCTTAAAGGAATAGGGAAGTGAACAGATGAAACGTGTCTTTGCAGAAGTGTCTTAGGAGTGAGGCTGGAGGTGGAGAGACAGCAAGCTGGCTGTGACTGAGAATATTGATACAATGGGCATAGGAGAAGCGTGGTACATGAGCAGGAAGATAATCAAATAGCAGTTGACAACAAGTATGTTGACCTGACGGGGGACAGGGGGCTTCAGTCTTTTGTGTTGGGTAAATATCATGTTTGGACTCTTTGATGCATAAATGCCTCTTTTCTTGGAGCAGCTGGACAGGACACCCCCCAAAAAGAAAACAATTCGCCTCAGTCCTGGGTGTTGCACAAGACAAGCTGTAAAATTGATGGAGAGTTATTCTGTACCAGTGACCGAACTGTGTTTAGTTCTGCAGTCCTCACTGGTGCAGTAAATGCAAGAGAGCAAAGTTTGGGGGGGGGGGGCAAGGGAACAACCCACAAGAAAATCCCCCAATTAAAAAAAAAAAAACCCAAAATAACCCAGCATTTAATTTTGAAGAGGGAAATGTGTTAAAAAAAAAAAAAAAAAAAAAAGAAAGTTTTGGTTGTCAAAAGGGTAACATGCTCTGAGGTTCTGCCTGTGGGACTTCGTTCCTGGTTTGAATGCTGGCTGGAGGGCTAAAATCCAAGCTTTAAATGTCCTCTTTCTGCTGGAAGAGACTTACTTGTCAACAGATAAAAGCACATGGGAGATATTCCTGAGGCTTAGGGGTAGATCGTGCTGCTGTGTGGACATTGCTGCTGGAGTGGCATGAGGAGTCCTCAGTGGTGGTGTGCCACGAAGGTCAGGCCATGGCAGCGTGGAGAGTGGGCAGAGCACGGGTGGAGAGCACTGAGAAGCAGCTGAGCCCTTTGCCCTGAACCTGGAGCATCTGCAGCCGGGAAGTGCAGGCAGGAGGGGGAGGCAGGACTGCTGCCTGCCTGGGAGGAGAGTGCAGCACAGCTCTGGATAGCAGCACCCCTTTTTTCCACTCTTGTAAAGTTCATGTTATTTGTGTGATTCATTGTGCTGGAGATGTCTGCTTTGTAAGGCCGAAGAGAGGGTTATGGCCTGATTAAATAGTGCTAGGTTTACTTCCACTTGCTTTAAACTTCCAGTTTAAAGAGAAGTATTTTGAGTAGGAATAAAGTGCCTGGCAGCTGATGGATAAGCTGTTTTTGTGTTGCAGTAGTCAGGCTCCTAAGAAGCAGCAATTGCTAAGGGAAAAGTTGTGTCAAAATGATTTTTTAAAATTATTGTTATTTTACATAATAAAGAGGAGATAAATTTTTGTCTGAGGCTGCCTTGATGAAGAGTTTGTAGGAGCAGGAAGGAATGGTGGAGTAGCAAAGCAGCATGGTCCATATAACCAAAGTCTAAAGGCGAAGCTGGCGTAGTGAAGTGCATCAGCAATAAAATTGCTACTCAGGGAGGGCTGGTAGTAGAGATCTCCATGTCTGCTATAGCCAAACTGGGCAGAGGAGCTAAAATTAGCTAACCTGTGATTCAGAGAGCTAGATTCATTTAGCATCTCTGCTCCACGCTTCTGCCACATCAAATAGCATGCTCAAACTTTCCAGACCTTGATTGCCCCTTTCAGAAAGTGCTGGCCTCTGTCCCAGGTTTGTTGTGCAAAGGGAAAAAAGAATCATGCTGGTAGTTGCTCACAGCTTCTAATCAGGTAGAGCTGTCAGTCAGTTGCTGATAGTGCAGGGGAAGTAAAACATACCAAAAGGGAATTGCTGACAGCTTCTTTGGGACTGGTGGGAGAGGGGAAAAGGGTACTGCATCTCCAAGTGACCTGTCCGTAGGGTGCCATCATACTTGCTTCTGAAACAAAGGAGTCTGTTATTAAAGGGACTGAGGAGACAGACCATTGGTCTTGTACTCTTTTAACAACATACTGGGATGATGAAAACCCAGCTAAAAACTTGTAGTAAAACTGTTTTCGTCTGAGTTCATCCTCTCTCCAGGCAGGATGATGCTGGCAGCCAAGTTATGGGTTCAGCTGGTCTCAGAAAACGCCATTTGTAGCCTGTATGGTGGTGGCAGCTTGGGCGTGAATCGGGGCCAGCTCCATCTGCAATGGTGCTTTCATTTAGTGTCAGTGTGTCCAACAGAAATCACAGCTGCCTCTAGCTGTTGTTCTTGGGGACCAAGTTAAACAACAGGCTACTTCAGGTCAGTCACTTCTCCTTCTCCAGTGTTATTTTAAATGGGGATATCTCAGTCCTATCTTTGGAGGCTGTTCCTAGCTTTGTTTTGGCAGTGTTGGGCTAGAACGAAGTATGTGGGTTCTGGGAAAAGTTGTGAATTCCAGCTCTGCTCACCATTTGAGGAAAACAATATTATTGTACGTCAGAGCCAATTCTGGGTTTCTGCGGGGAGTTCTTGTGCCTGAGGGAATCTGTAGTGATGCGTGCTTGACTTCTCTGTACTGTTGCAGCTTGGGATGCTGTTGGCTCCTACGCAGCCTCTCGCTCTGTGGTGCCAACTTTGCAGAGCGTCTGACTGTGCACACAACTTGAGTCTTGGCTTTTCGGTTGCAATCTCTAAAGACTCTCAGCCAGAAAGGCTAAATTGGGAGCAATGTGAATACTTCTTCCTAGGAACAGGGGGACTTCCTTGGGTCAGAACAAACTGCCTTCATGTAATGTCACAGATTGTAAGACACATGTTTGCTTAGCTGGAGAGATGGTCCTAGCCTGAGCTCTCCTTCCAGTTGTGACAAGGGATGTATCTTCTGCATGAATCTGGATATTAATTCAGCAGTTGTGCTGGTGGGGCTGCTTGTTTTCCACCCTCCCAGTGAGGATTATGCCAGCTCACCTTTTCAGGTGCTTTGATGAGCCCCCTGGAATATCTTCCTTTTGGCTTTGGTGATTAAATTGTATCAACCCTACCAGGATATGCAAGGAATCTTAGCAAAAGAGTGAGCTGATTCTTCTGGGAGAACTTGATGATAATTTGCCTTTCCAGTTTGACCTATTACAGTTTTGGTATTTGTCTTGGGCAAATGTTGAAGCTAAGGCTGTTGTTTTGCTCCTTGCATTAACTTAACTTACCAAATGCAATCAATTCCCTTGTATGTTAAAAATTACTGCCCAGGTTAAAGAATTCAGAACAGCCATAGTGGAGACGGATCAAGGTTCCTGGTCTTCACCCCAACCGTGCTCAAACCAGGTGCATGGAGAGGAGGAAGAGCAGCGCGGGCTTGTGCAACGCATCTTTTTGAGTCCTTTTGCAGCCTCCAGCCCTTTCCAGCCTGGATGGTTTTCCAAGTCGAGTGACACTTTAGTTTGGACAAGAGAGATATGTCTTAATAGTCTTCCCTTGAAACCCTGTGGGTGTTTAAAATCCCTAGTGTCCAGCAGAGCAAAAAGCTCTGCAGCTCAGCTGTTGTGTGAGGGGTGTTTTTTTGGTTTGCTTTGTTTTTTGTTTGTTTGGGGTTTGTTTGCTTGTTTTTGTGTGTTTTTTTTTGTGCGTGTGTGTTCTTTTTTGCCCAAACCTGTGTTCTCATCTCCTTTGATGCTGTGGGGTGGTTGTATCAGAGGAGGCTGTGAACGGTCCCCTCTAGAGTGTGAAGAGCTCTGGGTATTCCCTGTTTTACGAGGACCAGGGGGCTGTACATGTGCACACAATTCCTGGTGCAGGTAAATTGTGGATATACCTAGCATTGTAACGAAACTTGTCTTGTTTTCCCCCTCTGATCCTTTTTGCATAACACCTCACACGCTGTTTCCTTCTAAGGAGTAAGGTGATGTTTTCGTGGAGCATTGGAACTACACGTAAGTCTTCAGGGATAAATTAAAATGCTGTTTCTAACGCCTGGTTGCAAAGCTGCATGAGGATTGCCCTTTTTCCTTGTGTAACACTCGGGTAATGAGGAGTGCATCTCAGCATGAACAATTGTCTATACTGGAAAGCTTAAGTATGACTCCCAAACAAGTTTTAAAAACCCATCACTTTTAACAGTAATAATAATAAAAAGCTTAAGGACCATGGTTGTACATGCAGAGCTCTTAGTTTTGCTACAAGAAGGGACTTGCAGATATTGTCTCTGAGTCTACAGAACACAACTCTTTCAACATTCCTTTGTTCCTTTGAATAGCAAGAGCCATTCTGGGTGTGTTTCTCTAATCTAGAAATCTCTGAGCTTTAAGGAAAAAAATTAAGTTAATTAAAACAATTTTTACATGTAGTCTGATGTGATGTTTCCGAGTGTGGTACCAGACTATGTGGCTGGCTACAAAACCCTTAATTTCTGTCCTTAAGATGACTAAAAAAGCAGAAATCTTTTTACCATTATCCTCTCCCTAAATATCTGGTTAATTTGGATTACAGCAGTTTGAAACTCTGGTGTTTAGCTTTCAGTGGATTAATATCCTATTTCTCAGCATGCCTGCTCAGTAGATGCTGAATCCCAGCGGGGAAATTTGGAACCATAGGAAGGAGAGGTGGGTGGGAAAGAGCATTAAGCAGTTGTCCCTCCCATGAATATATTTCCTCTTTACAAGTCGTTGATGAGGTGCCACATAGTTGCAGGAAGCGTGAGTGCTGCCACTTCTTTTTTATCTTGTTCCTGTGTCCTGACAAAGTTCATCTGACATCAATTGGCAGCAGGTTTGTGTTTTCCTTCAGCTCTCAGGAGCAGAAACTGTTCTTCCTCTTGCTCTGCTGGAGTTGGTGAAGACATGTCTCCAGCTGGCCTGGGTGGTTGGACCTCCATAGTTTAGCAATGGTGTGGAGCAGGCTGTACATCTTGTCCTGTGCCTTGTGCAGACCCCAGGCTCCCTGACTCTGATGGTCAAAACTCTGTGGCAGGAGCACGCCCGAAGCTGGTGTTTGGCTGGAACATGCACACCACCTCCTCATGTTCATCCTGGCTGGCCTGGCCCAGGCAGAAACCTACTGCTTGTTCCTCAGCCAGGAGCAGCATCTCCTTTTACCACTTTAAAAGTCAATTTAGGCTTCTTTCATCTGACATGGATGCCTGGCAGGTCTCTGTAGCTCAGAAACCTGATGATTTCCTGGTTCTCCTGCCCCTGTGTGGTCAGGTCACTCCAGGGTCAGAGCCAAGGTTTGGTGAACTGCTGTTACTGCCTGTGACAGCCAACCACAGCTTCAGTGTCAGCTCTGTGAAAAGCCGAAGGGAAGCTAGAAGTGCTTAGGGATATGGTTTAGTTAAGTTCTTGTCAGTGTTAGGTTGGACTAGTGATTGGACTAGATGATCTTAAAAGTCTTTTCCAATCTAGGAAATTCTGTGACACAAAGCATAGAATTGCCAAATGATGCATTTCTTCAAATAGGCTTTCTTAAAACTCCTGAGCCCTGGAGTCCTGTTCTTATGTGAATGTCTTGTCCAAGTACTACAGCAAGTTTCTAGCCCTGAAGAAATGGAAACTGGGATGCCAATGGGCTCTAACAGAAGCGACATCTTAATTTCACCCTGGCATAAAAAGCCTTTAATAACCCTTTTTTCCATGTTGAAGGTTTTTAGTCACGCATGGAGTAGATGCTGGTAAAGCGTAAATCCTGAAGCATCGCCCCAGTTGCTTGGACAGCACTAGCAGAGGAAATCAGGAAATGTTGCTGCTCAGTGTTTGACTGCAAAAATACTGTAATTTTTTTAATAACGTTTGGTGGAGGAAGTGGTTTTAAGTGTTGATTAATTGCTGATTAATTGCTCAGACTTTTTTTTGAGTCTTGAACACTTTAACTTCACAATCTCAAGTTTTCATTCTCTCCCCATACACAATGCTTGCTCAGGTCACTCACTTTGTTCAGCTGGTCTGTCTGTCTGTCGCAAAACCCCCCAGCCTGTCCAGGACCTGCAAGGTGCAACAAAAAAGCTGCAAAGCCGTGTCTGCGTGTGTCCCTGCCTGCAGCGGGCCATGCTTATCCTTGGGGGTGGCTTGTCCTGGGGCTTTCCCCTCAGAGGATTTCTGCTGTCAGAATAGGCTTGGAGCTACACTGAGTTCCTCCTTTGAAAAATCCACCACTGAGATGCTTCAGGCTTGCTGTGCTGCTACTGGTGAGGACCAAGCTGAGACCGTGCCATGGGAAATGGATGCCCTGGAGCAAAGCCCTTCAGAGAATCCCCAGCTGTGCCTGGGATTGTGGGCTGGTAATGCTCCAAGTGGTCCCTAAAGGTAAATGAGGGGGGAAGAGGCTGGACAGGGTTCCCTTTTCTCCCACCCCACCTTGAAGCATGTTACCTGGCAAGGGGACACAGCAAGGTGCTGGTATGCACAGCCCCCACCTATGAGTCCTGTTGGGCTGATGGGACACGGTGCAAAGCGATGTCTCGTCTCCCTGACCCTGTGAATCCTCTGCAAGATTTGTCTGTGGGCATCCTGCATCCTGGGATTTGCTTTATTAGAGATCTTTAGGGCAAATTATTTTGTAACTGAGTCATGCAAAGCATTCAAATGAGTTGTAAAAGTTTTTTGCCTGTGTGGGCCCTTGGATCCCCCACACGCCAAAGAAATCCAAAATTTTCCAAGCCCCCTGGCTGTACTTTGGGGAGGGCAGGAGCAGGGGCTGCCCAAGTCCTTGTGCTCCCCTGGGGCCACACATGGACTGCATCCTGGTCCTGTTGCAGAGGGTTTCATGCCACCAAAGGCACGTGAGCTTGCTTGACATCTTCAGAATTTGCTTCCCCTTTGCAGTTTGTGCCCAGCAGCCATCTATGGGTGGCGAGTGCCAGCCTGGCAGGCCCCAGCTGTCGTGGTTTAGGGTCAGGGCAGCCCCTTAAACCTATAACAGACGCTCTCTGTTAACCCCCCTCCCTCCCCAGAGGGGAAGAGAAAGGGAATAAGGGAGAGAGACTTAGCGATTAGAAAAGGAAACTAGAACAGCTTGAATGAAAATGAAATTAATAACTATAAAAATGGAATATATACAAATATATACAAAACCAGTATGGAACCCAACCCCCCTGATGGTAATTCCATCACCGTCACCACTGATGTTGTGCAGGCACCGGGGCAGTCCCAGCCTGGGCCCCGCAGCAGACGGGAGCTGTGATCAGGAGCTGGATTCTGGTACCGGGTTCAGGAACACGCAGATCGGATCGAAGGCAGACGGACAGAGTCCTCCTTGGGTGCTCCGAGGAAGGAACCAAAAGAGGACCCGAGCCAAGCCAAGCAAAAGCTGGCAAAGCAGTCCAAGAGGAAAGAGAAGAGCCCAGAGACCCTTCAGGTCCCTCAGCTCTAGACCGAATTATGGCGTCTATGGGATGGAATACCTTGCTGGTCAGTTTAGAGTCACCCATCCTGTCCACTCCTCCCTGCAGGTGCAGCCTTTCACTCTCTGCACCTCCCCAATGTGGTACACAAGACCCAGCAGTGGCCTTGGTCTGCATACCAATCCTTGGTAGTGACTCTAAACATGAGGTGTTATCACTGCTAGAAGCAGGCACTGTCTGTTAAAACAGGCTGCTAACTTCAGAAAGTGCAGCTAATTAAAAGAACCAAGCTGAAAAGTAAAATTACTGAACAGAATTAGTTCTGTTTTCACTCAAACCAGGACACCAGCCCAGCCCTGCAAAGCCTCATTGCCTTGTTTAAACAAAGGCAGCTCATGTGGTCGGTGGAGGAAGGGCTAGTGATGCTCAGAGGCCAGGCTAAAGAAAATAAAGGGATGGGAACTGTAACCTTTATGGTAAGAGCTTCCAGAAACAAAACAGCTTGCTTACCAGTCTGAAATTTGGGCAGGTCCTGGAGAGAGGTCAGAGCAGCTGGCACACCACCACGCCCCAAGGATGGTGCCACGTGCCCTGGCCAAACAAAGCACCACCTATGCTGCAGAATCTGAGATAACAGCCAGCAGGAGGGCACTGTGGGGGCAAGAGGGCTTGCAGACTGAAGGCACCTAATTTCTGTACTCCCAGGACCACTGTGACCAGGAGCAAAACTTGTCTTGCATTACACTCTGTTTTCTCCCAGCAGAGGTGTTGGAGTCCTTAGAGATGACCTAGCTTTGTTTCCTTAATGTTCTTTGGGCTTCTAGCACAGTGTTTGGGTAACCTGTCACTGCTGCTGTGTCCAGAGCTGCTCCAGGACCATCAGGACCAGAGCAGGAAGAAGGCAGCAACACCTTCTGCCTGTCAGGTCCTGGACTGTCTTGTACATCTCCTCACATCAGGCTGAGGGCTGGGTGCAATCCCCTGTTCTGTGAACACAACCTGAGAAACCTGAGAGATGAGGGGATGGTGGGACAGTCTTCAAGGCGACAGCACAGCACTCTACTCTTTGCAAGGAGCACAGGAAATGCTGTGCCCTCCCAGCATCTCCAAGCTGCTCCGCATCCCACCACCGTGGAGAGAGGTCAACAGCTTTCCCTCTGGCAGAAGGATGCTCCTGCCTAGCAGTGTTGAGGACAGTTGGGTTTGGGCTAGAAAGAGCTGGCAGAGGTCAGATGCATCACTGGTCCAGGTCGAGGAGACCTCCCCGATGCATGGAGGCAGCGTGGTCCTGGGGAGGGAGGCAGTGCCCGGGCTGCCCTGCCCTCCTGGCCTCCCTGTGCGAGGGAGCTGGGGCTCACGTCACTGGGATGGTTTCACTCTGCGCTCGAGGATAAGGGAGAGCGGCAGAACATCCTTCCCATTAATTTGTTTGGTGAGTGTTTAGTTTATTTGCTGACAAAGGTAAGTCTAGCATGAGGTCACCAGCATCGACACATTGCTCTGCGGGGGGGGGGGGCTTTACAACAATGCAGAGGACGTCAGTCTCCTCTGCAGCTCCTGGGTGAATGGAAACAAACCATATTCCTTTTTTCCTTCAACTCTGTCTGTACCATGTAGTAGAAATGTTAATTTTTAAAATTCCTTGGGTTTTTTTCTTTTGGGTTTTTTTTTCCCATTGTCAAAGTCAGTGTTACCACAGACTTTTGGTTAAGATTTTTCCTGGAAAGCTGTGCCCTTGGAAAAGGAGCACCCTGTGAAGGATCTGACTCCACACTCCTGGCTTGACAGGAGGCAGCAGTGGTATGCACTGACCAGGACTGAAATAATACTTCTATGTCCTGCGGTCAGCAGGAAGACTTCAGCCTAGAAGATAGAGGAAAACTTGGATGACCACAAAACACTTCTGTAGATACATTTTTTTTTTTTTTTTTAGACGTAGTGGACCAAGTGGGGAACACACGAGGGAAACATGGAGTTAGATCTGGAGGAAATTCAGCTAGCACCGAGGACACACAGGGAGGGATGGGGAGCAGCAAACATCCGACCTGAGTGACAGGGCGCCAGGGTTTCGGTGGCTGTTTGCCACCTGGCTGGGACACACCCCAGGATGGAGCCTGCTGTTTACTGAGCTGCTGTGTCAGGATGGGTCATCTGGTCCCTCCCTGTACTGTCTTCATCCAGGGAGAGATCTCCACTGAGGGAGCTCTGTGGGCCCAAGAAGTCCTCTCAGCAGCAGTGGTGATGTTGGAATATGGTCTTCTGGGGTGCTCAGGACCTGGACCTAAAGTCAGACAGGGTTTTGCACAATGGATCTTCACATGCAGCTCTGCCTTGGTCATGGGTCCACATGTTCACTGCATCTGTCTTTGAAAAACCTAACCCTGGGCTTTTTTTCCTGCTCTGTTAACAACTCTGCTTCTCTGCTGTTGTCCTGCCCCAGGCTCAGCCCTGGTGATGTTCCTGCAGAGAGGAGAAGCTGGCTGTAGACTCATGGTATTGCTCACCCCTGTTGCCATTTCACCTCAACTCTGACGCAGTAACTTTGTGTGGGACTGAGGCCCTGGGGCAGGAGCAGCACAGCACCGAGAGGCTAAAGGAGCAGGGGTTGAATATGGACACTTCAAGTTGGTTGTCTCAGCAAAGCCCTCACAACACTCCTGGCACAGGTTGGAAACATCTTGACTAAGAAGCACATACATACACACAGCATCACACAATGTTAAGGGCTGGAAGGGACCTTGAAAGACCATCTAGTCCAACTGCCCTGCCAGAGCAGGGTCACCTGGAACAGGTCACATAGGAACACATTCAGGCAGGTTTTAAATGTCTCCAGCACAGGACAAAAAAAAACCAACCCTATGCTGTCAAAAGCACCATCTTAATGACCTGCAGAAGAATCCTGTTGGAGCCCTTTCTGCCCGGAGGGTGCTGATGCTGCAGTGCGGGAGCAGAGCTAGCAGGAGTGTGGCTGCCTGTGCCCACTGCGCTGCCCTGCTGTGTCTGGGGGTGGCAGAGGCAGCCTGACCCACTGACACAGTCAGGCACAGCAGAGCTCCTTGCCAGGCCACCACGGTGTTGGGCCTGGGTCTGGTGAGGTTTAGGTAGTGGGGGAAGGGGCTACGGGCATGGTCCTGGGAGAAGCTTTGAGAATCTTCCTCAGCTCCCAGTCAGCCTTGCCTCTGCCCACAGCCCAGCCAACCAGCACCTCTGCAATATGTATCTAAGAGGGGGAAATACCTGTTGAGTGGGTTCCATTGCTCTGGGGGCTCTTCTGTTGGGAGAGGAGGGGGCTGCTAGAGACAGCCACGCAGACATTGAGGTCAGTGAAGGAGGAGTGGGGGGAGACAGGCCACTGCAGCCATTCCCTGTTGGCACAGGGCCAGATAGCAGGCTGAGCCCTTAGAGATCGACACTGGAGCAGAATCTCACCTGCAGACTATGGAGCTGCAGTCCCTTCCACTTCTTGGGGGTCATAACGTGAAAGATTTAAGGTGTCTTGTCAACTACGGGCAGCTAACTCCTGGCAGGGGGGCAAGATGTGGTTGTGGTTGTCTGGACTTTGGGTTACACGTTCCATCTGAGCCTCTCCCATCAGACCTTTTTCCTTCAGTGGCTGCCTTCAGCACAGCCCCTCCTAACGCGAGTTGTGCTGGATGCTCTTGCTTGATGAAAATAGAACAATGACCTCAAGGGTTTTCCTTTGAGAGTGTCTTGAGGGAGAACAAATGGGAAGAACTCTAAAAGGCCATCTGCTCCCCTCCCATCCGGCTGCGTTGGGCCAGGCCTTGTGATAAGGTTGGGTGAAAGGCAAAAAGATGACAGGAAGTTTGGCTTGAAGGGTGTGAGAAGGTGCAGCATGCTGGGCAGGGGCCTCTTGAATCCCACCAGACCATGGACTGGTCTTGGAGAGCAGAAGTCAATGGACCCCATGAGAAACTACTGCCCCTCCACTCTCCTGGCCTTCTGCTCCAGGTAGACATCCTGAAGACTATCCCAGCTGGGCTGTAGGGCATGGAGTCTAGTAGATGTAGACAATTTGAATTGGACTCAGCCTCTCCATACCTGTCCTAGTCCCTGGAGCGGGGGAAGACAAGCCTGGGAGAGGAATGCATCTCCTGAGACCCACAGGTAGCTGAGCCAATGCGTGGAGAGCAGCAAGCCATTGATTCATGGCTCTTCCAAGCTTCCTACCTTGTTAAATGACGTGTGAGGGGACTGTGGCATTCAGTGCTGCTTCTTGAAGGGCATGTTCTCCTTCCTAAGAGCTTGGGGTCCTTGGGGCAGGATGCTCTGGGTTTGGTCCAGCTAAGCTGTTACGGGCTTTGCCCTACCACCCTCTGCTACCCCTTCTGGGAAAGTGTGGGTCAGCCTGAGGCATTCTGTGATGTAACTGTCATTAGTGGCAGGACCTCATCAACAGGAGTTCCTGTGGGTAGCATGAATTATGGGAGCCTTGGCCAGTGCAAGCAAGGAGACACTGCAGCCTGGCTCTCCTGCTGCTGCTCCAGGGGTCTAGGGGTTCTCAGCCTGGTGCAGAGTTGATGGGACAGGATCTGGACACTGTCTATGTGCCTGGGCATGCTGTGCTCTTGTCCTCTGGCAGCAATGTCTGTCTTGCCTGAGTGAGCCAGGTACTTTCCTCATCCATCTGCAGAGATGTAGCTTGTCAGTGGGCTCCTGACACTGGAACAGGAGCGGGTGCACCTCCTGTGCAGCAGACACACCAGGCTGGGACATCTCCACATCAAGCAGGACATGAGCCCAGCACGATTTGAAATTCATGCTAGAACTGTCAAATCTTTGTGTGTTCATATCTCTGGGCGTTGCAGGTTGTATGTTGTTAACCTCAGGTGCCCTCCCGAATTTGCTTGTTTGGTTAGGAGTTGAGGTCAAGAGGAAGGCTGGTGCTCTGCTCTTTGTTTTGGGTTCAGCTTGGGTTGCAAGGATGTTTCTGCTTGTCCTCTGTCTTAGCTACTGAGAATTCCTACCTCCAGCCCCAGCCAGGTCAAGTCCAGCCTGGGAGATGAGTGGTGGGGAACAACCATAGGCAGTGCTAGGTGACCTCTGTGTTAGTGGTTCTCCCAGCTTTGCTTTGTCAAAAGACAGGTCCTGGTAGCCCTGCCAGCAGTGAGGCACCTTGTGCCAGTGGTGGGAATGGGAGGGTTAGCATGCAAAGAGAGGACCACAGGACAGCCAAGCACGATGGCTAGGAGCAGCTCCCATCCCATCAGGGCTCCAGCTGCTCCCCATGCCTTCCCCAATGCCCAAATTGTTGCTGCAGGTTGGGACTGCGTGTCCTGCAGATGTCTGTCTGTCTGCCCCAGGAGAAGCCCTGATCCAGACCCCCAGGGCTGTCTCTCCTGAGGTCTAGGTGCAGCAAGGACTTGGCTTGGGCTGAGCCGCACCTCTGCCAGAGGCAGCACGTCATCGCTCCTGTCCCTGCGCTGGGCAGAGCGGGGAGGGATCACGCCCCGGGCCTGTTCCTGGCACTACACGGTTCCTGGCAGGCAGGATAACCTCCTACGTGGGCTGGAGCCACGAGCAGCCAGTGCCAGGGCTCTGCCTCTCCCCAGCCCCGCGCAGGGCAGGGGTGCCCTCGCCCCGAGGGGTGCCACCGGGCACGCACGGGGGGGCTGCCAAGCCTCGTCGGCTGCCTGGGCGCGACTTGGCTCCTGCCAGGGATCAGGTCAGGTCTTGCGTCCAGGTGCAGGCAGCCGGGCTGGTGTATTGTGCCTGTTCCTGCTCGGCGGGGAATGTTGCTCACCTGCCCGGGGAGGCACACACGTTCGCGTGGCTTGGCACTGCCTGCCAAGCCTTAATCTCCATTGTTTGACAGCTGCCGCTCGGCTGACGTCAATCCCATGGCTCAGGGGGCTTTTTGGGGAGGAATGGGCAAGTCTCCGCATACACGTGCTTGCGGGCTTAGCAGAAAAAATGTCATGCTGAAACCACAGAGGGAGAGGGGAGAAGAAGAAGAAGAAAGGAAGAGGAGGGTGCAGCTCTGCTCCTCTGTGGCATGGTCCAGCCTTGGGAACTGCTGGCTGACTCACTCCCAGGTCTACCTGGTCAGGCGGTATCCGTGATGGGGAGGAAAATGCCACCTTATGTATCCAGCTTTCTGTGAAGCGCTGCTCAGCCCCGCTCCCCTGCCCGCTCTGAAGGTCCCTATGTGCTCCGTAAATTCCTTGCCTGCCTTTCTGACACCTCTCCTATCTCCTCCAGCCAGCTGAGACCACTGACTTTGGCTTCTGGATCTTGTCTCTACTGCTGGGTGACTGCTGCTCTCCTCTCACTCGCATCTCAAGCTTAGGTTAGAGGTGCGGTTTCATCTCTTCCTTTATTGTATATCATTAAAGAAGTTGTTCAGCCCTGTTCAGATTGCTCCAGCTTTGAACATCACTGTACTGCCTTAAGAGACCATTTCAGGGTGCCCCCCGGAAACCGTGCCTTTGGCATTGGCCAACTTATGCTCAGCTCTGCTGGATAAGTTATGGGAACAACACCCTACATCTCCGGTGGACTGATCCTTCCTCTGCGCATCAGCAGATGTAAGAGGTGATCTGCATCACCCTTGCTGCTCTAGGGAAGGCTGAGCATCTGTTGTTGCTACTTGTGGGAATAGTCCAGGTCCAGCTCCTATGTGTCTGCCTTGCGAAGCCTCATTTAGCTTTGGAAGCCGGGAAGGGCTCTCTGGGGAGTCTTGATATGGAGATCACTGCTTGCAGACTGAGCTGCTGGAACTTCTTCCACTTGTGACCTTAACAACACATCCTGATGGCAGTTGTTTTCCAAGCTGGAAATCCTGTCTGCTTTGCTGCTGCTGGACTTGTGCTCCCGAGCAGCTTTGAGGCCTTTGGTCAATGCAGTTAATCCTTCCCGCAAGGGAAATGACTCTCACCCTGCTGCTCAGGGGCAGCCACCTCTCTGGCACAATCAGCTCCATTCCCTGGGCTTGGCTGCTGAGTAGGACTAGCTTTAATGTCCTTAAATATATTTCATTTTAAAAAAATCCCAAGAAAACAAAACCAAAGTGGAGAGTGAAGAGACAAAAGAAGAGGAAACCAGGAGTTACCATAAGTAGCTCTGAAGATTTGGGTTTTTTTTTTTTCCTTTCCTGGCTTAGAAAGTAACTCATTGTAAACTGTCTTGAAACTCAACCCAGATCATGCCTGGGAAGGGGATACCCTGAAAGGGATTTCAGTTTCATGCATAGAACTGAAAAGCCTATGGCCAGGAGCGTCAAAGGACTCTGTAAATCTGCTGCTTTGACTTCTCAAACTAAGTTGTTTTCTCCTGCCCACGACCCCTGGCTAGTGCAAAAGCACATAAGTAGCTATTGGAGCAAATTACTTCATGCCTTGACTTAGGTTGCGTTTTTGTTATGTTTGTACCACTGGCTCTGGTCTATGTTCCTTCCTGGCTGCACATTGGAAACTGAAAGTTGGATGATATTCACCAGGCAAAAGCTTTAGCAAAGCATTTGAGTTTTCAGATCTGCGCTGACCTATATTGACTACATCTTGGTCTGGAGGAGGGGGAATAACAGAGGTTGTGCCTTGGTGAGTTTTTCTGGAAAAAACCCTGGATTCCTCAGTGTGATTAGTCAAATGCTATGATTCAGCCCTCCCCCAACAAGTGACGCACCCAGAACCATACAGGGAGTTTCTCTTGCTTGAAATTCTGGTCCAAAGGGTACATTTGGGCTGTGTAACTCAAGTTTTTCTTTGTAGACAGAAAAACTTCACTTGCTTACCCATAAGATCTGCTTTGATCTCTTTTTTTTTTTTTTTTTTTTTTAAACAGGGAAACATTAAGAAAAAGAGCATATAAGTTCATAGCTCTGAGACAGACAGCATGAGCCCACAGCATCCCCCTGTGTACCACATTATGTTCTTGCCCAATCCCTGTGGATGGTCTGGCACCCCGGGTGTCAATGGCAAACCCAGTATCTCCGAGCTGATATTTGTCTGGATTTTTTGAAATAGTTTGCTGAGGTTGGGTTCATGCCTCTTGTTCCCTGCCCACAAACAAGCAGCGGGGTGATGGTTCCTGGCACACTCTTGTTGTGGGTACACAAGGTGGGATATTCCAGCAGGGTGAGTCCTGGAGACACTAGGATGAGGAGAAGATGTTCCCAGAAGACCCGTTTCCAGCTGATATGGACATCACACCCACTCTGAGGCTGCAACTGGGGGATGAATGCTGCAGTAGGTCATGCTCCAGCTGCCCAGCCTGGTCTTTGAACCCATGACCAGTTCTGATCATTCAGAAAGCAGTTTGATTAATATCTTGGTATAATTAAGAAAAACGGAGGAAATTGCCATAAGCATAGCAGAAGTTTTCCTAGACACTAAACTGGGAAGGCTTATGGGAAGTAATTTGCACACTTTTAGCAAGACAAGAGGAGAGGTGATGTTTTGTTCTGAAATATAATAGAGAAAAATGTTCTTTTCCTCTTTGGCATGAAACTGATGTTGGTAAATGCTGTGATTTTATCCATGTCTTATAAAATCTGTGTTCACATGAAGCATCGGGGAAGCTGCTAAGGGAACCGAGTGATGACGTTGAAAAGATGCAGCCAGCCTCATGGTGCAGGCATGAAGGGTGAGAATGGGATCAGAGAGGTGTTCCCAAAGAACACACAAGTAAGTGGTTGGTTGGCCTGGCCTTGTTTGTTTGTTTGTTTTTGTTACATCCTTTTTCCTGGAGTTCAGGGCCAAGCTTGTGGTACAGTCAATGGCAGGAAAAACTTCTTACTGTGAGGGTCACAGAGCCCTGGAACAGGCTGCCCAGAGAGGTTGTGGAGTCTCCTTCCCCTGAGAATTTCAAAACCTGCCTGGATCTATTTCTGTGCAACCTGCCCTGGGTGATCCTGCCCTGGCACCATGGGTGGACTAGATGATCTCTAGAGGTCCCTTCCAACCTCTACCATTCTGTGATTATGTGATTTGTGTGCCTCATCTTGGCATGGCAATGACAGCTATATCCTCTTTTCCTGGATTCAACCTCTACATTATCCATTGGAGAACTGTAGAAGTTCAGCCCAAGTCCTCAAGCCTGTCCCATCTTGTCCCACGCTCCTTTACAAGGTGCTCCTCTTCACAACCACGGGCCACAGTGCTCTTCCCTGGTCTTTTCCCAGCTCTAACACTGCTGCAGTTGCCTCTTCCTCTGTGAACTTCTGTGATCTTCTCTTGAATTCCTGTGAGCCCTGTTGCCCATTAAGTGGGATCTGTGCTTCAGGTTTTCTTTTCGTCTCGTCTTTTGAAACCCCCTTGAATGTTGCAGGGGGCAAGTTGCTGCTGGTACAGCGAGGACTGTTCCCTCACCAAAAAACCCTCAGCCTGGGTTTGGGCTGAGCCTACACCTTCCCCCGGAGGTCTGGCAGTCTTGGCTTGATGATTGCATAGGAGGGAGAATCACTCAAATTGCTCCCACTATTGAACAGTGGGATCTTACCAGGATTTGACTTTCCCTCTGAGGCACAGTAGCAGATGCCATCTCCCTGGTCACCAGGGACTGGTGGTCCCAAACCCCTCTTTGATATGCTGGCAGGCCAAAAACTCTCTGAGAGGCCCTCAGCTCCACTCACAAAGGAGCTCCTATTGCTTCACTGGTCCCAGGGAGTGTCTGGCTGAGAGTGGATGGGATTCTGTGCGCTGGCATGGAGGGTACCTGCTAGGGCAGGCAAGCTGCTGCGCCCTGCGATGTGTATTGACTGCCCAACCCCTACTTGCCTTGGAAGAGGCTTCCTCAGTGGGTCTGTAGCTGGTGCTCAGCAGCACAGCTGATGGAGGACCCACAGCAAGGAGCTGGTTCATATGGCTTGGGGGTGATGCTGTGCTGGGTGTGTCCCTGTTTGTGAACCCAGTCCCATTTAGGAGAGCTTATTCCCAAGAACTTGCCCTTCCCATTTGGAACATAGACCATGGTTGCTGAGAGATCCCCTTGAATAAGTTGCAAAAGGCTTGGGGATAATTCAGCTCCCAAAACTGAGTGGATGAGTGGAGGGAAGTGATAGAGAAGCATCCCAAGGAGAGAGGGGGATCTCCCTGTCATTTGTTGTCTGGACCATTGAGTGTTGTCGGTCACCTGCTCTCAAGCTGGGCATCACAGAGGCAGAGCTGCAGGATAGCAGAGGAGGAAAGTAATGTATATAAACACAGATTCACCAGAAACCAGGCTTCTTAATAACAAATAGCTTAGCTTGGTGCTCATCCATTTCTCCAAACCAGGGGCTGACATCTCCCTGGCTGTTTACTTCTGAGAAGTGGCCTTTGAAGTAAACTGAGATCATCCAAAAAAACTTACCAATTTAGTCAAAATGACTCCATTGCAGTTTGTTGCTTGCATGCCTGCATGGTTTTTGAGTTGTTCTAGCAGAGAATGTGTCTTGGGAGAAATCGACTTACTCTAAAAATACTCCCCTTAACCAGAAATCCAGCAGCTTCAGGGGAAAAAGAAAGGGTGCAGGAAAAGATGCACCCTTCACTTTACCCACCTTCCTATGTGTTTCCTCTGCCCATTAAACTGGGTGGGGAAGGGAGTTCCCTACCCCAACTAATTCAAGGATCGGGTTGATTGTGCAGACTCTGCCACTCTGATGTTTGTAAGCGGATGGTGCATGAAAAGCCTTAATGAGAAGCTCTATCCACCAGACTAAGCGATGTAAAGACCTGCTTTTGGAAAAAGTGATTTCTTCCTGCCTTTTACTAGCCAACTGCAGGGTGTTCCTGGTGGAGCACAAATATATTTGACAGGCTACATAATTATATTTAATTAGCTTTCATTAAGGTGATGCCAATCCACCCCTGTATTTGGAAACTCACGTAGCTTCTGAAATGACTTGAAAACAATGAAATAGGGAAAATACCTTACTCACACCTCATTCATTTCCATCCTCTGTGGAAAAGAAAGGGACCACCAGATGCTCTGAGCTATGCAGTGACTTTGAGAAGAGGCTTGAGAAGAGAGGCTGGATTGTTTAAAATAGTCCTTCTCCATGATATGTTTTCATTTTCCCTCCCAACGTAAAATATAATGCTGGGGTTGCTTCTAGTCCCTCACTTCCTAGAGGTGGCAGACCACAGCCCCAGTCCTTCAGGGATGTATGTCTGCTCCTAGACTAGGTTCCCATGGTGGCCGGTGGCCATTGAGGCAACTGCTAGTGGCTGAGGTGAGCCTGAAGCAGTAGCAGGGGTGGCCGCGTCTCCTCTCCTGCTAATGGCATGCAGGCATTTCTTATCACATCCTTCTGTGTTTTCCTGGCCCTGACCTGTTCAGTAAGTGGAGGAAGGATGGGGAGGTGATTTGCCCGCAGTTTGTGATGAGTGCCAGCACAGATAACAGCCCAGCATTAGTTGGTTTGCTGCTTCATCAGGCAAAGCTCAAGACGTACGTAAAAGAAGCACTTCAAACAGTAGGGTGTAATTGTCCTGTGTGCAATGCTTAACTGACAACATGGTGACATCCCTATTGCTCCATCTCTACATTAGGAGTGCAAGATCTTGTGTATCCCTTGTGTGTTTTTTGCTTGCCTGGGGTTGGACCAACCAGGTAGGAGACAGGTACTGGGTCCAGGATCATGTTTCTGGATGGGGCCACTGCTGGCTTACAGTGAGAGGCAGTACCAGAAAGCACTGGAGCCCTATGTCACATAGGCATGGAAGGTGCCCACCCTGGTCATGGAATGTCATCAGATGTCCTGCTGGTGGACAGAAGGGTTTTCCCCTCTGACACCTGTGTTAGGCTGCCCTTGCGTTCTGGGTCCTCTGTTTCCATTTACATCCCCTCCTTGAATCTGTAGGATTGATTGGTTTCGAAATTGTGTGCTCACATCATCTTCCTTAAGTTCTGATGATCTTTTTGGTCTTGTTTCTGCTATTTTCCATTGCACTGGAGTCCAGTACATTCCCATTTAATTGGGGAATTAAATCTGGGGGCAAAATGATGCCTCTTCGGATATGCTTTTACCTGACTGCAAGCTTGGTTTGGGTATCTCTGCTGCAATCACTGATTTTTCGTCCTGAGTACTGAATCCTTACTGAGGAGCACTTTTCTAACAAGTGTTTCTTGTACAGATGTGTTGGTGGGAGCAAACAAAACCTAACACCCAGATGCATACCTGCAGCTGCGTTAACCAAGTTGGCAGCGCACACAGGCACCTCTTCATCTGGTCCCGGTCCAAACCCTGTCAGCGATAAGGGAAAATTCCCCGGTCAGACAAACAGAGGAAACTATACCATCATTCCAGTCTTCCTCTCCAAAATATTTTTTGCTGAGGGGCACACGCCCTTTTGTATGAACCCAGTAAGTGTCCTGTTTACCTGTCTTCTTGGATTCTGCGGGAGAAGGTGGCAGATGTCCCGGTATCACCTGGCCCAGAAAAAGGAGAGTTACTCTGTGAAGGCTTCAAGTAAGACCCTCTCCCGGTACTTTCCTGGGCCAAGAAGATACCAGACACAGAGGTGAGGCTTCTTGGGCTGAGAGTTGCAAAAGAAGGTAAAAACCATCTGAAACTTGTCACTGTGTGATGGCAAAGGCTCTACTGTAATGAACTACAGCTCTTCTTTCTTTCTGTCTTCCCACCCCATATATGTCAGGTTTATTTTGTGTCATGAGAAGATGCTGCTTCAGTTAATAGTAGTGTTGTCTAGTAAGTGGAAAAGGACTCTGCGCTGCAGAGGGAAATGTTGACATGGGGAACCCATCACAGATACCTTGTGCTCTTGGCCCATTTGGCAGGAGCAGGAGGGGGGCTGGATTTGTCAGGGTACGTTGTTGTGCAACGAATGTTGTTTGTAAAAGGACCTTATCTTACACAAATACCAAGTACGTTAATTAAACCATGCATACAACTCAAGGTCTTATGTCTGTGCTGTCCATGTGTGATACCCAGCAGTGTTTGCAAGATCAAGCTGGCAAGCGATGCGCAGCATCCTGCGTACTCAGTCTGTCTGCAGCGCCCTTAGGAAGCTGTAGATGCTCCAAACATTCCCTGTTGAACATCTTCAGACTGTCCCAAAGATTGTTGGAACAGCCCATGCTCCAGTGCGAACCCAGCTCATCACCACTTGCCCAACAAGGCTGTTTTTAACGTGCAGGACAGCCCTGCCATGCTCCAGAGCCCTCAGGTAGGTGGCCATGAGCTCCTGGAGGGGAATGACCCATATGAGTGAGGTGGGAGAAACACAGCCCCCAGTTCTCATGGCTGGTGCCCAGCAGATGCCCTTCTCACCTCAGGCACAATGAGGGGGCACAACCCGCTGCCCTCCACTAGCGACTTGGGTACTGAAGATGAGATTCCCATGGCTGGTCCTCCAGGAGAGATGTTGGCTGTCACTCAGTGAGCCTCTTATCTCTGGTGATTGAGGGAAGCACTGCAGAACGAGGAGTCCCAGGCCAGCTTCCAGCTAGAGGTGCAAACAGCAGGGTGTTTACAGAATGATTTCTCCCATTTCGGTTCTGCCAGGCTCTCTTGTGAAACATCCTGGCTGAACCAAGCCTGTGCTGATACTGTGAGGGCTGGCGTGCAGACTGGAAGAGGCAAGGAAAGACTGTGAGCTTGTTGCCTTGAGAGCAAAATCATCTGCAAGTAGGGTAAGACAGCTTGAACCCCTGCCATTTCTGCACCTCTTCTGTTGATGACCTGTGAGGAGGATGCCCAGTTTCTTACATCAGGGATAAAATACTTGTTTTACCAAAGATCTGGCTCTGGACAATTCCACAGCAGACTAGGGCACACCTCCACCCCATGACCACATGAAATGCCGGGTACTTGGTCCCTCTTTATGGCACAATCTGCAGTGCAGGGAACCTGTGGCCTGTACCCATTGCAGGTGTTTATTCAAGGGGTTGTCTTCACACTAGGCTGTAACCTTTCCCCTTTTATTCCAGCTATAACAAAGTGTTAAAGGCTCTTAGTTTCTGCTTTTCCCTAGCTTTGTATTACACCCTTCTTGTCGCCTCTGAGAGTTTTTCTGTCTGACAGGGAAAGTCAGTAACTAGACTGGTTGATGTGCCTGTCCTTGGGTCTTCCCCCACGTCTTGGAGGGACAGCAACATTCAAGGCAGAGCACTGAATCCTAACCAAAGACTGTGCCTCCCAGCCTTGTCCAGGGTTTGGGCAACAGTTTCGCTCTTTGCAGTGTGGTATCTGCACGTGCCTCTTCTTGGGCTCTCCACCAGCCCTGAAGGCCATTGCTCTTCTGCTGGGCGGGATCAGGATCTCACGCCAAACACCAGAGGGGCAGAGGCAGGTACAGGGGAGCAGGCATGCATTCATCTGAAATGTGTTGGGTTTTGCCCAGGGTGAGTGCTCACCAGCTGGCTCCATTGATGTCCTGAAAAATCCCAGAGTGCCTTCGGCGGGTGGTGGGACGATGGAGGCTGGAGGTGAGCTGACGTTTTTCAGTTGCATCGCATGTTCCGGCCATGAGCTCACCTGCATGGTCCTGCTTTCCTCCCTTGTGGGTGGGAATGGAGAAGCAGGTGCTTGGGACTCAGCTGGAGCTCAGCATGCACAAGGGGCTGGGACTGTGCATGCAAGTGGCCAGATGATGCTCCTCACACCAGAAACAGCAGCTGCTCTCCTCTTCTCTTTCAGCAGGGATGTCAACCTGAGCACGTGCTCCCTGCCAGCAGCCAGCACCAGCAACCTCTGCAGCAGTTAATGTTTCTTAGTTCAGGTGAGTTGGAAACCTACTTCCTGCTGCTTGGGTGGACCAAGTAAGATCTTCACTGTTGCTGTCTTAGATCCTCATGGCATCTTTCCTTCCCGCCACTGCTACTTCGTTAGCTCCCAAACTGAGTTTGAGTCGGTGTTGTTCATCTGAGACCAAATCTGCTAGTGGGACTGGAAAAGATGGGTCTCCAAGTGCCTTTGGCCTTCTATTGGCACTGGGAGCTGTCAAAGAGGGCAGCTTGGGTCCTTGGAAGACCCCAAATGCTAGGGCCTCTGGGCATGGGAGGAGATAGCCTTAGATCGTGAGTCATGCAAGAGAGGAACTGTTACTGTGCTCCACCTAGTACAGCTCTATTACAAACCCTGCCTTGCTTGGTCTAGCAGGGGAGACGGCTCAAGCGCAGAGGTACCGCCTGGGTGTGACGAGTCAGTCATTGTCCATGGAGTCCCCACGGGACAGACATTATAATATCTTCTTTCTTTGCCTGCCTTCTCAGCAACTGCATCCTACAACTGGCCTGGCCGCTTCTCCTACTGTGCTGTTTGCTTCTTCCTGGCTGTGGAGTGCTGTTGCTGGAAGGGCAAGTGTATATGGTGCCTCTCAGTCTATTCTACCTAAATTTAAACAACTATGTTTGTCTTTGCAGTCTCATTGTGTCCTGCCTTAAATTAGGAACAATAGCTTACATGAGGAAACGTGTTGTCCAGTGTTTGGTGTTGTGGTGAGATGAACTGTCATGTGATGAAGACCTCATGCCAGATCAGCCACATCCTGCCACTGGTCATCCTCTCTGTGAGGGACAGGTTTTTGTGTCTTACAGTAGTTCCCCAAAGGAGCAAGGAGGAGGCAGGAGCAGGATAGGATTATCCGTTTCTCTTCCCAGTTGAGTGTTTCCAGTCAAGAGGCTCTTTCAGAAGTGTGCTGGCACACAGATAACACGGATAGATGTGTTTCAGGAAACAGTTCCCAGAATCAGCTTGATATTTCTCATTGGTGTGACCTGGACCAACGGCTGTCCTTGCAAAGGAAAGAAAAGTGAAGCCACAGGTCAAAGAACAGGAACAGGCATTGAGGAAATGATCCTTCACTGAAATTAATGAACTTGAAAGCATAACATGCTGTTCAGTGTGACTCAGAGCTTTTCCTTTTGTGGTGCTGAGGTGAGCATAAGGGTGCGGGGTTTCTGGTGTCTCTTTGGCATCACAGAGGAGGGGATAAGGGCCAAACGGGATGAGGACTTCAGTGGTTCCTTACCTAAAGGAGGACAGTGCTCAGGAAGGGTTGGCTTGGCAGCCCCCACTGACATTGTCCTGAAGGTTGTTTGTGGAGGGCTCAACAGCTGGCCCTAAAAAGTGCGTTCATGTCCATGCAGGTTGCCATTGTTCTTACCAGGCATTGGCCTGCTAGATGAAGCTGCTCCTCCTTAACACCAGCTCCACGAGGAGATCTGAACAAAGAAAGGAACTGCAGAAGGACTGTGCAATTCTGAGTGCTGACCAAAACTCCCTAGTGCAGAGGTTGGCCTCTGCCACCCCACCTATACAGCAGTGGTGCATGTCCTCCCTTCAGATGAGGAGCTCAAGCAAGTTGGGTTTTTTTCCTCTAAAAATGGAAATCTCCTGTACCTCTCCTTTTGCTCAGGGTGCAGGGAAGCTATTTTAAATGCCACTTATAAGGGAAAATAAGTAGCTTGCTCCCTGAGCTGTCAGCTCACTCTTTAAATGATTGATTTTGTGTGATCTTCAGTGGACCACCATTGACCACATACTTTATACACTGGAGCTTACCTTCCCTTAGAGTTCCTCAAGCTCCCAGCTTGTGTTTAGCTGTCAAACAGAGCTGGAGTGGAGTCTCTGTGCAGGCAACCAGTATGGCTTCTATTAGTGCGATCTTAGCCACGCCTTTTGCTCTGGGATTCAAAACTAATGGCAGGTCTTTTATCTATTATTCAGCTACGGCTGTCAGACGCACACTAGGAGCAGAAATGTTCCTGATTCAAAACAATTAATGTCTAGGGTGACAAATTTCAGCCCCATCAGGAACATGGTATCTGTCCCGATCAAAGGAATTCTTTTAGGTAGGAGTGCTCCATCATAGCTGTCAGAACAATTTACTGATTTCTCCATAAAAACAATAAATATTTGTCTTGTTTTCTAGGGTGAAGTTAAGCAGCCATGGCAGAGGCATACCTGGCTGAGAAGTCAATCAGTCAGCTGTCAGGATGACTCTAAAGCAAGCACCAGTGAAGTGTGAAGGCATGTTGCACTTATCATCAGGGACAACAATTCTTCAAGACATGTGTTTATTTCTTGATGGTCTGCTCTCTTGTTTGTATGTCAATCAATCATTGTTACTCTTCTTTGAGCAGCTATGAATAGTCAGGTTTCTCTGCTGACATTACATCTACCTGGCCTGGTGGTAGTGCTGAAACTCATGAAGGCAGAGGACTGTTTTGGCTGGATGTAGTCCAAGGATGCTGCTCACTCCTCTCCACCAGTCCTGACACAGTGGACACAGTGAGGCACAAGGTGGTCCTGGAGCAATGGCATTTTCTCCATGAGGCTGTTCTCAGAGGGATGTAAGAGCATGACCACACTCACTGCAGCTGGTGTGGTTTTCAAGGAAGATGCAGGGCAGCTTCTTCTCAGGGTTACTGAGAACTTCAGATGCTGGCCAAAACCTCCGTCATACAATTAGAAAAGGAAAATGAAAGCAGAGATGTCTTAAATATCTGGTTCTTCATGAATGCACTGGGGACAACAGCATGCCAAGGCTTGAATCCATCGCTCCTGCAAACCCCAGCTCTGATCATCTCTTGGAGGACTGTATCCTGCTATCAGTGTTCAATTAGAGCATCCAGATTGAGAGAAGCGGTCACTTTAAGGGGAAAAGTTCTGGCCATGTGAACAGGCTGCCTTTGAACCTGTAGCAATAGACCCCACACATCTCTCCACTTGGGAACCCCTTGAGTTGTCCTCACAAATAAAGGAGATCAGGAAATAAGGGATCCTGTTTCCAACCTGTCTGAATGTGAAAGCTTTTTTCCCCTCTTGTATAAAAGAAAGCAAGAAAGAACATTTTGTTTCAAGCCCCATACTTTTCATATTCATTTAGAATACGGGAAAAAAAAGTTTCTGAAACATAACCTCATTTTTTAAAGGAAACAGCAGCCGATTACTTTGCTCTGAAATTATTGTTTAGGAATGTGAGCTAATCTCCTAGTACTAAAAAAGCCATCATCTAAAGGAAATGTTTTGAAATTGTGAAAGGGAATTGGTGCAGCCAACCTGAGCATGAAACTTTCCTCTGTCGATGAAGCTTTTCAAGAATAGGGGGGGTTTGTCTGGATTTGCAGTGGGAGTGGTTTGAGGTTTCTCAAGCTCTCCAGGTACGAGAAATCTGAGACTACAGCAAAGCAGGACTTTTACTTCCACCACCCCCCCCTTTATGGAAATATGATAGGGTTTTTGACTTTTCATTCCAGTGCTCCTCTGGTGCCTATATAAAAAGTAAACAAGAATCTCTTCACCTTCAGCAACCTTACACTGGTGCTCCTGGACACAGCTCTCAGAGGGACTTGCTCCCCCGCTCATCTTCCCCAGCAGCCTGTGGAAGAGGTGCAAAGAGGCAGTGTCCTCCTGTCAGGTAGAAATCAAGAGATTTAAAAACTTTTCCCAGGTCTGCTGTTTACCTGTTTTATGAATTGGGAGGTCTTGTCACATTTTTGTACCTAATTTTTTCTTGCTTGTTTAGATTACAGGTTGATTATTTATTTGTTCATTTTCCCTCAAGGTCTTGTGGCTCCTCTCACAATTCATTCATGCAGACCAAACTGGATCTCACTGAATGTCTTGCCCCTCCATTTTCCCTATTAAAAAGAATGTTTCCATGAGTTGTGCCCATGGGGGCTATTTGGATTGCTCTCCACCCTGGACATGATAGTTGGGCAGTTTTCCATCACTCTTGGTCCATACTACATGCATGTTTAGTGGCTCCTTGGGTTCCTCCCACTGAAGTGGAAGCATCTAAAGGAGGATGGAAACTGTGAGGGAATGATTCCCATGTGCATAAGTAGAAACAAAATGTCATTTCCATTGGAAAATATTTCAAGGTGTTTCAGCCTTTCAAGATGAAACAAAATCTTTCCTTGCAAATTGTCAGTTCCAGCCATTGTTCCCGTTTGACTTGCTTGTTCCAAGGAAAACAAATACATTTTGACTTGAAATGGCTAATGCTGATACAAGCTCAAAATCAGCCCTTCCATACTGCATATTCAGAGTTAGGAGAGGATCTTGTTGTGATCAAAAACGTCCTTGCTGTTTTTATTCCAGCTTCTCCAAACAGAAAGTTTCCAGCACATTTTGTACAATGGACACTGCAGCTTTCCATCCTGCCCAGCGTGTTGCCCAGGTCCTCTTCTCTGAGATGGAGCCACAGCTGCCAGCAGCAAGATATGGCCAAACCTTCGCCTTAATTTTTGGCTTCTGGCTGCTAAATATCAACGCTAGAGGAAACCCCATGGCAAGAGGCACCCTGCAAAGGTATTTTACATGGGGGCATAAAGAACACGCAGCAGCAGTCTCTCCTGGGAAAGCCTCTTTGGAGAAGGAGGAGGGGAAAGAAGAGATCTGATCGGCTTTGGGCGTGAAAAAATGGGTTTGTCAAAACCAATTTCCAGAAGAGCTCTACAAACCATGTGTCAGCAGGGGTTGGTGGCTGCCAAATGGCAGCCTCTTACAACTGCCTCTGCCTCATGTCCAGCATGAGAACAGGTTTTATTGGTTTGGGTTTGTTGCTTATTGAAATGTGGGCTGTTTTATTTAGTGACACAATGACAGCCAAACCTCACACTCTCACAATGTCAGGGAAATCTGGACAATTGCAAACCAAACAAGGAGGAGTTATTATGCAAATTCTTAGCGGGGGGGGGGGGGGGGAGAAGAGATGATTATGTAACTTTGTTGGCACTCTTGTTGCTGTTGTCATTAAATAAGTCAATATATAGTGAAATAAAAGTATTTTGCTGCATATTAGTGGAGACTGAACCATTTTTGCAAACACATAACTCTTATTCCGTATTTAATAGTGCCTAGTGCTTCAGGACTTGCAGCAGTATGGGCATGGTCTTGTGCCCAGATATAAGGAATGAGATCTACTGAATTCATTCTTTTATCCCTTTTTTTTTTTTAAAGATTGAATTTGACCTTTTTTTTTAGTAGATGGAAGTGGATAAACACCCAAACTCCGTGGTTTAACTGTCTTTACCACAAGTTCAGGAGGGATCAAACCAGAGCTACAGTGGCCACACAATGCTTGGACTATCTCTTTTCATGTGATGGAGTAATAATCATTAAAACTTTTGTGTATTTTTCTATATATTTTTTTAATTTCTGTTTAAATGGTGGCTCCCAAGGCAACCTGAGGTCTTTTAGAGGTGGTAGAACAGCTAAAAAAATAATTTCCAAGGTAAAAGGTCAATATATCCAACACGCATCAGCTCTTTGAGAAGGTGAAGATTTCCAGTGGGATGTGACAATGCGGACCCATGGATTTCTCCATCTCTGAAACCATGAAGGCCATCTCAGCCATTCTGTCTTTTGCTGGGGCTTTTGTGAGGACTCTGCAGTCATGGTGATCCCTTGTCTGGACTTCTAGTGTGGTCTTTTTGGCATGAAATAACAGACTTGCCCTGCAACAGATTCCCAGGCACAGGAGAGCCTGGAAAAGCCTGTCTCTCCTGGGTATGTAGGTCCATGGAGGAATCAGGGTTAAGGAATTTTACAAAAATATTTGACTCTACCTTTCTATGCTGCAGAAGTCTTCCTTAGGGGCACTGTTTCTGGAATATCTACTGACTGTAAAGTTTATTGGCAGTGGGCAGAGTTAAATTAGATTGTCTCATCATGATCACTTGAAGCAATTTCAAGGAAATGTAATCCTGCTTTGAATGACACAGTCAGATCCTTGTCTGCCCCATTTAATTGCTTTTACTACAGGATACTGATGCTTTAGATTGCAAATCCTTCGAGGCAAAGACTGTCTCTTTGTTCTGGGTTTGCAGAACACGTCCTGCAGTGAAGGCCGGGCCTCTGGCCAGACTACAAACACCTGGGTTACTTTGAATACTGAACTCAGAGTGCCAGAAGGGCTTTATGGTGCTGGCTTGAGGGTGTGAGGGTTGCAGGGTCCTCAACTGGCACAGCCGTGCTGGATGCTGACCCTGGTGTTCACAGCACCCACACTGCACGGAGTGACACGCACAGTCTTCCACCCCTGTGATTGCTCTTGTTTACGGTGGGGCAGCATTTATTGTGCATGCAAATGTTATGCAAATGAATAACAGTGGACGGTGTGGAAAAAAATAATCTTGATTCCAATCTCCCACCTTTTCCTTTTAGCAACCATTGGAGATTCTTCTCTGGAATGTGCTGAGCTAAAGGCCCCAAACGTGACACTTGGAAGCTAGCATCTCTGAAAGAGGTTACAGAGGAAGCAGAGATGGAAAACCTATTATGGAGAAAGGATAGTAGGCTGGTCCAGTGGGGACCTGCCAAAATAATCCACACATCAGGTCATCTCCAGTTTAACTGAAGAGCCTTTGGTATATTGTGGCAGGGATTCAGCTGATGGTGAGACTCAAGTGACCTGATTGTAAACAAGACTTAAAACAGCAAAGACAGAGGAAAAGAAAATGTCTAAGAGATGTGACAGAAAGCACCACCAGAGCTCATTTAAAAGCATTTCCTCCACTCTTCTGTTCACTTATAGATCTCTTACAAGTGGAGGAGCTTTCTGCTTTCCTCTCCTCTCTTAAAAACTCAGCCTGCCAAACTCACAGCCTCCCAGTTTCCAGTCTCTGCAGTCACTCTTGTGGTGCAGTCTGAGCCCTGCAAAGCTGCGTTCCCATCGATTCCTCCAGAGTGCACCTTTCTCCTGACATTGCCCTGCAAGAGATTTAATTGACTTGGTTTGCATATGGGATGAAGAGCACAACAGATCTGCTTAATGTATGAGTTAGTCACAAGTGCATCCTCTGCTTCAGGTTAGCCAGTTCTGGGCACCCAACCATGGGAGGGGTGGTTTAACGTTGGCCTGCACCTCTACCATCATCTTCAGTATAAGTTACCTGCTCTCCCATCCCACCTTCACCTTGCTCCCAATGTCTGGGTGTGTCTGGCTTCCCTGCAGGGCTGGTGGTGGCCTTGGCCACTGGGTAAGCAGTGTGGGGTTTGGCCATTGCTTGTCCCCAGAGTTCCTCTGTATGTGCCTCTCCACTGTGGGGGCCATGGTGCCCCCTCCCCAAGGGCTGGACCACCTCCTCAGGTGCTGGTAAACCACCTTCCCTTCACTCTCCATCCCCAGAAGCAGGCTGGGTTGTGATCCAGGCAAGCCTGTTCTTCAGGTATGGCTGTCTACCTCCCTCTGACCAGTATTTCTGCTACAGATCAAATATACATTGCTGGGAAATTACCCAGCCTGTCATGGTCTGCACTTTCCATCGCAACCACAGGCACTGGCAGGAGCTGCTGGTGCACTCTGCCTGCCCCATCCCCTTCGGTCCTCATCCCCTGCTGTGCCACACCACCAGCCCTGGAGAAAAAATGGAGTTTCCTTAGGGTGGTCTGCTGGCTTCATGTCACTAGTCTGCAACCCTGGGGAACCGGCTCTGCTAACGCAGCAGGAGTTGTTTTTAATCTGCATTCTCAGAGCAATGTTTGTACTTGCAAGTCTGAAACCTTCCAAGAGCCCTGGGTGCTTCGTGTTTGCTTCCGCAGAGGCTTGTGCTGTCCTCGAGCCGGTGCACAGCAGGTACGTGGGGGTCATGCAGCTCCAGGAAGTTTGGTTTTAAGCTGTGTGAGGTTCCCAAGGAAATACAGGAATCACTTTTTGCTCCCTTCTTAATCTTGTTAGCAACAGCACCACCCACAATGCAGGAGACCCAGCACCTCTGGGGTGATAACCCCTAGGGCTGATCATTTTATAAGCTGTATGTTGGGCTCTGATCCTGTGAGGTTTTTTCCCTTCCTTTCCCTTGCAGAGTCTCCCTGGGTCTTCTCAACACAATGTGTCTTTCTAAGTGTCTGTCCATCCTCATATCTACTCCCATGGTTGACATCTGTGGTAGGATCTGAATCCTTGCTATGTCTGAAAAGACCAGAAGTTCTTGAATGACATCTCACTCCCTTCTGCTGACCTAAGGAATCCTGAGGTCCAGTCCCTTCACCAGCTTCTAGTTTTATCTAATGACAGAGGATTTCCTGGCCTGGGGGACACAAACAGGATTACTATGGGCTTCCCTGGTATTGTTGGATCACATGAATCCACCAAAGAGTTTGGAAGGCAGCTGAGTCTTCTGGATTTGGGGAAATAACTTCAAACCTACCAGGAATCAGGTTCCTCAGAGTTTCTGACTACACAGATCACATTTTGCCAGCTCCAAGATAGGAAAATTAGTTCCTTGGCCCATTGTTCTCTGTTTTGAGGATTCTTCACTGCATTTTCATTCCTGCAGGATTACAGCCTTGACAAGGAACCGTTCAGCCCTCAGATGAATGCAGAGAAAGAAAGTGATTTACAGCAGTGCTGACAAAGGGAGGAGAGTTTGGTTTCAAAACCTTCTCATCGTGCTTTGTTAGGGCAATACAGTTGATGTTAAGTGCCTAGTAGGAAAGATCACACGTCAACAGGGTTTAGTTCATTTTACAAGGCTCCTGAGGCTGTATTTCTTTCTCAGCCTTTGAAAGGAGTTCCTCCTACAACAGTCACACTCCCTTGGTTAGGACATTGACTAGAAGGAGATGATACTGCTGCTGCTGAGTGGGAACCAGCTACTTCAACTAGGAAAGCTGAATCAGGCCACCGATTCATCCTCTACCCTGCCATCTCCTCTCATCCAAAACACACCATCAGTTGAAACCTGACCACCAAACACATTTTCCATTGACAAACCCAATTTACACCAGTGTATCTACCCAGGAACCGAGACAGGTAGTTCTTTGCTGCCGGGGTATGCTCACCTTGTTTCCAGAACATCAGAGCCCTCAAAAGCTGATTCTCTTCTCCTATGGAGGAGATTGTGTCAAACACTTTCAATGTGACCACAGCTCTTGTCTTTCCCCATGTGATCTTCCTTACTTTCAACCAAGCAGTGTGTTGATGCTTTCATGAGTTGAGGACCAGACTAGCTCTGCTTTATTGCCTGGTTTCAATTTGGTAGGGTCTGAAACATCTCAGTCTTCCTCCATGTTATCCCCAACCTATTCTTCTCAATTATTCTTTGCCTGCTGAGCTTCAAAAGGTTATGCATACCCACTAACGCTGAATCATAGAATATCTTGACCTGGAAGGGACCCATAAGGATTATCAAGTCCAACTGGGACTCCCTTGGGAAGATCATCTTGGCCTATGAGAAGACTTGTGACTAGATGAAGAGATACTGCATCCTAGCATGGAAGATGATTTCCCACAGTGCTATGCATGCACAGTATCATAGAATCATAGAATGGCTCGGGCTGGAAGGGACGTCTGGAGGTCATCTAGTCCAGCCCCCCTGCAGTGAGCAGGGATACCCTCAGCTAGACCAGGCTACTCAGAGCCTTGTCCAACCTCACCTTGACTATCTCCAGGGATGGGGCCTCAACCACCTCTCTGGGGAGCCTATTCCACTGTTCTACCACCCTCAATGTAAAGAACTTCTTCCTGACATCCAATCTAAATCTACTTTTCTCTAGTTTAAACTCATTACCCTGTGTCCTTTCACTACAGGCCCTCATAAACAGCCCTTCTCCAGCCTTCCTGTAGGCTCCCTTCAGGTACTGGAAGGTCGCTAGTAGGACAGTCCCTGCTATGTTTGAAGCTGGACCAGCACATCCTTCTTAAAGGGAGGTGTTTCTTTCCCAGCAGCTTCCCTATCAGTGACTTCGGACTGAGACTCAGACTTTTGCAGTCATCATTTCACACAGCCTTGCTTGACACACCATCCATGGTCTGAATCTAAGTTCAGATTTGTCAGTTTTTATTGTATTATTTATTACAGCTATAAAAGCTGCCAAGGCTTGGGCAATGTTCCTGGCCTCAGAAAAAAAACCCATTCACTGGAAGCTTGTTCATGTGAGCGCAGACCAGGGGACCCACTGCGTGGTGTGGGAAAGCAAGGTGTGCAGCCCTGTGGGGATGTATCCAGTGCTGAAAGTGGCTAACAACTGTGTATGAAGCAGGTGCTTTCTTGCATTACTTATGGCAAGATGTGCAGATTGAGAAATGCAACAGCAGTGCGGGTTGCCTGCATGATTTCTTCCTGCCCTTCAGCAAGTCAGCCTCACTAGGGCATTCTTCCATGGCTGAGATCTAGCAGGGGCTAGCTGGGGCTGGCTGGAGCTGGGGAGCACAGTGCTGCCTGGGAACACAGGTCCTTTGGTTCAGAACACATCAGAAGCTGCCCCAGCCTCTGTCCTTTCTTTGGCCAGCTGGGACATGTGGTCAGTATGCAGAGAGCCCCGATTCCTCTTTGACTCACCACAGCCTTTTGCTTTCCCTTGTAGTGGTTATTAACCCCACTGCCACGGGGTTTCCAATCACATCCGTGGACTGGAACACAGGGACAGGAGTTTTTCAGGTCACAGGCTGGCCAGGCATTGCACCTCTTCCCTCTGCATTTTACTGCACGGTGACAAATTTGTATGGAAAAGACGAAGTTAGTGGCCAAAAGAGTTACTGTGTGAATGCGGTTGTTACAACAAAGCGTCATGGGTTTCTGCAGAATAAACTGAAAAGACAGGACTGTTAGCAAGTGGGTTAGGCAATGTCTGAAAAATGAGTTCCAGCAGCATGTTGGACTCATAGGGAGGACGGGAGACAAGCAGAGATGTTGGCTTGCTTGAGCTTTTCTACTGGTGAGTCTGAAGCTCTCTGTCTCTCGCCAGTGAGTGGCAGATAAAAGTGCTCAGCTAACTGTGATGGGGAGAAAGGGTCCTTCACATTGCATCCTGACTCCGGATCTAGCAAATTTGGAGATGGGAGTGGAAAAAGAGAGATGGGAAAATGGGATGCCTTTTATAGCCATCTGTAGGCCAGTGATACCCACCTATCCCTGCAAGCAGTGCTCCTGGGACAGGGTTAGGAAACTGGGAAACTGCCAGCCAGAATTAGCTCTTTTTATCTTAGCAACACCTTTTCACACTGCTTTTAAGCCCTGCGCCTGGTCAGACTGGTCCCAGACCCTAAAGATCCTGAGCTGGGGGTCCTGCTGCAGGAGGGCTGGGTCGAGGTGGGCGGAAGGGAGCACCCGGCTCCTTTGGCATGGGTGCCATGCCCCCCCTTGTGGACAGTGGGCACCCTGGCTGCCTGAGCCGGCTCTCGGGCATGGGGGATGCTTGCTGAGCGGGGCTCATGATGCCAGGGCACACACAGGGACCTGCCAGCCCTCCTATGGGAAAAGCCTTCAGGAGCTGGGGTTTGGTTTCTGCAGGCTCAGTGCACCCAGAGCAGGCTTTACCATCGCCACACACACCCCCCTCCACTCCTCCTGCTGCTTTATGTGGGGAAAAGCAGCAATTTTGACAAAATACTTGAAGCTGCCTTTCCTGAAGCTGGGATCAGACTGCCCTTTTCCTCAGACACATTTCTTCCCTGTGAGGAGCCTGAATAAACCAAGCCCCGGAGTGCTATTGGTGAAAAAAGAGTGTTCAAGAGTTTCACAAATGCATTTATTTTCATGAGAGAAAAATGTTTTTTTTTTTTTTCTTTGTAATTCATTAAGCCAGGGAGGGATTTCTCTATCTGGCCACCCAGTTTCCCCCCTCCCACCACCTGGGAGCCAAATCTTGGTTTGGTGAACGGGACCTCCACTTCCTCTCACCATTTCAGGGGGGCTTCACTTAAACCCCGAGCCACGTTCCCCAGGGAAGGCTGCGCTGCTGATGCGAGTGAGCGCGGCAGAGGGGAGCTGCCACGGGAGCGAGCGGCAGGTCGGGGTGCTAGGTGCCTCCCGTGGGTGGGCACACAGCGTTCACTGCCATGGTCCCCATTCACTGCCATGGTCCCCATCCCCCGACTGTCCAGACCTCAGCGAGCCCTTGCTCTCACCTGCTCCCCACCACTGGAGTTAGCTTCCTGTGACTTTAAAGTTCCCTCGGTGCACAAAGCAAAAGAGGGAGGAGAAAGGGTTTCATCATCACTCCCGCGAGCAGACTTATAAAAACTTTGTGCTCACGCTGTCTGCCTCACTCCTGGGCTTTCGGGGTTTTTGCTGCGGACTGTGTGGGCTGCCAGCGACAGGACAGGCCAGAGAAGGACAGGCGCTTGCCTGCGGTCCAGCTATTTGGGGTTCCCCGGGAAGCCACCACCATGGGAATCCACCCCGAAGCCGGCAAATCCCCAGTCGATGTCCACAAAAGGTCCAGCGCTTGCTCCCAGAGTGTCTTCTGTAATATCAAGGTAAGGAGCAGTGCCTGGCAGGGATGCGTCGCTTCCCAGGTGGGGAAGGAGGAAGATGCTCGCGTGGAGCACGACCCCAGCCTGTTCCGCAGGTCTCTGCGCTCCCAGTACAAACCACCAGTAAAACGAAGGGTGTTTGCTAAAATGCAGGATTTGAAAGGCTGCTTCTTGGGCAGTCCTGGATAACACCTCTGAGGTGTGTCCTGCTCGGAGTGCAGGGGGGCTCAGTGGGTTCCAGAGGGGTAAGCTGCATGTCCCGTGGGTGCTCTGCCCTGTGGAAGCGGTGTGGGCAGCTCTCCGTAGGCTGTGGAGCTTACCCACGGTGTCCGGTACGCAGTGTGCTGCTGCTTAGGGAATGATTAACCACATCCTGGTGCAAAAAGAAAGCACTGCCCTATAATAACGCTGACTTGCTTTAAAAACCTTGGTGAGAAAGGCTTTTTGAGTGACAGAAGCACAATCTCGGAAAGCTGAAGTGGGTTTTCTGGTGTTGGCTGTCCAGTTACTCATCTGCCACTAATAGCAAGGCGAGAGCTGTCATCTTTAAGCCGGTCCCTGCCTGAGCTTCAAGTTCTTGAGCCTGCTGTCTGCATGTGAAATCTCCAGCCACCCTGGCCACTTCTCAGATTTTAAACCCTGCTAACCACCGTGCTTTTACACCACCCCTCACCCTGTCATTTTTGGATGGGCACTGAGGCTGCTGCACACACTGGTTTCCATCCCCGGGATATCCACCTGCCTTCACCAGGATTTCCATAGGTGGGGGCAATTTTTGTGGCTTGTTTGTCAGCACCTCTGCATCATGGCTTGGGATGAGTAATATCACACAAAACCAGAGCCCTTCTTGTAGTTTATGCTCCTTCCTGGAACTATGTACAATTCCTTTCAGCTGCATGCTTGCAAAAGTATCCTGAAACTGAGAAAATGTTGTCAAACTCAATGCCTTTTTCAGGATGTAAAACATTGGGATTAAGCAAAAAGCCTCAACAAGTGTTAATCCATTTCTGCATCCCACAGACAGCTGCAGTCTGTGCTCTGTGTGTGCTGCAGCAGTTGGGCTGGACGCTCAGCACCCCACATACCCCAGGACACTTGGTCAGGGGACCTCCTAGGGGCATTTGGCCAAGGGCAGATGCCAGAGGGTGTCACTTTGCCAGCGGCAGAAGATCTGTCTGTGCCAGGAGGTGGCTGGCTGGCTGCACCCATCAGCTCCAGCCCGAATCAGCCAGCATCTGGTGCTGGCTGGAAGGCTCGAATCTTTATTTCAAAATGAGCAAGGAACCTGGAACTTCCCAGATGAGACAGGCACCTATCACTGAACCTGTCCAGAGGGTCCTAGGAGGTGACTTGGGAGGGAGAGGTGGTGCTGCAGCACTTGGTGTGGCAACCGTGTATGGGACCACATGCAGAGTGATCCCAGGAGCAGGAGATGCCACCAGAAACCCTCACCTCCTGCCTGCTCTGGCTGGTGCAAATACAGCCGCACTAAGGGAAAACCAGTGTGTGAAAACAAAACACTTCTGGTTTTAAAAGCCAACAGATTTTTGCTAAATCAAGGGGAACCAGCCCTGGATTTAGCACAGCCCAACACTGGTACTGAGCAAGCGTGTTAAGGAACAGTTTGAGCTCTATCACAACATGCTTGTTGGCATCAGATGGATGATATGTACCATCCGGAATGGTGCATAGTCATGTCTCCTGTCCCTTGGAGAAAACCTGTATAAATTGACAGCCAGTGACATCCCCCACCCTTTTCTGATCTATTTACCTTTCCTGTGCTGTGATATTTGTGTTAAAAAGATATATGCATTCAAAAATAACTGCTTCAAGGTAGGCAAGCACTAGCCTGCGTGAGGTTGTCAATCGTTTCAGCCCCCTCCAAATTAGTAGAAAATCAATGTGTCACAAGTGAATTTCCAGGTTTGGGAAGTTGTTTTGTTGTGAATGAGTCATCAGAGGGTGAGACGTGCAGTAAGCACCTCAGTCCATATGGAGTTATAGCTCTTCTTCGTATGAGAAGCCATTGATGCTGTAAATACGAAGTCTTCATTCAGCGCCTAATTGTGTGGGAAGCTGCTGGTATCATCCTGCATGGAGGCAGGTACTATAAAGGGGGGTAAATTAATTAGACACAACATCTTTGCATAAGTGATGGCAGTTTCTGACAGAGACAGTATTTCCAGCACAGCAAAATCCCCTAGATGCAGCAGGCTCCAAGTCTTAATCACAAAGCTCATATTTAATCCACAAAGTTCACATGCCCGGATCATTTTCAGAGTGCTTTTTACAGGGCTGGGGCCAAAAGTAATGAATTATTTTACTGTGCACACCATCTTGCCCCTCCGTGTTCCCTGCCACGGTGACCACCACCTCCCTGCACCAGTTCCCATTGCTCTCAGGGTGTTTTTCAGCACTGGTCATGTCATCACTCATGTTCAGCGGTGCAGAAGCACAATCGTGCCCAGGATGAGCGTCAGAGAGGGATAGGTCCTGGTGGGAAGCAGTGGTTTTTAACGGTTCTGCAGGGATTTGAAGAACAGGATGGGAACGGCAGCTTTGGCAGTGAATGGGATGAAGGCACTGCTGGGGATACAGGAGGAGCAGTGCAGAAGCAGGTGCTCAGGAAGGCTGTGGCTGTGGCCACTGGCTCCTACCTGTGCTGTCACACAGCCGGTGTTTACAGCTGATCTCTGCACCCCGCGGGAATCTGGTTGGTGACAGTCCCTTGTTGCTGCTCTGGAAGTTACTCCCCGTTGCAGCTGGGTGTTAATGACTGTAGCTAATGCTGCACTTACACTGCCAGGCTCTGTCTGCACTTGTATTTAAGGGCAGCAACTGTCTCAGACAGCAGCTGGTCGTTGTGCTTTTGGTTTTGAGTGCCCTCTCAGGTGTGGCAGCATTGCTTGAATCCCTCTAGAAGCTAGCTGTTTGTCTTGAATCACTCTGAAGAGAGAAAGCAAAAAGCCTTCACTTTTTGGGCTGGGAGGTTGCTGCCGAGCATTTAGAGCATCTTGGTAATCCTACAGCAGTGGTGGAGGTGGGTGACGATGAACAAGGACAGCTCCCTTCTTTGAAGTTCATCAGAGCTTGTGCTGACTGGCACTGGGATTTTGGGGGGGTTGCATCTGTGCTTGGTAAGTGCAGGATGAAGCCAACCTTCAGATGGATGCCAGCACATGGTGGCACAGGGGACACCGAGGTCCTCACAGCCTAAAGGGGGAAAACAGGTTTCAAAGGTGGAGGAGAAGTGGGTGGCTAATCTTTTTGATACCCATGCATGTCATGGACCCCGCTGATGTCCTCAATCCAGAGTCCTAACCACTGTCTCAAGTCATCACACCTGTGCCCATCTTGCCCTTCCTGATACATGCTTAGGAAGGATTATTTCAAAGGTGTTAGCTATTTGCAGTGCCTCAGATGTTTTGGGTTTTTCACCTTTATTGTCTCTTTTGTGGTTTTTTGCTATTTTAATCGGTATCTAATTGCTTGTTCAGGATCCCCAGAAACATGACAAGGAGTGGAGCTTTGCAAGTATCTTGTTACTTATCTGAGTTGGACTGGTGTCCTGATTTGAGCTAGAACACGGCCTCTTCTGTTCGGTGATTTTACTTTTCAGCTCAGTCTCTTCTAAGTAACAGCACTTTCTGAAATTAAGGGCATCTTTTTGCATACAATGTCTGCTTCTAGAAGTAATAGTGCTTGATGTTTATACTTACTACTAAGGATTGGTGTTCAGAAAGGCTTTTACTTATGTTTGCTCATGTAAAAACCAAGGTCACTGCTAAAATTTGTGTACCGCATTGGGGCACTGCAAAGCAAGATGTTGCATCTGTAGGGAGGAGTGAACAGGACAGGTGACCCTGAAGTGACCAGCAAGGTATTCTACCCCATATATGTCATATTCAGTAGAAAGCTGAGGGATCACAAGGGTCAATCTCTCTTCTTCGATGGCCAGAATCCGAGGGGGACTCTGTTCTTCCTTGAATCCCAATATGTGTGTTCCTCAATCCAATTCCAGAATCCAGCACTTGATTTTGGTTCCTATCTGACAGTGAGTCTGGTCTGGGACTTCCCCAGTGCCTGCTCCACAGCACTGGTGGTGATGCTGATTGTCATCGGGGGCGGGGGGGGGGCATTGGGTTAAATATTGGTTTTATTTATATTTGTATATACTTCATTTTATTCTTATTATTTTCATTAAAGATGTTTTAGTTTTCTAATCCATAAGTCTCTCTTCCTTACTCCCTTTCAGAGAGCATCTGTCATTCATCTAGGGTCCAGGATGAATGCAGGAGAGCAGCTTGAAATGGTTGAGAGTGCAGGCAGAGGGAGGCTTTTACCCTGCATGCTGCCTGGCATGGAAAAGGAAGCAGGAGGATAATGGAGAGTTATTGTCAATTCTGTCACCTGGAGGGAGTCCAGGAGATTTAAAATCCTTAGGGGCAGATTTAAATTGGGTGCTATATTGGGGCAGGGTGAGGAATGGTATGGTAGAGTATAGGAGAAGGGACAGGAAGGTCTGTAGACTGTGGGCTCTCAGACATGATAAGGCTTTAAAGCATCTCAGGGTGAAGATGTTGGAGGTATGTGGGGTGCAATGGCCAGGAGTGGGGACCTCTCCCCTCCCTTGCGATGCTGGATGCCTTCTGCGGAAGAAACGGAAGCCTTGCCTTGGGGTCATAAGTCCCGGCAGAATCAGGGCAAGTTTTTGTCCCTTCCTTTAGAGGGACTAAAGGAATTTGCTGAGAGGAATGTATTTCATTTGCACTCTCATATCCTGCTGGAAAAGATTATAAATTGCTTTATTTAGCTAGTTAGCAAAAATAGGAGAGTTATCAAGTCAGTGATCTGAAGACAGCATGTCTGCAGGTTTGGAGAAGAAAGCACTGGGAGGAGAAAGTCGTTGTTGATTAGAGCCATTGGTTTACGCAGAAAAATAAAAGGCTATTCCAATAGCGGGCACTGTGCAAGGACAAACGGGGTCACATGGGGAGAAGGACTAACTGTGTCTGGGATCTGCCAGCATTCGAGGTGATGGTGCTGACATCAGAAAGCAAAGATTTGGTTTGGATGTACCCAACACTGTGTTAATGTCTGGGTTTGGTTGGATCAGGTTTCTAAAGGGGAGAACCACCCAGCCCTCACCAGCAACACAGGTAGCTGGGGAAGAGCCACACAGTAAAACTGGTTGGAAAGTTTAGTGGGATCAAGGTCTAGGAGACATGAGACAAGGTAATTTTATGAGGGGCGAGGTGGTTCGGTGCCCAAACACAACCAAGGAGTGGTCAGCATAGATAAGATTATCATGAGCAAAATGGGAGAGGAGTGTTGCTGATAGCTGAGCATGGCCAGGGCGTGTGAGAGGAGTGTTTACATACGCTTGTGGGTAAGGGAAAACAAAGCCGAGCTGAAGCTACCTTCAAGGAAATCACGATCGGATCCTGATGCACCATAAAAAGGAGACTTTCGTGAAAAACGAAATGGCAAAAACCCAACGGTGCAATCCACTTTCATGCTCGGTCTGGCTGCAGGAACAAAGAAGGCTGAGTAATGATGTAAATTGTATTTTGTAGACAGGAATATTTTCTCAGCAGCAGCTTAGGAAGCACCAAACCCCCTCACCTTACTCTTTTCTCAGCAGTTCTCTGCAGCCAAAACCCTGATTTCTTTCTGATATCTGCAATGTGCATGTTAAGGCAGGGGTGTGGTTTTATGTCCCCTGGAACACTCTCTCTACAGCCACGGAGCAAAGCAGGGCTGGCGTGGGCCTTGCAAGGGCTTGGGGATACGGTGCAGGGAAATCCCACGTGTACGTTCATTGCAAAAAGAGCAAGCAGTGTCTTTGCACCTGACAACTGGGGGCTGTAAAGCATGGATGACTTGGCAGTAGACAGTCATCACTGCAACTAATAATCTGGACAGCGGTGTGCTTCAGACAATCCCTAATCATTTAAATTTTTTATTAGTTTATTTTTTGCAGTATAAATAAAATTTAGGAGCCAGCTCCTGCCATTGGACCATGTTCTGTTTTGTACTAGGAGACGTTTCTCTGTGGCAGGGTATTTAGTTCCTTCTGTGGAAATGTTGCATCGTCTTTTTTTTCTTTCTATCTTTCGCGGTGCTTTTTGATCTATAAATCTAGGCAGATGCATGTAGAAAAGGGATGCCGAGGAGGGATATATTCCCCCCCACATATCTGTAGACTTTTCATTTCTAGCGGATTTCTTTTGAGCTGAGTGATCTCAGCTGTCCTACTGCAGGAGGATCTCTTAGTGTAGCTAGTGTTGATCATATGCAAGCTCTAAAATAAACAGCCTTTCTTCTTCCTGGCTATTATAGTTTTGGGGATATTCTTCTTACTTCCAAAGTTCCCCCCTCCCCTTTCTCCTTTTGGTTTTTTTTTTCACTTTGGAAGGTTAGGAGAGTAAAATGGAAGAAGCCTTCAGAGGTGGGCAGGTTGGAGTCACCTGCTTTGGGCTATGGCTTTCCACTAAGGTCAGACAGTTTTGCTTTGTCCCTCTGTAGCAGGGGACAAGTTGCACCAAAGTGCAACTCTGGTAGTGTTATGCAGAGGGAAAGAGCTAATAGAGCATCCTTACCAGACAGCAGTCCTTTCCAAACATTTACTCCAGCCAGATTCATTTTGCGTCGTCTTGCAACAAGTGCACTTGGCCGCATCCTATCTCACTGCCGTCAGGCAGCTGGGAGCGGTTTGGTACATTCTTTGAGCATCTCCACTCCTCTTTACAGCTTCCCAGGCGGCTCTTGCACCCATCTAATGAATTAAGCCCTGGCTCTTTTCGTCCACACAGCTAGCAGCGCTGCAGTGGGAAGGGCTTTGGGCACAATGGTTAGTACCAGTGTGTGCACGTGAGAGCCACAGCCAGGAGCTGCCCATGCTCTCTCCTTACAGGGTGAGCTGCACCACCAATATTTACACCTTGTCTGTTTCCAGGTAGGGCTGCCAATGTGAAAGCACTGAAAAATGAAGTGAGATGTTACTTTGGACATGAGTGTCACTACCACAGCGTGAAGCTGTGGAAGCAGGACAAGGAACTAACCTATAAATCACTCCTCAAGGTGGCAAAGAAGAAGGGGCAGTGGCTGTGCTGCATATAGCAGCATCTTCCCAAGCCCCTGGTCACAGCAGAGCAGAGAAAGGCTCCCACCTCAAGGCAGTCTCCTGGATCCTGGAGGCTCCGTAGAGGCAGCTGGCTCCTTTGAAATAAAAAGAAACCTGAATCCAACACATGCATGCGAGGGTTATTAAACACTTTGTTAGGGTTTTTCGTATTTAACCCAACTTCCCAAGCATTTTAGCATCTGCCTTGGTGACCCAGTGATGCTTCCCCAGCCTGCCCTCCCAAAAAAACTCATATGAAAGAGTCCATCTTTCATAATAGGCTTTTCTAAAGTCCACCTTCCATGTAGCTGTTTGTTAAGGCCAGTGACAGTTGTGACAGAGGTCACAGTGCATTCTCTTACAGAAGCATTATGGGAAGAGACACACGATAAGGGAATATTGCTTAGTGGACCCAGTATGTGACATGGGTAGTGCTAGCACCTGCTGCCTATCAGCATTGCCTAAAACGGTGCCTCCTCCCAGTGCATGCATCTAGCCTGGGGAGCAGCAACCTCCCTCTGACTCCAAAAGCTTCTGAACCCAGGAACACCGACCTTAAGCCAGGGTTTACCCCCTGGCTCTGGATTCCTCATCCTTGTCTGCTTTATGAGTTTAGCACAAAGCTAGGAGACCCTCTCTCTCCTCCCACAGCTTTATTTTATTCCCTGTGAGCTTCAGGGACATGGAAAGGGTGCAGGTGAATCTTCTGAGGTCATTGCAAGGACAGAAATGCTGTTTCAAACATCTCCCAAGAGTCCAACCTGCCCTCCCCTCAGACCCACTAGCCCTCTAGGTCAAGCTGAACGTGTCTGCTCTGGAGGAGGTTTGGATTGGGGCTGAGCAAATAGCTGCCAGCTCTCTGCTTTGAACCTGGGAAGTGTTGTCCAGACTACGGAGCAAACCATCCCCTCTCTTCCCTGCAACAGGGTAGGTGTCTCTTCCTCACAAAAAAGCATTCCCTGCGGGGTGCTACTCCCCAGGAGCTGGGTGGGGGGGATTAGTGTGTCTGTGAGGGACCCTCCCCCAGGCGTTTGCTTCCCTTTTAAGTGACGTGCATCTTGGAAAGGAGTGAAGCTTCTTCTATGAACAGCCCAGAGTCAGGATTGCTCAGGGCTCTGAAGGAAATGTGAGGATGATTAAAAGGGGGTTTAGGGGGGGGATGCGTGTGAGTGCATGTCTTTGGCTGCCTGCAATTGCTGCTTGCAGCTCCAAAAATACACCAGGCTCTGATGGGAGCATCTGCTGTGGAGGGTCAACACTTCGTATTTGTGTAAGTGTCCCCAACTCCTTAGCCTCCCACCATACCTTCACCCTCGGGGCTGTTATGTCAGCTTTGCATAAGCAGAACCTCCCTTCAAATGAGCGTGGTTCTTCTTTAAAAACTCCTTCATTAAGTGTTATGGAAGATGGATGATAGCAGCTCTGTCCCCTCCTGGGGCTGCTCAGCGGGTGCATCGGGGCAACACAGCACAATTGGTGTTCTCTGTAGCTGGAAAGGACCAGGTTGGTGATGGTTTCTATGGTCAAGCAGGTGGCCAGCATGAACATGTAGGGCTAGGGACACAGAGGGAGAGGGACAGAGATGGGAGAGACTTGTGACAACCTGCAAGGGGACACATGAGAGTGGTGCCCTTCACCTCCAACCAACCCCAGAGGTCTGCTCTTCCTAGCTAGAGTGTATCAGCCAGTGCCAAGGTCAGGCGGTGCACAGGCTCCTTTTGGAGATCCCTCCAAGTAAGCCCCTCTCACAGCTATTTGCACTCAAAGCCTTCAAGCTTTGGACTGTCATTATTATAATCAGACTTGAGTCTGCTGAATGGAAGGGAAGTCTTATATTAGGCACATCTCTCATCTCTGGACAGTTGTAGTGTCTCTGGAAAAGCCAAGCTCCAGCTGCCCAAGTCATGGAGCAAAGGCTGTTTTGCTTTGCTTCAGCTGTTTTGGGTGGCAGCTTCTTCCCAAGCAAAAAACCCAACTCCTCTGTCTTTCCTCTCCCCCGGCTCTCCCCATCCAAGGGCTGAGGCTGCTATGAGATCTCAGTGCCAGCAGCAGCGTGGGGCAGGATCAGGACCCCTGAGCATCACTCCTGCTCTTCTGCCTTTTCTGCTAACTGCTCCCAGGAGTCATGGGCAGAGGGGGAGCAGCTTCACTCCAAAGTCTTTCCCTCCCTTCATGGGGAGGGAAATGCATTTCTTTTGCCTTGCCTTCCCTCATGGCAGGCAGCCCCAGTCTGCTCCCAGGCATCTTGGGATCCATGGCCTCATTTTGTGCATCCCCAGGGACTCACCAATGCATAAACTGTCTCACACCATCTTCCGACAGCTCTGCCTTTTCCCACCTGCCCTCTCTGACCACCTCTGTCCCTCTCCTCTTCTGTCCCTCTCCTCTTGTGAAGCACAGCCAGTGCTGTTTCCCCATGGTTCTTCAATGCCTCTACCTTCTCCCCAACCCCAGCATTTCTGGAGTCAGGCTGCCCCTCCCCCTCATCCTCCCTCCCCACCAGCATCCTCTCTCTCACCAGCATTTCTCATCTCCCCATCTACCCTGGGATTAAACTGACATTTGCAGCACTAAATTCAGCCTCAGTGATCCACCCTCTTCCCTCCCCGTTGGTAAACAGTTTTGCTTCTCCAGCTGACGCCTTGCATGAGGAGAGCTCTCCTTCCAGCTGCTCCGCATCTCAGGCAGTCCCAGCCCTCCACTGTTTAGCCAACACTTCCTTATTCAAATGACTTCAATAGGGTCTGGCCAGAGATGCAGGAACAGAAATTAGTGTTCTCTGGCAGCAAGATCCCCTCTCCATTTCTCATCCTCTGCTCCAGACCAGCCTGGCTGGACTATTTACATGGTGATCCCAGGTCAGGATTGCGGAAGGTGAAGGTGGTGAGTCCAGCTTTCACCCACAGGACCATGTGCTGGGATGGATTTTTGAATGTAGGAGTTGATAGCTGGAGGGTGTAGAGGTCATTCTGCTACAAGAGTTTATTTCCAGATGTTTCACTTCCACTTTGTCCCTGTGTGGGAAGGTTTCCCATGTTACACCCCACATTGTTGCTCTGCGGCTTTTTGTAAGGGCAAAGTCCCAGCCTGGGACTTTGTCCTCTCCTGCTTGACTACTGCAGTGGCAGATGCCTGCCTGATGCTAGTCTGTCTGCTGACACTTCAAGGTGTTGCTGAGGAGCTGATGATGGCAGCTTGTCCCTGTGACTCTTCTTTCCTCTTTTTTCACGTTTGCCTTTTTCCTTCAACTTTTTTTGTGATCTCCATGTTGTTCCCAGCCTGCCCTCACACTGCCATTTTCTCCTTCTCCATCATCTCCATCCTCTTCTTTCTCGCTGCCTGTCAGCATCTCTCCCATTTCTTATTTTTTAGACACTCATCTGTGTCTTCTGGCTGTTGCTATCCTCCCTTGCAGGAAAAGTTTCCCAAGCAGCCATCTTTTTGCGCTTCTTCTTCTACCCAAATTTTCTGGCAATTGCTGGACCTGGCTCCATGTCCTCCTCTGCTCCCCATAAAGCCACTCCACCCACCTATGGCATTTGCAACCTCTGTGTCAGGTGGACAATTTCATTCTTTTCCTGGTTTTGGGGTTTTTTTTTCACACAATGGGTCAGGACTTCTGGGCGCTACCACCATTCCAAATAAATACTAATAATGAGCATTACTGCTCTCCTAGCCAAGGACATAAGGAATTTGTCAACCCTGCAGTACTTTTGAGCCTCCATTCATCATCTTGGGCTTCCCGACGTTATCTTTGTGGAACACACTTCCGGTATTCAGCAAATATTTGATTTCCTGTGAATTTAAATAAAAAGACCTTTTTCCTTTTTTTTTTTTTTTTTTTTTAAAGATGATTTTAAAATACTTTTGGCACCATGTGGATGCATTCCATTCCAAGAAAAATAAAGGAAAACTCTTCTGACTAAATATAGATCAAAAGACATTTGTGAGCTGCCTCTTGCATCCCTGGCTGAGAGTTCTTTCCTCTCCCAGACCACCCAGGCTCTTTTGACCATACTTCTGCCTTGCCCCATAAACTCCCTCTGTGCCCTCCTTGCTCCAGGCAAGCTCTGCCTCCATTCAGCTTGGTTCCTTGATCAGCTCACAGCCTAGCTCAAGGGAAAGATGCTGTTTTCAGAACGCTACAGAGGTTTTCCAGTAGCGAGATCACATTATGTATAGTTCATCCTTTCCCTCTGAGGCTTTGAAAGCCCTTTTTCAATTTTTCCTTGCAACACTCCTTGGAGCGGGTTCTTTTAACTGGCTTTACAGTAGAGGCCAAGGGGCCAACTGGAAATACTGGATCTCAGGTGGTGTAAACCAGCATGGCTCCCCACTAGCTGCAGCATCTGCAGGTTTGACTCTAACATGGTCCCAGAAGCACCCACTAAGTCTATGCAAAGTCAAGCCTGTCTCCTTTATCATTGTGCAACTCCCAGTGCAACAGGTCCTCCTCAGGCTGGAGGGTTGCTCAAGGATTGCCACAGTGCAAATATCGAGGAATATTAACAGTGCTAAAGCAGGGGAAAGGTAAAAGCAGAACTTCTTGTCCTCTCTTCTGAACACTGCATCGCTCGTTTTGCAAAATTAAGTTAATCAAGGATTCAGGACTGAGCCCTTCAGTAAATCTGTTGCACGACGGAGGTGCAGCTGCGTTGGCCAAGTTGAGTCCATGTGTGTATGGCTGTCAGATCCCTTGCATGGGACATGGTTGCCAGCAGTTACACATCAGCAGGGCACTAGCTGGGTACTAACTGGAATGGCAATTTTTTTTTTTGCCTGCAGGTGTTTGTGCTGTGCCATGGGCTTCTCCAGCTCTCCCAGCTCCTCTACAGTGCCAACTTCAAGAGCAGCCTCACCACTATCGAGAAGCGCTTTGGGCTCTCCAGTCTCTCTTCAGGTTTCATCTCCAGCTTGCATGAGGTAACTGGGTTGAGGAATTCATGTCGAGGCCCCAAGAGGTGGTCAGAATGCAGTGGGGACCTTTCCAGAATAGGGTCTTGGGGTTGTTCACATCGAATGCTTCCTCAGCCAGGCCTACATGTGCTGGATGAATCAGCTGTTGTTGTGCACTTGGACACCTCTTCACACTTCACTTCTGCTGTACCACATGCTGGGAGGTTGAACGTAGGGTTATGTGGTGAAGATGTGACCTTGGAGGGCAGTAACAGAAAGCAGGTTGCTCCAGAGGAGGCCATTCCACCCTGGGATGTTATACATCTCCATCAGAGGCAGAAAACATACAATGTGAGCCTTCTCCATTGATCACACTTTTTGCAGCTTTTGTGATGAAGAGCATTTTACCACGAGTAGTATCCGCACAACGACAGTTCTGTGAACAATTTCCAGTGAAAGTATCTTTTCATGGGTTTCTCATGGGCTCTATGAATGATCCTGGCCTGAGTCATTCAAAGCTTCTCTAGAAGGAGACCTTGATGAGCAGTGTTTCCAGGATCTATCCCTTGCTCCAGTGCCCCCAGCTCCTGATGGCCCTGTGGTGAAGGACTGACTTTCACTGACATATTGCTGAGCTGGATGGGGATTTTCTCACAAACACTTTCTAATCATTGACTCTAATCATTTTATCGATCAACCAGCACTTATATCTGGTGTTAAAAAGACTGGTTCAAAGCCTGTTGAGACCAGTGAAGGACTTCCCACTGATTGTGACTAAGCACACAAAGAAAAAGAGCTGGTAGGGACAGTTATAACATCAGTAATGATGAACAGGCACAATTAAGCCCTGCAGAGTATCTCAAAGCTATAACCTATATGCTCCTTATCCACCAGAGAACATAGTTGTCCTTATGAGAATTAGTGCCTGGAGAAGCAATACCAAAGCAAACGTCACGTAGAGCAGGCTGTTACTGCAAGCATGTAAAGGGAAGAGGACTGGAGCAGGACATAGGCCATTCTGCTAAAGCATAACAGCTCACAGACAACAGATATATGTTTATTTCTCTTCTTTATGAAATTAATTCCTGCGCTTTACTCCAGCTCTGTGTGAGCTGCCCTGCCTGTCCAGGACCACAGGTTTTTTGCATTGATGGCTGCAGCAGTTCCAAGAACAAAAACCACAGAGACAAACAAGGGAGCCCGTGTAAATATAAATAAAAATTCTTCCTAGCCATAGATGCCAAGGTTAACATAATATTTAGCTTTCGCCAAGCTGACAAAGGCCATGTAAGGGTAGTTTTATGGTGTTCATCCACTTGCCCGAGTAGGCTGCATGTTTTTGTAGCTTCTTAGCTGATCCCATTTGCAGCTGCTATTGCCCAGAGTCAAAACATTTGAAATGAGCTGGACTTTGTGGCTGGGCTCGTGTCTTTAGAGTCATGGGAATGGAGGCAATACACTTTCTTTCTTGCTGTATTTGAGGGAATTATTAGTTTGTGCCACTTTCTCTGGGGTGAGGGACAGATCTGGGTGCTGAACGAAGACCCAGCAAGATCACAGGGAGGTTGTGAAGTTGTCCATGATGACAGGGGATGCACACAAGTTACAGAAGCCAAGTAGCTGGCCCACTGGCTTTTGATGAGAAGGGAGCACTGATTTGCTGTGAACATGCAGAGTGAAGGACTGTCCCATTCCTGCCTCTGTGGGGTCAAACACTACCTTATGAGAGGTCCCCACCCCTCCAGACACAGTCATGGGTCTTTATTACTTCCTCCGTGACGTCTTCTAACATTCTCCCTGTTCCGCTGTGCCCTTTCCAGATTGGCAACGTGGTCCTCATCATCTTTGTGAGCTACTTCGGCAGCAGGGTTCACCGCCCACGGGTGATCGGCGTAGGGGGGCTGCTGCTGGCGCTGGGCGCGTTCCTGGTTACCCTGCCTCACTTCCTATCAGACCCCTACGAGTACACCATGCTTAGCACCAGTAAGTGCCTCCACCCTTAATGTCGTGAGCTGTCCCGGCACAAATACACCTCCAGTTGCTCTGGGCTGGGTTGCACGTGCCTGCCCAAAGAGAGGGGCTGTAACCAGTGCACACGCTATTTAAATGAAGAGCTTGGAGGGAGAGACTTTAGGCAGAGTTTTGCTATCTTAAGCTTTGCAACCCCTTCTGCATGCACTAGTTCCGTCTGGAATCCCTTCTGCTTCTTCCGGCTGTGTCATTCCAGCCGGTACTGTGGTTATATCGAAGAAGCCCAGGATGACCTGTGGGGACACCCTTCCCCAGAGATGCTGCTGGAGGCCTCCAGAGGGAGCAGCCTGTGCTCCCAGCCCAGGCAGCGTCTCCTCTTCCTCCCCTCAGTGCCCCAGCAACTTGCTGCAGGGCTGAGAGCCCCGAGAGCTGCCCCTCCGCACGGACCGCCCAGCCCAGGACTAGCGGAAAGCAAGCTCCACGATCACTCAGAGAGCGTAGCCTTCCACGAGGCTACGGAATATGCTAGAAAACTAGTCACTTATCTGGCTTAATATGTTACTTTAAATGTGCTTCTCTCCTGGCTGTGCCCACCCAGCTCTCTTGGGATCTCTAGGCTCGATGTGTCCCTGCCTTCTGCATGGGCAGGGAGCATCCTGAGCACCCTGGAAAGAGGCTTGCTTTCTGGGGCCTCGGGAGAGCCCCAGCTGCAGTTGTAACGTGAGCAGAGTGTGCTGCTGATGGGGCAGCAGGTTTGGGGCACAAGCCATGGGATGCAGGAGCTGCTGGTTCTGCTGCTGCTGCCCTGTGTGACCGTGGACAAATCACTTCACCTCTGGCTTTTGGGGGGCAATGGTGCATTTCCTGAGGGGGCTCAAAGGCTCTACAGTACCTTGCTACCGAGGCTTTGTGTTTCACTGAATTCTGATCTAGACTGACACCAGAGCAGTACTCAGCCTCTTTGGATGGCCCTTAGCTGCTCTAGGAGCAGATCAGTGCCAGCTGCTCCGGGGGCAAAGCAGTTCATCAGAGTGATACAAGAAAGCTTGAAAGTGCAGTCTTGACTTGTCTGTATGCCTGGTTGCACCAGCTAAGCTCCAACCTGCTCCTTTCTCCTGTTTTTCGTGCATGACAAAAGACATTGCTCTTTGTGGTCTCACAGCTGAGAGCTGTGGCAGCACTCCCGCTGGAGTCTGGCTTCCCTGCAGCCCTGCTGAGAGCCCAGGCTGAATGCAAATACAGCTACAAGGCTCTCCTGTAGCCCAAAACATTTTGGAAAGGAAAGGAAAGGAACATTACCTTTACTGGAGTCACAAAGGTATTGCAGCATCAGAAGTGAGGTCATCTCCCTGCTAGTGAGCAGTATGTGGGTGATACAGCAGAGTTAAGTTCTCCTGTCCCCAGAGCTTGTTCTTTTCTGGCCAGTAAGCCTTGTGATCCACAGTAAGGAGGACTAATGGATTAGCTGTGTAGGCTTTGGGAACAAGCTAGTGTGTATGATGACAGCTCCACTTTCTGTGCAGAATGAATATGCAGAAAAGCCTGCATCACATGCCACAGGGCTGACTTTGGTCTTCCCAAAGTGACTTCAGCCCCTAAATCCTCAGGATGCCAGTAAGCCTTGGCCTCCTTGGGACTGCCACCTCTGAAAACCCTAAGTCACCTCAGCTCTGTGCCAAGTTGCTCCCCCTGCACCGATGCCACCACGGGGGATGGCAGCAGCTGCAGCAGTGCCAGCCCAGGAAAGCCTTCTGCCTCTAGCTAGAAGATGCTTTCTCTTGGAAAGCCTTTGAGCCCCTGCCTTGCAAACTAGTTCAATCCTTCGGGCTTGTGTCACCTTGGTCGTGCCAGGGAGCTGCTGGGTGGCCTTAGGAAAGTTGCTTCCTTTAGTTAGGCCCTGACTTTGCCACAGCTCAACAGGATGCGAACCCGAGATGGGGGGAGCAAAGCACATCGAGGACAGAGCAGCTCACAGGTGCCTGACAGTCTCTGCTCCCACCAAAGGGTTCAAGATCCTCTGGCATTGCTCTCCCACATCGGCTCTGGGGAAATCCAGCGTTGCCGTGGCTGATCTGCAATCCCAGATCCCATGAAACGTTATTAAAAATGATGTCCCAGTATGGGGCTTAGAGTGTGTCAGCACTAAAACAGACGCACAAAGACCAACCATCTGCTGGCTCACCGCTGTCTCTCTGCTATGCAGCCTCAAATGTCTTCATGTTTTTCAAGTCAGCCAGTTTGGAGAGGAGATCAGGCATCACATGCCAAGTTTTCTGACAGCCTAATTCATAATTCATTCTTAAATAAACTAGCCAGGATTCAGGACAGGGACTGTTCTTACTGATATGGAAACAAGCCGAAGGAGCAGGTGTCATCTTGCTCCCCTGCCTGGAGACACACATTTCTTGGTCCGGCATTTACAACCCCTGAATATTCCAGTCCTGCTTGAAGTTTGCATGGCAGTCTTGAGCAGGGTGAAGACCTCTCCATGTCCAGATGGTGTGAAGAAGTAAGGTCCTTGATTAGGAAGGAAGTTGGCTGCTCCTGAGCAATAGGTACAATAGAGGTTCAGGAGCAGGGTGTTCTGCTTGGGGCAGCCAGGTCACCTGAGGGAACATCACCCCCTGTTCCTGCTTGGGTACCACAAAGGAGCAAAGACCACTGGCCTCAAAAAGACAGCCATTGATTAGGTTTCCCTCATTAAACAGAGAGCAGCCTCACTTCATGGCATGCACAAGAGACTTCTGTGGCTCTTGGGTTTGCTGCAGTAGAATGTTCATTAGAAAAAGAGGCTCCTTCCATCTAGCAATGTGGACCCTTCAGACAATGCGACTTCAAATGGACATAGTTAAGGATTTTTGTGCTTCCACACTACACCAACGAAAGCCTCTAATCATGTGGAAATATTTGGGTTTGTTTTGTGTCTGTGTAGAAAGCCTACAGTTATTACATGAACAAGAAAGACGTTATAGGAATGTTGAACCAATTACAAACAAAAAAAAAAAGAAAAAGAAGAAAAAGAAGAAAGAAAAGCCAGAGTGGGAAGAATAGCACTGGAAGGCCAGGGATTACGGTTTGCTCTGCAACACCTTCCTTTTTCATGAAAAACAGGTTTTTCTATCCATGAAATTTAGGCTTTTCCACTGGCTTTGACAGCATTTGTGTGAATTTTATCATTTGGCTAGGTCTGACGTAGCTGCAGTTTTGATGGTGAGTTTTTTATCCTCTCATGAAAGCTCAAATGCAGCAAATTGGAGCTGGGCTACAGGGCTGACCCTTCACAGGAGAAATTAATTGCTTCCATCTTCTCTGATCAGCCTGTCTTGTTTGGTTGTTTGGTACACAAACCTCAGTATAACACCCCAAAGGAAGGGAAGGCTGATGAGAACTGCTGAATAAAACCAGCAATCCATCTAAAACCCAACAGTGTGTGCCGACTCAGCAAATTTTGGAGATTTCCCATCCTTAGAGATGTAGTGCAGGAGGAGGCAGGCCATGTGCCCAGTATTGTAATGCTCATTCTTCTCCCTTGCAGGAAACAAAAGCCAGGTCCAGGCTGAACTCTGCTATGCAGAGAACAAGTTTGTGTGCCCGAACGCCACCCAGGATCCCCAGAAGGAGGCCAGCAGCATATGGGCAATGATGGTCATTGCTCAGCTGCTGGCTGGAATCGGGACAGTGCCCATACAGCCCTTTGGGATATCCTATGTAGATGACTTTGCGGAAGCAAATAATTCCCCGCTGTATGTTGGTAAGTGGGACCGTTGCTGTATATTGTTTTGTTTCCTCTAAACCTTAGTGGTGAGATGTAAATGTGGTCATCTGGAGAGGAACCTGTGGACATGGGTTGAGCAGCATGTGGGACTCCGATGAGTTCCTCCCCCATTAAAAGGCTGGGCTGTCTCACCTCTTGGTTCTCAGCTGTTCTCTGTAGTTTGTATTTATAATGTGGGTATTAGGAAGCCAAAGAATCAGGGCAAGTAGATGAGATGGTTGAGCTGGGGCTTCTCCCTTGTGTCTGTGAGAACTTAGGCCACCTATGTGGGGGAAAGAGTAGTAAGGAAACCTCAGAGTCCATCTCCTGCTCTTATTGAGCATTGTTTGATCATGGTTTAACCAGAGGTACGATAGCCTGCAGGAGCCAATTAACATGGGTTTTGCATTGTGGTTCAGAATTGTTCTTTTTTTGCTGTGGAATTGATTCCTGCCCAGTGGGCACTCTTGAGCTCAGGAGGGGGCTGTACATCTTGTACATCTTGAGGGAGCAGGCTCTTATAAGTGTTGATTTCCATGTTAAAATGTGGCTTTTTTCCCTGTGAGTGTCAAAACCCATCTGGTACTGGCTTGCTTATGGGAGCTTTAAGCTCAGTCCATAAGGTGTTTAAAACCCAATTCCTCCTGGTGCCAAAAAATGTCTTTAAAGCAGCCAAAGGTGTCAGAGTGATTTAGTAGTCAAAAGCAGATGTTCCAAAATAAGGTAAGCACTAAAGGAGATGGAAAACCTTCGGAATTAGATTCCTGAGGCCAGGGTTCAGACAAGTGCTGGAGTGCTTGGCAGGGTCTCCAGACCCACCCAGGTGTGCTTTGCTCCAGGGTCCTGCTGGAAGGGGAGGCTGCACTACCTAAGAGTTCTGCAGAAAGTCTTTCATTCCAAAGAAGTCAAAAGGAAACATTTTGACCTTACAAGTTAGGTCCACATTATCTATTTTTGAAACAGGATAGTTCAACTGAACCAAGGCTGATCTGCTTGGCCTTTTTGCTCTCAACATCTTTCACCTCCCCTGAAGTTTGCACCAAATGTTTTTGCTTGGATCTGAGGCCTGAGGTGGCTTTGTTTCCTTGGCCTCCTGTAGGAGATTAAGGTGCCTGTCACCTGCAGGGGCCCAGGATGCCACTGTCCTGCTGCTCTCTGGGGTTCTCCACTTTGTCACAGCAAATCGTAGGTATTCATAGTGTAGCTGACAACTGTCAGCACATTGGCAAAGCCTGGACTGCAGTAGAGCAGAGGGATGTTTTTGGCAGGCAGCTGCCTGCCATCCTCCTAATCCTGTTAGAAAAGCAGCACATTCAGCATCAGAGCGATGGGGATCTTCTCATAATCTGCTGCTTGATAAAAGATGGTTTCTCTCCTCTGCATGTTGTAAAACTAGTCCTGCCTCATGTGGGAAGACAAAAGCCATATCTGCATTGAAGCTCCCGTTCCCTGCTCACACTAGCTCTTCCTGCTCCTGTTTTTCAGCCATCCTCTTTGCCATCGCCGTGTTCGGCCCTGCTTTTGGATACTTGCTGGGATCTGTGGTGCTGCGGCTCTTTGTGGATATTGGAAGAGTTGATATTGGTGAGTATTTCTCAAGTAGTGATGTTCCTCCTGAGACCCTTCTGTGATTTAGAAGGTTGCTCTGAGGTGACTGGTGACCACCAGTCTGGCAGAAGCCATCAGTCCTGTGACCTACAAAATCCACCCTCCTGAAAACACTTGACCTGGAATAGCACTCCCAGCACACTTCTCCACTCCATCTCTCTGTGAGAAAGGCTACAGATAGTCCTGAAGCCACCACTGAAGCAGAGCCCTGCAGAAGGGACATTTCAATGTCCTACTTGTGGTGCTGCACTGATGTGCTGGTGCCTGCCAACTGCCACCGTGCTGAGAAAGTATCACACTACCCCAGCACAGTGGTGGAGAGGAGCAGGGATATCTGAAGCATCCAGGGATGGAGAAGACAACCACAGGGCAACCACTGCCCTATGGGTACATGGGAAGGCTTGAGTCTTCTCCCTGCCACCCTTCACTAGCATCTGCAGAGAGAGGAACCAAGCCAATGCCACCACAGGGCTTATTTTCTTTATCTGTGATGCTTACTTATTGTTTCTGGTAACTTAATCACTAAAGAATTCTCCCCAGCTCCACCATTAATGTGGCTTTTCCTGTGTTTCCTTAGAGAGATCAGAGCTCGACTGACATTTTTGTCTGGTGCCTGATAAGAATAATAAATGAACCTGGGACAGGAAACAGAAAAATCCTTGGCTCGCTCCCCGTGGCGGCAGACAAATTTAGCAGCCTTTGCCCAGTCCCTCCATGATGACGTCTGAGCTCCAGAGTGGAGTGGTCCTGTTTGGGGAAGCAGGGCAATTGTTTCAGTGGGGTGTGGGCTCCTCTCCTGTAGCACCCTGGCACAGGACTCTCACCTGGAGGCTGCTGCTGATTCCTTTCCCAGCTACAACATCCCGGCAACGGGGAGATGGGGTCCCCATGCCAAGCCAAGCAATCCATTAGCCTCCCGTGAGCATCGCTTGGCCCAGCTGAAGGGTGCCTGCACTGGAGACAGAACGGCTCTCACCTTCTCCTCCTTTTTCCGGAGAAGACGCCCAGAGTTTCATCCACTCGGAAACTAGCCTCATTAACAGCGCTTTTCTCCCGGCACGGGTCCTTCCCTTGGCCTCCGCAAGCAGAGAGTGACCAAGACTGGAACAATGGGAGAGCAATTTCTTCCAGGAAAGTAGCTGTGCCCTTTCCTGGTGCCTGTCTCAGCTCAGCATCCCTGACGGGCAGCAAGGTCCAGACCCACTGTACGCCCCAGGCAGCGGAGGATGGAGTCAGGCCCCTGTAATTACTGCATTGCTGTAATTGCTGCCCGGCTCGGCAGGGAAGGGTTGAACCTGTGCCATCAGCATGCTTTGATGCTGACTAAACCCATCCTGCAGTCACTTGGGAGGCTCGGCGCAGCTTAGATGGGGAGCGGCGGTGCAGGAGACTGGCCAGGGGAAGGAGGTGATACACAATCAGTGCTGGTCTTGCTACCAACACTGGTGGGACCTCCCACACCCGTTCAATTGCTTTTCCGTGCCAGTGGAGAGACCCTTGGGCTTGTGCCCACATGGACCCTTCGTGCTCCCCTGGTCCATATCTGAATGGATGTTTGCCCCTTTCACCCTTAGACATGCAGAGCTCTTACAATGGGGTCCTTGTGTCTTGCAGCTACAGTGGCCCTGACACCGAGGGACCAGCAGTGGATTGGAGCTTGGTGGCTGGGACTCCTGATCTCCTCAGGCTGCTTGGTGCTCACATCCATTCCTTATTTCTTCTTCCCTCGGTACCTGCTGAAAGGAGAGGTGAGACCTCATCTCCAGGGGGCCAGAATATTTCAGTACTGGGGATGGACTTAGGAAGGGAACTCCTGTCCCCAGATATACAAACCTCTCCAAACAGGACAAGGTTTTGTCTTGCAGCTCTGCTCAAGGGCTGTAGGGGGTTTTGAGATAGCTCATCCCTTTGCTGTAACGGGCAGGAAAACTGTCAGGCTCGGCTGGGAGTCGGAGGCATCTGGGACAGACTCTGCTCCTCCTGAGCCTCACTGCACACTAGGACAGTGCCAGCCATGCATGAGTGCTCCCCTCTCACCACAGGCTGCTCTTCTCTCCCTCCCCAGGACCCGAACATGGAGGCTGGCATGCTCAGGAAGATGGAGAAAGGGGTGGCTGAAGAAACCTCCCTGATGGAGTTTATAAAAAGTAAAGGGCTGGCACTTAAAAGGCGAGGGTGATCGGGATGCTGGGCCATGGTGGGTGGGTGGAGATCACCATGACAGCGTTTCAAGCTCAGAGTGCTTGTTGGGAGCCTTTAATTCTGTCCACCACGTTGTGTAGAGCTGCCAGAGCCAGCTCAGACACCTCAAGGGCTGTAGCATGCCCTTCCCTAAGGAGCACAGGAAGATGGTCACAGCCTTCCCTTGCTATAAGACAGCAGTGTGAGGTGCCTGAATCATGTCTGAAATTTGGCTTCAGGATCTTAAATGGCACAAGCACACTGGAAAATGCTAGCTGGGTGCTTTAACCCACAGCTCCAAGAGAGGCATGGGGATGCTGGCACCACCAGCCACCACTTTGAGAAGTTCACTGCACTGCAGCTTGCTCTAGTTTATGTGTTGTTGAAATGGGCTTGAGTAGGGGTGGCACTGTTAAGAGAGACCAGTTCAATGACTTTATTTAGCTCCATGATGACGTGATTCCAGCTAAAGCCCCTCCCTCCTTCCCTCTCCATCCACCACAGTCATATTCTGGAGCTGTCAGCTCCCTTTTCTATACCTGACTGAGCTTTGATGAGGTGCCAGGTCTCCACAGCACTTTCTGCTAGAAGGGGAATGCTAATTAGAGACCAAATAAACAGAGCTGATCCTGAGGAGCTCAGAGTCAGTCTGCCTCTGCTGAAAGGCTGTTCTGGCTGGGCAGGGGGACACGATGTCCCACCAGGAAAATACACTGTGTTTAACATCTGCAGGAGCCAGACCTTGCCCGCGCGCAGCTGGTGGGGCTCTGCCAAAAGCCCTGTGGCTTTGCCTGTTTGCACCGCCCGAGCGTATGGGCCCTGCTCCAGAAAAGCAAATGCACCGTGGCTGCTAAGTGCTTGTGAGTTTGGAAAGAGTGGGAGGGAGGGTAGTGGGCAAAACTGGCACTCCACCTTGATTCTCAGGGCATTTTGGCCATGGTATTGGCAGCTGCTGGGTCAAATTAGGGTATCTCCCCTTCTAATTTTCCCATCACTGTATTAGTTCACTGGGAACAGTCTAAGGGTGGGGGTTTCTGCACAGTATGAGTTGCTGACGTGAGGATCACATGACTTAAATACATTTTTTCCTACTGTTTCCCTGTAGGATTCCCAAAGATCTTCCTCAGGCTGCTCCTTAACCCTCTCTTCATCCTCCTGGTGCTGGCTCAGTGCAGCTTTTCCTCAGTCATTGCGGGTCTGGCCACCTTCCTCAACAAGTTCCTGGAGAAGCAGTACGGTGTCTCCTCCTCATATGCCAATTTTCTCATAGGTGAGCATAACTGGGCAGCAGCAGCAGCTCTAGGATGAAAAAAATCCATCATCAGGGAGCCACCTGCCCGTATTTCCCAGGCTTTCTCAATCCTGCAGAAGGAAATAATTGGAAACTCATTTTCAGAGGAGACCTAGGGATTACCTTAAGATGGTTGATGACTTTTATGACTTAAGATGCCTGCAGAAGGCCAGGCTGTCTTGCAGCCTCTCAAAGACTGTCTACATTTGTAGGCTTGCTCTCACAGGCCAGCAGCCACTCTTGTTGAAAACATGCAGCCCCAGCACATGGGTGAGGCAGGTCTGGATCACTCTGCTGCTTAAAGAAGGGGCAAGAGCAAGTGATTACACACCAAGCTTGATCTTGCATCTCTAAGCCAATCTCCTGAGGCTGAGGTTTCCCACAGGTACCATCTGTGTTGGGTTTTGGTCTGTCTTGGGTAATGGTGGTGTCTGTGGGTTCTCCCAGCTACTACGAGGTCCACAAAGCCCCTACCTCCATCCCCTGCCAGCAGAGAGGTTATTGGCAGGCAGGACTCCCAGATAACGCCTTTGTTCCACTGCAGGAGCTGTGAACCTGCCAGCAGCAGCACTCGGAATGCTCTTAGGAGGAATTATCATGAAACGCTTTGCCTTCTCCATCCGGGCCATCCCCCGGTTTGCTGTGGTGGTGCTCGTTTTCTCCATCCTCATCTGCCTGCCCATTTTCTTCATGGGCTGCTCCACAGGGCGCATCAATGGGATCTATCCCCCCAGGTAACACAGGCACTTGGGTTGTTTCCAGCTTCTTGTTCCTCCAGCTCTTGACCTGATTATCCATGGGGTGGGATACATGCAGGTGTAGGGGAAGAGGCAGTAGATGTTACCACACTACTGCTTTCTCCTTGATCACACTGCCTGGAGATCTGAGTGCTATACAGCACAGAAAGCTAGGGAGCACGTTTATTCTTGATTTTCTGTAGTATTAGTACCCATGTCCACATTGACTCTATACACGGGCACCTTGCACTCTCCCTTTGGTCCAGCTGGACATCACCTTTCTCCTCACCTGAGTGGAAAGTTTTGTCTCTTACCATGTCTTTTTAAGATAAAAACGACATTTAACCTTCACCCCAGGCTTGCTGTCAAGTGCATCATGCACATTTCCAATGCACTGCCAGCAAGGAACTTTCATACAGATGTTTCCCTTCACCAGCAAAAAGCCTCCTGTCCCAGGGGTACGGTGGAGGGATGAGGGACAGAGCAGTCCATTCACTTCTCCCACTGAAAAGCCAGTTAAATAACCATGGTGAAGGAAAGCAACAGCACTCTGCAAATTCACGTGCAGGCGACATGTATATGTTGCTCTGAGCTCTGCAGGGCACGCACCGAGAATTTGGGAGTGTATGGAAATCCACTGAGGTGCTGGCAGCTCAAGATTTCTGCGTGAGAACCAGGCTTCAAGCGTGAGATCTCTCAGCTCAAGATCAGGTGCTGCAAATGCTGAATTTTGGGAGGCACCTTGGCCTCACAGTGTTCACCCCTTGCTGTCAGTGTCAAGTCAACTGCCTGTCTTGGCTCCTCCGGAGCTCACTGGGGTTTTGCTGAAGTAACTAGGAGCTGCTGAAGGCACTTGCATGGAAAAGGGTTGCCTTACATTACTTTGGAAATCCTCACCCATGCAATGGCAGCAGTGTATCAGTGCCTTTTGCCTGCATCCCCAGGTAGCTGTGGGCTATGTGGACGGGTGAATGTGAGCTCTGCCCCAGCCCACCATGCCCAAGGACAGGTCCCTGGTGCCATCCTCCCATAGCAGATGGACTGTGCCACTCCAGCAGATGAACTCCCTTAGGTAGTAAGGCAAGACAGGGCAGATAATTTGTTTCGTGCTCTCGACTTTCACGCTGTCGTCAGGCTTGTTTGGAAACAAGCCTGCTTCCAGTTTCTGTCTGAATGATGTTTCCAGCTGGGGCTGTTTGCACATCTGTTTGTGCAGTTCTGGATGCAGCCCAGATATATTTCTCCAGGAATTTGTCTGATTAGTTTTCAGGGGGAGGAGAGGATATTAAGTGTATGAGTACTTGTTTGCAGACATAATTACTGCTAAATTCACTGTACACTTGCAGAGGTACCTGCAGGGAATCAGGGTCTGGCACAAGGCCAGCCTGCTGCTGGCAGCATCCCAGAACAAACAGGAATGGCGAAACTGGCTAACTAGTAAGAGGGAATTTTCTTCCTCCTGTCCTATTTCTTAAATTTATTAAAAAAAAAAAAAAATTCTCCTCCTTTTTGGCAGTACATTGAGTTCCCAGCAGCAGGTTAAGACACCGAGTGGGTGCCACTGCTCTGAGTACATCTTTCACCCAGTGTGCGGAGAAAACAACGTGGAGTACATCTCCCCCTGCTTTGCTGGCTGCACGAACAGCACCACTAATTCCTCCGCTCCCAAAAACGTGGTGAGTAAAACAAGTGGTGTGCAGAACAGAGGGTGTCTTGGGGACAGTGGAGGCTGCAGTGATGCCGTAGGAGCTTGACAAATGTGAGTGTGTTGTAGAGCCTTTTTGATGCGGTGAAGGGGAGATCTCCAGAGGTGCTGAAGTCCTGAGAAGGTGCAGTGAAGAACTGCAGTAATGCCCTGGGAGGCTGCTTGGAGAACTGGGGACAGTGGCACATCCTAGGGCAGGATGCCATGGCTGTGCCTTAAAACTGGAGCTGATGTTCTTGTCAGTCTTCTGCAAAGTGATGTGAGCTGCTGCATTACTAAAAACTCTGCTCTTGGCTTTGGGAGATTTACATTTGTTTTTTCCAAATGTTTCCAACAGATCTACAAGAACTGTTCCCTGATCCCTGCTAGGAACGGGCTGTCCTCTGCCAAGACAGGCTCCTGTCCACTCAGCTGCTCCCACATGCTCCTTCCTACCATATTCCTCATCTCCTTTGCTGCCCTGGTAGCCTGCCTGTCCCACAACCCCCTCTACATGATGGTTTTAAGGTGAGTAATGGGAAGGGGTGAGTCGCAAGGCACTGAGGGAAGCACCATTTGCTGTGGTCCCTGTGCTGGGATCAACAGGGCCTCTTAAGCATGGAACCAGGCCAAGATACTTGGCCAAATACAGAGCTGCCGCAGCACCTCTGACCTCTCACTCCTGGCAGGGTGGTGAACCAGGACGAGAAGTCATTTGCCATCGGAGTCCAGTTCTTATTAATGAGGCTACTGGGTGAGTGTCCATCTCTTAATGAGGCTGGGGGAAGGCAGCAGGGTGCTCAGAGGCTTGCTTGAGCCCCAGGAAGTGTTGAACCTCCTCGGGGATGGCAGGCAAAGCGTGCAGGCAGGGCAGGGCCAGCAGCCTGACTCCATCATCTCCTCTCCAAAGCATGGCTGCCAGCTCCAGCCCTGTTCGGTGCCCTCATCGACTCCTCCTGCATCTACTGGCAGAAGCAGTGCACCCAGCGCCGGTTCTGTGCCTACTACAACAACGACTTCCTCCGCAACAGGTACCCTCGCCGTGTGCCCCCTGGCAGGGGTGACCATGGGGATGGTCCCCAGCTCAACCTGGTGCTGGCTGGAGGTGCCACCTCCAAACACCGCATCTCCTTGCTTTTTTCCTGACAGGTATCTGGGGTTGCAGGTGGGCTACAAGGTGGTGGGCACCATCCTCCTTGCCCTCATCAGCTGGAAGGTGAAGAGAAGCAAGGAGTATAATGTCCAGGAGAAGGCAGCAGGGCTGGTGTAGCCCACTCAAGGACTGGTTCCACACCTCCCATTACACGCTGCCAGTACTTCGTCTTTTTTTGGATTTGTTTTTCTTCCTAAGGGAGCGACTTCACCTTTGCAGCTCTGAGCTCCTGTCACTCAGCACATGGCACTGCTGTGCTCTTGGTGAAAGATGCTCCATGCCAACCCCTTCCTGGGACCAGCTCCTCCCATGCTCTCCAGCTGTTGGGAACAGGGCAGCCCCCCGCCACCTGGAGCAGGAAGCTGGAGCACAGCCCCATGCCATATACCCGGAGTGCCTGCTGTAGGAGATAGTTCCCCCTCCAGCATGACATTTCCAGCTGGGTAATGCCTTCCTGGCTGGGACAGGAGCAGGGGAGATGGCTGCCAAGCCTGTGGGACTGTCCCATGTCCCCCCACTGTGTGCACCCCTTGCAGAGGTCAGCATGGACACCACACATGTTGTGAAAATTTATCATTAGGGGTTTACTGCAGAACATTTTGGCAGTTTGCTGCTCTTTTGTGGGTTTTTTTAAATAAAGGTCACTTTTCCAACTGTGGTGCTTCGTTGGTCTCCATGCCCACCCCACCGCTCCAAGAGCTGTCCCCACCAGTGAGGCAAGGCAGTGGGGTTCCCTGCAGGTCCCATCCTGGCTGATGTTGAGTGCATCCCTTGCCAGCAAAGGTGAAGAAAGGGTGGCCGATGGGACACGTGCTCCTTTTGCAGCTCCACCAGTGCTGAGGGGCTGCATAGAGCAGGCATAGGCTGTGCTGGCTCACGGGCCAGGCAGCCAAGGGACAACAGTACCCACCTACAGCCCCATGAAACCTGCTGGCAGCCCCCTGCCCCCAGCACCCTGCCCGCAGTGCTGTGCTGGCAGCCCCCTGCCCCCAGCACCCTGCCTGCAGTGCTGTGCTGGCAGCCCCTGCCCCCTGCCTGCAGTGCTGTGCTGGCAGCCCCTGCCCCCTGCACAGCGCACCCTGTCTACACCGGCCAAAAGGCACCTGCACCATTCAGCACGGAGCTGATGGCGATGCAGGCAGAGGACTGCAGGCAGCATGCAGGGACCTGCAGCCACGGGGCTGTGGGCACAGGGCTTCAGCAGGCAGCTGAGGGCATGGGCAGCAGGCAGGGGCTGGGGCAGGTGGCTGCAGGCAGGGTTCAGAGGGCTGCAGGAAGGGTCTTGTGGGCTGGGGTCTGGGGGTCTGGAGGCAGCAGGGAGGGAACTGCAGGCAGGGAGCAGCAGGTCTCAAGCATTTGACTATGGGCATGGGGCTTGGGCACAGAGCTCTAGGTAGGGTGCAGGGGGCCACTGACACAGGGCCGTGGGCAAGTGCCTGCAGGGCCTGTAGCCTGGAGACAGGGTTCAGTGGGCAGCAGGAAGGGCTTGGGGGCAGGGAAGATCAGGCAGGCACAGAGGAGATTATGGGGACTGCAGGCATGGGGCTGTGGGCAGGGGGTTGCTGGCAGGGCGCAAGGGGCTTCAGCCATGGAGTTGCAAACACCAGTTTGCAGCAGGGCTCATGGGGCAGCATGTGAGGGGCCCATAGGAACGGCCCCGGGGCAGGCAGGGTGCACAGGCATGGGCTTGACGGCAGAGGCTGTGGGTAGGGCAGAGTGGGTTCCAATCATGGGGATACAGGCAGAGGGATACAGGCAATGTGCAGAGGAGCACAACGGGGGGTTGTGCAGGATGTATCCCTGCCTGTGACATCTCTGAAGGGAGCGCAGTAGCTCAAGGGCCTCCCTGATCTGTTCTGGAAGAGCTTCCCCTGCCCACAGCTCTACCCAGGACCTCCCCCCACCTGCAGCAGGGTGACTGACTCTGGTTCAGGCAGCTGGAGCAGAAGGGACTGAGTTCATCACATCCCACCGTCTTGCCAAAGCTATTTAAACACGCTGGCTGCCAGGCTGCAGCCCTGGGAGCAACTTGCCTGGCCAGCACAACGCCACAGGCTTGGAGCAAGGTTTATACATATAATGAAAAAAAAAAAAAAACAAAACAAAGCACAAATCTGACTGGGGGGAAGAAAGAAAAAAAAAACCACAACAAATAACATTCAGAGTTTCCAGTTCTGCCTCTTTCCCCTAGCCACTGGGGAAAAATCAGCCCCAAATATTTAACAGGCCAGTCACGGAGTGTTGCCCAAAAAACACATGCAACTATGCAACAGCCCAACACATGCTGCATCCTCCAGCATGAGCAGCACTGGGCACAGCTCCAGCTCATCCACACTGCCCCACAGCCACCCCCATGCCCCACAGCTGTGCTCAGGTGGGGAAAGCTGAGGCATCTCCATCAGCTGTAACGCTGCAGGGTGCCAGAGCCACTTCCACCCCAGAGTAGGGCAAGTGCTCTCTGACTGAAACCACAACAGCCCTGTGAAGGGCACTGCAGCTGGCCCGAGTTCTCCTCTGCAAGAAGTGCTTTTTCTGATAAGTTTTTTTGTTGGTGGTTTGGGTTTTTTTGTTACATGATTATCAAGTCTCTAAATTTCAGACTATGGAGTAAATACGCACCAAAACCAACCAACCAAAATGAAACAAACAAAAACCCCAAACCAAAACGAAAAAAACCCACAAACAACAAAACCAAAACCAATGCCCTGTGTGGAGGAGGCACTGGTTTTTGACAAGACAGACCTGGACACCAAACAGGAAGGTTGATCTCCACCATTGTGTCAAGTAAAAGCGAAGCCCTAGCCCACATGGAGCTGACACCCCTGAGAAGGGGCTAATACAGACAGACTAAAGAAAGACTTGAGAACAAAGATTTAAACAACCAAAAATATTTATTTAAGGAGCACTTTTCATAAGAATAACTTAAAGCCAACCATGGCCTTGTGTTACCTACCCCCCTTACCTCAGCAGAGGCCTCTGCTTTTCAAGGAGACAGGTCTTTGCAAGCAGGATAACCACCCAAAGAAACAGCAATATTCTCATTTCAGCACTACAGATTCAAAGCCGGCAGCCTAGGAAGGATCTCCAGTTAAAGGAGTCCAAAGCATAACAAACATGTTCCAACAATACTCTGACTGCAGGAAATATAACAATAGAACATACTTTAGATATATACCCTCCCCACCTCCCGTATGGAGAGTGGAAAAGCCACTCAGTTCACAAGACTAGAAACACAAGGCCCAGCTTCACTACAAGAACAGGTCTTTGCTGCAGACCATTCTTGCTCTTCCCAACAGTTCTAACATTTGGCAACACTACAGGGAGGCAGAAGATGTCCCAGGCAGAAAGGACAAGGAAAAAAACAGATCAGATGAGCGATGAAGGAAGCATCAAACTGGACAGGAGCTTGCAAAGGGCAAAAAAGATCTACCAGGAGCGAGCCACTCCCTCCTACCCTAAAGCAAAAGGGAAAGAAATAAAACCAAAGGAAAACTTTCAATGGTGCTGGAATTCATAATATGCAGTGCGGAGAGCAATCATCCTGATGTAGGTGCTGCAGAGAAATGACAGCCCCCCAGAGCATAAAGCTGTATGAAGCTGCTGGGCAGGGAAACTGTGTTTTAAGACACTTCAGGAAGGGGAAGCTGAACACACAGCACAGCATCAGGGAGGGGCTTGTCTCCCACCCGACAAACAACGGTGCTGCTGGAACATCCTGCTTGGGATAGCTGACACTCCTGACCAGAACATAGGAACAAGGAGAGCACATGTCCCTTAGTTCAGAAGGATGCTGAATCAGAGCCCTCCAACAACCCAAGCAGCCTCTGGAGCCACTGAGATAGCCACAGGGACAGGCATCTTCCTGTTCTGAACCTTCCCTTAGATTAACAGCTGAGATCACACACAGAGCAGCAATTTCGGCTTTAAACACCAGAGACAAATGAGAACAAACTGGGAGTCTCACATTTCTTTCCCCTCTTCACTGAGCAACTCCCCCAGGAGAAGGAAGCACACTAATGTGTGCTCCCTCTCACTTTGCCACAACTGCCAACTAATTACGCACCAAAAAAGATCTTACTGTAGTTACTGGAGCAGGAGACAGGCAGGGGCTGCACAGCAAATGCAGAACTCACACATAATGTAGGTAGGAATCTAAAGATGTGCCCACCTCAGTACTCTCTGCCACCTGGGGAGTGTTCATACATGACTGTGAGAAGAGCCTGAAGTATGGGAAGGAGAAGCAGTGTGAAACAAGCTTTCAGGAGATAGCCTTCAGTTAAAGAAAAACTCCCAAGAACCGTCCAACAGTGGAAATCACCCAAAGGCACCGGCACCGCAGCTGGAGGCAGGGGTGCACAGGGACAAACACGGAGCAGCCAGCCACTCCAGTCTCACTGAAACAGGACTGCACCAGTTTGGAAGTACAGGAAGGTAGGAGACACGAGAGGAAACAGCTTTTTATATTCTCCATTGCCCAGCTCAGCCTGTGCACTTTGCCAGGGCAGCAGAGGTGATGCGCATAGTGCTACCGAGCAGCAAGAAGCTGGAGAAAGAAGTCCAAATCAGGAGGCGATCAGCAGCTCCAAGAAGCAACAGTGTTGCAATGCTAAACCAAGACAGAAGGTAAGACACAGACTCAAATCTCTGAAACACCTGGCAGTGCACTCCTTCATTTGCTTGGCAACTACCAAATGAAAAGCCTAAAGATTAAGGACCTTAAATACAGAAACCCAGAGGATCAGCCCAAAGGAAGAGAAAGGAGGGGAGAGGAAAAAAGCATTGCAGTATGAATAGACAGTCAGAGGAAATCACACCAGCAATTGTGTCATGTTGCTCCCAAGCCCATGAGCAGCAGAGGAAGATGCCACAATGGTGGTATCCAGCTTAAGTTCCTTCTTTGTACAGCAAGATGAGATCTGAGTGCTTCAGACCATCTTTTTCCTTTCAGTTCCCAAGTGCCTGCCCCTCAGCCTCTCCAGGTCTCTCCCTCCCTCCAGCCCTGCCCTTCTCCATTCAGGCGATCCTGGCCAGCCATTTCTTGAGGCCCTCGAAGTCAGCATCTCCCTCCTCTCCCTTGCTGCCCCGAGCACTGCACTCCACAAATTCCACCTTCATGGGTAGCTGAGAGAAGTCGAAGTCTTTGCCCTTCTTCCCCAGCTGGGCAGGGCCCCCAGTGCCTGAGCCATCCAGGCTGGTGGGGGCTGCAGAGCGGGTCACTCGTAAGGTATTGCTGCAGACAAAGAAGGGAAAGGGTCAAGAATTGTGAACCAGGGGAACATTACCCACACCATGGCTGCTGAGATGTTTTGGACCCAGCTCTGTCAGCAGGATGCCAGCCACACCAAGTCCCATGGCTCTGCCCTGCAAGGCACAAGCAGAGGCAGGCACTTTGGCCACTTCTCCTAAATACCTGCTGGAAGGCACAGCTGCAGAAAGGCTCAAGAGAGCAAGACAGGCAGGAGGCCACTCAAGGAGAAGGTGCTTAAGCATGCTTTGCTTTGTAAAATACATCAGCAAGAGTCAGGTGGTGATGTCCTCATCTGAATTTCCCCAATATCCCCACAGCAGACACCAGAATTTACCCATGGTTTAGCCCACAGTGCTCAGTGGTGCCCTAGTTTAAGAGGTTAACCGGGAAGGGAGAGGCACCCATGATACCAGGGATCATGCAGGGGCTCACCTTACTGCCACTTGAGTATGTCAAATACTTTTGGGGATTGAGAGGGGGATCAAGTCTCTCCACTGTTCCTGTGAGCAATGCCTGCCCACAGACCACGCTGCAATGTCACTGCTGCTCCCACCCTTCAGCTTGCTGCAGCCTCTCAACTCCCTGCCATGTGTGGAGAAGAAGGATGGACCTCCTTGTTCACACTCACCAGGCATCCAAGGCAAAGTGAGGACAGGGAGATGGAAGAGCCCAACAGATGCGGAGGCACTGTGACTTGACTGTCTCTGAGGTCTCAAGAAGTGAAGCCAGGGAAGTCAGGGGGCTGCACCAGGCACAGATGCAAACAGCAATCTCTCCCCAAGTCCTTAACTGCCTAGTAGAACCTCATGGATAGGGTCCTGCATCTCTTCCACAGAGCAGCCTGGCAGTGCCCTGCTCTCAGTCAACCCCAGCAACTCCTTATTGACAGAATGGAGCTAAATTAATGGGGCATGGGGAAAGAACAGCACTGCCTAGAGCTGAGAGTTCAGGAATGAGACAGCAGACACTTCCTTGGGTTCTCCACACAAGGACATCACAGTACAGCAGCACAGGGAGAAGGATGGCAGCCAGGTGCAAGCCTGCAGGAATAACACTGCCCAACATGGCACATATAATCTACCAAGAAATTTAACTTCTACACACAAGTAACAGGCAAATGCTCAACAACAAAAATAAGGAATCCTTATTTTACAGGAGAGCTTGAATATGTGGCAACTAATTACACCCTTAAAAATGGAAAGGTGAGGCATTGAGCCTGGAAGAGGCATCAGCACAAATACCCCACTGCCATCTACTGGCCAAAGAGATTATAGAATCACAGAGTCATTCACGTTAGAACAGACCCTTAAGTCATGAAGTCCAACCATAAACCTAACACTGCAAAGTCTACCACTTGACAAGACAGCCATATCTCAGAAACATGATTTTTTTGGTAAGACTTGACAGCTACGCTCCTCCTCCTCCCCTCAAGATCACCTTGCTACTAACTGCAAACCAGTGCACAGGACCCACGGGCAACAGCCAGGCAAAATACCCAGTTCCGAGTATGTGTGGGGAAGGAAAATCTTTACTGGATGCTGGTAGTGAAGTCCACCCAGCATGAGAGCTGCACAGGTCTCCCCCAGAGCAGACCTGAGCCAACTACAATGATGAGACTCACAGGCAGAATCTTCATGCACAGAGATTAAATGTAGCTTAAAAAGGTAATCTTCTACTTGTCCCTCCCCACATGGGCTTGCCAATGGTTGATGCTGCAGCTCGTTCAGCTGGCACCTTACAACACAGCACAGTCTTTCTGTGGCCACTTTCTCCTCCTTCCACTTTCTCTTACAACTTAAAAGTTAACAGCAGATCACACACAATTTGTCCTCCCAGGTTAATGCCCTTCCAAGGAGGGAGATACAGAGCCAACACAAGGTCCCAAACAAGCTCCTGCAGTGGCTGTTAGACCAGCAGAACTAGACACACCTTCCCCAGCTCTCAAGTTTTGCACACCAAGCCCTTTTGTGTCAGAGGAGCCCTGAAAAAAAAAAAAAAACAACTGTGCCACTGCAACTGTGCAGTGCTACTGAGATCTTCACATCAGTCACAGGAAGTCAGGATATTTGGAAGCCAACTCTGCCTGCACCCAGGAGAGGGCAGCACCCTGGGCCACAGGAGCTATCGCTTAGCCTAGGATGGCAGCTTCCAGGAAAGAACTGGGATGTTGTTTCTCCAACTCACTCCAGCTTCTAGAAGGCAAAACACCATCTGCACCTACTGCTTTTTTTGGGTGCTTCAGCAAGAAGCAAACTTCTCTCATCCCAGTTACACCTCCCGAGACAAACCAGACTGCCCTGTTTCTACAATGAACTTAGATGTGGCTCAAGGGAGCTCACTGAGCACCAAGGTAAACTATAGAAAGGAGCAGAGAGGAGCTCAGAGGGTTCAAGATCCAATTTCATACTTACAGCTCTTTCTCCAGCTGCTGTTGAATAAGTTTTGCTGATTTTGCCATTGTGACATCTAGAGAGGGAAAAGAAAAGGAAATCAGCTCTTTGGTTTTACACCAGAATTCAGAACCTGGTTCCTCCTCCTAAAGGTACAGTAAGGCCTGTTCATACTGTGCAGTCCTAAGAGATACCAACGCAAAGGCAGCTGTGTCTGCACTCGGATAAGGGCCACTGCAGCTCTCAGTTTGCACACATGAACTAGAGCAACACAGAAGTCTCGTATAACGTAGGGAATTAATGTCTTCTTGCTGGACAGTAAGCTGCTTTAAACAGAGCACTGGATTTGCTGTCCCACCCACAAAGCCCAGCACTCTCATCTGTCCTGGCATCATAGAGCTCAACACAGCGCTTTTTAACCTCCGGCATGTGGAGCCATGAAGGCATCAGGCAGCTCTTAAAAGTACTGCACAAAATAACTAAGAAAACTAAATCTGATCCTGCCCCGAAGCTTCAGATTGTTATGCAGGGATCCACACCTTCACTATAAAAGTTGTAGGGATCTGGAAGTCTAGTCCTTTCCAGTAACTGGATGTTCCTGATAGTCCAATCAAGAGAAAAATGTATCATCTTGGCAGCTAAACAGCTGTCTGATTTTAACATTGAAGCTACCAAGTGTGTACAGACAGGACCAGCTTGGGCATTATGAACTGTTTTCTGCTGCCTGCAGATTTAGGAAGGCAGTTCTGAACAAGGAGAAAGCCTGTCTAAAACCTGTAGGCCTCCCAAGTGGTGCTTCTCTGCAAATATATTAGACATAGCTGACCCAGGAATTCTTCCAGTGGCTGCTAGAACATTCATGTTGAGTAGCCCAAGTTTAACACTAAGTTCCAGCCTTAATTTTTCTGAAATCCCAACTCCTTAGAAATTCAGCATCCATGGTATGAACCCCTATGGCTCAAGGACTGAAGGCAATGTCCAGCCCACGAGGCAGCACACAATACCTTGCTTATTGCAAGCAATCAACAGTGCAGGTGCATTTTTGAGCACAGTGCTATCAATCAGGACCTGGTACAGGAACTCTGCCACATCCTTCACCTCCCGCTGGAAGGCCACACTGTCCACCACAAACACGATGGCTCTGCAGGAAAGAGTGAAGAACACATGCTGGGCTGGAAGCTCTGCAACAATCTTCCCCTACAAGTATTCCAGCCTGGGCTAACATGTTTGTTTCCACAGCTGATCTCACCCAACCCAAGAGCAGGTTAGCATGTGCTGGCTGAAATACACCCCATGTCCAGTCCCAGCAGGAAATCTTGCCCTCTCTGTCCCATGGATATAGCACAACCCCAAATCCCAGGCAGCTGCTTTGCCTCCTGATGCACTAACAAGTAAGCAGGAAAGCAGAACAGTAACTCCTGCTAACCCAAGAGCTCTGAATCTCAGGGCACCACCACACAGAATGAATACAGTGCAGCTCACAGCATCCCGAGCACCATAATTTGATTCATCCCTGTCCAAAAATATCACCTGCCTCCTTCTCCCCCGCCAATCTCTTCCAAGTTACCTGGCTGCAGCCTTGAACCTCTCCAAGAACTGAAGCCGCAAACTCTCATGGCCTGGAAGGTCGATTAAGGTCACATTAGCACTCTGGGAACAGAAACAAGAAGGTATCAGCAGCACCTAATCCAGGGATACCTGTGATCATGGACCAGGGAAAACCAGTTAGGCTGGTGTTGAGGCAGCGGTAGGCAAGTGAATCCCCGTATCAGGCAAGAACTCTTCCTGAGGTGTAATCTCTCCACCAGCCCAAACAGTTCTGACAGGCAAAAGCAATGCTGAGGAACAGCATTCATGGCCAGGACTCATTAATGAGGGTGCCAACACCAGCAAACCACCCACCAGAGCTGAGAGGACAGAGCATGACCACAATGGAAAGAGAATGTTCAACCTGTTTCTCATCCACAGCACCCCCTCTACAACTACCACACACACAGTGCAAGTAACAAAGCTTAATCGGTCACCTCTCTTGGTCCACCAGCAGGTTCACAGTGTCCCTGACAGCAAACAGATCTCTGCTCAGCAAAACCACAAACTCCTGTCTTTTGAGTCCCTGATGCAGAACACTAATCCCACAGTCTCTGAATCAAGATAGTATTCACACACAGAATCTACCCAACCGCGACTCTACCTGAATACACATAACTTTGCTGGGAGTAACACAAAAATGCCCTTGCAAGAGACTTCCCTTTCCACAGGCTGCCAGCCAGAAAAAACAGTCACAGTGAAGAGAACAAATGCTTCTCACACTCCTGAGATGAGGGCAAGCTGGGCCACATCATCACTCAAGATAACACTCATTCTCAAGAGGGAAGAAAAAACTACACAAGACAGCATCTTCTCCTTGCTCTTGGATTTTAATGTAAGCCTTTTCTACAATTTACAAAATTTAAAAAACCAAACCCACAACAATCTGCACTGCAGCATTCCAGCACCTCCTGTCTGCTCAATCTAAGAGACACAAGTATACAAAAAAAAAGCCCTCAATTTCCCTTTACTGTTTTTAAGCTCCTATTATCACCACTGTTACTGAAAACTACCAGAGAAAAGCCACAAAAACTTGCTTTACTTTTACAATTCCCCAGCCCATAACCTGCTGACAGCTTGCTGCTTTCACTGCCACATATGCACGTAACAAGATAAAGAAACTCTTCTGAAACTAAAGAGAGCACAATAAATTGAAAATAACTAAGTCTGTGGCAGCCCAGGACCTGAAAGTAACTAAAACCCTCTTTGAGACCACACTTTAGTTCAGCTGGAGACTGTTTTTAAGCCTCCTAAAACATTTAATTCAGGATTTCTTGGGAGACACGGAAATTACTGCCAAGCAAATAAATCAAACAGAATAAAGTTCCCTCAGAATTCTCCTTCTTGCTCCAAACCACACTGTTGTCCCCACAGCATGTGTTTTACTTCACTTATAAAAGCAACTCCTTTTGCTATTCTATAGAAAAAAAAAACATCCTACCCACCTTTCAAAACACAAGGCAGATACAGTTTTCAGTCCAAAAGCTTTCATAATTTGGCAAGCAAAGAAAAAAAGAACCTGCAGAGACAAGGAATCCCTAATACCTCCCAGGATTTTCCTACTTCTCAGTGTGTGTTGCCTAGAAAAATTCTACCCCACACTCAGAGCAAACTAAGGACTGATTTCAAGCTGGGAAGATTGAACAGCACAAAAACTATCAAGCCAGGTTTAGTGCAGTGTGTAGAAGAACAAAGACATCAGCAGGCTGTAGTCACCACATGCAAGTTACAGTTGAAAGTCTGCCCACTCACCTTGTCTTTGCTGACTCTGTAAACTGCAGAGCTGTCAGTTATTGAAGTCTGGGTATCACGGTACTTGCCGGTCAACAGCTGTGGAAAAAAAAAGTTATTTTCAGAAAAAGGAGGCTGGAGGAACACTGGCATTGAGTGTCACCCACTCAGAAGCTGAAGTGATCGGTAAGGGGTAACAGACTTCAGATATCCAATTTCAATTTACATCCATCAAACAGCTACACGATGCTTTGGGGTTTTTTTTCCCAAGAATTTAAAAACCACTCCTGAAGGAAAAAGCACACCCTATTCATATACTGCACCTCTAAAACAAGCGGGAAGAGAGCGTGCCCGCAAAGCCCTGGCAGCACGTTCAGGCCGGCAGGGCGGCCGGAGCCGGGCAGCCCTCCCGCCCGGGGCTCCTCCCGCGACCCCTGCGACCCCCGCCCCGGCTCCCCGCTCACCCGCGCGAAAAGCAGCGTCTTCCCCGCGTCGCAGAGGCCCAGCAGCAGCACGGCCTTCCGGCTGCTCCTCCTGCCCTGCACGAACCGCCAGATCACTGCGGGAGAAAGGAGAGAGCACCTGAGCCAGACGCTGCGGCACCGGCGGCCCCTCAGCCTGCGCGGGCCGGGGGCCGCTGCTCCCCGGCAGGTCCCCGGGGTGTGTGTGCGTTCCCCGCGGGCTGCAACTCACGGAGCGTGACGACGACGACGACCAGCGCCAGCAGGACGGAGAGCACGGCGGGGTCGTGTCCCCGCAGCTCCCGCTGCAGCGCCTCCAGGTGCGGCTCCAGCCCCCCCGCCATGGCCGCCGCTCGCACACGTCGCCGAACCCCCCGCTTCCGGCCCCGAGGCCTGCCGGGAAGGGCGGCCGGGCCGCGCAAGGGCCGGCGGCGTCGGGGCGCGGGGGCTCACGGGAGATGTAGTTTATCGGGGGGGGGGGGGCAGCAGCACCAGCTCCTTGGTTTGACACTCGGGCGTCTTGAGGCGCTTTGGCCGTGTCCTGGTCTGAGTGAGACCAGAACTAACTCTGTTCAGGGATTTTCCTTCTCAGGTCAGCTGTTCTCACTGCCTGCGCTGTCTGAAGTCAGCAGCACGTTTCCCAGGCAGTGGCTGCTCCTGGCAGTGCTGACGCCCGGGGTGCAGAGTTAGTACCCAGGATGGGTGTGCAGACCAAGGCCACTGCTGGAGCTTGCTGGGGTGCAGAAAATAAAAGGCTGCACCTGCGGGGAGGAGCGGCCGGGACAGGGCACCCCAAACTGACCAAGGAGGGACTCTATCCCATAGATGTCATATTTGGTATAAAGCTGAGGGATCAGGGGGGCCGAGCTCTCTTTTTCAATGGCCAACATCCCAGGAGGGCTCTGCCCATCCTGCCTTCCATCCTGATCTGTGTTCCTGAATCCAGCACCAGAATCCAGCTTCTGAACACAGCTTCCATCTGCCACTGGGCCAGTCTGGGACTTTCCCAGTGCCTGCTCCACAGCACTGTGGTGACAGTGACATAGTTGCCACTGGGGGGGTTGGGTTCAATACTGGTTTTGTATATACTTCTATATATTCCATTTTATAATTATTATTTTTGTTAAGGCTGTTCTAGTTCCCTTTTCTAGTAGTTAAGTCTCTCTCCCTTATTCCTTTTCTCTTCCCCTTTGGGGAGGGAGGAAGGTTAACAGACTGTTGTAAGTCTAGTGGACTATCCTCACCATAAACCTTGACAGGTTACATCTAGGTACTGCATCTAGTTTTGAGCCCCTAGGCTCAAGCAAAACATCCGTTAATGAGATAGTGAGGTCAGAACAGAGCCACCAAGATGCTCAGGGGACTGGAGACTCACCCTATGGGTGAGGACTTGTTGAGCCTGGAGGAGAGATGGCCACATTTACACCAGGCATCAGGAAGACAGAGCCAGGCTTTTCACAGTGGTGCAGGATGAGGAGAAACAGGAATACGTTGAAACAAGAGACGTTCAGACTGGGCAGGAGAAACTTCTTCCCCTTGAGGGCTGTTAAGCACTGGGGCAGATTGTCCAGGGAGGTCATGGAGTCACCATCCTTGGAAGTTCTCAGTGTCTGACTGGGCCAAGCCCTGAGCAACCTGGCTGACCCCTTTCTTTCAGCAGAAGGGTGGGCTGGAGACCCTGGAGGTCCTTTCTCACTTGAGTTACTCTGTGGTCCTCTAATGAGGTTCCTTTTTAACATGCCTTCTACTTATGGGACAAAGGGTTGCAGCTGATATGGAGTACAGCTCTTCTTGGGGAAGGTTTCTAGCTGTAGCCATAGTTAGTTGCAGAAGCAGGCTCTTAGAGGCACTGGTGCTCTTTCTTTGCTAGTTTCTAAGAACAGGTTAAAAAAGCCATCTGTCCCGCATACTTCACCCTACATAAATGTGTCAAACTAAATTTCATTGCTTCCCATCACACTCTACATTTCTGTCTCCCAAGGTGATCTCCAGTCAGGCTAGCAGGCTTCTTACAGCACATACCATATGCATTCCAAAAGTCATCACTGTGAGCTCATCATAATATTCATTCATTCATTCCCTCAAAGCCAGAAGCTCTTAGCATCTTTCTGCTCTCAGCAGCTTTTCTAAGTGGCTGCAATAGCCGTAAGTGGCAATAGCCACGTTGGTGTCTGGCACTGTCCTACAGCGAGAGGTACTATGGAAGGAAAGGGCTTAAGGAGCATTTTGCAGAAACTCAGGACACTTTTTTGGATTAGAGATTTTATTTCTTGCTGTGATGGCAGTAGGGAACAGTAAAGTCTCAAACAGCCACTTTCAGAATAATGAGGAAGGGCAGAGGAAGCAGTGAAGGCAGAGAGGAGTCATGGCTTGAAGTTTCCTCCCCCTCCAGAAAGGGTCCTTCCCATCTCAGTACTTGTCCTCAAGGAAGGTGCACACCTGGAGGAGACCTGAAAAGGGAAAGGACAGGGAGAAGTTCAGATCCTGCCTTTAAACGCTCCTGTCCCACCAACACACACCCAGCCATGCCAACAGTGTCATCACGTGCAAAATACAGCGTGCCACAAAGAAATGTGTATTAAACCCAGATCACTAATGGGACAGGGTGGGTTCTTTTTACAGTTTCTCAAAGTGCCTGTTTTCTACAAGTGAGTAAAATTATTCCATTCCCATTGATGTCAGAGCAGGAGACTGTCTTCAGTTCATCCAAGGAACTTTCAGAGAAGCATACTGGCATCTTCATGAGTTATCCTCATTTTGCTCTAAACAATGCAATGGACAGCGACAGAAGAAACTGTCCATACCTGTGAGGCTAAGAACTGCAAATCACAAGCTTCTTCCTGGGGCTGTTACAGTTACCTGATGGATTGCAGGTATTGAGGCTAGCAACTGAAGCGTAGTATTGATCTCCAAGGAACTCCTTGTACGTTATTCCATCGCGGAGTTTGACCAGGCACTTGGTCAAATCTTTAAACAGAAGGTCCTTGGTTTGAGATTCAAACATCTTGAACTTGTCTTTTGCCACTCCTTTTGTTCCAAATAGTTTCTGAAATAAAGGTATGGAGGGGTAAAGGTATGTCAAAAGTAGAGATCTGGCAAGGTTCATCTTGCACAAGCCTATCTCCCTGGGGAGCCTCCAGCCAAGCTCCAGAAATTTAGGATCGAATCTTCCGTCCATGTGGTTAGATGAGAGATCTCTCAGAGGTAGGCACAGTTGTGGCATGACTGTCAAGACAATTTTTTTCCATTTCAACATGTCACTACATGCAGAGCCTGTCAGCAGATGCTGCCAGCAGGGCCTGTGCCTTAGTCATAAATTGAAAGCAAAAGGACCTGACTTCCCAAGTGCCTCTCAGCAGACCCTGGCAGTGGAGCAAATATGAATGTTTTCAGTGTAAAATCAAACAGAGCTGGTTTAACCTGGTTGCACCAGTAGCTGTAAGACTCTGTGTGTGTGGAGGTTGCTGTATTCTCAGGGCTGTGTCTGACCCCGCTGGGTTAGAGACAAGGCACCCCAAGAGTTTCTGAAGCACACCTGCAGGAGCATAGCCTGAGAAGGAGGCAGTAGTCTCATGTTACACAAGTATAGCACGACAATAGCATCTACTATGACCTGGCTGTTACCTAAAGGTGTATTTACTGAGGTGGCAGAGAAGAAAGAGCAGTTTGGAAGGGATGGAGGAAGGGGGAGGCTAAGGGACAAGGCTGTCACCCCACATCCTTAAGTTAAAATCTTCCACCTTGCGCTGATTCAGGGAAACTCAGAGCACCATTGCTCTAAAAATGCAAACATGCTGCATCAAAACAACCCCAGAACATTTTTTCCTCTGTCAGTACTACTAACCTCTTGCCTCTCCAGCAGCTCACGGACTTGTTTTGCTTTCTCAGGACGTGTGATCACAGCATGTGTAGGAACTTTGGCCAAGTGGCATGTTCTATAAGCCATGACATTTTCCCGTCCCCCATCAGTGCACAGCAACTCAAAATCGTCCATTTTCAGATTTTTGGCCCAGTCTTCCTTATTTTTGCCTTTAAAGAGAATTGGTTTGGAGATTCAGAGCTCTCGTGTAGCAGAAGAACATCAGCCCCACAACACCTAAGCAAGGCATTTGTCCCTGCCTGCATGTGCACTGACACTTAGAGGCTTGGCATGTACAAAGGAGTCTGTAAGTAAAACTCAGGAAAAGTTGACTCGGGATGTGTCAGACCCTCAGAGCAGGTTGGGAGATTTACTTGTATCTCCTCCCTTGATTTTTTTTCCCAAATGCTTGGAAAACTTCAGCCATTGCTTGCAGAAATGTGAATTTTCAGGCAAGTTTGGAGCTAGAGCTCTGTGCAAAGGTGTCAAGGCAAGAGTCTGTGGCTAAGGGACCATCTGAATAATTGTGCAACTGGATTTAGATGATAGTTAGTGGGGAAGTGTCTCTGCAGAAATGCCTGGGAAGAGCCACCCTGGGCAGATGACACATGTTGACACTCAAATTCTGCCTCTCTTGAGGGAGATGTGAGACTGACAGGACAAGCAGGTAAAGCTTGCTATTTCCTTCTGCACTGGGAGCAAAAATAATGCAGACAGGGGAAGGCAGCCCTGACAAGATCTGTATAACAGAATAACCACATACCATTAGTGTTTTCCTCAACGATTGAATGCTTAATAAAGGCCACGTCCCCTTGCTCGACTAGACACCTGGGAAGTATAAAGAAAGGCAAGTGATGTGGGTGTTTGAATCCTACCCCTTTCCAGCAGATTTGACTCTGACCTTTGTATTTATTTTGTAAAATTAATCCTCGAGAACAGTCAGGTCTAGGAGCCCTGCCATGAATATTTGAGGACATATGAAACAAAGTCTTTTAGCATGTTCTGGAAAGCAAGCAAACAAACAAAACCCATGCATCCTTCTCACATCAGCAGCCAGTTTATTTTCTTGTCAGAAAGGAGCAGTTCGGCCAGTTTCAGCATTCTCTTTGCTTTCTTCAATGCCTGCCTGCACATGTCAATAGCTCCGGTGCACTAACTTGCACCAAAAGGACTGCAAACCCTGAAGTAGGATCTGTTCGCTATTAGAGATCCTAGTAATGAAATGAAACAAGATTCAGTCTCTTTTTAAATGCATGCCCAATATGAATTATTTTGACGAGCTGATACTGAGCGGGTACAGAGGTGGTGGCATCCCTTTTTAGAGGATGGCTCATTTTAACGAAGGAAGGCAGCATTTTTAACAGGGAGTGTCTAGTGGCAGCGTTGTTTGCAGGTACCCATCTTTTAACACTGCTTATTTGTGTAAAAGTGTAGCACTGCTGCCATTGTAGGAGGTCTGGCCAAAATGCTTGTGTCTCTCCAGGTTTGCCTGAAGAGACCAGGACAGTACTTCTATAGAATGGGAACTTTTGAAATCATTTTGCAGGGAAAACATACAGCGTATGTATAATACTACAGACATACACACCTTCACCAATGTAATGGAGAAAAAAAGAAAGCAAATTAGCATCAACATGAGGCTGTACTCCATATGTGATCTACCCATAACGTTTGTGATTAGACCCGGGGTAGGGGAAAGCAACCTACCGGAAAGCTCCAGTATATCCATAGTATTTCTCGTGGCTGCTGGCAACGCACTTCTCTGGTGGGACCCCACCTGAGCCCTTGCAGAGCTGGCAGAGGCGGGAGTTAGGAGGAGACCCTGGAGCACAGCCTGCACTGAAGTATTCGTCTGAGGGAAGGAACGAGAAAGAAAATCACTTTTCCTGCACTGAAAAGTTAGGTTTTCTTTTAATAACATGTTCTCTGATGAATTTGTATTAGCTGTCACTGGGAGCTGGAAACAGGCTGTGAGAAGGAGCACAATTCTCTGGGCGGCAAATCGCATGCATCCAGTTTCACTGTGAAACTTGTGTCATGTTACTACCAATAACGAGGCAGAGCCTAAGGCTCAATTGCAATAGGCACTATCTTGCCACACAAAGAAGAATGCTTTTGCTGCAAACCGTTCCCAGCTCACACAGAGCCAGGCCAAGCCTCCGAAGCCTTTATGAGTCGGCAGAGTTGCATTTGGCAGCAATGCCATAGCTCTGGGGAAAGAAGGGACAGTGGAAAAGGCAGGCAGGAGGTTGGAGAGCCTGAGTCTAAAACTTAGTAACACTAGTGTCTTCTTGTGGTTAGAGATTTCCTTCTAACAATTATATGCTTAATTAGCCTTGGTAGAGAATATTTCCAAAATATTTTTGTGGGACCTCAGTTCTCACCAGTGTAGCAGCTGATCTTCTGAACAATCTCTATGGCCCCAGAGCCAATGCAGACTTTTACCCTCTTATTCTCAGCCAGTCGGATAGGTCCATTTAAGTTTCTCCAACAAAGATCTGTCCCCTGTCCTCAGTCCTTCCCCTCCCTTCTGAGATTCATAAGTGCATCCTTTACCCTCGCTCTCCAACCTGCACAAGCACCAGGCCCCCTATGCCTGGGGCAGCCTGCGTTCCCTTTTGGGAAATACCTTTTGGGTTGCTGCAAAGGGAAGGGGAGAGACATGAAAAGAAAGCAAAGCCCCCCCAAAGCAGCTGATGTATCTTACTCTGAAGCAGTTACCAACAGCCTAAGTCTTTTCTCAGTGAAACAGATACAAGTAACAGAGTCTTCTCAATTTCCCACCTCCATGTGGGAATCTTTGAGGCACAAGAAACTTTAATGATCAGATGAAGGATGGGAAAACATTTTTGCAAGCAGCTTTCCAGCCCAAAGAAACAGATGCAAAACTCAACTCACCGAAATTGCAGTTCCCTGTCCTGTTGTGAATCAAGCCCATGGGGATGTTCCAGCCAGCAGTTCTCCCAACAGCAGTGTGGCATGATTTCTTGCCCTGCAGATTGTTCCACGTGATATCGCCATCTGCTTTCTTCACAACAGCCACAGCAAAATAGGATGCTGTCAGCAGATAAAAAAAAGGAGAATTAAGGACTGACCTGAGGATCCCACCATGCTCCCTTAGGAGAGCACTGGCTCCACTCGGGAGAGGGTGCCTATGAATAGCAAAGGAGGAATACTTTGTACTTGTAAGTGACTTGCCAGACAGCAACAATGGAAGAGTTTTCAGATGTGAAGCATCTACTCCCACCATGCTCCTGCGACATTATTATCCCTGACATTTTCCCACCCCTCCAAAACTCTGACACTCGGGTATGTGAGAAAGCTATAGCAAGACATACACAATGATTTCTTATCTCTTCCTGATTTCTTGTCCCCTCTTTAGCAAAGAACCTAAACCTTCCCTCCTCTCCCTCTTCCCATTTCTATAAAGAACAATTGCCTAATACTACAACCCAGACTCTTTTTCCCTGTTTGCAGCCCTGGCATTGTAATGGTGTGGCTGTGCTCCAAATAGCAGCAACTAAGCATAAATCTCTGCTGCTGCCATAATCTTTGCCTTGACATCTACTTGCAGACCCAGACTTTCCATCTGAATACTAAATTTGTCTCCCTAATTTTTAATGTCTGCTTTGGACACAGTGGATCTCTGTATGGAGACTGGCCATTTATTCTCCAGTCACAACTGCATATTTATTTTTCTACTTCTATCCATCAGGACTGTTTTCTGTCCCTCTGCTGGCAGGAATTACCTGGCTCTCCTTCTGCTTTGCTGCATTGACTGTTATCTGAGGGAGGGAAAAAGAAGATGGCATTAGATAAAAGGTATGGCAAATCTGATCAAGCTCACTGATTTCTGGAGAAACTTTCTTCTAGAAGTGATGATTTCAGGTAACACCTTGTGCATCAACAGAATAAAGTGCAGCCTCCATCTGCTCCTCTAAGCTAAAACAAATAGCTTTACTGAGGCCAGTGCTAAAGGACAGGGACATCATGATTAAACCAAAGAGGAGAGGAGCTGGAGGCCATTGTGCTCCTAACTGTTGATACCCACTCTCCCAGGTCTGTTCCACCTTCCTGGAAAGCCAAGGCGTGCAGCAGTGAGCAGAGTTGCCTCAGAGCACTGTGCACTTTCTGCAGGATGCAGCACTGAGGCTGTTTTCTGGATTTCAGAATAAAAAGAGTGCTTTTGCACCAGCCTGTTCCCCACTACCTGGCCCCAGAGGGGCAGCCCTGGCTGTGCTTACCCTCATAGTTTTCTCCCATCACTGGCACCAAGCCACACACACCAGCAGTGTAGACAAAACCTCCGTCTAAGCTGATAGCATCTGCTTCACCTTTCTGCAATGAAAACAGCACAGTGATGAAATGACACTGTTATGTCCCCAGACCAGTGCTTTGCAGAAATCTGACTGTAAAAGGCGCATCTGAGCACTGGAGAAGGGCTTGGGGCTAAGGGAACACGAGAAGCCATCCCTCAGCATACGGACAGATGAGGTCTTGCTTAATGCAGAGGGACATTGCAATTATCACTCCAGAAGCAGCTCTCCTCCCCAGGCACTCGCAGGCTCAGGTGTGCGTCTCTCCAAGCCTTCCATATCTCACCTGTCCTTTCAAGGTTGCCGTTTGTGCTGTCTTCACAGTACTGACCTAACCTGCTGAGCTGCCACCAGCATCCTCATCTACACTGTGGAATCACTCCTAAGCGGGCAACTGTTTTTCTTTACGTTTTACAAAATCTGTATTTTGCCTTCTTTTTTTCCAGATAAGAAGTTACTTCACACCAGAAAATTCCTTCTTATTTAGGAAAACTCAAAAAAGAACACTGTCCAATTAAATTTTTTGAAAAACAGTAATTGGTGAAAAACTAGTCATAGTTTTGCCTTGCGATGAGGTTGGTTTCTGACCACTGGTATTTCTTGCAAAGCTCCCAATATTTTATTTTAAAACCTACCACCCCATTTATTCCCACTCTGAAAGAAGCAATGCTGCTCTCCATCTGCAAGATTCACAGGGAGAAGAAAATGAGAAAGACACACCATTATCTTAATAATGCAGTCATCGGTGTTGTCTGCCACAGTGCACTCCACGTCCCCGTTGCTCATCACACTCCAGAGGTCACACTTGCTCTTCTCATACTTGCCTACTGCACACCACCGTGTCTTGTTTTCTCTGCGGTTGGAGTTCAGCTGATCTGTAAAAGCAGCACAGGGAAAACAAGGATAAGCCTCGAGCCCTGCTGGACAATAAGGTTACAAACAGGGTATGTCCTGGTGTGTGGGACTCGGCCATGAAACCATCTGCATACACCAACCTGCTGCTGCCCGGTGCAAGGCCTTCTTGTTTAATAAGCTAGCGTGAATAGAAGGGGTGATTCTTAAACTGAAGGATGCTCAAAAATCAACTTACAGGTCAGAAAGGAGGATTTCTGCATAACACAAGCCATTCATGCAGGTTCCTGTTAGCTAAAACACTGCAACCACAAAACCAGCATGCATTAATAGTAGCTGCTATTGCTGCCTATAATATATTCCACAGTTCTCCTGACCTCACAGCCCAGACAGCCATGAGACTAAGGCTAGACTGAGCTGGAAAAATACAACCTACTTATGTTTCTGTGAAGTGGCATTTGAACAATCTGTTTGGATGTTACATTAAGTCCATGCACCCCACTTCCATAACCAATAGTGTCTGAGCCTAACACAGAGATCTCTGAGCAATTATACATTTTAAGTGGGTTTCAGAGTTATCTGTGGGACAGTTGACTCTCAGAAAGCCAGTTAGGACATCAGTAAATGCTTGATGAGTCTAGATGGAAATAAAGAACACTGTTTCCCTCAAGTGGCCAATACTGGACCTGCTGTCCTGGAATGTTCCTGTTACATCCCAGAAAGAGCTTTTCTAAGCAACAGTTTTGACCGTGCCCAATGTCTAGCACCAGCTGAATAACTGTGGGCAAGTTTTGTTGTAATTGTGGTGAAGGGACGAGGGGTGGAGTGTGCGTAAATTTTCCACCTTTGTCAGTGTGGTGATGATGTCGTTTTGACTGCGAAATCAATACATTCTTTTTGTTGATGTAGGTGAATGTTGTGAATATTGTGCGGTTTTAATGATATTACCATTCACAGGACATATTTTGTTGACGATACTGCCTGCGTTTGAAAAAATTGTGTTCCTTTTGCCCAGACATATTTGTTGATCCCATCTCTTCAACAAACCTCAGACTGACACCACATCAGTGTTTCATGTCCTGCCTACCTTTCTGAAGGCTCTGGATGGCACTGTAATACTCAAAGCCCAGGTAGAGCTGGGCATCCATCAGTGATGGGATAGGCTTTAGCTGTATAGCAGAGTCTTTGAAAAGCAAGTCTTTGAGGGCCGGGTCCTTTTTGCCAGGTGGCCCAAAGAGATGGAAGGTGCCGGTTGTGCCCACGCCAAATTTTTCCTGTCGCGAAGGAAAAGTAATCATCAAATGACTGTACCAGAGCTCTTGGAAAGCTGGAGAGAGCGAGCAAAGCCATAGGACAGAAGAGGGGATGTGAGGGGAAGGAAAAGAGAACTTGGCAATACCTGTGCTTTTGAGAGAAAGCTCCAGATGTCATCAACCTTGCTATCATCTCGAGCCACAACAGCGTGAGCAGGCACCCTGGCCCAGTGACAGTCTTTGTAGTTGTCCACGGGCTGACGGCTGCCATCAAGACAGAGAAGCTCGTACTCTCCCTTCTCATCCGGGGCATTTTCTGGAGGAAGGGAGGAACCATGAGTTGCATTACCATGAAAATGGAAAAAAAACCATAGCATCTTTGTAATGAATTTATTTCTGCTGAAGTTCAGGTGAGAATTCTTTGCAGAAGACAGGTTGCAAGCACCCCTTTTGAAATAGTAATAGGCTCATCATGGTCATACAAAGGCAATGAAGAAAGAATACCTGTGCTTGTGCAAGAGAGACTATCTCTGTCTCTGTCATAATTAACCCAACAGTAAGAGGATTTATGTGTCAATAGTGCCTGGACATCCAGACACAAATGGATACAAATCTAATTAGATTTGCAAACACCATACAAATGGATTGAACAAGTCAGGAGCTGCACATGGGCTGTGAAGACCAGTAGGTAGACAATGTCAGGGCTGAAAACACAGTCCCAGTCTGAGACCACAGAGTTACAGGAGAATTCAGATGGGAATGGACCTCTGAAGATCTCTTGTCCAGGTCTCTACTAAAAGCTGGGGCAGACCAGGTTGCTCCAGGTGGATCTTGAAAACCTTCAAGGATGGAAAGTGCACGGCTGTCCTGGGCAACCTGTCACACTACTTGACTGCCCTCTAGGGGAAAAAAATCCCCTTGTATCTAGTCCAAATCTCTCCTGTTTCAGTCTATGTTTATTGGTTCTCATTTTTCCACTCTCCACCTCTAAAGATCTTGGCACCACTTCCTTTCTAGCATCCTGGCAGGTACAGGAAGGCTGCTCTGAGGTTCCCCCCAAAGCTATCTCTTCACCAGGTTGATAAAGCTCACCTCACTGAGCATCTCCTTGCAGGACAAGTGTCCCTGGCACATGAACATCTTGGTAGCCCTCCACTTAGCTCACTGCAGGCCCCGGATGTACCAGGCCTTCTTCCATCTCTGAGAAGTACAGAGTTAATGAACCCTTGCTGGGTGCTGAATTCTCTCCAAATTCCTTCCCAGAGGGATGGGTGAGCATAATTACCTACAGAATTTCTCACCCAGTATTTGCTGCAATAACATTACAGCTGGCTCTGAGATACACCACCACCAATAATACCATTGAGCTTGAACAGTTTTTCTTTCAACCTCGAAGAAGAAAAAGTGGAGTTCACCGTAATCATGTTTTTCAATAACAAGGGTGAGGCAGTGTACAAAATGTGTTTATGGAGATTAAAGGAGAAGAGGTTTAGGGCAGACATGGAGAGGCAGTGCAGGATGGAGTTTCAATGGGAGGTTGGACTAGAAAGGAAAGAAACAAACATTCCTGCAGGCCTACCTTCAACAGTTGTGTGTTTCACAAAAGCCACATCTCCTTTTCCATCTTTCAGACATCTGCAGGTGGGAAGAACAGAAGAGATGTTAAAAAAGAAGACATTGTGGCTCCCCATCTCCTGTTTCAGTAAATTACTTCAGTACAAACTACAGCTGTAGAACGGTGGTCTTCCCCAAAACCAGCTATGCTGGCAGGGAAGAAAATGTAATGGCAGAGAAGTAATAATCAAGAAGCCCCGTTAGACAATGATAATGCTGTGTATTCTTAAGTCTGTGCAAAATCAGACAACCCAGCTACCTCTCTCATCTCCCACTACCTGCCTGTCAGTTATTATTAACTTCATCTTTAATTACCTGCTCTCACAATTGCTATACAAATTCAGTTTCCTCAGGACCCCTGATTACAACATAGCCCTCCCAGGTTTAATGAAAACTTGCATGTGTCAGGGCTAGAATATTTCCCCAAAGGAAAAATAACTTTCACTCACTGAAAAGCTCCAGAATATCCAGAATAAGGTCCTGTGCGTGAGCATTTGGTTTTAGAGTCCCCCTTGCACTGACGGCACAGTTTTTGTTCAGTGGTGGCACCAGGCACACAGCTGGCAGAGAAAAAATTGGCCACCGCTGTGGATGAGAAAGAAGCAATAGTTAGTCTAAAATTCACTTTTACAAGGACCTGGAAGAGGAGCGACGCACAAAGAATGTCAATGACTTGACTGCTCTGTGTGCCAGCTCTGGACCTCCGCAGAAGATCGGGCAACATCACTTTCACAGCACCACTGTCCCTGGCTTAACACCAACCCATTTGTCTTGCTGTTTCCCACCTCACCTTGCTCGATGGAGCCTGAGTCTTTGCCATCCCACTTGATATGTCCCAGGTGGATGAGTGTCCCAATCGGGATGTTCCAGCCAGCAGACCTGCCCAGGCCCGTGTGGCAGGAGGTCTTGCCCTGCAAGTCATTGATTTTGAAGTCTGTTCCTTTTTTTACAACAGCCACAGCATAGTAGCTGGTTATGGAGCCTACAATGCAGGAAAAAGCAGGAAAGCAATGAAAAAGCAGTATTTATTTCAAATCTTTCTAAATCCCCTATTTTGGAGAATAAAGTGCTGCACTTTCAAATAATTAGTAACTTTGCTTGAACACTCATGGTCTTCCTAATTTCTTAGGGCTGAGCTACACTGCCAGTATCAAACCAACACTGTGCAGTACAACTTGTAATGGTAAGTGATCTGAAAATACTATTACATGGAAAATGCTTTGCCACTGGACAGACGTTAGATGTGCCCATAGTTTTGTAAGGATGCTTCAATAAGTCTTTTTGGCAAATTTTCTTTCGCAAGCCTTTTCTCAAATGCAGTTGGCTACTGAAGCATACCTGTAAGCCTTACAAGACTGAAATTCCACGTTTAGTCTTTAAAATTATACCTAGCCCTTTACATTCTACATATGAATGAAATGACTGAGTTTTAGGGACAGTAGAAACCACAGTCTTACATTTAGCATCTGCATTTTCTTAGCCACTGTGTTGAGAATGACTCTGCTATGTTGCTTTAATTCTGAATACTGTGTACAAATAAACTGAATGACAAGGCAGAAGTCAAAAGAGATTGAGAACTTTGGATGTGGTGGGATTGCATGAGTTGAAACAGACAAAAATGGGGAAATGGCATCTGTTTGGCTCCCAAGAGAAAGATGGCAGAGATGAAGGATGGTACAGAGACTGAGTATGGATGGAGCAATGGAGCTAACTCTTGTCAGAAGGAATTGCTACAGAGTACTGTTTAAGTTTCTCTTCTTTTTTTTCTGGGCATTGCCTGCACCTCATGCCATAGTAATCTCAGCTGGCTATTCCTCCACAACCATTAATGGCAATGCTGTTACCTCTTCAATCTTTTCTTTATCTCAATGACTGTGCAGGAAGATACACAGCTTGTCAGTGCTATCTAGCTCAGTGGTTTATCTGCATAGTTCAAGGTCACTGAAAGCAGAAGTTCTCTGGGACCAGCACAATTTTTATGCCATTCTTCAAGAGGACCATAATTTCTGCTCATGGTGCTTTCCTTCCGTGGACACTCCACCATCACAAGATCAGTGACTTTTATCGCAGTTAACGTCAGAAATGGGGCACTAGCTCTGCCTCTTTCCATAGCAGTGACTCTACGGCCATGGGAGATGATTCATATTTTGATGTAACTGCCCACCCACTCCTTCCCTTCAGGGATCTGGAAGGCAGGGACCGTATCTCAGACATCCAACAGAAATCATGTGGGAGCTCTGTGTGGAAAGAATGGCCTTTGCACTATCAGTTTGTTACCATCACCTGGCTTAAAATATTACATGAAAATGTACCTTTATTTTGTTCGTAGACCTCAGCAGCAATGGGCTTCAGCTTGTAGGGGGCAAGGCCTGCCTCAAAAACGTGACCACCGTCCAAGCTAATGGCATCTGCTTCATTGTTCTAAACAACAAATATACTTTGGTCAATAAACAAAGAGCAGGGACGCATGAGGGAAACTACTTCCCCAGAGTCTCTCCTGGGTACTTGCTGTTGAGTCCTTTTCTACAGAGGGATCACAGGCAATAACCAGTGGTTCAAAGGAAACCCCAATCTTCTCCAGGCTGCTGAAACATCTTCAGAGCCCAGCACAGGTATTGCTGCCCACTCACCGAAATGGCTTTTATGCAGTTGAGGTATGTTGCTTTCTGCACGCAATTCAATGCAACACTCTCTTGTTGCATGAGGTCTCTTAGAGTATTACATTTGTTCTCTTCTGCTGAGGATATTGTGCACCATCTAATGCTTGCCTTGGGGGGAGCAGCAAAACACAGAGCTGTAGAAAGAAGCAGAAATAAAATAGTCTCAGAGAGGTAGAAAGGCACACATGGAGAGAAAAAGTATCTCTGTGAATACACGATCTCTGGTTCCCTGCAGTCCTGGCTTCGGGTGATGGCTGAGTGCAGGATCTCCCCTGCACATCTCCTAAATCACACAGGAAGGCTGTTTCTTTCCTGCCTGATGCGTGCACCTTCAGGGACATCTGGAAGGATCATTCCTGTCCCTAGATAATGGATATCCTGCACAGCATTGTGATTTAAGCTGCCTGAGCTCAGGGCAACATCCACAGGAGTAGGAAAGGAAATCCACACGCTTCAACAGAAATCAAACCCAAGTCTTTGCAAAAATGGGGAAAAAAGGTGGTTTGTTGAATCAGCGTCTTTGCAAAAAACCCCAGGGGGTGATCAGCTCTGACATGGTCAGAGTGTTATATTCATTATGTTGCCACACATGACCTCCTTGGCAGCTAGATGATCTGATATATTTAACTGTCTCCTTATATTTCACCTCCTCCACTATACCCAGTAACAGGATGCCGTACCACCTCCACAGTCCTCACTCCTAAGGGTCCTTCAGCCAGGAAATGCAGCTGACTGGCTGCTTTGGGAGCAAAGCAAAGACCTCAGGTGGACACATTCACACCTTCTTCAGCAATCTAAACACCAGAAGTGCTTGAAACTTAAAGTATGTGGCCAGCCTATGCTGCACACTTCACCCTAACTCTGCCCCTTCCTGGCAGGATTGCAGAGACCAAGAGGCTGTATGCAAAGCTCACTCCCTCTAAACCTTTGATGGCACGATTCATTCAAATATCTCCAGATCAAGCTGTGCGGTTTCCATTTTCTCTTTCACATCTGAGATATTCTCTCTTGATTTTTGAGCCAAAACCCCGCCAGCAGATGCCTCATCTCCTCCCAGTGGAGATGCTGAATTTGGCCATGGGGAGAATTCTTAGCTTTAATTCCTACAGCCAGCATCTATGTTTTTTAAGTCTTGGCTGCACAAAGCCATGGGCATCTTAATCTAGTGCTGGCAACCATCCTGTCCTGGACAGAAGCTGGACAGGGACCTCCTGAGGGAGTCAGTCCTACTGTACTGGTGAGCACTGGGAAAGTAATGGGACCCAAGTGCCACATCCTCTGTCACAGAACTTTTGGGCACCCCCTTGGCTCCTTCCGCGAAGGGTAGGAAGAAGAATTGGTCACCACTAATAAGATATTTTTGCATGCCAGTACTCACCAAAGGTGCTCAAGGTCTTTGAGCCCACTTCCCACCAGAGGACATTAAGCATCATCACACTTTATGGGGGATCAGAAGAGACCCACTGCCTACTCTGAGAAGGGGGACCCCTCTTTCTCGTCCCCGGGTAGGGTGTAGATAGCAGTAATTTCCTTGCACTATCTACCAGCTCAGTGCCTGCCAAAATTATGAGCAGAGAGAGTGAGAAATAATCGCTTCAAGTAGAGCCAGCTTGGCAGCAGCACAATTTAGGCATAGAATACACAGGAGTCCAAGCAAAGTGCAGCTAAAGCATCAAGACAGAGCAGCACAGGAGCAGAGAAGGGAGCGTTCAGAGTCTTTCATTATTTAAACTCTATTTTATTGTCACTGTCTTCACATTTAACCCAACACACATGCAGTCTTGGCAAGCAGGGCTTCCTTTAGTTTCTCCCTCCGTGGCTGAACCCCTGCTCCTCTCCCAGCACAGCAGTTGGCTGGAGGGAGACTTTTCCCTTCGCCCTGCGGCAGCTGGAGTGCAGAGCTTCTCCAGAGCAGTCCCCTCTCTAGTGATGGGTGCCGAGCATCCCTCCTCCTTGCCAGCTGGGTGCTCAGCAGCTTGCTGTGGGAAGCTGCAGACTTCCCTCCAGGCTCCATGGGCTGGCCCACAGAAAAAGCTGCTGTCATTAATGCTCAAAGTACCATCCTTGTTGCCAGAGATCCACAGCTGCCAAAGCAAGCATTGCTTCTTTACGGACGGGCTTTCACTTTACAGCTGCCCGTGTCTGACACAAGCTGCAGCTCTAGAACAGTCTTGTCTAGGGGAAAGCCTGGGGTCCTGGGAGGTTTTGACTCTTCCTTTCCCCCAGAATTGCTTTCAGCAGACACTTACCCACTATCCCGAAGGACAGTACCGTGAAGAGTACAGGTTTCATACTTGAGTGGGGACTCAGGTGCCAAGAAGAGGGTGCAGCAGCCTTGCTCACAGACCGTCCCCTCCAAGTCTGTGGTGGCTCTGGAACTGCTTTCTCCCCCTTTTATAGCGGAGCAGCCCTGGCTGTGTTTGCAGAAGCAATGACCTAACACTGTTTGTCCTTCCTTGTTTCTCAATAGCTCCTAAATCGTCTCCCCCTCCCTGGATCAGCCCATTTTTAGGAAGCCTTTCACTTTGGCACTGAACCGCTCCGCAGGCAGGAGTCAGAGCAGGGCAAGGTGCTTTTCATTTTACAAGGGACTTCAGATGGAAAATTCCCAAGCTGTGACATTTGAATTCCCTTGCGGGCTGAAACGCCACAGGAGGGGCTATTTTCTTTGTCCTAGCAGCCCCCCTCCGTCCCGTGCCCCCGTCCTCACCCCCGCCCCCCTCCGCCTTGCACAGCCTAATCTCAGAAAGTCCCTGCTGGACCCAGCCCTGAGTTTTGCATATTTGCCAGTAACTGCGGCTTGTCCGGCCCATCACCCTTTGCCTTGTAGCACCTTGCGTTCCTGCCAGCTCCCTTGCCCTCTCTTGGCAATAGCAATGGGGTTGAAAAGCGTAAATGTTCCTCACACATGATCTGGCTCCTTGCACAGGCAATGGCAGTGACCAGACACGTCGGTAACCGCCCTGCAGCCAGAAGGAAACATCATGCTCCACCTTTGTTAAATTCTTGAGATGAACCTGTGAAGAAATGCTGAGATTAGCAGTCATCCTCCTCCCCCTTCCTCTGCAAAACCTCTCGATCAGATCGTATAACTCCAGATTTATCTCCCTGCAGCCAGGACCAGTGGGGCATGGTTAGGTTTATGGAGGTTTGCCTTCACGATGCTGTTCCATGCTCAATGTCCTGATCTTTGCTGAAGACTACAAGACAAGACTTTGGCACAGGCACACTAAATGAGAGTCCCTGGAGCACATCAGCTATCCCACAAGCCCTGGCAGCATCCCTAGACAGCTGCTGCTAGGGCTGGTCCACCCACTGTGTCTACATGACACAGTGCAAACTACAAGAGTACTGTAGGAAGACTGGCAGTGATGTCCAGCTTCCAGGTTTCTCTCTGTGATCTTCTGGATCCCCTGCACAGGTTCTCTCTCCCATTGCCTGCACCATCCAGGCAGCAGTGTCATGGGTTTGCCCACAATGAGCTTCTGCATGAAGTTGGCTTGAAATGCCCTAGGTTGGCTCTTCTCTCTCCTCCCAGCAGGCTCAGAGCACAGCAACCTGCAAGTGAGTGGTGGTGCCTAGAGTAGCTTCAGTGCAGGTGGGAGCCCAGTGTCAGCTTTTACTGCTTATCTCTTGTCCTCCAGCCTTTACCAGTAATGCTGTGTATTTCCAGATGTCCAGTCACTAGTCATCTGGAAAGTCACTGACCACATACAGAGCAGCTTCGATACCTATTTTTGATGATACCAAATCCTACCTCTCTCCACAATGGATTTCAGTTCACTTCCTGGTCTGTACCCATCTCGTGGCTACTTCTTCAGTGTCTTTGTCTCTCCTGTGGCCAAGATCCACTGCTCCAGCCTGATGCAGAGCAGTTCTGGGGAGAACACCACACAGCTTGCCTTGGAGTTAACCATGGGCAGAAGCACAGCAGATTGACAATGTGTCCTCTAAACCACCTGGTCTTGAAGGCTCAGACCTTGACCTCCAAAGGACCAAACAGGACTCCAAGATGCTACTTTCTGAGGAGTACATGGCACCAAGGGAAGCCTTGCATGCAAAGGGAAAAATACTCTGGGTGGCCTTCAGCTGCAACATGTCTTCCCTTTGGAGTCCAGGAAGGACAAACTTCTTGGTGCAACTAACTTCCTCTGAACATCTATATGAAAACAACTGTTCAAAATTGTGTGTTGGAAAATGCACACAGTGGGACCTCTCTAAATATATGTTTCTATGAGTTCTAGTTAGATCCATACCTCAGTGCCTAGGTGCACAATTTTGTGCAAAAAGAGAGCTCCTCCCATGCCAAAATGCATGTATCTGACTGACTAAGCTGAGACTGAACAGTGAGGGCCAGTTCTTACTATCGATGGAAATTCTTGTTGTCTTTGAAGGTAAAAGGTCAACGCTCTGGCTCGTGCAAGCAGAAGCAGCTTTATCAGAAAGGACAGAGTTAAGTTAGTGCCTCTTGGACTTTGTCCTTGTTATCCAGAAAGCATCAAGTCTTCTATAGTGTACATCTTCATGAAATGAGCTGGATTACTATTACAGATCACAAGTTCGTTGTATTGCAACTCTACGGATCCCAGCTGTTCTGTTTTCAGAAAGAGGATGCTGCTAAAAATTACACAAATGATGAAGAAACACAAATTAACACACCCTCTAACCAACCACAGGTCACTGGTGATGCATAAACACATCTGAACCACAAGAAAAGAACAGGGCTCGTCCCCACACTAAGTAAAATTGAAGGTAGAATAACAGTGCTTATTTCTGTATCTCCCTTATTACTGCAAACCGTGCTGTGCTTTGTGGTTGAGATGAGGCTGGGCTGGAGTTTCGGTTGTGTACTGAGGAAATGACACTTGTAATTGGTCTGGGATGAAGTTGGAGCTGGCACGACTGTCTGGGATAGGGCTTGGCTTTATCACAGTGCTGGCTGTTCCCCATGGCAGAGTTCATCCTGGAGCCAATGCAGCCAAACAGAGGCTGGAGACAAGCTCTGGTGGTGTGTGCATGTGGGGAAAACAGTAACCATGAAGAGGGAAAGCTGTGATCAAAGCTCCACACCAACACAGGCATCTCACACAACTCTTTGGATCAATTATTTCTGCAGGGATGATCCTATCCGGCAGTGGAGGCTTTTGGAACTAATGCTGCTCTTCCCAAGTGTCACAAGTCTGGTAGTTGTGCGATGAAGACCCAGCTCACCTTGAGATATTAATGAGGAAAAGCACTGAAAATGGAAGAAAAAAAAAAAGAGAATTAATCGAACCTCGAGGTGGGATGGGCTGAGGGCAGAGAGCTCATATTATATACACTCATCAGGCCTTCAGGCTTGTCTATAGAGTTGGCTTGTTCCCCTTTAGAAGTGGGAATTTCTAATTCGTGGCTCTGAGAAGGCTGGAGCCTGCCCATGACAAGGACGTCAGCTTGGTCAACCACAAGAGCTGGGCTCAAGTCCTTGTCCTGGCCTGGCCCCACAGATTGTGTCACAGCAGATGAAGGCAAGAAGGCCAGCCTGATGGGAACCCCTTTTTCTAGGCCACCTTCCCTGCTCCTCTGTCTATAGCCCAGGGTGAGGTGTGAGACTGAGACTGGCACTGAACTGGGAATGGAGCCCATCTCAAGAGATGGGAAACAATGATGCTGGATGATGAATGGATGGAGAGCAGCCCTGCAGAGAAGGACTTGGGGATACCGGTGTGTGACAGATTGGACATGAGCTAGCACTGTGCAATTGCAGCCCAGAAAGCCAACAGTATCCTGCAGCATGGCCTGCTGAGATTCCACCTCTCTACTCCACTCATCCAGAGTACTGCGGTCCCCAGCAGAAGACAGACATGGACCTGCTCAAGCAGGTCCAGAGAAGGGCCACAAATATAGTCAAGAAGGCTGGAGCACCTGCCCTGTGAGGACAGGCTGAGAGAGCAATGTTGTTCAGCCTGGAGAAGGGAAGCATCCAGGGAGACTATATTGTGGCCTTTTGATATGTCAAAGAGGCTTATAGGAAAGATGGAGAGAGACCTCTTACAGGGTCTGTAGTAACAGGACAAGAGGCAACAGTTTTAAAATGGAAGAAGGTGGATTTAGGCTGGATATAAGGGAGAATTTTTTTTACAATGAGGGAGGTTAGACACGAACAGGTTACCCAAAGTTGTGGATGCCCCATCATTGGAAGTGTTCAAGGTCAGGTTGGAGAGGGCTCTGATCTAGTGAAAAGATGTCCCTGCCCATGGCAGGTGGGGCAGACTAGATGATCTTTAAAGGTCCTTTCCAACCCAACCCAAACCATTCTGTGATTCAAAGTTCAAGTACCCAGGAGGGGCAGGGAGAAGTCAGTGGGATTCTGCAGAGCTGGCTTACCTGGTCAGTGTAAGCATCCAGGGGAAATCCCAGTCCTCCTGCCTAACAACAGGTCTCTCATGGAAGAGGAAATCACTGACTTGTCCCCTGGAGCCCGAGCTGATACGGCGTTTATGGGTACTGTAAGCCACACTGTGGGAGTGCCAGCTCAGCAAGTGTGTCTGTGGCCAACAGCAGACTGGGACCAGCTCAGCATTTTCCATGGCTTCCAAGGTCTGACAGATACCTGGAAAGCTGTGGCAGGCTTTCCAGAAACATGCTTTAAGCCCCTGTTTGGACCTACAGGTCAATTTGGAGGCTGTGCTCCAACTCCAGAGTCATTGCATTTAGTTTCTTTTTCAGGAAATGCTATAAACAAGTTTTTCCACTTGTTAGGAGAAACACTTGGTGTCAGGTTTTGACTGTGTTGCAATATGCTGTTTTCTAGCTAGGATGAGCTAACTGGCCACTGGAGAGTGGCAGCTGATGTTGTTTGAACCAATATTTGCTTCTAAATATTGCTTCATTTCTAAACCACACAGAGAAAACAAGGAGATCTGTCAATTTTAAGCAGCTCTTCCCAGCTCAGAGCACTAAGCCCAGCTGCAGACTGCAACCTCTTGTCCAGACCTGCTTCCCATCTCCTGTCATTACAGGTTTGGAATCTAATGTCATCTTGACAGCCAGTTTGGACCCTTCTGCCTTGCACAGCCACCCTGCAGGACAGTCCCACTGCCCCACATCCTTTCCATGCACATCTGCCCTCCAGCAAACACCAACAGATCCAGCGTCGGTGATGAAACCGGTTTTCTTTCAAGCAAGTCACCACTAGATCCCCAGGCTCCTTGCTGAAACCAGGAGTGGGTTCTGCTCTGCCAGCCAGCAGTCCATGCAAAACTCACCCTCTCGGATATGCAATTAGTGCCATTCCTTCTAACGAAGGATTCTGGTTTGCTTAATTGACCCAAAGATTAACAGGATTACAGCAACTTCTGTGCAACCTTGGGAGTTGAGATATTCTTGAAGGGCTTTTGGAAGGGAAGGCAGAAGAACACAGTGGCTTAATCATTCCTGCTGAAACACTCTTGCAAATAGAGCGTCTCGAGCCTGATAACATTCACCATCACTTCCCGTGTATTTTCAAAAGATCTGTGGGAACAAACGGGAAATATTGATAGCTGGGAAAGAAAGAGCAGGAGTGCCAGGTGCCCTGCGTGACCACAGTGCCCTTGGATCCTCTCCCACAGAACCTCAAGTGCCACACCACGGCACGCACCAGGAAATTGCACAATTCTCTCCACAAAATCATAGACTCATAGAATCATTCTGGTTGGAAGAGACCCTCAAGATCATCAAGACCAAGTGCTAACCCAACACTGCCAGGTCACCACTAAACCGTGTCCCTCTGCAACACATCTAAACATCTTTTAAATACCTCCAGGATGGAGAATCCACCACTTCCCTGGGCAGCCTGTTCCAGGGCTTTATTCACAACCCTTTCCATAAATAGATTTTTCCTATACCCAACCTAAACCTCTCCTGGCATAACTTGAGGCCATTTCCTCTAGTGCTATTGCTTGTTACATGGAAGAACAGACTGACACCATCTCACCACAACCTCCTTTCAGGTAGTTATAGAGAGCAAGGTCTCCCCTGAGCATTCTTTCCTCTGGGCTAAACAACCTCAGTTCCTTCAGCCACTCCTCCTAAGATTAGTGCTCTAGACCCTTCACCAGCTTCATTGCCCTTCTTTGGACATGCTCCAGAACCTCAATGTCTTTCCTGTAGTGAGGAGCCCAAAACTAAACACAGTACCTGAGGTGCGGCCCCACCAATGCCGAGTACAGGGGGACATCACTTCCCTAGTCCTGCTGGCCACACTGTTTCTAATACAAGCCAGGATGCCGCTAGCCTTCTTGGCCACCTGGACACGCTGCTGGCTCATCTTCAGACAGCTGTTGACCAGAATCACCAGGTCCTTTTCCACCAGGCAGGCTTCCAGGCACTCTCCCCCAAGCCTGTAGCGTTGCCTGGGGTTGTTGTGATCCAAGTGCAGGACTCCACACTTGGCCAAGTTGAACCTCATCCCATTGGCCTCAGCCCATCGATCCAGCCTGTTCAGATCCCTCTGTAGAGTCTGACTACCTTCAGGCAGATCAACACACCCACCTAACTTGGTGTTGTCTGCAGACTTACCGAGGGTGCCCTGGATCCCTCATCCAGATCATTGATAAAGACATTAAACAGAACAGGCCCCAGTACCAAGCTGCGGGGAACACCACTTGTGTCCAGCTGCCAACTGGACTTAACTTCATTCACGAGCAGTCTCGTGGGTGACATGAAGGTTGGAGGCCATCTTGGGCATAGTGATTATCAGATGTTCACCAGCTATGCCAGGAAATTATCTTCCACACACTCCAGAAACATCCTAGACTGTTTCCTCTGTTCTGTATTGTATTTCCATCAGACATCTGGTAAGTTGAAGCCCCCCACGAGAACAAGTGGTAGTGATTGTGAAACTTCTCCCAGCTGCTTATAGAATATCTTGTCTGCTTCTTGATCTTGGTTGGGTGGTCTATAATGGACTCCCACCATGATATCAGCCTTGTTGGCCTTCCCCCTGATTCTTACCCATAGCCACTCAACCCTATCATCACCATCATCATGCTCAAGACAATCAAAGCATCCCCTAACACACAGGGCCATTCCACCATCTCTCGTTCCTGGCCTATCCCTTCTGAAGGGTTTATACCCATCCAACGCAGTGCTTCGGCTGTGCAAATCATCCCACCATGTTTCTGTGATGGTGACTATATCATGGTTTTCCTGCTGTACAGTGGCTTCCAGCTCCTCCTGTTTGTTGCCCATGCCACATGCATTGGTGTAGATGCACTTTAGTTGGGCTACTGATCCCATCACCTTTTTGGTGGGAGAAGGCTCAGTTCCTACCTGACCATTCCCAGGTGCTTCTGTGATTTCTAGCCCAACAGCATCACTTCTGTCTTTGCTATCACATGACACTCCATCCTCTACCTCCAGTGAGATGTCAGACCAAAGGACCTTGCTAGCACACCATCCCTCAAACACTGATGTGCCACCTCCAGGCTTATCTCCAGCAAGCCACGTTTTAGCCCTTTCCCCCTTCATCTATCATGATAAATCTAGTTTAAAGCTCTTTCAGTGAGCTCCCTGCCAACTACTGTGCAAAAATCCTTTTCCCTCTTGAGACAGGTGTCCTCCATCTGTCACCAGCAGGCCTGTGTTGTGTAAATCAACCCATGATCAAAGCACCCAAAGTCCTGCTGGTGACACCAGGCTCAGATATGAGGTATGGATCTGAAGGGTCTTTCTGTTTCTTCCCTCATTGTTTCCTGAAACCAGAAGGATAGAGGAGAATGCTCTTTGTGCTCCTGATCCCTTGACCAGCTGTCCCAATATCTTGAATTCTCTCTTGATTGCCCTAGGATTTCCTGTTGCCTACCTGAAAAGTTGATAATGGATAATAATCTGAGGGCCATACCACAGTAGGAATTCTCCTCACCACATCGTTGACCCAGGTCCCAAGGAGGCAGCAGGCTTCCCTGTGAAGTGGGTCTGGTCTGCACATCGGGCTTTGCACTCCCTTTGGAAAGGAGTCACCCGTGACAATGACCCATCTGCCACCCTGTACCGGAGTGGGAGCCGGGCATGGCCTGCAGCCTGATGTCTGGGTGGTTGCATGTTTCCACTGGAGCTCCGTCTGGGAAGCTGCATCAGTTGTGGTGGGTGCCGTGCTTAGACAGGCAGTGGCTTTCTGCCAGGTGGAAACCATCCCTTCCTGGCCAGAGCTGGCAGAGCTTTCAGTGCCCTTCCTGTGCACCCTTCCTCACAAACTGCTGTGCACCACAAAATGGTTGTGTCCAGCTCTGTGGGGCATGCCAGACAGTTTCCACGGGGGTGTGTTCCCCCAACGAGATGTTTGACCAGCCCAGAGGCTGGTGTTGAGAACAAGAGAAAGGGTGGCTTATTTCCAGGGGAGGAGGGAGCTGTGGCTCACATAAGCCCCCATGCACACATGCAAGAACAAGGAAGTAGGGTGTGACCATGGATGTTCCCCTGCAGTCAGAGAGCCCACGTCACCAGGATGGGGACAGAGGCAAGGCAATGGAAGAGCTGGCCAAGAAGACCACATGGTGTGAGGGAAGCAAGAGCAGAGAAGCATGACCTGCACCTGGGGTGAGCCACAGCCACCCCACTCCACCACCGCAAGGGGACACCCAGCTGGGTCCTACATCTTTGGCTACCAAAGGAGCAGGGGGACACCACTGAAGCAGGCAGAAGAAAGCTCCTGTCAGATGCAGCCAGCCCTGCATGTGCCACAGAGGGATTCTGGTGATTCAGGTAGACCAAGAGTGACTTTGCAGGAGCTGTGGGCTCAGAGCTGCCAGTGAAAGTAGGTAGCAGCAGCCAGCAGCTAGAAGGACACAAAAGGAGAAAACAAAGGGAGACACCAAGAAGGGAAGACTTGTGAAACGGCTTCACAGAGCAGCGACAGCAGCACAAACCCCGGGGCTGGCAGCACTGTCCAGCTGCTAGAGCAGCCCTCACTGCTGGACCCAACCCAAGGAGCAGGGACTGAACCTCTTATTGTCCTCCACAGCTTAGAGGCAGCCCAGCTGGGCTGGCACAGCCACCCACCGCTGTGCCCAAGCATTGTGTTCAGCTGTTGGATAGCCACTCTGGACAGAAATGAGATTTGGACATTAAATGAACGGGAAAAGGGTCAGCTCACCAGTGGGTCAAGCTGAACTCTGCCACTTGCTGTTCAACCCCTTTCCAGTTAGTTAATTCATGGTAATCATTAATACCAAGCCCCTGTCCATATGTGGAGCTTCACAATAGCTAATTTTTAAACTGTCACCGCAACTACACGATGTTACATGTGTCCTGGTTGAAGCCACCTTCCTGTTTAAACACTCTTATGGCCAATACAGCTCTGCTGATTAATAGTGGTTTTGAAACCACCAAAAAAATCTGTTGGCCAGCATTCCCTTCCACTTTGTAATTTTAAAGCAGCATTAAAAGGAATTAATGGAAATACGGCTTCAGAATAAAAGCAAGGCTTAAACTTTATTGGAAACCCTTTGACCTCTAGTTATATTAATTTTCCTTCTGTTCTTGAGATTTTCAAACACGGATCTGGCAGTTCAGCAATCACAAGCCATGCAAACATCTCACCCTTTGAAGGTCAACAGCTAAGAATGACACCAATGACTAAATACTGGACCCAGGACATGGAAGGGCATCTCTTCCCCACCAGTGCTGGTGACCACCCTTCCACCAGTAAAAGACCTCCACTGCCTGCAGGATCTCTGAGGAGCCCAGAAGCAGGCTTGACCTTCCAATTCCCTCTCTCTCTCCCAAGCATAAGAGGAATTTGGATATTGATCAAGATGTTCTCATCAAGATAAAATCTGAGGGGAACGGCTTCTCCTCTCCTCACCACTCCACTCCCTGATCGCCTGGGGCTGGCACAGCCTGAAGGCACCGCTGGACCCTGGCTCTCAAACCACTTCATCCTTTCCAGTAATTACTGTTTTGCAATATGGAAAACAATAAAAGTGTTGGGAGGAGCAGAGAGAGGGCAGCAAAAGGCCAAGCTGAGCAGATTTCAAACCCCCTCCTGAGGGCTTTTAAACTCAATGGTATTTTAATCCTATTGGCATTTCCAACTGCAGGGATAAAGGAGCAGGAATCCTAGGCAGAAGTGTGCGGACTTCAGGGCACATATCTGGCTGGAGCTGGTAACTCTGTGGTGGTCAGTGGGATGTAGCAGCCCTCTGCCCGAGCCCCCACAGCATATACCTCAGTGCTGGCAAAAGAGATGGCAAAACCCAGCTAAAGTGTGACATGGCACCAACAGCTCCTGAAAACTGTTGCAGGATTAAGGAAGTAACCAGAAAAATGTCTTGCTTCAGACGCTTTGCTAAAAGTTGCTTAAGGTGAGGAAACATGGCTGTGCTCTGTAGGTTACGTTAGACACAAAGAATGCTCTGTGAGAAGAAACAGCTTCATGCCACTAACTTTGAATCACAGTGGAAAAGGAAAACAAACTCCTTTTGGGAAGCCTGGTCACTGGCAGTGTCTGAGGGTCTCAGCATGGCCATGTCCACAGCCTTGCAAGACCCAAGCTGAGATCTGTGTTTCTCCCCTCTGCCAGAGGTTTTGCCTTTCAACACATGCCCCCCTGATCACCAACACCTTTTTCCCTTCATCTGTGTCTGTCCACTGCAGGCAGAAAGCCCTGCCACTGCTCTGCCATGTGAAACTGAGACACCAGTCAGCGTGCACCAGGACCACACGTCAAGGGCAGAAAGGAGAACAAGCTTTGGAGAAATACTGGTCAGCTGTGCAGTGGTGCAAGAGACATCCCTCACTGAAAGGCATCACCAGCTTTTACAAAACCATCCTCTCTCATTTTCAGCCTCGCCAGGGGCCTCCAACAACAAGCCTTCAAGACCCCATTCACTATCAGCCTATCAGTCCTTGCCCAAACAATGATGATGGAGCACTTGTCCCCAACTCCACCACACTTTGCCCCTGCCTGGCCATGACCCTGTTGATCCAGACCCCAATCCAGTCTTCCCAGCCAGACCTTGGACTTGCCTGGTCACTGCAGACTTGCCTGGTGGTTCCCAGGCTGGGTCCAACGCTGCTACAGTCCCCAGACCTGATCTCAACCTCAATCCTACCTTGTCATCGCCAGCTTCCCAGGACACCTGGACCCTAGGCTGACCCCAGCTACTATCCGAGGGCCCATCCTGCTCACTTTTCATGGAAACAGTGATGGATGAGTCCCCTGCCTACCGAGCTGTGCCATTATGCTGTGCTCCCCATCCCTCCAGGGGCAGTCAGCCCTTGCAGTACCCTAGCACGTGGGAGAGAACAGCACAAAGCTATCTCCTGGTTAGACCAGGGAATGCAAAACAAGACCCTGACTCTTTTGTAGGTCAGTAAGACTATTCTTCTATCCATTTACAGCCCACTTTACTCTGGGCAATGATTTTTTTTATGCATCAGTAAAGATCTTCCTGTTGAACCAAATGTTTCTACTGAGTGCTGGCTCTTGAAGGAGTCCCAGAGCCCTAAGTTGCCATTAACACCATCTTCTATAAACACAACATGAAAAAATAACATGAACAAACAGCAGGAAAGGATTTATGGAGATCCTATTACAAACAAGGTATGTGCTCTTCTCGCACAGTTCCCTTGAAGTGGGAAATCCCCTTGAAAAGACCAGGCTGGCCTTTAGTCAAAAACATCAGACTTGCATAATCCTAGAATCACAGAAACATTAAGGCTGGAAATTACCTTCAAGATCAAGTCCAACCTTCTACTAAACATTATCATGACCACAAAAACATGTCCTGAAGTGCCACATCTATGCATTTTTTTACCACCTCCAGGGATGGTGATTCCACCATCTCTCGGGGCAGTCTATTCTAATGCCTCACCACTCTCTCAGTAAAGAAATTTTTCCTAATATCCAACCTGATCCTCCCCTGGAACAACTTAAGCCCATTTTCTCTCATCCTATCACTAGTTACCTGGGAGAAGAGACCAACCACCCACTTCACTATAACCTCCCTTCAGGTAGCTGTAGAGAGCAATAAGGTCTCCTCTCAGCCTTCTTTTCTCCAGACTAAACAACCCCACATCCCTTAGGCACTCCTCATTAGAAATTTTCTCCAGAACCCCCACCACCTTCATTGCCCTTCTCTGGACCAGCTCCAGCACCTCAATGTCTTTTTTCTACTGCAGCGCCCGGAACTGAACACAGTACTCAAGCTGCAGCCTCACCAGTGCCAGGTACAGGAGCACGATCTCTCCTCTGGTCCTGCTGGCCACACTGGTTCTGATGCAGGCCAGGATGCCCTTGTGGCCACCTGGGCCGACTGCAGACTCCTGTTCATCCAGCTGTCCACGAGCATCCCCACATCCTTTCCTGCTGGGCAGCTTCCAGGCACTCCTCCCCCAGCCTGTAGCGTTGCCTGGGGTTGTTGTGACTGAAATGCAGGACCCAGAACTTGGCCTTGTTAAACCTCATCCCACTGGCCTCAGCTCATTGATCCAGCTGGTCCAGATCCCTCTAAAGAGCCTCCCTACCCTCAAGCAGATGAACACTCCTGATCTATTTGGTGTTGTCTGTGAATTTACTGAGGGTGCCCTCAAGCTCCTTGTCCAGATCATCAATAAAGATATTAAACAAGACTGGCCCCAAAACTGAGCCCGAACGATCACCACTGGTGACCAGTTGTCAACTGGATTTAGCTCCATTTGCCACAACTCTCTGGGCTCAGCCATCCAGCAAAGAGTACACCCGTTTAAACCATGAGCTGCCACCCTCTCCAACAGAATGCTGTGGGAGATGGTGTCAAAGTCCTTACTAAAGTCCAGGTAGACAACATCCACAGCCCCTCCCTCCTCTACAAGGCAGGTCAAGCAGGTTGTTAAGCAGGACCAGTCCTTCATGAACACATGTTGGCTGGGCCTGATCCCCTGGCTGTCCTCTGAGTGCCACGTGAGTGCACCCAAGATGAACTTCTCCATAATATTCCCCAATACCAAGGTCAGGTTGACAGGTCTGATCCTCCTTCTGACCCTTCTTGTAGATGGGCATCACCTTGGCAAGCCTCCAGTCATTTGGGACCTGCCTTGTTAACCAGGACTGCTGCTGAATGATGGAGAGAGGCTTGGCAAGCTCCTCTGCCAGCTCCCTCAGCACTTACCAGGTGGATCCCATATGGCCTCATGGGCTTGTGGATGTTCACTTGGTGTAGCAGATCATTAACTGCTTCCTCCTGGATTATGGGGCATTTGTTCTGCTCTCCATCCCTGTCTTCCAGCTCAGGGTGCTGAATACCTCAAGCATAACTGTTCTGACTATTGAAGACTGAGGCAATGATGGCAGGCTCCAAGGAAGCTGGATCTACCAGCCTGTGACTTTTTTTTGTGGGTCACAAGGGATGCTAGCACAGATTTTTAGGACACAGCAGCAAACAGCTTTGCAGGGGAGCACTTTACACCAGAACAATCAGCTTTTTACTCATTATCATAATATTTCTATTAGTAACACTTGCAGGCTCTGTCTGTGACAGAGGAGTTAATAAATTGGAGAAGCCAATGGAGGGGACCATCTTGCTCTGGTTTAGCCCTCTAAAAGTTAAATATGGGCTGCCTCTATCATCCCAGGGGTAGACATCTTCAGAGATCAATTTACCCCACCATAGAAGAGGTAGCACAAAGTATGCCGTGGATGTGGTAGAGGACACAGACGGTGGCTCAGACAGGGCATCCACTTCCTTGGTGGCTAGGAGAGGTTATTCCCACTTTCAACAATCAAAGCTGAATTAAAGGATTAACTGGTTGCAAGTCAAGCTGTCCTGATTTTAAGGAGAGACATAGGCACCTGGTGTGGTTCAGGGTTCAATCTACTGTACTCATAAATGACACAGTACAGATTGCTCATTTATCCAGCAGCCACAGCGCGATTTCTTCTGGTCACAGGTGACCGCTTGAAAATAAAAGAGGCAGGGGCAGAAAGGTAGGGAAGGGAAAAGCAGAGGATGTGCCATGGACAGACTCCTGTGGCAGGGACATGCCCCCAGCTGGGGCACCTTGATGGAGTGCTTGGCAATGTGGTCAGCTCCTGTTCCAGCTTATGCACTGCTAGCATGAAGGGGTTTGGTTTGAGGGGATGAGCCAGGGAGCAGTACCCCAACCCAAAACTTGGACATCATCTCCTGAAGGTTTTCAGAGGGGTGATGAATTTGCTAAACTCACTTTCCTGCATCTGCAATCTTCAGCAGCAGCGTGCTGAGCCAAGAAGCAAACTCCAGCATCTTGGGCACAAAACACAGCCCTCCTCCTCTCCAGGAACAGAAACTCTTTCTACTCATACAGCTTGTCCTGGGACTGATCTTGAGCTCCAACACATGGCAAGATGGGTGCCCAGTTTGAGGAAAGATCCCCTTTTCCTTCTTTTTTCTTGTCTTTAACTCTGCCCTTACACAGTTCACAGTTGTCAAACTTTTGCTTTCATCTATCTGTTACTCAAAGACTTTGATGGTGAAAGGGAAAGCAGGGGAGATATTTAAGATAATTAGCTGTAAGATTAGCTGAAGTTAAGGAGCAATTTAAAGATGAAGAAAGTCCTTAGGCACTATCTCTTGGTATTGGTTTGTTCAAAGGGAAATAATTCTTCCAGACTGGTTGAGGAACATCTGTAAAGAGACACATCCTGCACCAACAGAAGGAGCCCAAAGGTCTCTGAACACTAATATCCATTCCCTGGGGTGCAGGAGCTGTTGTGGAGGGGCATCATGCCAACCCCTCCCTGGAGCTACCACACATGGGAGCACAAACATTATACTCCAGAGATGGTCTTCAGACTCTCCAAGGCGGGTTGGAAAGTACTGCAGCTACGTGAATACCAGCAGAGCTCTTCCATTCCTTCTGTCTGTCCTCATGTCTGTAATTTCTCCTAGGCCACTTTAAAGCCATATGTACATCTATGGTTTCCCCCTTTTCTCCTTTTAATGACAAACAGTCTGAAGTGCTCTAGTGTCTCTCTCTTCTGGGGCTCAGTTCCTCTTAACTCTTATCTCTTAACTTCTTCCCAACCCAGACCTGCATTATCCTTATTCAGAAACAGCCTTTTCAAAGGTGGGGTCAACAGATGTGAAGAGGGAAAGGTTCCTTCTGGGATGTGGTGTCCCAGAAGACTGTTTGCAGCAGTTTCTATTCCATACTTCTCTGCTTCCCAGCTGGTTGAGCTGCTGAGCCTCACTGAGTGAGTGTCTCACTTGGGCTACCTTCAACATAGATCTTCTCTCCAACTAGGGAAAGGTGTCTACAGCCCACTCTGCTGCCTGACCGGAGCCAATAGTGGTAGCATGTACACCTATGCCCACATGTGTCTTGCTTCGATCAACATTGCATGGCATCCACATTTCCCTCATCCATGTTTCACACAGAATTAGTTGTTTTCCTAAATAGGAAACTTCCTATTGCTTCCTTAAAGCATCCCAGGAGAGGCACCAAACAATGAGTTGACCTTACCCAGCTTCGTGCCTGGTGGGATAGGAGCCCTTCCAAGGTGTCTCAACAGCTGCCCTGGGTCAGCATATTGCAGAAGATACAGAGGATAACTCAGAATGAACCATAAAGCAATAAAGATAGAAATAAATGGCACAGAGGAAGGTCACTGCTTCGGCCCACAGCAGAGAAGGGGATCCAAAGCCAAAGAAGCAGAGGTGAGGGGGGCACAAGTTGTAATACGTGATACCTGGAACAAAGTTCAGCCAAACTGTAGTGTAACGAATCCCCCCTGTGCAAACAGCATCTGCTTGCTCAGCAAACACACCTACTTCAGTCCCAGCTGGTGCAGCCTCGGCCAGGATTTTTGGAGGGGGGGATGTTTTAACGGCTGCAAAACCTGGTATTTGGACAGCTTATGCAACTGTTGCATGTCAGGGGGGTGTACTTTCACAGGCAGTCACAGTGCACCCCGTTCTCCTCACTCAACCACCATCATCGGTCTTCAGCGGTGCAACCAGGAGTGCCCTTTCTCTGCTGGGTGCAGGCAAGTCCCACTTAGCAGCGGGGCTTGGCAAGACACCCATGTCCAAACCCACAGCACATGAGGGATTCCATCCCCACCTTCTTCAGCCCCTTGGTTCTCTGTAGGACTATGTGCAGCAATTGTGCGCTTGGTCCCTCTGGGAAAAACGTGCCCTCAGACCCCACAGGAAGAGAGAGAGCTCTCCAGGCCCAGAAGCAAAATGAGAGAGGACATCAGAGACATCAGGGCAGGAGGAAGGAATGAAGGCAGCCGAGAAGATCGTGCAGGGGCAGAGTGCCTCTGCTCAGGTGAGCAGGAAGGAAATGAGCTGATTGTGCTCCTCTTCCTCACCATATCCCCAAGACTGCTGCATCCACCTCAATTTTCTCTTCTCCTCCTGCCTCACAGGTCTACACAGAGCAGCCACTCTGGTTCTGGAGACCACAGCATGGTGCTTTCAGTCCCCAGACTCTGTCATATCCCTGATGAGTCACAGCTCTCCTCACCCACAGACTCTGGACCTGAATCTGTCCCTCTGAACCTCCGCCTCACTGCTGGCAATAAGAAATGGCCATGGCAGCCTTGGCCCGGCGCGTAGTGCTGTTTGCACAGCCCTTGCTCAAACACAATGGCCAAAGCTGGCTCTGCACAGTGCAGCTCCCCCCCAGCAATGCCACGACCTCCCTCCCACCCTGACCTGCTGCCTTAGCAGGATTACAATGCCGCATTGTGTGTCTCCATCTCCGCTCCAGTGCTTGCGGGAACTTGCAGACAGGTGTCCACATTTCAGCTGTGACTCACCTTGTCGCTCCTCAGCTAACCCACACGTCTTGTAGGGCACTGACAGCCAAGTTAGTTTAACAATTGAGGTTGTATACAGTAAACAAGAATAAATCTCAGACGGCATTGTACAGTGAGGCTTTGCTGGTCTTGGAGAAGGCAACAGTGACTTGGCCAATATTCAAGCCCTGGATACCTTCCATGCCATCACTGTCCTGAAGGTAAGAAGTGATGGGAATGTGGTTTATCTACAGCCTCAATGCTAGCTGAGATGTGTCAGAATGAAGCAGAGAGTTTGGGGGCCCCAGCAGAGAAGCCTGACCTACAGCTGTTGCTCTAAGGTAACGCTTCCCATTTGCACCTTCAGCTGTGAATGGGGGTTCAAAGCAGCACCGTTTGCACATGAAAACAGCAAAAAAAAATTAATAAATAAACAGATCCATTGGCAGGCACTTGGTCTTCAGAAGAAGCAACTCCCCTTGTATGAAAGATTTAAGTCCAGAGTCCTCCTGGCCAAAGGGAGAAGTGGCAGACCCCTACCTTTTGTGTACATTATGCATGCAACAGAGTAGTTTGTAGGAACAGAGCATCAGCTTTTAATTCACAGCCAAAGGCATCATACACTTATTCATGGAAGCTCCAGGAACCAAGCCAAAAATTTGGTAGGACTAGCACAGCTCAGACTTCAGTGTCTTTCTGTGGGGATTTGACTTAAAAATTCCTTCCTTCTTGGTGTGAAGAGGTCAGTGGCAAAGGAGCCAGTCCAGAACAGACCAACACATTCTGGTGGGAAAGCAAGGTGTCAAAGAGAGGCTTCTTGTGAACTTCCTCAGCTCCTCTGCAGGCTTCCAAGGCTGCAAATTATTTTTTTTGTCCTGAAATATTTTGGACACTTCAATAGATTCCTCCATCACAACTGGGGACAGAAAATGCAAGACCTTTTTTTCCTACAAAAGGTAGTTCTGATCAGGAAATACTTTATTGTCCCCATTCTCTGGGTAGCTAACTGCAATTTCCACGCTGCTTTGATGACCCCTGCAGGGACAAGCAGTAAAGCATCCTGAGTTTTTAATCGGTTCCTGGCATAGAAGAGCAGTGGTGTGGACATGGGCACTGCCATTTTTGTAGGGGACAGCTATCAAGGCCAGTCAGTATCTCCTCCCCGGGGGAAGCAAAGATTTAACACTCACAGGAAGCTCGTGGAGTCTGAGGTCCTTTTGCAGAGAAGAATGACTGCTCTCAGTAGCATCCAGCTGTGGTTTGGTGTGAATGGAGGAACCAGATACATGCATCTGCTGCATGGAAATTGCTGCAGAAGAACCAAAGTATGAGTGCATGCACATTGCTAACAGCATGGAGCGGTGTTGGCCATGTCCAAGGATATCTCCTGATGTTTTCCATCTTTTCCTTGTCTTTTACATACAGAGCTCCTCCATCCCACCTGGAACTCCTAGAATTTTGCATAAATGTTTTCAAGTTCATGCTTCTATGTAGCCACATAGCCAGCACTTTTTCCCTGTCCCTAGTGACTCTCTTTCTTCTCCGAGTTCTTCAAGGACATTAATACTAGTCCTCTTGTTCTCCACATTGCTGATGGGACTCCATGGTCAGATTTCCAACAGATCCTATACAGCCTCACACACGGACTAGCACTCTTGGTACATGAGGAGGAGGCAGCTCTGTCTTGTGCACTTGTGTGCAGCCAGGACTTGGAGAGAGCAAAGCAAACTCTCACATCCCACCTCCCGGGCACAAACAGAAGATGGAAAGAGCTGATTTAACTGCTGACACCTCCTCCAACACTAGCTGACCATGACACACACAGTAATTATATTTCATCATAGCTGCAAGTATCCCTAGTATGAACTGAACCAGTGTTTTGAGAGGTCTCGGCCAAAAGGCTGTTAAAGGAATATCAAACAGCACATATCCCACTGTGCTGTCCTCCTTGCAGGGTGCTCACTGCAATGCTTTGCAGTGTCTCTCCACTGATGCATGTACCCTCCACCACTGCAACCACAGTCCTTCTGATCTCATCACCAGGAGCAGGACCCCAGTTGTAGCATGGCCCTACAAAGACATCTCAGTCAGCAGGGCAGGTACGCAAAGGATACTCCCCATGGAGACTCAGCAGAGCAGCCCATCTTGGCCACCATCTTCAGATGATAACCCTCAGCTTTCGTCCATAACTCAGGGAATTCCCCTAGGTGAGAGATGGGACCAGGGCAACTTCCACATCTCCATCTTGGCGGCAGCTGCTTTGTACTCACATGGCAAAGCTGTAGCTTTCCTAGAAACCATCAAATCTATCCTAGAAACCATCAAATCTCTCCTAGATTTCAATCCCTTCTGTTGTGTTATTTTTCACCAGGTGAGGCGCTCTGTCATAAATAGGAGGTGGCATCAAACTATGAGGTCCCCACCCTGTTTGCCTGCTGATTTGTTGCAAAAGGCATTTGCTCTGTAAACACCTGCTCCACCCAGTTTCCCTCGGTCAACAATGACTTTTTTAGCCATTTCCACTATTTTGTTGCAGGCACCAGGCTCTAGGAGTTGGGGCTGGACCCAGCACTTATCTACTCCTCCAGGTCAGGTGCAGCTGCACAGGACTCACAATGGCCATGGAGAGTCCTAAAGACATCTTTGGCCATCCCCAGGTCAAATACAACTTCCTGAACTTGGCAGTAGCCTCCTTTCCCACTCTGCTCAGTACTGATGGGGTCACGTCTGAAGTGCTGGGTCCAGCTCTGGGCTCCCCAGGACAAGAAGAAGATGCACTTACTGGAGCCAGTCCAGTGCAAGGTGATGAAGGGTCTGAAGTATCCATCATATAAGGAGAGGCTGAGAGAGCTGTGCCTGTTCTGCCTGGAGAACAGTAGTCTCAGAGGAACCTCATAAATGTGTATAAACATCTAATGGGAGGGAATGAAGATGAGGGAGCCGAGGCTCTTTGTGGTACCCAGTGACAGAACAAGAGGCAATGGCAGCAAACTAAAACACATGCAATTAACCCACAGGAGCTGCCTCTTCCTCCTCTGCTAAGGAGAAGAGCACATAGCACCTCAGGGATGGGCTGCTCACTTTCATTTCTGCTTTCAGACACCTACAGACAGACCAGCAAGTCCTCCCAGTAACATGTAACTTGGTGTCTTTGGAGAAGAAGACATGGACAGTCATTAAGAATTGTTCAGAAGATCCTGAATCCTACAAAGCCCCAAGGGATCTGATCTAATGGCAAAGCCATCCTAAAAGACACAGGTCTCTCAGTGCCCAAGTGCTGCTAGTGCTGCAGGCTTCATAGGCTTCAAGGCAAAGCCCAGGTTTGTGAGGGATCGCTCTAATCTCTCAGAGGTCTCTGGCAGGGAAACAAAACCAACCAAAGAGAAATGGTAAAGCCTGTTCCCAAGGTGAGTGCAAATGTATTTGGTCATTCAAAGGCTTCTGATAAGGTGACCAAGATTAAAGAACAAGTAAGTGTTTGGTTCAGGCTAAAGTCCCAATGCAAACTGAAAAGCACACAGCCAGAAGCAGCTACACACTCCTCACCTAAACCTGAACACATCCAGCTCTTCTTCAGCTTTCACACCCAAGAGGAGTTCTGCCCAGTGATGGCTCAGGCTCTGCCTGGTCCCCTCTGGGACAGGGTCCCCCACCAGTGGGGATCCCACACAGCCCAGCAGCCACAGCGTGTCAGTACTGGGCCTGCACTCAGCTCTCTCCAGACCTTGCTCTCAACTTCCCAGCCAGACGTGTTTGCTCCAGTTGGTCCTGAGCATCCCTGCAGAGGGAGCTGGTACTGATGGGCACATCACCACAGAGCAGGCTGACTTCTATGTCCGTGAGTAGCCGTTGAAGTTAATAGGAACTAATCAAATGAGCACGCCTCACTTGTTCTGAAAAGTGTAAAATTAACTATAAATCAATTCAGGTTGGCTCTAATGGACTGGCAGCTGCCCAGCAGCAGAAAGAGAGGCCCAGCATATGATAGATTTCAAAATGACTTGGAAAGCAAACTTGCACATTGCTGATAACGCACTGCACTGGATTCCCAAGGAAAAGTCATCTAGAAATTATCATGGGTCTTTTCATGAATAGGTCTGTCTGGAAACTGGTCTGAAAAGAAAACAGAAAAGCTGCAGAAAGAGTTTTCTGGGAATGGGTGAAAAGATCATCCCCCTCTGAAGATTTCTCCGTCAAAGGTTTTGCGGGAATGACTGCAGACCTAATAAGTTGGGATCTCCCAGACCCTGACTTCCCCAGTCTGTCTCTGCATCTGGGCCTGACTTGCTGCTGGGGAGACACACACAAACCTCTCCTATTTTCATCCCACATAGCAATCCTGCAGGCTCCAGGCTGCCAGGCCACAAATGAGATGGCCAAACTGACCATGTGTAGCTAGAAAATTCTGAACATAAGTCCTTGCTTAAGCAAAGCACACACATGCACACACAGCCACAAAGCAGCAAAGAAATAAAAAAGAGGGGAAAAAATTGATGAAGAGAGGTGAACAGGCATAGCCCTGCCAGTCTCAGCAGTGTGTGGGATTTGTTCTCCTCTCTCTTTCTGAGATGAAGACCATGAATTGTGGCATTGCTTGAAGGTACGTTTTTATGCACCAGCTCAGGTTGTACTTTTGTGCCTGTAAGAGGCAGATCCCCAGATAGCCTTTCTTCCTGTGAGGGTCATACTCAAAAGTGGGCACCTGGGGCAGTTCTGCATCACAAGGACCGTTCTCACAAGTACACAGAAGTTATGAGCCCATTAGGTCACCTCAGCAGGACCTGGCTGTCCAGTGAGCAGAGACAGAGCCCCATCCCTCCTACAAGGGCACCTTTTGCTTCTTAAGACACAAAGCTGCAAAAGACACATTTGCCTGCCCATACCCTGCCCCCCTCTCCAGCATCTGGGGGAGAGGAGAGACCACCGGGTGTAATCTCAGAGGACCACCATCTCCAGCCAAGGCTCTCAGACACTGATCCACACGTGGACTCCCATCCTACCAGGTCACACTCCAGAACAGCCTCTCCTGCATGTGGTTGCAGGGTAACAGAAGCAGCCCAAGAGAGCTGCTGACATCCTGCAGATGTGGTCTCCAAGACAAGAAGTGTGAAGGCAGATGAGAGCAGATGTGCTTCACATCACCAGATCTCAGCAGGTGCAGATAACTTTGTCTTTTGAGTTTCTCTTCCGCAGATGTGTCAAGTCATGCCCAAGAAATAGGCTGTCAGGCAGCAAGCAGGAATACAAGAGATCCTGACCAGGATTACATACCAAAACTGAACCTCCCATGAGGTCCCCATGGAAAATAGGCTTTTCCTTAGGGAAGCAAGTGAGCTGAGCAGTGGAAATCCTACAAGTGACAACTGAGCAAGAAAAAACAAAGAGGAGCAAGATTAAGCCTGTCTGGGCACCCTGACATTGATGAGCTTCTGAATGCTCCCAGGCAAGGGTTCCTCATGCCCTGCAGCAGTAGAATGTCCCCCAAGGTGATAGAACCACAGAATGTTTTGGGTTGGAAGGGCCTTTTGAAGGTCATCTGGTCCAAATGCCCCTGCAGTGAGCAGGGACATCTTTAATGAGATCAGGTTACTCAGAGCTCAGTTATTATAAATTAATAAAATCGCTTCTTTTGCCTGCTCTTGCTGAATTTATGTGTTGCTGCATCTCTTTGCTCCCAGTATAAACAGCGACATGTATCCACCTTTCTTACAGACCCCTTTTAAGTATTGAAAGGCTACAATATAGTCTCTGCTGAGCCTTCTCTTCTGCAGGCTGAACAACCCCAACTCTCTCAGCCTTTCTTCACAGGAGAGGTGTTCCAGACCCCTGATTACTTTTGTGGCCTCCTCTGGACTCACTCTGACAGGTTCATGTCATTCTTGTGCTGAGGACCTCAGAGCTGGACACAGTACTCCAGGTGAGGTCTGTGCCTGGGGGACGCTAACAGTCCCCTCTGCCACCTCCCCCGCATCATCACGGCCCCCCAAGCAGGCTTATCCATCTCAGATCACATGGGGCAGGGCTGTGCAGGGGGAGCAAGAAGGGAGAAGCACTCATCCTCAGTCCCAACAGCAGCAAGGGGCTTAATCCCTGCAACTGGCAAGCTCACTCATGGCTCTCACCCAGCTCCAGGCTCCCAGATAAGCTGCCAGTCTGGGCTGATAGCAGGAGCGCAGGATGGGTGGAGAACACAACAGCACCACTGTAAACTTGTGGTTTTGATGAGGTTGACAGGGAGAGGCAGAGCTTGTCTGTGCCAAGGTGAGAGGGACTGCTGCCTCCCTGCCTGCGAGGGAGAAGGGAGGAAGCTGGGCCCTTTTTTCCCCAAAGAAAGCCAAGGTCTGGGCTGGAAGTGACTTACCTGCCTGGTATGCATTTCCTGAGACACGTGGGCAGGGCTGAAGGGAAAGCATGAACTGCCAGGGTCCACTCCACCTGTGCCAGGAAGAAGGTGGGCAACCTGGTCCTGCAGAACTGGGGGATGTTGCACAGCCTGAGCCACTGGTCCTCGTGGCACATGTCACAGTCATGCATCCTCCACCTCCACCACTACCCTAGGTGTCTGGTGCCCAGTGCCAAAATATCAGAAGAATGCAGTCCCGCTACTTGGTCTTAGGACCCCTGGTCACACAAAATTATGTCTGTGTCTTGCTGATACCATGCAGAATGCTGGGATAAGCCTTAAACAGGAAGGATGTGGAGACCCTAGTCAAATGACTGGTTGTAGACATCCATCATGGAGGGCAACTTCCCAGTCCTGCTTTGTGTTGTCTTATGTTGTCCACCAGTCACAAGAAGCAGATCCAGTGACCAGTTTTCTTTTCGTACTGGAAGACAGGTGACTTCCTAGCAGGGCTATCCTGTTGCTGGTCAACCTGGCACAACACAGTCCCAGCATGGGGTATTGAGGACTTTGCTAGCTTGATGGACATGGGAGGCCAGTCTGAGGGTGGCAAATGCAAGACATCACCGTGTTAAGCAGTGTCTGGAGCTACAGGCAGTTAACCACTAAGCCTGGAGCAGTGAGCATGGCAAGGCAAAGCATGGGTGGATGTGCTAGAGAGGATGAGCTCCATGCCACGCAGGTGTGACTTGGCCTAAGCAGCAGCACAGAGCTAAAGACTGTCGACATAGGGATTACCAAGAGCTAAACACTCATGACCCAACCACCTCTGTCCTCAGCTTTGTCAAGAAGTAAAAGCAGGACATGAGAAGGAAAAAGGACAACCAAAAAGAGCAGAGCAGGACAGGAGGAGTCAAAGTGGAACATCAACAGACATGGGTGAAAGTGAGGAGTAAGGCAGGGACACAGACATGTGGACACCGTGGTGTCCACAAGCACCCAGACAGCCTGCCTACCATTCTATGTCACATGGCAGCAGTTTGCAGAAGGCAACCAGCAGCCAGCAGCTCTTGGGGCTGTGGATGTGCAAGTGTGTCACTCACCAGAGCAGAGCTGGTCACTCCCTGGGGCAGGCACTGGAGAAGAGGGCACCAGTGGGAAGGTCCACTGCGGGCTCACCATCCCAGGCGCTCCCCACAGGGAGGGGCCACTGGCCTCGGGCACACAAGCCAGGCTCTGGGTGTTTGCTTTCCTTTCTCCCACTCTGACGATAACAACTCACTCGCTCTCCAGCCAAGGCTCCAGCTCACCATGCTGAAATTCAAAAGGTATTTGATCACGTAAGTGGATTTGTTATTTAAGTCAAATTCTATTTCCATCCTACACAGAGGTGATGTTCTTGTAGGTTTCTCTGTAAGGAGAACTGGTTGGAGATTGAAGTGATGCTGGGAATGGGCAGAGGAGTGTTTCTGCTCCACATAAACGCAGGGAGGTCTGTGTTGGTGGGGTTCTCTTTTCTAGTGAAGCTCCAAGGGCAGCTCTGTTCCTGTGTGTGTCAGGCAGGAAAACTGTGTCTTTCGTAAAGGCCTGATACAGCAGAGGAAGAAGAAGAGCAAAGACCTTGGTGGGGCAAGCAGGATGCTGATCCCTCCCTGCCTCATTCCAGGTGAGGGTTCACTGCTTTTGGCTCCGCACGCTCACCTGTGGAGTAGATGCAGAGCAGAAATGTGTCTCTGGGCAAGTCTTTTGCATGGCCAACCAAACAAATGCATCTAGGGTGAGGTGTGCTCTACCATAGCCTCTGTTTTGGAAAGGATGAATGAAGAGCAGAGAAGGGCAAGGCTTGACTTTGCAGCAGTGCCTTTTTGCTGCGGGAGAGCATTTCAAGGCAGGACAGCCTTTCTGCGCAAGCCTGCGGCATCTGGGGTGGTTCACACCCTGCTGCTGCACACCAGGCTGCAGTGCTAAGGGGCAGGGTAGGCTGGGCACCACCACACTGCACCCTTCCTCTGATACCTGATCTTCTCCTGAGTGTCCTGCAGATCATTGTCCCTGTTTTCTTGTTTATTGCCATGCAAGTGAAGAAAATGGCTCCAATCACTAGCTGGAGGAAGTGGGCTACTGCTAGTGTAGATATTGTGTCCGTTAATTCCCTGCGTAGCATCGCCTGCTGCCTGGAGCATCTCTGGCCACAGCAAATGAACAATGTCATCTTCTGCCACCTATCTGACCCGTGAACTTGGCCTCGGCACCTCCTGCAGCATGTGGCAGTCAGCTGAGACCCAGCATGGCTCAGCAAGTGCCAGCCCACTCCAGACCCATCCCGACTGATGCATTTGTTTTTGTGTTGGAGAGGGAAGGGGTAAAGGTTGGAGGGAAGCAGGTCATTCTCTCTGCTTCGAGCTGAGGGTTAAAAATGGAGGGGAAATCTGCAGGACTGCTGCAATCAAGCAGCGTGTGCTTCCAAGCAGCACCCCAGGCACCCCTCCCCTGGCAGGAGCAGCCAATGACACATAGCTGGGGGCATCATCCCTTTCAAATAAGTGTCCAACAAATTGGGTTTTGATTAAATCCATTCAGCCAGCATAAGAGGATCCAGCTGCTGTGGCTCTGCTGCCGAGCTCTTGCGCCAAAGGCATCTTTGGGGTGCTGCATCCATCTTTGCACCCTGCTTTGTCACTTTTGAAGGAGACAGCACACAGACTGTGATGCATGTGGGCTCTTCACTACAGCCTGCCTGCAGCTAGAGGCATTTCCAAAGACTCTGAAGGTTTCTCTCACAGACCAACCCTCCCTACAGGGTAGCGTTGATGCTCACCAGCTCTGAGTGCATCTTGGACATCTTCCTGGTGCTTTGATGTCATGTATTTAACATTGCCTCAAGACACCCACACCCATGATCTCATGCTGGCATGTTAAATTGAGAGAAGGCTATGAAGGAATTATCCATGGAAAGCAGCTGAGCCTTTTGAAGGCTTGTCATCCAGCTACAAATCATCCAGCCTCCAAGACATAGGATGCTAATGCTACATGTGCCATTTTATCCTGTTTTTTCTGCCTTTTTGGCAACTTCTTGGCATCTTCAGCACAGCTCTCCCTTTCTCAGCACACACTCCTTCATGCACGTGTCCCACCAGAGCCAGCCTGGAGGAAGGGCTTTGGCTTTATGGTAGCCTGATCAGACCCAAGCAGACAGCAACATGTTGCATCTTCTCATCTCGTTGTTCAACCAACACAACAGTCATCTGGAAAGAGGCAGCAGGCTAGCAACAAAAAGACTTGGGTCTTTCAAAGATTCTGACCAGGGACCTCTACAGAAGCAAGTCCAGAATTACACTTGCACAAAATACTGCTATCAGAGTAGCAGAGGGAGGTGCCTACCTCAGTGCCACTTGCTGAGGAAGCATTTCATCATTCTGTCTTTGCTACTGGATGCTCATGCAGATCTCCCCAGAGGAAGAATTTGGGTATATAACTAAATATCACAGGTAGTTAGGTCTTCATTCCCTTCTTGCTGCTTTTCTTAGGCTGCCTTAGCAGACAAACTTATCAGCTGTGCACTGTATGATAGGACAGTTGGATCAGGTCTCCAACAAGATCTGCCCAGCAGCATCTCTTCATCCTGGAGCAACTCCTCCTTCACTGTCTTCTTCCTCTTTGGTCTCTCTGGCCATCAGTGATCTTCCACACAGGGGTATTTGAACAAGTCTTGCCTTGCAGTTCTAGGGCAGCCCTAAGTCTCCACTTCAACCTTCTCCCTTTAACATATTTTGGCATTTTAAGTGCTGTTTATGCATTTGTCTTTTTCTTTTTTTTTTTTTTTCCTTGTCACACTCATTTATCTCTGACAGCGTGAGGCTCTCCTTGTGCTGCTGGCACAGCAAGGCAGTGAGCCATGCACATGTTCACCAGCTGCCTATCTCTCATGCAAGTGTGGCAGTCTGCACCTCAGGTGGAAAATGAGCATGGATACCTCCAGGTTGCCATGAGCTTTTGGGGGATGCTGGGCTGCTAGCCCATAAGAGCTTGTTCGTTGTGATAGTAATTATGTGCTTTTTGAATCTTGTCATGATCTAAGACCTCCCAGCCTTTAGACATTAAAAAATCTCCTAGGGAAGAGCTTAGTGTTTCAGTTCAGTAGGTGACATTATTGGGAGCAGGGCAGAATCATACCTGCAAGTGTCCACACTGATGCAGAACCACTGGAATCAGTGCTGTAGTAAGCAAACTACACTTAGTGGCAATAGTCAACCATTTTTCTGGAACAAATCCATTTTTTCCATAGCAAACACAAATTCCTGACCAATACCAACAGGATGCCCATGACTACTTCAGACAGCCTATGTCTGCATCTGTGTTTAGCTCATCAAGCTAGGACATGCCACATGTCAGAAGACTGCCCGGAGTAGAAGATAAAGCACCATGAAGATGAAGACACTCTGAGTCAAGCAGGTCTGTGCAGTCCCAAGCCCACTCTCTTGGTTCAAAACTGACCACTGAAGAAAGTGAGCAACATCAACAAACACAGATTAGCTGTTGGAATATGTCTTCCAAGCAGGCTTTGCACGAATTTCTGCTTTAATTAATTCCTCCTACTTAGATCCTCCCGTTTGACGCTCAGCAAAGCAGCCTGTGCCTGTTCCCTCCCTCTGAGAGGGGGAGAGCAGGCATGGGGCTTGCAGACTGGACTCCTACCCAAGAAGGAGCCCACAACAGAGGACTTACTTGACCAGATTCTCGGTACAATCATCTCATGTTAGGCAGCAATAGGTTCCACAGGTAGAAACCAACAAAAATGAAAAGCAAACTAACCCTTTTTTTCCAGGAAGCTTAGTCCCCTGACTGCTCCTTTTAAGATGAAGACTAAGACCATGAACAAGCTCCACCGGGGTTTGCAGCAAGCCCTGCAAATAGTCAAAGTCCCATGGCAATGTTTTTTAGGGCCTGAGTGTCCACACACACCACCAAAAACCTATAGCGTAGCATTGATGACTTGAAGAAAGCACGCTGCCATTGTAGACCTAAAACCAGACTAAAAGCCAGGTCACACACCAGAGAGGCAGAGCAAGGCCCCCAGGGCAGCAGCACATCTGCAGACACAGCTGGAGCCCATGCAGGTGGCAATCACCTCCAAGGTGTGGACAGAAGGGGAGAGCAGGGAAAACAAAGCTTTATTGTCTTTGTTTATAAAGATAGGGTCCTGATAGCTCTAGGGCAGGGAAAATGCAAGTGGTGCCTGTTCCTGCTGCGGAGGCAGGAGCCCAGGCAGTGCTGCAGAGGCATTCCTGAGCACCCAAGGGGCTTTGCGGTTATCGCTATTTACCTTCCAGTGTGATATTTGTGTCCCAGCTGGAAATTTCCACTAGGCTACACTGCTTGAGCACAGCCTCTGAGGTTCTTTGATTACTGCTGCCTCTGTGCCTCTTCCACCCATGGAAACATGACTTTACCTTAATAAAACAAGCACATAAATAAATAAATAGTTAAAAAGTCTTAAGGCGTCTTTTCCCATCTGCCTCACACTTCTACCTACATACTAATGGTCTGAAATATCTGCTTCCTTGCAGGAAGTTGAAAGCAATATACAGGTGCCAGCCAGGTCGGCTCTGGGTCTTCTTCAGCCTCCTCATCCTCCTCTTGTTCGCACTTCAAGTTGTGGAGAAGTTGCAGCCTTCCAAGTAGGTGTCAAGCAGGATTGTAAACCTGTGCCTCATTCTCCAGCCTTTCGCTGACCACTGAGGTGGGCTCAAAACTGCCCTCCTGAAAACCACCTATTAATGTCTTCTTTAGACAGGGAAGAAAATCCAGGTGGCAGAGGACCCATCTGGGACTCTCGTGTTCAACCCTTATGCCCTGGCCAGAGATAAGCTTGCTCTGGGTTCAGACCAGACTGCTCTGGCTTTGACCTTGCCGGCCTCAAAACCCTACAGCCCTTGAATGTCCTCCCAGGCCAATGTCATCTGCAAACTTTCCTTCAGCTTCTCCAGGCCACCCATTCTTCTCTTTCCTTGTCTCCTCTCGCTTTGCCCCTTTCCACCAGCCCACCGTGCTCCAGCAGGACAGGGGCATTAACACACCACTGCTGACTTGTTGTTCTCTTCTTTCATCCATGCTGACCTCCCAGGGCAGTGCTCAAGTCCTACACCCATCGCAATGCCACTCACCCCAAGAAAGATGGAGAACCGTGCTTTGGGCCTCTGGAGGGGGGGTTTCATGGGGCTGCAGAGGAGGTGCTCTCTTTGCACACTCCTTCCATCCTCTGCAGCTGAGCCTCACATCCTCCCTGTTACAGAAACTGCCGGAGCGAGCTGGAGCGTGTCCTGCGGCAGACCACGGACCATGGCCAGAAGCAGCTTGACTATGCTCTCCAGACTCCTGACCCACTGTGGGAGGACAATTCCCCACACTGGCAGAGGAAAGCCATGACAGACCCCACTTCGACTGAAAGCATGCAGGACATTTTTCAGATGCATCTGTACTTCAGCCAGGAGACCCCACTGGAAAGCAGCCCAGGCAGCCAAGAGGAGCACTGGACGTGGCAGCCTGTGGAGAGCAGCAAGAAGGTGAAAGCCCATCTTTCATCCACAAGGCTGAAATCCCAGCTTCCTGGCCTGAGAAAAACAACCAGAGAGGGTCCTTCTCCAAGTCTTCCTGGTAGTATCTCCACAGACTGGGGAGATGCTGAAGCCACCACCAGCAAGTTCGTAATCTTTGAAGACAGGATGACCACAGAGGTGCACAGGAGAATGTCACCACTAGAAATGACTCAGATGATGGTACAGAGCCAGTCTCAGTCTCAAGCAATGGGTTCTCCTCACCATCAGTGGGACAGCTCACTTAAACACACTGTGCCAAATTCAGCTCAAGCTTCACAGGCAGAGGAATTTTACAAGACAGACCTGGAGAGGGAATTTTTCCCAAGCTGGACGGAAGCCTCTAAGATTGAGGTGGTGACATATGGAGACAGCCAACAGGCCAAAGGGGTCTCCTCTCAAGAAGAGATGTGTGAACCCAAGACTGATGTTGTTTTCCTGAAAGTCCACAAGAGTGCCAGCAGCACTGTCATGAACATCCTCTTCCGCTTTGGTGAGATGCACAACCTCACCTTCGCCTTCCCCATCGGGGGAGGCAACCAGCTCTTCTACCCGCACCACTTCTTGGCAAAGTTTGTGCAGGGCTTCTCTGCCAGGAGCCCTCGGAAGTTCAACATTGTGTGCCATCACATGCGATTCTTGCTGCCGGAGGTACGGGTGAAACCATGATGCCTTGGGAGAGGTGAATGGGGGAGGGAGAGAGGGGCTTGTGGGGTGGGACACCTGTAGAGCACGTAAACTCTTCAGGGATGAAGGCAGAGAGAGACAGACTGCCCCCAGGTACCTTGCTTATGGGCATCTCCTGGGAGCTTCTGTAAACAGATGAGACAAGCCAGGTGACAGCATCTGTAGCAGTCGGCAACTATCTCATTCTCATCTGGTGAGCCCTTGGAGATCTTTGGACAGGCCCAGAGGATACCAGCTTCAAGAGGCAAACACCTTAAGTGCATCAGCTCAGGCCAGTCATGCCCAGCATCCATCTGTCTGGATGCCACTTGAGGACATACAGATCTGGGGAAAAGCAAGGAGATAGGACGTATCTCAACCCCAGACAGACCACTCAGCTGTGGCTGCATGTAGCAGGGAACTTGAGTCACTTCTCTCCCTGTGTACCTCTTCTGGGGCTCCCCACCGCTGACACAAATGCTCCTCTGATGAGTTGCATCCTGATACCCTCCCTAGCACCATCATCTCCAAACCCCGTGAGTGTTTCTGCTTTCCATCAGAGCACAGGTTTGCAAGCAAGCAGGTCCCTTTTCCCCACCCCACCTTTAAAATTTCCTTTTTTACCTCCACAGGTGCAGAAAGTGGTGTCCCACTCAGCCATCTACTTCTCCATCCTGAGGAACCCTGTGCATCTCATGGAGTCTTCCTTTGTGTACTACAAGGGTGCATCAGCTTTCTCCCGCGCTCGCAGCCTGGAGGAGTTCCTCAACCAGCCCTACCTCTACTACAACCCTGCAAAGAAGGACAGCCACTATGCCAGGAACCTCATGACATTTGACTTTGGCTTCAACCCCAACGGAGGGGTCTCTGCTAAGCGGGTGCAACTCATGCTGAAGGCCATCGAAGCATCCTTTGACTTGCTCCTCATCTCCGAATACTTTGATGAGTCCATGGTGCTGCTGAAGGAGATGCTGTGCTGGGACCTGGACAGCGTCGTCTCCTTTCCACTCAACAGCAGGGACAGCAGCACCAAGTCCCCCCTCCCAGACAGCATGGTGGAGAAGATAAAGAATTGGAACAGGCTGGACTGGGAAATCTACACCCACTTCAACAGGACCTTCTGGGAAAGGATTGACCGAGACATTGGCAGGGAGCGCATGCAGCAGGAAGTAAAGGCACTTCGGGAGAGGCGGGCAGAGCTGGCAAGGACCTGCCTGCAAGGGATGGGCAGTGTGGCCCCGAAGGACATCAAGGACTCTTCCCTGAAGCCACTGCAGCATGGCAATGCAAAGATCGTGGGCTATAACCTCAAGAAGGGCTTGGACAAAGAAACGGAGCGCATGTGCCGACGGCTTGTGACCCCAGAGCTGCAGTACAGCAGTGCTCTCTACAAGAAGCAGTTTCCACAGAAGCACCCCCAGACCCACCAGCTCTCTCCCCCTCAGCAGGGCAATGCCCCACATCACAGGCTGGAGGGCACCCAAAACTGAGCCTCCTTGTTCCCTCCAGGCATGGTTCTCCAGCTGCCTTTGATAAGGACAGCGAGGCGCTTGTCTCCTGGGCTCAGGGGCTGCTTTTGCCCCAGGGGTCAGGCAAGCTAGGACACTGCTGCCCACAAGAGCCCCTGGTCACCTCTGTCTGTGCAGGACTGTGAACAAGCTCTTGGGTGCCACATGCTGCTGTTGCTGCAGAGCAGGATGGGCTGCAATGGGGGGGTCCCAGGGGCTTGACACAACATGACTCTTCCAGGGTAGGTCCTGAGCAAACAGGGCAAAGCCCCTGACTGGTGGCCAAAGCCCTGGAGGAAGCAGTCTGGAGCTTTGCACTGTATAGCACCAACTCCAGCAGAGAGCAGCAAAACCAGGAGGGCAGCCCAACTCCTCGTCCCCACACCGAAGGCTGCAAAGCACAGGGCCAAGCTGTAAATGAGAGTTGCAGAGCTTGATTTTCAGCTCGGGAACAAGTCTGTCTGTCCAGACGCAGCCCTCCTTCACTACACCTTAACACTAATTTGCTGGAAAAACAGCCTCTTGATTAAAAATAACAATTTTCACTATCATGCCTATTAAGTTCCTCTTAATTGCATCAGTCTGCCCAGTAGACAATCTCCCCAACAGCCCAAGAAAAAAAAGCTCAAACACTGGGAAATGTGCTAGGAAAAAAAACAAACAACCCCCCCCCCCCCAAAAAAAAAAACCAAAACAAAACAACAGGTTTTTTTCCCCTAACTCTGTGATTAAATGCTGCCTTCAAATGCTGCACTTGTACTCTGCATTTGTAGGATCAGCATCCTGCCCCAGACCTGACGCTATGGTGTCAAAGTACAAGTGAAACACCCATGCATCCAAAAAGATGTCTCATGAGCATCTCTGCAGCCAAACATCCCTACTCAACACTTCAAGTGGCTGTAGAAATATTCTGTGCTCTGCCGGGGGAAAAATACCACAAGAATGGGTTGTAGTGGGCATGTCAACCTCACTTTTCACATCCTGCACTTATCCTACGCTTATCCGCAGAGCCAGCAAATCAGTTTGAATAAATAGAACCCCCTATCTCAGGATTTTGACCACAAATTTCAAGCCAAAAGAGGTTCAGAACAAAATTTCCAGGGAGATCTGAGCATCCCAGGCTCTCCCTTGGTGTGAGCCACACAGAGCCTCAAAGGTTTCGGTTTCCACCTGAAGGTTAACCAGGATAAAAGCCAGACTGTGTTCACACTGTTCTTCCTTAGAAGGGACCAGGCAATGCTGAACATCTGTCTCACCATGAAGCAGGGATATCCTTTTGGGTGTGTTGTTGTGGTTTTGGGGGTACTTTTTTTTCCATAAAGTTTAATCTCTGAGACATGTCCATGTATTGCTGCATCATCTCCTGTTGGGATGTCATGTGGTCTCATGATTTGCAGAGGTCCAACTCTCCTCTGGGTTCCTGGGTGGTCTCCAGTTCACCCCAGAGGGCAATGCCCCATGGGAGCAAGGGAGATGGGCAGCAAACAGGCAGCTTAGCCAGGGTCACCCCCAGAAACCCACAGGGGATGTTGCAGAGGTGCAGGAAAGAGCAGGGCCACCACTTGTGTAGCCACTCTGCATTGATACCTTCCCTCTAGGTTTTAATCAGGTGCCACTTCCTTATTCACTGTTTGCAATTCAGTAAATAGAAGAAGGTCTTCCAAGGTGAGACAGGGCAGGGACACTTGTACAACCACAGCATCACATCCCCCCGTGCCCACTTGCATGAAAAGCAGAGCCTGCCCCAGAGCATGAGCCCCACAGTTGCTCTGAAAAGCCACAGTGCATCAAGAATAGATTCAGCTCAGAAATTTTCTACCTAGAGAGGTCCTACAAAATCAAATTCTGAAAAATGCAGGAACTGGCTGGTTTTGGCAGCACCAGGGGAGATCCCTGGGAAGCAGCTCAGTATCCAGTCATGCCCAGCAGCCCTGCTCCAGGGATGCTGCACACGGGATTGCCCCAGCCCATGCTCTTCTCCATGGAGAGATGCCCAGGATGCAGAATACATGGGGTGTCCTGGCCCCTGCACTGCCTGGAGGGAGCCTTGTTTACCTAGCAAGTGTTTCCACCCAGATTAGCCCCCTTCCAGAGCAAGTGGCAGGCACGGCAGAGTTGGTTTGGACATCGCTGGGATATCTCCCATTTTCAGGGATCAGACAGGCTGATCAACCGCTGCAGAGCTCAAAGGAACATCATCATTCACCCAGATGCAAATCACAACATTTATTTTTATTATTTCCACAAACTGTAACTTCATCTTTAGGAATATTTCATGCAGACACAGAGAGGAGCCTGAAGATGGACTTGTTTACCCAGACTGGCTGTGGACTGCCTGCCTGAGTTTCATTTTTTAACCACAGACACTTAGTGCACCATTTCTTGATGCCTTGCAGTGCACAAAACACAGACTAAGCACCACATCCGCAGAGGAGTAGGGTCTCCTGCAGTCAGTTAACTCCCTTGCCCATTTTTAATTCCTAGAACTGCCAGGTTTAGACTGTGCAAGTCAAGGAACTCAGTTTAACTCAAAGAACACCCATTTTTGACCAATATCCATTTTAGTAACTCGTCAGATCAAAGCCTGCTTCCTCCTCATCCCAAGTTTCCAAGGCAGTTACCAGTTTACGCTTTGCTTTTATGGCTGCAAGAGACCCAGTCAGATTATTTCAAGCGTTGCATGATGCAATAACCTGGGAGTTGCTCAAGCCTACCCACCATCAGGTCCTGGCCTTGTGTAAGCTTCCTGCCAATAGAAGACAGTTATGCAAAAGCGCTAGGGTTTTTCTTCCCCCACTGAGTCAGGGATGCAGGCTGGAAATATTGTGAGCTCTCCAGGGAGTCTTTCAAAGCTATCCACAAAGGAGCTCAGGCATTCAGACATCTCACAAGGCCAGATTGGCCAAAAAAAAAAAAAAAAAAATTCTCACCCTGCAGAAGGGACCAAACAGGCAGCACAGATGCTAGGCAGGATGAGCAGAAAAATCCTCAATGCTGGGAAACCCGGGAGAGGGGCTGCAGGGACCTCCTTGGTCCCCATCTGCAGCTCAGGCATGAGGCTCCGTATTGCTCTTCTCCCCTTTCCTCTTCCACCACAGTTCATGACCCTCCACATGTGGCACCACCCTTGCCTTGGGTATCTTGTATTTGCTTCTCTGTCTGTAAAGGAGGTTTTTCTGGAAGAATCGGGGGATGTTGCCTTGGTGCAGCAAGAGGACAGTGAGCATCCCTGAAATGAGAGCACAGACCCGTTCCATGTGCTCCATTCAACATCTCCACCCTCCCCACAGCTAAGCAGTGAATTTCAGGTCCTTGCCACAACCTTCATCTTGACCAAAAAGTAGCTCAGCACAGCTGAAGTCCCCACTGACAGCTGAAAGACCCCTGCTGTATTACTTTTAGGAAAACTTAACCATTGTGTACTTAATGTAATAATCAAGGCTTGTTTTGACTCAGAAACTGCACCAGCAGTCTTCTGTCTCCACTCTCTGCATCCAAGCAGCATGTATCCAGCTCCCCATAATCATCTTGAAGCTGTGGACAACCTTAACAGCACAGCTCAGCCTATTGCTGCCCTAAACCACCATTACTTCATCTCTCCCAAACTTTGGCCTTGGGGAAAGTTTTGCCCATGTCCCACATAGAAGCTGGATTTGGAAAACGGATAGCAAAGAGATGACTTGAGTGACAGGGAAGGAGGACAGAAAAGGACACTTGCCACTAGCAAGACCCTAGTTCAGCCCTTTGTCAGGAACAGTTTGCGTTACACCCAGCCTTGCTCGCTGCCTCCCATCCCAGCCCCTGCTCCCCATACCTCCCCTGGCAGATCTCACCTGCAAGTGGCCCCAGCCAGTAAACCTGGACATACTCCCAAAGGCTACTTCCTGAGCAGTGGAAGGTGGTGACTGTGGCCAAGGCAGGGTTGAAGAAGGCTCCTGTGAATGGTCCAGCTGCACGGGAAAAGAAGCGTGGCCATCAGTCTCACTTGTGTCCTTTGAAGGACCAACAATGAGCTGGGCCATGAGACCCGAGACCCCTGCTGTCTGCCTCTGCTGCTGCCCAGCTCCAGCAGCTGCCTCTCTTGGACTGTGTAGCAGCAGCACATGGGGAAATCCCACCCTTGACATCCGGAGCTTTTTGAGAAGTAGAAGAGCTCGGTGCAGGACTGAGGGGTTGTGTTAGGGGACATTCAAGCAAAGAGGTCCCAGTTTTGGGGCAAGCTATGGCTTCTCATGTGCTGACACTTAACCTGCTGCCTAGATATCCTTAACTGCCATCTACAGTTCAAAACAAACATTCCCCATAATAAGTATAAACCAAGCGTCTTAGTAATAACTGCCTCTCAAGTCCTGGAAGATGAAAAAGGGACTGTTCCTCCCCCACAAATCAGGTATTTTTCTAAATGACTTAGAAAAAGAAGGCAAGTGCTGCTCACCTGCATAGGTCAGGAAGGTGACAGTCGCCGCCAGCGCAGGGACTCGGTACGTTGGGTGACTCTGTTGCAACTTGAGAAGGACAAGGTGGAAAAGAAAAGAGCACATGCCTTCCACAAAGGCAGCCTGGTGCAGAGACGTGTGGATAGAGGAGCTGCACTCTGATGATATCAGGTTCTGGATGAAGTGGAAATGTGTCAGCTCCCAAGACCAGTAGAGCTTAGTGACAACCCAGCCCATCCCCATGCCTGCACCCTGGGCCAGCAGCTTGGCAGCAGTTGTGGAGAGGTTGGACTCAAGGAGCAGGAACTCCTGGAGAGACACAGTTGGGTTGGCAGATGCTTCATCAAAAGAGGTGCTGTGAACAGCAAAAAGGAGGAAGAGCAGAGTCAGGACCACATCTGGGCCAAAACCACCACCCCATGAGCCGATCTCCATCAGCATCCTCAGCTCAAGGCAGCTCATGCACCACTGTAAGGAGCCAGCAAATTCACTGGCCAGGCAGCCATATGCTCCAGGAGGCAGAAGCCGCTTTGAAAGCTGCCTCAGCACCTGGCACACCCCAACAACCAGGAAAAAAAAAGCAAGAGAGACGTTCAGGCCAGCCATAGGCAAGGCTGTGTGAGGGAGAGACTGAACCAAACCCTGGGAAGGAATAGAGAAAGTTTCTGCACCTCCTGTTTATAAAGCTGTAAGCAAACGTGGCACAGCCTGACAGGCTTGGGAAATGCTGCACATGCTGCCCGCTCCTTTGCAGGGCAATGCCTGCTGCCACAGGGAGCTGATGGACTCGCCCACAGCTGCATCAGCCCACAAGGTCCCAGTGTTATCTCCAGCACGCAGTCACTGAGCCTCCAACCCCCACCGTTCATATCTGAGAGCCTGCTGCAGCTCACTGGAGCTGCTCCAGTATTCCGTAAGGAGCAACCCCTTAACTTAATTCCTACTTGGCATCATAAAATGCAACCTACTGTCCCAAACCCAAAGCCTGGGATGTGATGGGACTCTTAGAAAGCCACCAATCCATGGGAGGCATTCCCATTTCTCCAGGGCAGATCCACTCTAAGCCGCAGTAAAGTCCATCTTTGGGCAATTTGAAAGCCCAGCTTGCTTACTGCTTCCTAGCCTTAAGGCTCATCTCATTTTGGTGGTGGTGGCACTAATTGCACGTGACACTGGTCTGCGGGTGGCATTTTATCAACAGTGACATTTCAACTGCTTCTGCTGGAAATACACATTGTGGGGACAGGATCTTTCCCAGCTCCACAAAACCCATCGTATACTATTACCTGACTTCTGAAACTCACACCACGTATTCATGCTTGGGTTAGACCTTTGAATACACAATGGAGTTGGCAGCAATCATAGGTGACAAAATACGTCATGTTTGTTCCACTGGTTGCATCCCCTGCACCAGCTCCCATCAGATCACTGGGGACCACAGGACTCCCACTGCTGAGGTCTGCAGGAAGAAAGGGGCCAGCCAGCAATGAAAAGCACAGGAGCAGCACAGGCCACAACAGGAAGGGTGGGGTGGATAATGTCATACTATCAGGGATTCATGGTTAACAGAGCATAAACAATTTGTAATGTGTCTTCTGGATCACTTCCCTGCTCTGCTGTATAAATGACACCACCCTGAGCTCACATTTCCCATCCCTACAGCAGGAATAGCATCCCCTTTCACGCTGGCAAGCTGCAGGGATAAATGCACGCAGGGCATGCCCTGGTGTTGTGGGAACAAGTGATGGGATGCTCTGTGAAACAGGTGCTGGGTACAGCATGCAAAGCCTCATCCTGTGCCCTTGTGCTGGCAGCACCAGAAGGTAATGTAGGTTCCTCTCATCATCCCATTGCATGCAAGGAGCCAACAGCTTCTACTAATGCCATGTTATTCCCACCCCCAGTCATTTACAAAAGACATTGCCAGGAGACACAGGTTTGATGCACACTTGAGCTGTGGGTAAGACACACTACAGTTCAAACTGGCTACAGCAACACAGACCATCCTGTGAAAACCAGGAGCATACGCCTTGAAGGCATCAGAGCTGCTCAGCTTCTCCCTCCCTTAGAGCCTTTGCTGCAGAGGAAAAGCAGCATGATGCTTTGACAGGGCATTTTGGAGATCTTTGTGAAGGTCATGGCCAGCCTCAGCATCTCCTTCTGCAACACTCTCCCTCCTTTCATCTTCATTCCCACAGCCATTTCTACCACCAAGTGCTCACTTGGGGGTGAGTTTGGGAAAGTACCTGGTCCCCAGTGATCACCACACACAGCATTTGCTTTGGAAACCTTGGGAAACACGAGCAAGTAGAGGGATTGTGCTGCAAACAACCCCCACTGTCCAAGTCCTCATCCTCCTCCCTGCTGGAACTGCCCTGGTTTTGGTTGGCCTGCTTCAAAACATGCCATAATTTTACCATTTTTTAACCCATTTCTCTCCACAGAAGACAGGATAAGCATGAATCTTTCACCTCAAAGGAGCAAATAACTTTTTCTGAATAAAAGACGGTGAAACATCCTTTAAGAGACTCATAAAATTAATATACTTTTGCCTTATGAAAATCCATCTCTGTCAGCATTGAAGTGCTGGCCAGAAGAAGCTATTCATCACTGCAGAATGTACCACAAAACACAGTCAGTTTATTTCCACCTCCCCTACTTCAGTATTTCTCAAAAGCAGTTATCTTTAGAAAGAAAAACTTAAAAGGACCCAGTGACATCAGCCCAACCCAAGCCCCTGTGAGAGAACCATGGGGTCAGGGGACAGAGAAGACAGATGAGCAGCTTGCACAGAGGAATGCTGCAAATCTTCCTGTATTGCATCTCAACCTCCCTTACCAGCATCTGAACCTTGGTTTCAACAGGGTTTTGATAGCTCCTTTCCAACAGCTCCCCTCTAGAGAGTATCTCAGTCGTCGAGCAGAGTTCAGCCAGATCAACAAAAGACGTGGGGGTTAACCCATGTCTGTTATGCTAATGTTTCTAGCTGCTCTTACCAGAGAAAGCTGCCGTGCACTAATGCCTAAGCAGCAAGCGTGTTCTCATACCCTTCCCCCAAACACAGCTGTGACACTCATGGCAAAATTGGAAAGAAATCCCCCCCCCCCCCCATCTCCTCCTTCCCCCAGGAAGTGAGTTTTCCCTTGTCCTTTTCAAGCTTTTCAAGTGCTGGGCCTTAGGAAGTCAGCGTACAGGTATCTTTAAAAATGATTTCCCATCCATCATCTGTAATTATGCCCAAGGCAAATCCTGCAGCTGTAGGACACTTAACCCAGGCTGGATAGAGGAGCTGGAAGCTGCTGCTTACGAGGGCAGTTATGGGATTAAATAACGCCAGCAACAGGTATGCAAGTGGCTCCTTTCCTGCCTGGCTTTAGCACTGACAGCAGAAGGGGACACGCTGGAGCACATCCTCAGGCCCCTGCCAAGGCAAAACCAAGAGTCCGCAGAGCTTGGCACAGCTGCTCTTCAGGAACAGACTACCTGAAGGTTCAGATACTGACACTAAAAGTGACTTCTCTGTGGCTGGAACATCAGTGTCTTTTCTAAACCAAATTTGATTTCAGGCCTGTCAAGAACTACAAAAGCTTAAAAATCCAGGTCTTTTAAATGGGATTTTTTTATCCACGGGATAGAAACATGGTAGATAGAATTTCTGCTGTTAAGTAAAATAAACGCTCTCCAAAACCACTGAACCCTGGCTCCCACCACCACACTATTTTCATGCACAGAGGTAACAGCTACAGCTGAACACAGTCATAAAGTTGTTTAAGGAGAGTTTACTGGGCAGAGGAGTGAATAAGAGCTTTCCAAGAGCAGCCACCTCTTATCAGCTGCCACGTCAAGGCAACAGAAACTGGGCAGCAGGTTACCTCCCATAGGCAGACAAATGAAAAGGGCTCTAGGAGAGCCATCATTTAATTGGGCTTTGTGAAAAGACCTGAATCCTTACAAGCATTCACTAGGAGGAAAAAAATATAGCAAAAATGGATCAATCTTGGCTCTAGAAACCTTAAATTTAAGGGATATATCTGTCCTTAGGAAGGTCACCCCTGTATCCAGTATGGGGAAAGAGCATCTATCTGTTTCTTCTCCAGAACATCCCGCAGAGATGCCCTGAATTACATGAGCATCTCCTCTGTTGATGCACAGTTATACTGAGCCAGAGTCATTATTCAAAAGCCCTTCAGGAAACACCAGAAACTGGAGTCTGTGCACTGAGACATACCTTCTGCTGTTCCAGTCCCATTCTCCTCTCTACTGACTCAATACATCTTTTCCAAAGCAGAAGTCTGGTTGCCTTTCAGTGCCTTAAAGAGAATAAGCCATCAACATCCCAGTGGGGAAATGCCATTAACTAGAAAATAAATAATTTAAAAAAAAATCATCAGTCCCTACACATTGTTTAAATAATCAGGTCAACAGGTAAACAGCCTTTGAAATGAAGTTGAAATGTGCTGGAAGACATTGCCCCTGTGGACAACGCCAGGTGGACAGGAATGGGAAAAAGCAGCATCACCATTGTGATTAGGGAATGACAGGATGGGAAGCTCCATTGGCACTGCCCTCTTTCATTGTACCAGACTGCAGGTAGAGAAATGATAGTCAGAAATTCGTTATTCTTGCTTGTTGGCATTTTCACACCCCAAGAAATAATAATAATAAAAATATATATATATAAAACAATCCTTCCACAGACTGCAGTTCAAAGCAGGGAAAAAAGCTCTTGGAAAAACCTGCTTCCTCCATACACCTGGAGAGCAACATCAAGGATTTAGCTGAGCTCAGCAGTTTCATGTACCTTTCTCACATGACTGAGGATGGCTATTTTTAATAAAAAATTTTTAGAGCAAAATGCAAGTTATATAAACAGGAAAAAATGCAACCATACAAATTCAATTGTGCCCTGTGAGAGGACAAGAGATAATGGTCAAACTGAAACACAGGAAGTTCCACCTCAACATGATGAAAAACTTCTTCACTGTGAGGGTGATGGAACACTGGAAGAGTCTGCCCAGAGAGGTTGTGGAGTCTCCTTCTCTAGGGACTTTCAAGACCCACCTGGATCTGTTCCTGTGTGTTGTGCCCTGGGTGATCCTGCTCTGGCAGGGGCGCTGGACATGATCTCCAGTGGTCCCTTCCAACCCCTGCCATTCTCTGAAATTCCTGGGAGCAGGCATTTGCAGACAACTGCTGTGCTCACACGAGCCATGCAAATTGCACTGAAAACACCCGTTTTCTTCACGCCACTGGGAAACTGCTAATTAGAAATTAAGAGCCTCTGTTTCAGCCGTCCTGTTTGTAACCAGTGTTAGTGGTGCAGTTAGAGTAATTGTTCTCAGCTTTGCAGTAAACTTACTGGAACTGAACAGCAGCCCTGAAAGAGAGAACTCATCACCCTCAGCTTTACTGTCTTGAAGAGCAGTATTTTAAATGCCCAATCTTGAATAAATAGAACCAAAAAGATGGGGATGGTCTTGAGTTTAGTCTAGACCAGGTACATGGAAGTGATGAGCAAGTTCATACAAGACTTAATGGAATTTATCAAGCAAGGACTAATTCAATTTGTGCAAACCGCATTCAGCCAAAGCCCTGCTCTCCTTCAAGCAGCACAGGTACCAATACTGATCATTAGTGAGCTCCACCAAGCACCTTCTCTCTCCCGTCAACTTTTTTCCCCATAAATTAAATGTAAAATCACTGAAACGCAAAGCTAGAGAACATCAGTTTAAATGCATGAAGGGTCATGTATATATAAAGACAACAATACTAAAACAAATTAATTAAAGAGACAGTGCTTTGTGCAACACAACATTCTCATGTCTGGTTGAAAAGGCTTCTGAAGACGAGTGGTTTCTTCATTTCCCTTTGTCAGTGGTATGAGCAAAGCTTTTACAACATGCAAGAAAGGGGAGGAGATGATTTTCCCAATAGGACATAGGAAACGCACGACACGACGAGTCCTGGACATTCACAACCAAGACAGAGGCTTCATCTGGATTTCAACTGACCCAGTCTCAACCCCAAAGTAAATTCATTTAGCTGTCCTTTTCTTTAGCTAGACTGCCACACCAACATGCCACATGTGGTTTTGATGAAAAACATGAGTGAGTCTCTGCAGCCTACCAACAGACACCATCGATCTCATCCCGTCCCAGGTGAGCTGTCGACATCCAGCATCCTCACCCTGTTTGGCTCTGCCAGTCAAATGCTGATCAGCGGGGAATGTGCAGAACCAAGAGCCCCATCTTCCAGACAGGCACTAGACAGCTCATTCCCTGCATTTCTGTGCCATAAAGCTCACATGCAGGGTACTGGAGGATATCCGCAGTGCAATAAAGCAGCCTTGGTCTCAACAGTTACTGGAACATTAGCATACAGCCACAACTGCAGTTTACTGGCCCATCGGTCCCACCCAGTCACCACCAAAAGGCTACCTTACGGCAAAGGAATGGTGAAAGATGAGACTGTGACAAACCAGGTCAGTCTTTGCTTTGCTCCCTTTGCAAGAAGAGCAAGGGATGTCTCTTCCACAGTGGGTGAAAAGGGTTTTTCAGAGCTGCTCCCATCCCAACAGTGATCTGGAGCATTTTGCGGGAGGCGTAACCAGCTGTCAGCTGTGCATGGCAGCAAGGAAAGCTTGCAGTGATCATGAGCTTGGTACACTGATGAGTAATCAAATTTTAACAGAAACAGGACAGGCTAGTATAGCATAAAGTGAAATCCACCATAATGAAAGCATTTGTAAGAACCTTAATTGAAAACAAATACATTCTGTTAATCTCATTAAGACATCTACATATGAATTCTTTTAAGGCACTCTTGTCTTTGAAGGTATAAAACTCATGACGGGGAAGGGGGGAAACCCCAAATGTTTTTTAAAAGTTTATTTCTAGCCCTGAAAGAACAGTTATTAAACAAAGTCAACAAATACAGTAGTTAATATTGCAGTAACAATTAAATAACATAATGGGATTAAATTACACAAAAGGCAACAATAAAATCTTAAGACAGTTAAAAAAATAAAAAGAAAGCTTGCACCTACTTCCATGTCCATTGACAGCGTTAGGAGCAGAGGGAAAAGTGGACCAGAGACATTGATTTATTCAACTCCAGCTAGAGAGACCCTTAATGATCCCCTTGCTCCATTCCCACCATCCTCTCTGATGCAGGGACTCAGCCTCTCCCACCTGCTCTAGCCACAGCTTCGCACCCCTTGCACCAGAGAGAAGCCTACAATTAGTCTCGTTAACACCGAAGGCAGGTCACAGTGCACATTCCCAGCCTCATGGTTGTTTTTCATGAGAAGTCTGGTTTATTTTATGAAAACAAGAAAATCCCAGGAGTTGCACATTCCCACCGGCACACTCGCATCTCAGCCACAAGCTGCTCAGCTCCATATACCCAACTAACCACAGCACTGTACATCACGTTTCATATATATCACACACGTGTCTGATCCTGACTCAGGATCTTATGCTGGGACCTGACAGATAGCAAGACATGGGAACCCCAGCATTTCCAAATGCAATCCTTCCCATCAGCTACTCCAGCTCTGACTGGTCTCTGTCTGCCCTAGCAATACAGCAGAGTTGAACAGCCCTGCAGCAAATCTTAAGCACACTGATCTGCTCCCATCAGGGGGACAAAACACCACTTGCATTTTTAAATCTCGCAGATACATCCAGCTGATGACATTAGAAAAATAATGCCCAACCCAGTAAGACATGAAAACAGAGCACAGCCACCTTCTTGTGATTCTCCTCTTCTGCCAGCTCCATCTCTGACCCAACTCGCAGCAGGGGGGCATGAGAAACCTCACCACATAATAATAAAGCTGCTGCGTGGGGAAGGGGAGATGTGGACACTTCTCAGCCTCCAAGCTGAGGTCACACAGCAGGCGCCGAGAGATGTCGGGGAAACTTCTGGAATGGACCAATTTTTGTGTGCTAAGACAGCTGAAAGTTTGGAAATCATCTCCTAGTAGACTAAATTGGACAAATTTTGTAACATGTTATAAACTATTTTCATTCATCGATAAAAGTGAACCAATAACTTAAAATTAGTTATGATTTCTTTTTTTTTTCTATTAAAAATCCCTACTTTTTCACAAGTTATCTTACTGCCTAGATTGTGCCATAAAAAAAACAAAAAGGAAAGAAAGAAAAGCTCCCAGTTTAACTCTAGCACAAGGAGTTTCACAAAGTCCATTGCCAGCAATGGACAAAGAAGAAATCACTGGTGTGACTTTTTTTTTCCCCCTCAGCCAAGCCTCCTCATGATTCCATTTGATCAGTGAGCCAGATGCACTCAAACTGGACACATCACCATTACAGTGTTTACAGCACCCATGGCTCCTAACACTTTTTGCCTGGGAAATGCACCTAGATTTCCTTGCCTGGAATAAGACACTTCCTTGAATTGAAAACAATAGCTATTCTTATGCTTATAGCTAGAGGGATTTATTTATTCCCATGATGGAGCAGTTAACATAATTTACTCAACAAATCTTTTACTACCACAGAAGAACAGAACATACAAGCTGAACTGCAATACTGCAGTGCCCTGCATAACACAGCATCTTGTTGGCACCACACCAATTCCTAGAAGTTAGTGAGGTACAGCAGCAGATGCTGTGAGACCCTAGCCCTGCTTCCTCTCCATCATCAACACAAACAGCCTCTGCTGTTCTGGTTGGCCACTCTCAGCTGGAAGTTGGTTTTGTCATACCTTGGCTACCAGTCCCCAAAATGTAATTATCACTATTGCTATACAAATACTGAAATTATCTGAAAATTACTTCTTTCTTCTGCCAGCAATGTTTGTAAATGTGTGCAAAAAATCTTTATTCGGGATCCTCCATCCATACTCAGCCACAATCCTACCTGTCCCAGGTCCTGCCCCACTGGGAACACAATAAAATCCCACTAAAGTAACGGTTGTTCTTTCACAGAATCATTTGGCACATTGTTACTACAGTTGGCTCTTTGTTAAACCGTTGGGTTAGCTGAAACACACAGACTGTAGTGCTAGAAGCAGCCAGAGGTGCAGGCTCTTCTACACCCCAAGAACCCAACTGCTCAAGCTGCTCACTGTCCTTCAGAGGGAGGCACCTTTTCTTGCATTGAACATTTACCTCCAGCCATTCTAGCTGGTACAGTGTCTTTAGTGAGGAAGGATTGGTGCAACACATCACATCTCCTCAACCAGCCGGTCGAATAAGCCCCATGAACATCTGATGGCACTGCTCTCCCCTCTCAGCTTTTGTCTTCTCAGAACAGTGCTTTGGCATTTCCAGGTGTTCATAATCCTCTGTTTGAATCATATTTTAAAAATCCTGTATCTTCAGTGTCCTCAGATTTGATTATTGTTCTTCTGATTTCATTAGTACAAATTGAGCACATACAAAATTGGAAAAAATAGCTCTAATACTTAAACTCTGACAATGCAATAGGTTGATGCATTATTTGCTTGGGGAGGGGGAAGGGCAAGGAAATTACAACATATACAAAAATGTATTTGATACAAAGAAGAGATATGTAAAATAAAAAAGTCAAAGGCACCAGCATAACTTCCAAAGCCCGAGTCACAGCACAGATACAATACATGTTTTTGAACCACCCACCGCACCAAGCACGTTATCCCTTAAGATTCTGGCCAGCAAGTCTAATAGGGAAAAAAAGAGCAGACAGGAAGACAGCTGGAATTTCTTTCTTGCCCTGACTATAGCTGATCATTTGATCATAAATAAAGTGTCTGATCCCTACCTACACATCCATAAATCGACATCCAAATATTGACCAATCATTAAGTTTCTACAAAGAGGCCACATATTTGATTAAAGGTCCACAGAGCACAGGCGTATAAGAAACAGCTGAATACTTCTCTTCCCCCTCACTCCGTACTCATCTTAGAAAGTGAAAAACATCTCAATACATTACAATTTCTTAAGTAGCCAAGTTGTCCATTCTACAGTACAGTAACGGCTAATCCACAAAAGAAATGAGGGGCAAGATGTACCTTCACATTTGTCACACTTGCTGTGAATCTAGTCATATGGGAGCTTACTAGAGCAATTTAAAAGTAAACAGGTAAAGGGGAGGAAGAGGAGAGTGAAAGAGATCAGCAGGTAAAATTAGTACTGCTCTCTGAAAGCTTGAATCTGTCATTCAAGTATTGAGAGTACCCAGAATGGTACAATGAATGGGAGCTGTTACAGCAAAGTAGTTAAAAACTCTTAAAACCTCGGGCACAATAAGTGGCATTTCTGGACTGTCATGGGAGGGGGGAGTGGAAAGGCCAGTAATTCAGTCCAATTCCTTCTGGAACCCAGAAAGGAATCACTTAGAGTCACCACTATCTATTCTGGGTGTCTTCTGAATGAGAGTTTCTTCCCTTTTGCAGATGTTTCCCCCTCCCCACCCTAATCCCTTCCCTCCCCCCACAATTGTAACAATTTCATATATTATAAAGATTTGTAAAATACAAACAAACAAAAACAAGGGATGAAGGCTGTGGCGATAACGTTAGCGGTTACTCTTCATTGCTTCTTTGGCTGCCAAGATCAGTGGCGTCAAGCTAGACAGAGGTTTGGCCAGTTTCAAGAAGGGATGCTGCCAGGAAGAGAGAAACAGAGTAAATTAATGAAACAGTTTTAAAAGCCATATATCTACGCAGTTTCATTCTGAGATAGGAAAAGCAATGCAACTGCTATCAATGCCCAGCTCCCGAATGGCCGGATCCAGAGCCCCTGAAGCCTGATAATCATTCCTTCCTACTCCAGAAGAGCCTAGGCCTTTCCTTTTCCCTACAAAGAGGATTTTCTGCTGAAACAACTTCTCTCAATCTCATTCTGCTCCCTTTACTGGCTCTATTACAGTAAGTTTGTAAGTTGCTGAGTGCTTTAGCAGTGGTAGAATGAAGTCACAGATTACTGACAGAAAGACTTCAGAGTACATATTGCAATCTTTGATCCCTGTAGTTCTTACCAACTGCTCTCCACTAGAGTCCTCAGAAGGAAACGTACAACAGAGGGTGTCAGTCTACAGCATGGTTTTATCACAGGCTGACCTTACTTGTAGCTTTTGTATCTCAGACTGTGAGAAGCAGCTGACTCTCACCTGTAGCAATTCTTTGGCTGATCCTCTTTTCTCTACATCCATCTCCAAACATCGGTTCAAGAAATCCCGGAATATCGGGGACAGTTTCTCAGGGTTCTGCAGCTCTGGTGTGCCATTAGTCGCTATCAAATATAAAGCCTGCAAAATGAGGAATATCCTATAACCAAGAGTAATCTTTAAAAGATGCCAAACTGACCTGCCTAGCAGCAGTCCTGTAGTCTAAATGAGAAAGGGCTCTGCAGACTATTTCTCTCCCTGGTGACAGGAAAGACTGTAAAAATGTCACAATTACAGGCAATCATGACCTATTCTTGATAGTAGCAAAATAACATTCAAAATCTTTTTGCAACAGATACTTACCTCAGAAAAGGAAATATTAGATTCTGACACAAACAGGATTTCTCATAACCTAATGGATTTACTTTCCCTAAACTATCACAGAAGACTGAGTTCAAAGCCCAGCGTTTTAGTTACAAGCAGATAACTCATCTTCTAAACAGGAAAAATCAGCGTACATCTGACTGCAGATTCAAGACAGCTGTCTTCCTTTTGGAGGAATTTTCTTGCACTTGCTTTTTATTTCATTTTCTCTTTAAAGATGATATTAATGAACTACCACTGAAAACATTCAGTAATAACAACATATAACCTGCAAACAATTCTAGCCACATCTGGGCTTCTTACCCTCAGGGGGTTTTCGTTGAGGTATGGCGGTTCTCCTTCCACCATCTCAATAGCCATGATGCCCAGAGACCAGATATCCACTTTAGGGCCGTATGCTTTCCGTGTGACCACTTCAGGAGCCATCCAGTAAGGAGTCCCCACCATAGTGCTGCGCTTGCTCTGCTCTGGGGTGATCTGAGCACAGAAACCAAAGTCGGCTGTAGGATAACAGAATTTTAAGAAGTTAAATTGGTGCACCCCAAGTAAGTGGGCTTCCTAGAAGACCTCTCTATAACTTTTACTCCTCTACACTTGAGAGGAGCTTGGGGGGGATGTCTCTCTTCCACACTCCCTTACATTCTCCAGATTACAAAATCCAACGTGCAAGATAGATAAAAAACCTGGAGGTGTTTAAGCACGGCAGAGTACCATGGAATGAAGATAAAGCTTTTTGTTCTCTGGATAAGGACACAAGCATCACTCTGTAAAACAAGGGCATTTTGCCCGGTCCTTCCTTCAAAAGTCCTAGGCTGGTAACAGCCAAAAAAAATTATCAAGCAGCATACAGAAGGCATGTGTCCTGCACATTCATACAGCCTGAACTAGAAAAAACAAATCTACAAACCATGGCTTCTGCCCTGCTAAACAGCTTGTGTTTGTGCAGCTATTGAATACAACATTTCACAGCAACTTGGCCATCAAATACAGGTACTACAGCTGACAAGAGACATGGAAACAAGGCTTCAGGTAAGTGAAGTGTTATCCCACTCAGCAAAAGGAACCTGGGCAGACACACCTTTCCATAAGGTAACTACAAAAAGGAACAACCAAACTGAAAAAAACAAGAAGTCACCTATTCCTATAGCCTGCAGGTGCAGCAGCCGTGCACGTTCCATCATGTTACTTTATCCAGCTGCAGCACTCCCGCTTCCCAGGCATGTAAAGCATCGATAAGAACACCCGTAAGGCAGGAGACAGGTATTACCTTATCATTGACAGAAGGAGAGAGCGCGAGAGAGAATGTGAATGGATTTTAACTTTTGAGTAGATTTTGGAAGTGTTATGCCAAGCAGCACTAACAAAAGAGCCACAGTCACAGAAGTGCCAAGTTGTACCAAGAGGACAATTTTACAGGGAACTATCCCCACTCTGATTGTCAATATGCTGCCTCAAAAGACCAAACCAAACAACAAAAAACCCACCCACACCAAAACAAAACAATCTAACCTATAGGAGTCACTGAGTTCCTCAACAGCACTTCTTGGCCTTTATCCAAGTGTCATACTTAATTCAAAGCACAGCTTCTTTCAATGAACACAACAGAGAAACAGCAGCAGCGTATGTCTCTTGACCTACCAACGAGGCCTTCGGCACCATGCCTCCAGCAAGGAGAGAAAAGACAGGCAAGATGTAGAAACCAGTTTCACCAACCAGTAGTTTTGTAAGGTATGTTGCAGTGACAGGCAGACTGTATCTCTTCTCCTGACAGCAGTTTCCCAGAGGCCAGACTCCCCCAGGAAAGGGGAAGAGCTTGAAAAGAAGATGCAATTTCTTCCACCCTCCAACCTCAATAACTGCTAGAAGTTCTATAATCATGCAAAGAGGAGCTAGTCTCAACACTGACTACAAACCTCTCCTTCATACAGAACATTTTTACAGCTGACTCCTGTTTTCTCCTGTCTCTCCTTCCTCCTCATCTCCCCCAGACTCCTGAGGCTCATGTTTCTTTATATAGGCTGCTAACCCTGTCCTTTTGCCATTCTGCTTTGCTTTGACAGATATTTTTGAGCCTTCTCCAGCTAACTCTTCTCAGCAACATCTTCTACTGTAACTATTGACTTATCTTCAGCCTCTGAATCCACACACTTTGTGCACAAACACATCACACTCTTAAAAAAACAACTCGAAACCTCCTATACAAGTAAGCAGTGCAGCCACAATACTGGTAAGTAAATCAGGTTGCTCGTAATCTTTCTTCACACTTCATCTCATAAATACTATAAGGCTGCAAACCATCTAGGCTAAGGAATATTGCTGAGATAATTTTCACAGCATTTCAAATTCCTACTCATGTGTAAAAATACCATTCCTTAACTCTTTGGTCACTTTATGCTTTGCACATTGCCACACACCAAGTCAGGTAACAGTCCTGACAGCTTCTTCAAGGGGTTTCACATTTTTATTGCCACACACGTTTACACACACCAGAGACTGACTTACTGTACACAAGTCCATGCATGCATAACAATTACCTGAAAAGCAAGTAGTTTCTTTTGTCATTTCATGATTATATTAATGAAAGTATGTTACACTTTCAGTCCAAGAAAAGGAGACCCAGTGCAGGCACAGCACAAGACTAGACTGCAATATAAATGGTTAATAATGTACAGTTTTCTTGTTAGTGACCTTCTAATGAAAAGGGAAAAAAATTAAAAGCAAGTCATGACAACCTAGAGAGACTAACAAAGCAACTACAGTTAGCTGCAACTTTTCTCTTGCAATCATTCACATTTTTGCTTCCCTGTATGGTGCCAGTTACTTCATATTCACCAACATATTCATGTAGCAACAGGTTTGCTTCAATACCCTTCCAGTCTAACGTGTTCACAGCCTTAGTGTCTTAGAGCCCTCAGAATTTCAATACCTTCTGCCTGCAAGTTATACACTTTACAATACTGAATTAATTTCTACCACTAATCATCAATAAAAATTCACCTCAAATTTCCCTGCCAACTCTCCTACTGACTTACGCTTTCCAAGTCAAAGTTTACTGAGAAAGGGAAAACGGAACACTAAAGTAATTGTCCAGTACTCACTCAGTTTCACTGATCCATCCATTCCCAACAGCACGTTATCACTCTTAATGTCCCTGTGGATGACCTGGTTGGCATGTAGGAACTCAAGCGCTTGCAAGCACTGGATGGGAGAAAAAAACCCACATGTTCAGCATATGGAAGGAGAATTTGCATATGTGAACACAAATTAAAAAGCAATGCTTACGCCCTCAGCCAGCACCAAGTGTAAAAACGGAACAGGTATTATTTCAAATAACCAGCAGAGGAAGCCCTTGTGTAAAAAATACTCTCCAGATCTCATGAGGTCAAAACAATGGAGTTTCTCTGCTATCTTAAATCCATAAATTAAACTCCTCAACACCCAGCATGCTCTCAAAAAAAAAAAAAAAAAATCACCAATGTTAATTCTGGTACTTCCCACACACTGTACAGAGGAACCATAAAGGATTAAATGAGAGCTTTTTAGACCGAAATCTCACTAGGAGGAATTGGTGAGATGTCATTCTCAACATGCATGCAACGTCTCCTACAGTGAAGGCTGCAAAACATCTTAATTGTGAAATTCATTAACACTTTTCATATTTTTAGATGAAAACCTCTCACACTAAGTTTCTGCCTAAAAAAATAATGAAATTTACTTTTGCTATTTGAGAATAAAAGGAAAAATTTAAAAAGTAAGATTTTTCTCTTTTTATATAAGCAGAATTGTCCTGATTTAAGTAAGAACAGAACTAATTCTGTTCAGGGATTTTCCTTCTCAGGTCAGCTGTTCTCACCGCCTGCACTGTCTGAAGTCAGCAGCACGTTTCCCAGGCAGTGGCTGCTCCTGGCAGTGCTGACACCCGGGGTGCAGAGTTAGTACCCAGGATGGGTGTGCAGACCAAGGCCACTGCTGGAGCTTGCTGGGGGTGCACAAAGTAAAAGGCTGCACCTGCGGGGAGGAGCGGCCGGGACAGGGCACCCCAAACTGACCAACGAGGGATTCCAGCCCACAGACATCATATTTGGTATAAAGCTGAGGGATCAGGAGGGTCTCACCCCTCTCTTTGCCCTCTTGGCCTGCTTTGCCAGCTTTGCTCAGCTTGGCTCGTGTCCTCTTCTGGTTCCTTCCTTGGAGAATTTGAGGAGGGCTCTGTCAGATCTGCCTTCAATCCTGATCTGTGTGTTTCTGAATCCAGCATCTGAACACAGCTCCCGTCTGCTGCAGGGCCCAGTCTGGGACTCTCCCAGTGCCTGCTCTGCAGCACCAGTGGTGATGGTGATGTAATTGCCATCAGGGGGGTTGGGTTTCATAGTGGTTTTGTGTGTGTATGTATATATATATACACACATATATATACACACACTTTTTTATGATTATTATTATTTTAATTTTCATTAAAGTTGTTCTAGTTTCCTTTTCTAGCGGCTAAGTCTCTCTCCCTTATTCCCTTTCTCTTCCCCTTTGTGAATGGAGGGGGTTAACAGAGAGTGTCTGTTACAGGTCTAAGGGCCCTAAACTGTGCCAAGAACATTTACCATTTGCAACCTGGCATCATGTTGCCTCCAGAGAGACTTTTTTGTGTCTTCATTTGCCTTAGCAAAGCGGCACTGATTTGCAGAATGAAGCGTATCTAACTTACTGGGCAGAAAGGTTTTGATGAAGTACCATAGTTCAATGTTCAGAGCTTTTCCTCAGGAAAGTTAATTACTGTTACAGTAAATAGTTACTTTCAGTTCTTTGCTGCCAGCTCTGGTTTCCCTGGGAAAAATTACCTGTCCATACATGTACAACTTTGCTTTCTATCCCCTCCCTTTGGGCGAGTCATCAGAAGCAGATGTCATGTTCATGTAGTCAAATGGGGTTTTTAAAAGCTCAAGTTTCTCCTGGCCAGGAGATAATACAATTACTTCTCCTTCTGCCATAATTAATCAAGCCTGAACTGGATGCCAACACTGACTCAGGGCAGAAACCACTGCTAAGTTGTGACACCACCTAGTTTTAAGTCTTCCACTTGAAATTTTACTGCAATCTTAAAATTATTCCAACTACAATCTTCCAGATAATTATTTTTCTGAGAAAATCCATAAAGAAATCCTAACTGTCAGTGAACTATGGATTTCACACACTCTGAAAACTACTAAAATGAGAAATGGATAGTCTGCATCAAGTTCACCTTCAGTTTAGTACATGTTTCTTAAAGTATTCCTGTTTCATCAGACCCACTTTCACACTTTACATGGTTCCCCTTCTTCCTTCTGGAAGACACTCCAAAGCTTTCAGGCTTCCCCCCCCCCCCCCAATTATGTTCACATCTTTACATGTTCTGCATTACTTATATATGAATACTAAGTTTTCTTTTTAGTGCCTTTGAATATTCTTTATTAGTCAAAGTTAAAAAAAAACCCAAAACTTTTTCCAGCTGCTAAACTTCTGTTACTCTTCCTTAAATTTTACCCCACATTAATATCTTTCTATTAACAGTGTCAGCAGGACCAAGCTACCCAGGCACTGAAACCAAAATCTTTATTTGCTCCATCACCTAACATTCCCAAACATCCAAGAGAGCCATGGCTTTTTTGTTACAACTTGCAAAGCCCCAGATCTCTAAGTTAAACTAATTTCGTTATTCTTTATAGTTTTAATATTGATTTCTGCTCTCATTAACATTCATTCTTCCTAGTTCAATGGCTCCAACAGCAATCGTTGCAAATATTCTCAACCTAAGTGTACCAGAAAACCTAGGGGAATTGAGTTCACCTTCACTCCTCTGCCCATCAACTGTAATACTCACCTCTCTGCAAACAGCAGCAATCTGTGCTTCATCCATACATGTTTCTGTGACCACATCTGTTAGTGAGCCTCCAGCTAGATACTCCATCACCACAAACAATTCATCTCCTACGAGGTAACTACAAACAGAAAACAAAAAGCATGTCCATTTGTCATCACAAGATCAAGAACTGAAAATTGACTGTTAAGAGCTGGTCAATTAAGTGATTCATAAGCACTTCAAGGCAAAAAGTAACGAAAGTTAATCTCTGGAGGGTAGCTTGGATTGTAAATACTGACAAAAGCTGCATGCTTCTTACTACCTAAACAGGCAGGATAACAGCCAACATATCTCATGCACAACACAAGCATTGCTCCAGTTGTCCACCACTGATCCCCATCTACATGTAGCACTTCATTCATGACAGCAGAAGCCTTCTTACTGAATCATCAAGACCATTTCCTGTAACAGATGATTTTTTTTTTTTTTAATGACAGTCTAAATACAGTCTCATTCACTTATAAGACCCTTAGGTACAGGAAGTCCAGGTATGTGTAAGTATATGAAGGCATAACCTCTTGAAACCCTTGGGGAATGAAGGAATGTGCCAGCTGTCTACATTTACCTGTCCAGGAAGTTGACTATGTTGGGGTTTTTTAGCTCCTTCATTACCAAGATTTCATTAATAATCAACTCCTTCTTGGGCTGCTTCTGTAAGTTTATCTGTTTAATAGCAACCTGAATAGGACAAAATAAAACAGTAATCACTCAAATCTGAGTATCAAAACCTTTTGGTCATTTTTAACACAGTGCAAAGTTAGAAGAAATTCTGTAACAAGATTAAAGGAGTTTAGAACAGCTTGCAGCTGGCAAGTGTGTTATCAGCATAAAAGAATGCAACTTGAATATGCAACTTGCACCTGTAGCCAACATCATTCTCTTGGAGCAGAAAGATCCACCAACAGTAACAAAGGCCAGAAGAGACAGCAAAGAAAACACTCAGGAGATAAAAAGATACTCCCCCAATTTCATATCAACAGGCCTAAAGTAGAAGAGAATCATGTAGCACCTAAGCCTTCCAATGCAGGGTAAGGCAATTCCATTTTTCTGTATTCTGACCAAATTAGTGTTTGGGTATAAGGAATGCTGGGAGGCAGAAGGAATTCCTCTCAAAGCAATTAAACCAATGAACTATCCCAGGGAGAGCAAGGAAGATAAAGACCTATCTTGTCCAGGAGAAAAGCTAATGAGGGTAAGTATTCCAGACTTAAAAATGAAGAATTATCCCAGTTACATAAACTACAACATTCTGAGGAGGCAGTTCAGATTTTTACAAGATAACCTACCCATGAGTCCAAAAACAAACACAAGAATGAATATAAACTTGTAGAAATAATTGTCATCATATTTCCAAGGGCAGTAAGAGAGAACTTGTGGCACAGAAGCACAAAATAGTAAGATCGGAGGGGACCTCCGGAGGCCATCCAGTGTTTAAAGGACAGCCAACGTGGAACGGCTGCTCAGCACCTTGTGCAACTGAGTTTTGAATGGAGATCTCAATGAGCAGATATTCCGCAACCTCACAGCTGTGAGGGGAAAAAAAAAAATTCTAACATCTAACCAGAACTCCCCTTACAGCTATTTTTTCTGTTACCACTTGTCCTGTCATTGTGTAGATATAAGAGTCTTGCTCCATATTCCCTACACCTTCCCATCAGGGCGCTGAAAACAGCAATAAAATCCTCCTTTGTCCTTCTCTTCTTACCATTGAACAGATCCTCAGACACTGAGCACCGAGAAAGTCCCAGAGTACTGTATCCATTTACTGCATGAAGACTTCAAGCAATCAACTGTTAGCCTATCTGCCTGCCAAGATGCAGAGGAGGTCTAACAAAGGGACTGGACTACAAATTTACTCTGCAGTCAGAAGGACATGAAGTACTTCAGTATGTAGGAAGCAAATTAAGAGAAATCTGGAAATGACTGAAAGGCTTGTGTTTCATTAAGACTACAGTATTGGTAAATGTGATTACTGTTGAAAGGGCATCTACTTACCAGTGACCTAAGGAATGGCTACTTGTGGATATTTAAAAGAAAGTTATAGAAATCTGAATTTAAAGGAAATAATTCCTAAAATTTTAGTCCCAGGAACCAGAGATGACCACTGGATGATGCAGAGTATTGCTGATGTCATTAATTTCACCAACTGGGTTTGGAGACACCAAGGAGTAAAAGCAAAGAGCTGGATGTGTAGAAGGCATTCTAACTACAACAAATAACCGCATGGAGCAAGCTGGTTCCATACAGACAGACATACCCATTACCTCTACAGAGATGGGACTAAAGAACAAGTGTGCAAAGACTAAACAAAGTTTTATTTATGAAAATACCATTGCATGCAATTCCTGAAAGATAAACTGTTTTCAAAACCCATTGCTAAAACACCTCACCTCCCTCTGCTTTTCACTGGAAAGACAAGACTCTATTATTTAGTTTTCATCATCTGATTACTACAGAACAAGGCACATGTTGTTACAAATGACTATCACAAACATTCTTTTGAGAGGTGATAGAGATGGGAACCACAGAAAGGAATCTAGTCAAATCATTTCAACCACCTACAGAAGAATATTTATACAGAAAAGGTATTGTCATTGCACCAAACACAGAAATCTTACCTCCTGCCCCGTTGCCACATCAATAGCTGTGAAAACTGTACCCGAAGCCCTATGAAGAAAAACATTACAGTCAGTTGCATCTCTGTGTAACAAACATGCGTATGAACAGAGAAATCACAAATACAAAATTGTGTCAGCTTTTGATGTTGCAAGAGCTGTATCAAAAGACGGCTATTAAAAGTACGTGATAGAGAACTGCCAGCCAGTTCACACAAACCGCAAACACACTCTGACAGCCAGTCATGCCTCCTGCATTCAGGATGTCTAAGCCCCCACAACTTGTGCTGCTCTGTATGATCAGACAAGCTGGGCAGCTTTTTCTGTACTATTACTTTTCCTTCTTGCCCAAGAGAAGCCTGCCCACCAACACACACTGACTTATTTGGGAAATACACAGTAGGAGCTAGGCATATATATAATAAAGACAGCAATGCTAGAACTTGTAGATACTTTTTTCTTGGCATTCAGGAGACTACTAGAAATAAAACTTCAGCAAGCCAGTATTATTAGCTTAGCACACAGAAAGCTTTCTGATGTGCCCTCACGCTCTTCAGTGGTTGTATTACAAAAGGCATGAACACATCTCACCAGGAGAGAAGAGGACTAGCCACACCCAGAGAAGTTACAATGCTACACTTTTCCATTAAAAGAGACAATTAAAAATATCCACCACTTGTGTATCCACCCTCTATTTATCACTGCTTAACAGGACTAACATTTCTGTCTGCTTCAGTGTGGCTACACGATAGTATCAGATAAAGAACAGCACACCACTTTGAACACTGGCTCATCAGGAATAAAAGGTTGGGTGAACACTTACCCCTGACCAATTTTTTCATATCTGGTGTATTTTTTCTTGGGATCTCCTATGCTCACAATAGTGCCTAAAAAAAAAACCAAAAAAACAAAGCCACAAAATTACATAAAAGAAGTCAATTCTGCTGTCCCCTTTTAGTAGGGCTGGCCTGGCCAAGACAACTCCAAGAATGGGTGAGCTCAAGTAGTAAAGGCTGATGTACAAACAGCTAAAGCTTCCTGATTCAGTTCCAGTTGCAAACAACCCAGCTTCACACAGTCATTATGCTATGTTATACTCTTAATGAGACAGATCATGCTATTTCTCCTAGCATCTCAATTTACTGATAGTGTTCTGTGTAGTAAAACACAGTATATAACAAATCCATTAGCTTAGTCTAGTCCAGAAACTAGACAGTTCTTGACTTAAGCACAGGAAAATTAATATGGATAAACAATATTTTCAATATGATTATGGAATAAGCAACAGCAGAAACTATTTTGTGTTATTATGATTGTATTATACATACAGATCACATTATCACAATTGAACTTCAGTTTAAAAAAAAGAAAAACAACTGTCCTACACTTTTTTTTTTTTTTACCCAATAGGGCTCTGAAGCATACAAATCAGAACTTCTGAATGCAGCTCTCGGCTACTGTCTGGCACAAAACACACGAAGCACAGTATTTACAGACCCCTTACACAAAAATAAGGGTAGTCCTAAAGCCTTTGTTCATCCAAAATACAACACCTACGTAGTTTTTCCATGATCTCTTCATCCGACATTTTGGTCTTCTTTTTCTGCTTATCACCTGATTTTGTCACACCGTCAACAGAAGCGTCACTGGAGGGTGCAGGGATAGGGTCAATTACAGACCGTGTATATATCTGTTAAAAGAGACCATTTACCTGAGCATTTTCTTTGCAATCACTGACCTTCAGCTGAAAACAACACAGTTCTTCAAAAACCCCTAAGCACCATTTTTACCTAACAGTCTGGGAACAGAAATTAGACCTGAGAAACATTACATCCAGCAAGTCAAAATGCTGGGGAATGTACTGACCTCTGAAAGAAAGACACAGGCAACTCCTGAACAGAGTGGACGCTAGATGAACTCTAACTTCCACAGACAGATTTTTTTGTGGTTTTCTACCTACTTATTCTTTATAACCCCTGGTAGTTAACAGAACAGAAATCACTATTTAAGAGTGAGATCAGCTACTACTAAGATCTAAAGGAAAAAGACTAACACTTCACCATGAAAAGAAGAATGAGACTCAAAAACTTCCCAGCTGCTCCCAATTTAAGGGATTTTCTGGAGGCTTTATTTTATTTCCTCCCGAGCTGTTCACAGACATGCAGCTACTCTAGAAATATCAAATTGTAGACCTTTTGTGTGTCTACAAACCAAGAGAGTGCAATTATAAAGCAGTATCCCTTGACAAATAAACACAATTCACATTTGCGCTCCTGAAGCAAGAATAAGTGGGCAGCAGTGGCAAAATGCACACCTACCACAGTCAAAGGATTGAGCTGGACTAAGTGGGATCCCTGGGGCATTGCTAACAAGGTGTGTAGGACAAACTTAATGAACAACTTCTTCAACACTTAACTTTACATGCAATGCTGATGACTTTCTGAGCGAAATAAGATTTCAGATCTTTAATTTGAGTTGGTTTGGGGTTAGGTAGGATTATTTGGTGAGGCTATCACATTGCAATCAAATAGAATAAAGAAAAGTCAACTACACTACACTTGTACCACTGCATTGGACAAAGTTAAACTACTTATAGTTGTTAAGGACTAAAAAGCCTCTTCCTTGCATGTTGGGTTGAAGGACAAGCATAACTGGATACGTCCAGCACAAGCTGACAAACAAATCAGCATTAACTTCAGGATTTCTGATCCAACTGATATCCTGAAATAAGGCATTTTCTTAAACTCAAAAATAATAAACAGAACTTTTCCTAAAAACTTACAACAGCTCATTTCACATCTACTACACTTTGGTAAAAAACAAAGTAGAAAAAGGTCTGCAATACCAAGAAATGTAGGTCTGCACTATAAATTTTACAGCTGCTCACCGATTTCGTGTGATCTGGCCGTGGAGCAATAACAGGAGGAGGAGCTTCTTCATCATCCTCATCATCATCTGCTGCAGCTGTTGATGGTTCTGAACCTTTGGCATTGGTCTACATTTTTACCAAAGTTTAAAAAAAAACAAACAAAAAAACAAACAAAATTGTCTCCCCAAACTGTTAAAGACTTGCACTTTTCCCCCATGTTAAGGCAGAAGAATTCTTATTGATGTCAAAAGAAAAGAGTAGGTTGAGTGGTTTAAGTGCCCTATTACATTTTACTATGAGACTCAAATACTGTTGCTTCAGTGAAATATGCTCTGTTGACCCCTCAATTTAGGATTTTATTCCAGAAAAAAAAACCCTTCTTTTGTTTTATACTGCAAGATTCAGTATTTAAGAAACATATGACCTGAACTTGTATGCACTTAAGAATATACAAAGAACAGTACGCACACTCACCATTGGTGTTCCTGAAGGGAAACCATCTTTTTCTAAATAGAACAAATAGCAGAATACATAAAATCATCAGAAAAGTAGCAAAGTGAACTCTACAGTCTGCCTTACACATTTGTTTCACCTCTCAGAAAGTAAATTTTCATGATCACAAATGAGAGAAACCAGTATTGCACTTTAAGACCAGGCAGAAGGAAGCTGGAAGTTCAACTCCTCCCCCAAGGGTAGGAAAACCGACTCATTTCCTAACTTGTTCTCACCTCACAGAAGTAAACACACACACAGTTTTCCAGATTGGGCACTACTCATCACACTTGTGCTCTGTCTTGCTGAGATGTGAAATTGGGATCAAATGGGTGTTTCTGTTCCCTTAACAGGGTCTTGAATCAAGGATGAGAATATTATAAGGCCTTATTATTACCCTCTTTTCAGAAATAATTTGGAAGAGAACTGGGTAAAACTGCATCTGTTTATAGGGCAGTCATGCTGTCAGCCCCCTCACATAACTCCTGACCTAGGAGCCAAAACTTGTTTTGCGTTTTTGATATCTCTATATGGTGACACCAAGTTCACAGACAGCTCTTTTGGCCACAGCAAGGGGGAGCAAGGTTGCCAGCACAAAACCAATTAATCAGTCTCAGAGCCCCAGCTTCATAAGCACTGCCCGTTACAGTTAATTTTGGCTGCTGTTTGAATTATCCAGTTCCATTTCTTTCCGTCTCCACTTAAAACAGGAAATTAACTGGACAACAGCAGTTTCCAGTAAATTGTAAACCCATCTTCAAATATTTGTTCCTCATTGATAAGTAGCTTGCTCTTTCAACATCTGAATCTGATTTATAGTTCAGAAAGAGAGAAAGAGTGTTCCAAAAACCCAACTCCTCTTCAATATGTCTTGCACACACTTGTTTCTCACCTGGAGCAGAAAAACTCAGATACTTCTGTTTTGCTGTGTCTTTGGAGTCATAGAATTTCAGGACATCTAGTACCGCCTGGGGGTTTTTCTTCTGTTCTAACTTTGTGATATTTGAGGTCTGAAGCAACCGAGCCCATTGCTCTGGCATTCCCTGAAAAAAATAGGCTGTTTTAAGCATCCTTCTAGTATTTTAAAGATTTTTTTTAAAAGCAGAACACACACAGCTTTAAACACTTGTAGGATGGAGTTTTTAATTGAGAGCCTTATGTCCATAGATGACAAAACACAGATCACTGTGCAAATGTGACACCACCTCTTTCGGGTATATTAAGCCAGATGTGAGGAACAGAAACACAAAATACAAAGCCAGTGTTACCCACTAACGAAAGCAAACTGAAGAAGGTTTCTCAGTGAAGGCTCTCCCTGGTGACACAAAGCATCAAATCTGACATGTACACTGCAGAAGTACTAACAGGTGACAGTCTCATTACTCTGCATGCTACACAAATATACAGTAGAATTACTTATTTGGCAAAAACTAAGACTAACTCACACTTTATTCTAAAACATCATAATGACTTCTCTACAGCAATGACCCACGGCCGTTTTCTACGCAACTCCAAGGCAGGTATACTTACAGTGAACTCTCCAGTTACAGCATCAAAGCCAACATGGATGGTGTGCTCAAAATCTGACGGTGGGGAGATCTCTGGCCTTTCCTTTTCCTTCTTCCTGCTTCCTGAAAAAAGACATTACAAGATCTACTGAGCAAAGACTTAAACTCCTATTGTCTCCATTTCATATAATCAATCCAAGCATTACAACAGTTCAGATGAATGTAACCATTATTCTGTTCCCTGGATGAAGATGGTTACATACATAGTGCAGTGATTTGATATTTTCAAGTTGGTATAGACTTCACATAACTTCTTTGATTCAAATCATTTATATTATGGTAGCAAGTACATAAGAGATTAAGAGCAGAAGAGTGCAAGGAACTCTGCTGAGCATATGAAGTGTAAACATATGAAATGTTTACAATGAAAAAAATGACATTTTAATATGGATTAAGAGCAACATTGAAGACAACGTCAGTTCAACCTCAAGTTCACCCTAAAGACAGTTAAAACTCAGTTGCTTCACTGCTTTAATTCAAAGTAATTAATGCAAACTAGGACTTCCTGGGATGACGATGAGATTTTATAGCCCGAGAGCAGTTACCTAATTTAAATTAAAAGGGGGGGGAAAAAGCAAGCATAATAAGTACCAGAAGCAGGAACAGATAATGGGAAGGATCATGTGCACAATCCAACCTACGTTCAATTAAATTTATAAGATGTTGTATAATGCCTGGGGCTTGGTTTCTTTGATTTTCATTGTGTTTTGTTTTTCTGACAAAAAAAAAAAAAAATGGAAGACATTCTGTAGTTAACTCTAAATGTAAAATGCACCATTCTGTTCCCTTTACTTAAGAAAGGCTGAGAGTTAAATTGAAAGGTTAAGGAACCTGTTTTCTTGTTCTTGCAAAAAAGCCTAAGCCCTGCTTGCGTTTGCTGCCAGAGCAGTGGAGTGTACTTGTTTGCTCTTCAGGTAGAAAGATGATGCTCAGGGCCTCTTCTCATAGTCCTCTGCTGAAAAGCAAAGGCCTGGCAGTGAGCTGTAGAGCATGTTCAACCTGGTATCAAGAAACCACACGTGTAATCCTGGGAATGCCTGTGGGCCCCCAGAGCATATAGCTGAATCAGCTGCATTTCTTACAGTGTGCACGAAGCCAGTGAGAATGCCATAGTGCCCAACCACAAAGGAAAGCAGCACACCATTTTGCAATCTAACCTGATTACCATTTTATGGTAAAAGAGCAGCTAAACAGCACCCTCTTCATTACTCCATGGTAAAAAGTTACTGAAAATGAGGCAAGCGTAGATCATACTAGTCAGAGCCAGAGAATCCATCTGAAATCCCCTCACGAGCGGGAAAGGAAGGACGGGGAGCCGAAGACAATACTTAAAAACGAAAAGCCATGTGGGCTGCCTCCAGCTGAACAATGCAGTGGAAAGACACGGCTATTATAAACAGGATATCTTTAATATGGCTATGCAGGTCAGAGCCAAAAAGCAAACGGACTGTCAAATATTCTCATTAGTATCGTTCAGTCACAGGACAGGAGAAACCTGCTTGTGGAAAAATCTTTAAGGAAAGCACTGTTTCTTTCCCATCTCTTGAAGTTGTTTATTTGAAAGCAAGGAGGAAAAAAAAAAAAAAACAAAAAAGTTTTATTCCTCAGGAAGGTTCCTGTTAAGGAGCACTTGCCATGAACAGGAGCTGGTGCTCAAATCAAATCCTCCAGCCTCTGCTGCACAAATAAACTCACTCCATCCAAAAATACACAGATCTTAGCAGGCTAGGCAAGGAGACTAAAAATCACTTCTCTGCCCACAGGAACAGCAGATCAGAGCAGCACTTCAAACAAACACAAGCAGTGAGCTTCAGTCAAGAGGCAAGTCCTGTGAGTCATCTGTTGGCAGGACATACTAGAAGCTCTACAAACAAGGCCACTGCGAGGCCACGCTGCTTTTCAACCTCTGATTATATTTGCAACAGAGTTCTGTATATAAATGGGAATCCCTTTGATAAAGGGCAACCCTCATTTCAAACAGCAAGTGAATCTGTGATGTGGTCCCTTGACCCTGCAGAGATAGCAGCATACAGTGCCCTTGCTTCCGTGAAGTCCTTCAGAAGGATTTGGCAGGGAATTGTTCTGTCTGGTTAGTGCCTCAAATACAACTGCACTCTCCTCTTCCCCAAATGAAGCCACAGGCACTAAGCAAGTCATCCTGAGGTACTTCAAACATCCCCCTGCATTCCAAACCAATCCTCGAGCACCCCTCACTTTCCACCAGCCAACCTCTGTACACAAAGCAACAAACACAGATGTTTCTGAAAAGCCTGGTCATAGTAGGTAGATGACTCCAGATGGTAAACTTTGAGTTACTGAGCTGCAGCTGAAACCACATTGCAATCTGCCCTGAGCCAGCGTGTCACATGCATCATCCTGGCTGATGCCCCACAGTACCTTTAATAAGTTCTGCTTGAAGACAAACATTTCATGTTTTAGGTGACTTTTTTAAAGCTTCTCAAAAACCACACGTTTCTTTGACTTTGGAAGTCTAGCCAAGGAAAATCATGGCAATTAAGTACTCTAGTACAAAGATGACTATCACTTCATTTACCTGAACAATGGAAATAGGGGGAAAAAACCTCCATGACTAGGTTATTAAATAATCCCTTCAAAATCTTACTTCAGCACAGAACTAGCTCAGACTTGGGGCAGAAACTCTGCATTTGCTAAATGTTACCATGGGATGCCACCTCTGCAACACCATCTCCTAAGCTAGGGAAACCTCCCAGGTTAAGAGCAGAGTGGGAGGGAGCAGGCAGAGCTGTGGCAACAGCAAAGATGAGGCTGCCCAGGACAAACCTTGCAAAATCATGTGAATGGAGATCTGCAGAACAAAGCTGAACAACAAAGTCTGTTTGCAGTAGCCTTGTACATCTCCTGGTAAGGCATCCCTTCATTTTCTGAAAAGGAGAACTTACAGTTTTTGTAGCAATTTGTTAACTTTTGCACTGGCTGGAGAAATTTTTCCAATGAAAAAATGTGTACCCCAGGTTGGTTGACACATTATTTTTCAAATAGTCCAAGTGTATTTTTCAAATCCAAGCAGAAGTTAGTATGTCTGTAAGGGAGAAATTCAGCAGCAGAATTGGGGGGGGGAAAAAAAAGCATTTAAATGGGCATTTCTGGTGAGTGTGCGCTTCAGCTACACCAAAGAACAAACCAACTAACATCTGACTATTGTTTTAGTGCCAGAAAGTCAGCATCCATTTATATTCCTACATGTGATGGCCAGTTTCACAGTCTTGAGGGCCACAAACATTTCTTTGAATGTTTACTTTATCCTTGTTACAGGTATTCCAATTGACAAGTTTTTACCAAATTAAAAAAGAATACAACCTTCAGATGTTTTTTTAAGCTAGGTAATCCAATTACCATTTTTCCTAACTGCATTATCTTGCTATGCAGTAAAACCTTCTGCTTTTTTTCAGAAGGACATTAAATACTTTTTAACATGTAGAAAACAAACTTTCACCATTTTTTCTAAATTGTACTTTTCTCAGAAGTTTTCCATTTTTAATTTGCATCACTAAGTATCAGTAAGTATACAGACACATGCTAAACAAGTATGCAGATTAATTTCCAGAAATTTGGTACATGTCAGTATTTACAGAGTGGTCTGAAGAAGCTTGAGCAATGGGACTCCAAAGCCATTTTAAATGAGTCAGTACAACTTCAGACAAGTCTTCAACCACCTCCCTGGACATTTCAGCAACAGACCCACCATCAAGACGGAAAGCAGGAACATCCACGGAGAATTGAAGGTGCTATAACACATCACAAAGCTCTCCCATTGCATTGCACCCATTTACATTCGTAATACATTTCACAACACAATCAAGTCTTAAGCAGTATTACTAATTCAGAGCAGGGAACACCTTCCTTCACATGGGGTTATCTTTTACTTCCTTGTATCCCTGTTTGTAAAAAAAGGCCACAAATGCTCTGATGAACGACCAATGCAACAGTGTAATGACAAGTGCCATCCCAGATCTGACACCAGCCTCCTAGTCTGCAAATGAACAGATTTGATCCTTCCGCAGGATTTTCTTGCGTCCCTCACCATGACAATTCCTAGGCAATTCCTCCCATGACCAACAACAGAACAGTAAACCACCAGCTTCTGCAGTACTGAAAGGCTAAGCTAGAACCTGCTCCAGATGTGGCAATACACCTCATTGACAGCACCCAGATTCATCACCTTCACCAACCTCAGAGGCCTGGGGTCTGTCTCTTGGGGTGCTGCCACCAACCTGCAGTAGCTTCTCACATTCTCCTTACAGACTTATCTCTTTAAGGTTTATCCATGTCAGTAAAAAAAGACCACCACTTCCACTGCTGTAATCCAGCCACGGACAGTTATTTCACAGTAAGTGACCTTGTGAAACAATTACTCTGCTTCCAAAAGCTACACTGGCCAAATCCTTCCATCCTCCAAAAAGGAAAACATGCCCACTGTTGAGAGCAGAAACTCTGCCAGATCCTGGAAACCCCTATCTTCCAAATACAAGGAAGCCTGTCTCCAGCATTTGTCTCCAGGGTGAGGCACGGCTGCTGAGGGACTGCTCACCTAGCCAAGCAAGAGTAGAAGCCAGCCCTGAGGAAAATACTTAGCCAAGAGAATAAATAACTAGAGGAGCAAACCTGTGTCAACATGACTGAACCCGTCCTGCTCAGCACATCAGCAATGAGGCACGGGAAGCCAAGAGAAGAACTACAAGACACTAACAGCAGCAGGGTCTTCACTCATCATGCAAGCGCTAACTGGTAGAGACGAATAAAACACACAGCAGTTCCAGGTCAGGTTATAAACCCCTAACGCAGTTCTACCACACAAGATGTTAGAATGTATTTTTACCTATACATTACTTTGTTTTATATGGATACAGACATCCTGGAGAACCACAATCAGGACTCCAGTGCTGCACAATACATTCATCATACAGAAGAGGGCAGAAACAAAGCACAAATACAGTCTAGCAATTTTTTTTCTTAGAAAAAAATCCTTAGTTACAGCAATCTAGATTTTTTCCCCCCACTAGTAATTAACCTTAACAGTGCAGTTAACACAGACAGGACTTATTTTTTCTCAGTTCTCCTTCGTGCATACTGCACCCTCACCTGCATCTTTCTTTACTACATTTTTTTCTTCTCAAGGTACCAAGTAAATGGCCATCAACACAAAGTAACTTCCAAAACAGCTGGATAGTCAGTTTAAACTAGAAATCTTCATTAGCATAGCAAAATGTTAAGTAATGCAATACCTAGGAACCACAAACATTTATAGGCTACTTTGGAAATGCATTACTTTACACCAGGCAGCAAACATGGAAAGCAATAGGTGGTATTTTTCCTCAGTGAGCTATTTAGTTTTCTTAACATTTCATCTTCAAAAATCCCACTGCAACCAGAAAGAACATCTCGTCTCATTGAATGCACATATCCAACTTCCACCACTTCCTCCAATCCCCTACACACTTGGATAGGCTGGACTCAAATGTCTAAAGTGCTACCAAAGCTTACAAGAAGAGTAAAGGAATACAAACAGTAGCCCTGGAAAACAGAGGCATCTTACCTTTTTCAGTGCCAGCAAATATGGAGATGATTTTATTCCTAGGTTTTCTCTCTTCTGGTACAGAGGGTAGGGGTTTCAGGCTGTGGTTGACAGACAACTGGTCTCTGCCCCCTGAACTGCTCATCCGGACAGGAGGAGCTGGTGGCTTGTCTTCCAGTTCTCCGTTGTCAGACATGGTTCTCAATAGCTAGTGAAAGCACTGAAATACAAATATTTGTTTTAACATAGGAAGAGAGCATAGAATACATAAATGCAGCATTTCTTCTGTTAGCCAACAGCAGAAGGAGGTGTGAATTCAATTCTGAGTAACTTTGCAGGCACTACACTGGCTGACACTGATGCCTCTGCCAAAGGAAGTGGACGCCTTCCTCACTCCCACTGCTGGGACACCCATTCATTTGTGCCAGCAGCAGCATTTATGGGACAGAGTAATAAAACTAACCCAGTCAAAAAGAACAGTTATAATGCGGACTAATTCCCAGACCTGGTTCACTGTCCATTCACACAAAGGTTGCACACATGAAAAACTACATGTAAGGGCACATGTACACCTTTAAGGGGTAACTCTAGCTGAAACAGCTTCATGCTCTAGAGTTAAAGCTTTATATGCTTTCCTCTTTGTCACTTATCAGACAAAACCCTGAGAAAAAAACCCAATGGCTTATGTTTCTAAGTCATCATTCATAATGTTATCCACAATAAGCTGTATTAAGACTCTACCCACATTATATTAAAGAGTAGGGGACTAAGATTCACTGGATGCATTTCACTTTTGAATGAGGACTTGTATTGTTTCACCACTTTATGCCACACTTTCTCCATTTGCAAACATAATATACACTATCACCACAATCCTCTGAGTCCTTAACAAAAACATGAGCAAGATCACAAATACATTATTGTTAGTACTAAAAACACAGCACAATAAAGCATCTACATTGACACATTCCACATTCAAGAAAATCTGCACCAGCTTCTCCTCCCTTCCCATAATATCCAGGAGATCACCAAGACAGAGGCAGGACAGAGACCCTGCCTAAATAGTACAAAGAAAGATTTACAGGAATTACCTCTTGATGACAGCTGCATAACGAATATGCTTCTCATTCCTCCATACACTGAAGTGATGAGCTACCTCTTTGGAACAGGAGCCAACACATCTCTGTCTTGAGCTCCTCTTTTCATGTCAGTTTGGGAAATGAATGGCTTACTTATATCTACCAGCTGCCCATCATAGTCCCAAAGCATGACTCAGTCCCAGCCACACCACTCAAGCAATCACTACCAGTGTGATTCAAGAGAGTCAGGATAAGACAGTGCAATCCACTCTCAGTTATCACACCTGATTTCCAAAGTATAAAGTCCGTGCTATACAAAGTCTCAGCACAACGCTGTCTTAGCAACAGTACCAAACACACGCCGACTGCCATTCCCCACCGTGTCACTGGGTGGGTGAATGCTGCCATATCCCCAAAAAAGCAAAGCGCAGCAGGATAGCAGCGTGAATTGAAGCAGCACAAAAGCAGACTTCTATGTCATGAAGCTCTAGAGAAATCAAAATTAACGCTCCCCATAAACGCCCCTGAAAGCCTATCATTGCTGTACAGATAAAAACCAGACATGTGCCGCTTGCCCCATCTACTTAAAGACTGATGGGGAACACCTCTCAAAGCTGTGCAACAGCCACTGAGATAAACCTGCCTCCCAGCCCTTTGCCTGGGACAATAAACAGACTTGCAATACTTGAACGTGTCTGCAGGGATGCAGTTGTAAGACTGAGTCTTCCAAGTTCGCTCAGTGATTGCTCTGTCAGATGTTGCAAGTTACCTACAGGATCTTCTGAGTTTTCCAGTACCCACACTTCAATTTGGGGAAAAAAATAAAGAACCCTGCTATCTAACAGCAGGTCTGAGCATCCTACCCACTGGGATTTTAATTCCAAATGTTTCCCTAACACAATACATATTGTCTGAGTGAAGTGAGTGTCACCCATTTGAGATGCAGAGATTTCAATTGTCTGAGTCACCGTATCAGATACATGGTATTGGAGAATCCTACTGAAGCTGGGCCTGGAGTGATGGCAGTACAGGGGACCATAAGCCATTTCCCTTGTGCTAATCAGATCTCAGAAAAGAGCAGGATATAGGGTCCTTAGGTATCCAAATGGGAACGGACATTCAAGAGAAAGCTCTCCTCCTTTTGAACAAAGAAATACAATCAGGCAGCTAAATCAATCATAGTAAGTAAATAAAGGTATCCCCTAATTTTCACACCAAAATTACATGCTTTGCAAAGAAAGCAACATCATTAGTATCCTGTACTTTTATGAGTATCTTGTACTTTTCTAAAATTTGCTTTAGAAAATACTATTTCCTATTATTTCCTCCATCTGTACAGTTTTTTTGAGCCACCTGATATTAGGAAGAGCAGGATGTAAGACTAAACAAATAACCTGCATTTGAAACTGGACAAGAACAGACTTGACCCTCCAAGGCCAAACTAATCCCCCTCACACTCGCTTGGAAAGCCCAGTCACCAAATTAACAACATGGTATTCAAGCTGCAAATTTAAGGAAGGTTAAAAAAAAAATATCAAGCACTAAAAAAAAAAAATTTACTACACTTTTTACGTATTTTAAAAATAACAGAATTCTCACTATAGTAAAAATTCTTAATTTTCAGTGACACGAGTTGCTAAGTCAGCTCATCACATACCTGGAATTAAAACTTCTTAATCTGAAACCAGTTATTCCTTAGCACCTTGCATGCTCAAGAGACGAATCTGTTAAGCAGAGAACTGGAAGCAACTATATGGAAGTCAAAAACTCATCTATTCCACAAGGAAATCACACACTTCAGCAAACTGACATAGCAGCAGCCATGCAGAACCCACAGAGCTACAGCTCTTATCACTTGTTCAGTGTTCAAAGTGTTGAGAAAGACCCTTGACCTCACTTGAAAGAGAGCCCAGAAGCTCTGCAGGAGGAAGACAAGTAGCAGAGCTGCAGGAAGACAAGCTGCAGGGCTGGCAGAGCAGACTGGAGTTGCAGCAAAGAGCTCGGGCATCAGCTTCCCACCTGAGGGACTGGCTCCATCATTTGCAGTTAAACAAAATCCTTCAAGCTCATTAAATATGTGGTTTAGTAAAACCTCAGCTTTCAGGGAAAACTCAAGAGGTGCGATTTATTTAGTTATACAAAGTGGATAATTTCTGAGCAGCTGTTTCAAAGATCACTGTTAAAATGAAGTGCTAGATCCCAAACTGTTTTGCAGAAAGGAACGTTTCACTGCACAGCAGCTTTGAATTCATGGTCTAAATAAATTACAACAGCTTCACTCCCAACACAGCACTTCAGGAAACAGACGGCTGATCACAGAATCACTAAATGGTAAGGCTTGAAAAGGACTTCTGGGGATCATCTGGTTCAATCTCCTTGCTAAAGCAAGTTCACCTAGATCAGGTTGCACAGGATCAAGTCCAGGAGGGTTTTTAAAGTCTCAGGGGAAGGAGATTGCACTACCTCTCTGGGAAGCCTGCTCCACAGCTCCTGACAGGAGCTCCTGTGACCCTCACAGGAAAGAAGTTTTTCCTCACATTGAGGTGGAACTTCCTGTGTTCTGGTTTGTGCCCATTGCCCCTTATCCTATCACTGGGCACCACTGAAAAGAGACTGGCCTTATCCTCTTGACACCCACCCTTCAGATATTTATAGGCATTTTTAAGATCCCTTCTAAGTCTTCTCTCTTACAGGCTAAACAGCCCCAGGGCTCTCAGCCTTTCCTCATAAGAGGGATGCTCCAGTTCCTCATCATCTTCGTAGCCTCTGTTGGATTCTTTCCAGTAATTCCCTGCCTCTCTTGAATTAGAAAGACCAGAACTGGACACAGTACTTCATATGTGGCCTCACTAGGGCAGAGTAGAGAGGGAGGAGAACCTCCACTGACCTGCTGGACACACTCTTCTCTATGCACCCCAGGACACCATTGGCCCTCTTGGCCACAAGGACACATTGCTGGCTCATGGTTAACTTGTTATCCACCAGGACTCCAAGGTCCCTCTCCATGGAGCTTCTCTCCATCAGGTTTACCCATAACCTGTACTGGTGTGTGGTGTTATTCCTCTACACTTGCCTTTGTTGAGTTTGATTGGGTTCCCTTCTGTCCAACTCTCCAGCCTCCTCATGTATCAGCCACTCCTCCTAGTTTTGTATCATCAGCAAACTTGCTGAGGGTACACTCTAGCCCTTCATCCACGTCACTGATGAAGTTGAACAAGACTAGACCCAGTACAGATCCCTGAGGAACACCACTAGCTACAGGTCTCCAACTGCACTGTGCTGCTGGTCACAACCCTCTGAGCTCTTCCATTCATCCAGTTCTCAATCCACCTCACTGGCCAATCATCTAACCCACATTTCCTAAGCTTTCTTATGAGGATGTTATGGGAGACAGTGTCAGAAACCTTACCGAAGTCAAGGTACACAACAGCCACTGCTCTCCCTTCACCTACCTACCTACCCACCCACTCACACCACTATAGAAGGCTATCAGACTGGTCAAGCATGATTTTCCCCATGGTGAGTCCATGTTGACTACTTCTGGTGACCTTCATGCTTAGAGAAGACATCCAAAATGAGCTGCTCCATCACCTTTCCAGGATGGAGGTGAGGCTGACCAGTCTGTAATTTACAGGGTCTTCCTGCTTGTCCTTTTTGAAGACTGGAGTGACACTGGCTTTCCTCCAGTCCCTTCAAGCACCTCTCTTCTTCTCCATGACCTTTCAAAAATGATGGAGTGGCTTAGCAATAACGTCAGCCAGCTCCCTCAGCACTCATGGGTGCTTCCTGTCAGGGCCCAAGGATTTCTGGGTGTCCAGCTTGCCTAAATAATCTCTACCCTAATCCTCCTTAAGCAAGGGAGAGTCTTCCTCCAGACTTTCTAACTTCCAGGGACTGAGATTCCCAAGAGCCAGCTTTAGCAGTGAAGACTGAAGCAAAGGCAGCATTCAGCAACTCCACCCTCTCTGTATCCTCCGTTACCAAGGCAGCCACCTCGTTCAGGTGTACATCCTACTGATGTACTTGAAGAAGCCCTTCTTGTTGCCATCATTTACCAGATTTAATTCCAAGAGGTTCTTAGACTTCCTTGTTGCATCCCTACATACTCTGCCAACATTCCTATATTCCTCCCAAGTGACCAGTCCCTTTTTCCATGTTCTATTTGAGTTTTTCCAGAAGCTCCTTGCTCATCCATGCTCACCTCCTGCCTCTTCTACTTGATTTTTTTACTCATAGGAATGCAATGATCTTAAGCTTGGAGTTAAGTGGTGTTTGCATATTATCCAGCTCTCTTGGGCACCCCTACCTTCTAGAGTCCTAACCCACAGGATTCTTCCTAGTAGGTCTTTGAAGAGGTTAGAGCTCCTGAAGTCCAGGAATTCTGATCCTTCAGTCATCCTCAGAAGCTAAAAATCAGCCATTTTGTTTGGGTTCAAATCCAAACAGCTCGTCTCTTACAGCTCAGTGCAGAAGAAAAGAGCAGTTCCCCTCTCCTTTATCCTTAACCTATCTTCCATTATGCAGGGAAAGTCTCCACAGCATTGTGAAGTACTTTAGCTATTGCTGCAGAGGTTTGGCATTATGGGCAATGACTGGAGGAGGGATTAAGAAGAAACAGAAATAAAAAAAAGGGATTGCAAATACACCCTGAAGCTCCCTTTCTGCTTTCTCACTCCCCAGAGAAGGAAAAGCCTGTTCATTTCACAGCAGCTCTGTGTAATCATTCTTGCACCACTGCCCACGTGGCTGCCCAGCTCAGTCATGGCTTGTGCAGGGAATTGCAAGGACACGGAGAATTTTCTTTTTTCCCAGTGCCTGCCAGAAGTCTGTACACTGGGCAAAGGGGATGTCAGGTTCATACGTCTCTGACAGAATGAGACAACGCAATTAAGGGTTGAGGTTGGTTTTATTTTTTTTAGCTTGTTTGAAAGATATTTAATAAAACACTTAACCTAAGTTTCAGCAACCTCATAAAAGCATGCTAAATCTGGAAGAACAACGACAGAAGAAGCAAAGGTAATATATGGAAGAGGATGTAATCAGGGGAAAGGGTTTCACTTTCATCTTCGCCAGTGAAGATAATACCAGTAATAACAACATGTTCAAGCATATTGGCAACTCCCCCACAATCACTAGTCCCACTACATTTCATTACAAGAACTAAAAAGCAGTGGAATGAACCACTGAGACAAACTGTGAAGTTGCAAGCAGCACTTAACTACAGACTCAGATTCATTCCCACTATAGGACAATGCTGTAACCCACTGTACTCAAAAAACAAAACAAAACACAACAACAACCAAAAAAACAACAAAACCAAACAAGCAAACAACAACAGAAAAAAACACCACAAAAAGAGACAAAAACTTTTCTCCCAGTGGTTCTGCTGCTAGCTCCATAAAACACAGGTACCAGTACTGGTGACCATAAGGCTCTGATCCTCAGTCCTCATCTCCAGTGTATGACACTACTCACACAGCTGTCCTCTCCTGTTGACAAAGGTTACTTGCCCTACACTGGGGCTGCAAAAATGGAAGTACTCTCTTCAGCAGCAGCAGCCTTAGACACCATCATAGCCAAGCACTGCAGCAGCTGAAGAGCAAACACGATCTCTCTCCTCTGCTGAAGATGCAGCAGCAAGCAGCCAGCCAGGGTCTGTGCCTTCCTAAATCACTCACCACCAAGAAGTGGGAGACCTGAAGCCAAGTTCCTTAGAAGTGCAATCTTTCCACCTTTGCCCAGCAAGACTGAGGCAAGATAAGCACAGAGAAGCTCGCTGTGCACCTTAACCCCACCGTCTTCCTCCCCGTCCATGAAGAGACCTGGCTGCAGTGACGGATTTGCAGGTGCGTTCAGAGTTTCATTTTTACAATGTTCCAGGAGTGAGTTCTGCTGCTCACTGGCTTTCTTCCTTTTGGGGAAGAAAGGGGCCCAGTAACCTATGGCATAGTCACACCTCAGGAGAGAGACAGCAGTTCCTGTTGCTGCCTCTGGTGGGAAAACACCCAGAAAGACAACCAGTAACATAACCAAACCGACAGCAAGGAAAAGCTGGAAAGTAAAGTGAGAGTTTGGCAGCATTTGCAGAAAGCTGATGAACACACACTGCTGCAGCACATTAGTCTGGATGTTATGGCTTTGACTTGGGTTTTTTTGGTGGGGTTCCCTCCCCCCCTCAGTGAGCATAAAGCCGGGCTGCTTCCTGAAGAACTTCGGAAGTACAGCTCCTGTGCTGGCCCTGGCTCCCTCCGCCTGCCTCTGCTCGCCACCGAGGCTGCCGCGCAGTGCCACCCCAACCGACCCACTGGGGTCAGCAACAGGCCCCGCCACACCAGAGGGGGCTGCTATTCAGCTCCTCTGACTTCTCAAAAATGACAAACATTTTTCCTCTCGCTCCTTTGCGCAATGACTAAAGGGAAATAAAATGAAACTGAAGACAGCAATTTTCCTACCTGCCATAGCGCACGGTGACAGTTTCCCTGGAGCACTCGGGTGCGTGCGCGTAATGCGTCTTTCAAACTCAGCCTGCTCAAGTACATCCGTCTTACAGGGCAACACCAAGGCCCCGAGCATGAGTAGGAGGATGGTACCATGCACTGAATGAAACAGCTGTATAGAATGTTCTTATGAGTTGAATTTGTCTTCTTAAGATGTACAAATGAAAGTGCTTGAGTCTAAGCTGCATCTGTATTTCACTGCCTGGGATTTGATGCAGAAGTAAATGGACTACTGTTTGGAAAAAAAAACCCACAACCAAAAAAACCCCAACCAAAAAAACCCCACAAATAACAAAAAAACAAAACACATCAAGCTCAGAGCTGTTTGATAATGTGTACATAAATTCTTATCCCTGGCACACAATATCCTGGCTTTACACTGCTACCTAAGCAACAGATCTTGGAGGAGCCAGAACTGTATCAGTGAAATAAATCAAATCCTCTATGGGTACATACACTGATAGGCTCAGAAAGCTGCAAACTGAGCTCAGTTCTGTTTACTGCAGGTAAAAATTACCCAACTTATTTACTATTGGCAATGTTACATAGAAAGAGCAACATAAACATAAAATTCAAGTCTATTTTGCAGGGCTGACCAAAAAGCAGAAGTAATGGATTTCAGACTAACAATGCATTAAGAAACATAACCACTTTGCTTCTGAAATCATAACCCTTGATGTCTCACTACAGCTGCAGGACCTTATTGGGACACCACCTAAACCACTGCAAGGAGAACTGCAGAACATTTGGGCCAGGTCACAGACAGTAGATATGGTGCTTGAAAGCAACGCAAAAAAAACCCTGTTTGTTGTCTGACAGGAGGAATGGAAGAAGAAAAGGGAACAGATCAAAAGCGAAAAAAGCCCTTATGGCGAGCACATTTCCAAGTCCTGACTCTAGCAGAGGGCACAAGGGTTGAGAAAAGAAAGTTCTCCTTACAGCAATCTGCACAGCGGCGGCTGTCATTTGCTGGCTTCCTGTACAGCCTTATAGGGTGCTGCTGGCAACGTATGTCATGCACAAAGAGCAGCATCCGGGACAGACAGGTCCAGAGCACAGGAAAAAAGCAAAATAGATGTCTCACAAACCAATCTCCAAGGCAGAAGATGTCAAGTGAAAAAAAGCAGAGTAATTAACCACAATACAACAGAAAAGCTAGTGTGTGATGCTCCAAAGGACCAGTGTAACAAGGCAGATTTGTTAGTCACATCCAATTTTATTATAAAAATCCATGTTGAGACTCACAGTACACCGATGCCAAGCAGTGGGGATTTGATAGCTAGCTCATCCTCACCTTCCCTACACCACCACCTTTTAATACCTAAAAAAACACCTTATTGGAGGAGGTGAGACTTGATTCTTCATTATTCTGGAAAAGAGGGCAAACAGATACAGACATCGTGCAGTTTTTAAGTGGAGATCAGAGGACTGCTCATACCATCAGATATTCCTTTTTCTTGGACCAAATAAGATATTGGCGTTCAAAAGCAGAATGAATTGTCTACAAGGGTATTTTTCTTTCCCTCTTTCTACACACCAATCCTGGCCATATATTTCAGTGGTGTTTTTTTTTAAAGGCTCCTGTTGAGCAATAGATTTCCTGTGATTAGCTCACTTAGTACTTAGCTCACTTCCTCCCAGGGACTAGCTGAAAGCAGCTTTCTGACAAGTTTTTATTCAGATGGTGCTACCTAGCCACAGCTCGCTTCCTGCCCCATCTCTAACAGCATGTCAGTCAAGCAGCTCATCAACATTGCAGAAAAATTTCACAGAACTAGCAAATCTCACACCGTCTTCTCCATGAAAAGCAAAACATATCTTTTTGGATGTTTTGCTTTCCAGCTTGAAGCATTTGGATCCATGAGATTAATCGTATCCAAAAAGAAGCCTCCCGGAACCGTATGAGACTATCTTCAGAGACTGAAAATACTTACCTCTGAATTTCAACTCAGAAAAGTGCTGCAAAAAACCCAGCAGCAGCAGACTTGGCAAACGCTGTTGCAGATCTTCTGCCTGCCAAAAGAGGACTTGTGCAAAAGCAAGAACAGGAGTAACCTTGATAACGGCCAGCAAGAGCCAGGAGGATAATCTGTTCCTACCTAAGGTTATGAAAAAAAAATGTGCAGATGCTCTAATGCAACAGGCAGTTCTCAAAGCCTTCCCACCTCTGAAAAGGCTGGCGCTGATCTCCAGGGCACTTACTGAACCGTCCCTTTCCAGCATTAGGGGGGTCTCAGATGAAAGTGTTTGGTCAATACCAAACTACATACCTGTGAAAACTATCAGGTTTTTTTATATTTAATTTTCCTTTATGGGAAGCAGAGAGGAAACTAGACAAACATGTGATACTCCAAACAAGCAGATCTCCCTAATTTACAAGCACTATACCCCCTTCAAATGATGCAGTTGAGAAAACAGCTAAACCAAAAAAATATCTGAGCCTGTCAAATGTATTTTTTAATTAAGATTTACAAAGGGACGCGTATTAAACAAACTGCTCAGCAAGGCTGACCCACTAATGGAGCCAATAAATTGCCGTGGCCCTTTTTTTTATCTCCTCAAGATTAACAGCCACAAGCACCAATCTGCCCATTTCAACCATCAAGGCTACACCAAGAAGTTGATAAACAGGTCCCTTCTTGGTATCTTCTCTTTACTGCTACATGTGACAGAGGCCATGCAGAACACTTCCATCTAACAACACTATAGGAGAACCTCATTCTTTTCCAAAATAAGACTGGATGACACAAATAACATACCCAGCTAAATTCTTTCCAATTTGTCTTTTTATGACCCCTCAATTTCCTTCTGATTTTTGCTGAATCACACAAATAAAAGGAAAAACAGTGCAGAGAAGAGTAACTGCTCTTTAGTTTCCAACTAAAGAAGAGAGATTTTGGGGGGAGGGAAACAAGGACAGTCAAAAGAAATAAAAAATCAGAAAGGAAACTATCTTTTGTTCAGAAGAAGGAATAGTCTTTCCAAATCTGTAATAAAATATGCTTACTGTGAACCAAGTTACAGAAGACAAATATCCTATTCATGGGGTATTTGAAAGGGCTACTAAGGCTTCCTAAAGAAAAATATTCTTCAAACTCACTGCCAAAGTACATTACAACGTAAAGCAATTTAACTATTTACTCCTTAAGGCACTTAGCAGACCTGCAAAGTCTTGCACTGAAACAAGCAACCAGCCTGCAAAAAATGTCACGTTCAAAATAAAAACAGATCACAGCCTTCTAAGAAGCAATCAGTGGTAGATGTTACCTTTTCATTCCCTAGACAGCCAGCATTTCATCTCGTACTTCTCAGCTTAAGGCCAAGTCACCCTAACCCCTCAGTGCAGGCACAACGAAGTGCAACTTTCATGCAGTCATTGATAAGTGAAGCAGATTACGCTGATAACATTCTGGCAGCCTTCCAAACTAGCAGATCAGATTCACAAAGTCTGTACATACAGCACACACACAAAAAACCCCAAACAAACAAACAAAAAAACCCCAGCAATAGCAGAAACCTTGGTAAGGCTAAGTTTTTTCTCCCAAATTTTCAACTTTTGTCGTTTTCAATCAGGTGGGGGGTGTAATTTCTTAATTATCAGATACATTTTGTGACTGAAAAAGATACCAACAGGGAAAAATCAGAAGAGGTACAAGACTAGAGACAAGATGTGCAAGAGTCCTGGTGAAAGCCCATTAGTGCATAGAAAATTTAAGCAAATTGATGGTATTTGACTTCACTGTATACTGCAGCCACCTGCAAGTCTTGTGATAGATCTCCACTTTCTCCCTCTGAACCACAGCAATCAATTCCCAGCTGAATCATCATTTCTGCTTCATAGGCTAAAGCTGGCACTACTGAACTGCGGTGATGTATTTCACCACTAGTGAACTAAAAATCTCTGGTCTGCTCTATCACCTCTGAAACAGTTCAAACACCACAGGCAGCAGCACCAGATGGACCTCAGAAGTGACTTCCCAACTGCCTTTATTTCTCATTTCCCAGGAAATCTTTCTCGGCAAGGCTACAGCATCATTCTTGCCAGCTGATGGATCATTCTTGTCAGCAGTGCATGGAAATGAGCCGGACACCTGAGCTGACAGCCATTCCCACCTTGCTCCAAAAAGCACCTCTTGCAGTTCTGCAGAGTGCGATGGAGGAGGAATTCAATGAATAAGAATCCATTTTCCAGCCTCTGCCACAGGGCTGGGGAGTTACTGCCCACCAGCTGAATTCAGGCCCAGCTTCATTTTCCACAGCCCACAGCCACAGCTTTCCTTCAATGAACCATTGTGCAACACTGCATAACAACACGAACTCAAAGGTGTTTGAAAAAGCCTACTCAACCCTCAACAAGGAAATTACTTACCCCTGCTCTACCTACTTAAAAACCTAAGTGAACTACAGAGAGACAAGACAGCCTGCAGCACGCAGATCACATGCAAATCCATGATTCAAGGTGTTTGTGCTTACTCAGATTTCCCTAACTAGAAGACACTTTTCGAGCTTTATTTTCATGAGTTGAGGTTTTCTAAAGATCAAAGCAGAATGGGGAAAAGGGTAAGTGGGGAAAGTTTACAAAAAGAAAAGAAGAAAAAGAAGAAAAAAAAAAAAAAGGTCTGCACTCATGACTGAGATTCTCTTTTAATTAAAGCTGGTATTTACAGGCAGGGAGGGATCACACATTCCAGAGCAAAAGTTATTTGAATAAAGGCTACCTTGCCCGAGGTACCTATCCAGCTTGGTGCACTTCTGCCTTTCCAGTAGCACTCACAGCTGTTTAATGGTGACAATCACCACTTCACAGAGCAATGATACAGCTCCAGTAATGTCAGGCTACTTGTTGTTGTGCAGAGAGATCACCAGTAACTAACAGAAAGGGGCTTTTTAACCTCTGGAAATATTATTGGGCAACAGTAAGACAAAGACATGACTTACCCATCCAGATTAGAGGTCCAGTGCTAACTGGGAAGAGAAGAAACATGCAGTGTGTACCAGGATGTAAAAAAAAAAAAATAAATCTGAGATTGAAAGGGATCCACCACTCCCTCACCACACTGGCAGAGCTGTATAATGTTGGCTACAGAAAAAAGGAATAATAAGGGAAAAGACAAAGTGGAAAGAAGAAAGAAACAGCCCCCTCAAGTAGAGCTATCTTTTTCACTCAGAATAGAGCTCACTCTTTCTCTCTAGTGGCTGGCCAAGGCTTGCTCCAACTGCAGTTACTGCTAGCAGATGGTGGTAACTACAGCTCAGCTCAACAGCCCTGGGGGGTAAACCCCTGAATCTCCCCACAGCACTGCCAAACACTGCCAGCCCGGCACAAAATGCCACAGGGGGAAACTCTGCCTCTTCCTGAGACAGTTTTCCCAGACATGCTGTGCACCAGTGGACACCACTACAACACACTGACACCTAGATGACCACGATCACTTCCACAGGTTTGGCAAAACCCCAACGTGAACAGACCCAAGATCAAGATGTTTACTTCTTCATACACACACTGAAATAAATTCAGCCAGAAAAAACAAATACTACAAGAAATCAAATGCAGGATCTCCAAATACAAAAAGCATTTGATCATGACAACAGGTCTTTCAAACAAACAAACAACCACAAACAGAAAAAAGAAAGAAAGGAAAAAAAAACAAACCTAAAAACCCAAATCAGAGATGACTTGGGCAGACATAACTCATTTCCTAACTATATTATAGTAGCACCATACAGAAAACTAGAGATTCCAGGAAGAATTATATTCCGCTTGTTCCACGATAGCCAAGTACAATGATTTCTTTAAAGACTCAGACTCCTACATGAGCAGAGTTCCCTGCAGCATCCCACTTCCGCACCAGGCAAGTTCGCTGCCTCTAGCTCGGAATACTATTCTTGGCTAGAATGCACAACCTGTAAAAGCTTAAGCCTTCCTAGAAACACACAAAGCTTCCAGACTTCAGTGTCACCAGAATAATCTACAAACATGAATCAGTTGTGCCCAAGGCTGCAGGTAACAGTGCTGCCACTGAGGGTTATGCCTGGCTCTCTCACTCCTAACCAGGGTCCTGCCCACATCACCAAAATTGATCACCCCCCCCCCCAACCAGAGACAGACTGCTTCTGGCAACAGCAAAACTACAAAGTGCCATTTACTGCTGCAGCTGCTTGGAGGAAAACTGGAAAGAGAGGACAACAGCAAACTAGTTTCCCTGCAAACAGCCATAGCCTGTCACAGATCTTGATGGTGAATCGGGGCATCTTACGAGTTTGGAAGTAAGGCTATCAATTTATTCAAACAACAATAAGAATCAATGAAAAGCAACATGCTCAGGAATGGTTGTCCCAATATTTCTCTACTACAATCAGCTCAGGACTGTAGGATGGCATCATATCTTAGTAAAAATACTCCTCAGAGCTTGGCAACAAAACCTCACTAACACTACTGCCTGCAGCTAGTTTGTACGAGTGTTTCAAAATCACCACATTCAGAGAAAACTTAATTACACTGCTGAAGTTTAAAGTTTTACAAATTTTCTAAAAAGATATGATTGATTAGCCTATTATTTTCCTGTCATATTTAACTCTGAGAGGTAAAGGTATCTAGATGGGGATACAGCCAAATTCTGCAGTCATAGCACATCATCATAGGCAACACCTTCCCCATCGGTTCAAACAGCAATAAACAGCACAAAAAAGCACAAACTCCAACTGTCACGACTCAAATCACCATGAATTTCTAAGATCTCTATGCACATAGTCTTTGGAAATGAAGAGCTGCATTTACCAACAGAAAACCAGCAAAATAATACCTAGAACAATACAGGGAAAAGTGAGCACAGCAAATTGGCTTTGTAAATCATTCACCTGTGTTGACACTAGTACTCCTTTTGTGACACTGTCCTGCTCTGCCTTGCATGCTGTTAGAGGTTTGCTACTTTAAAATTATTTGCACGCGTACAAACAACATATTAATCTACGGTTTAATGCAGCAATTCCCCAAAATTTGGGCAAATGTTCTTACATGTCTTTCAGGGAGCCAAAGCACTCACTTGGAAGCTGGCAATAACAATTACTATTCAAAGAAATGGCAGGCAGAATGAGTTTTTAAACTTTTCTCAGGTTTTTTTTAAGTCATTCCTAGTAAAACCACTTCTCTCACTCTTGTCACTCAAACAGGTTTTTATCTAACATGCTGAAGAAATGAATCCAGACAAGCCAGAACTAGTGCACAAGCTACAAGCAAAAATTTATTTTTAAATCTGCCAAAAAAGCTTAAAATTGTATCACAATTCAAACCCAACACATCTTTGTTGCTCATATGCTGATGTGGAAACTGAGTTTTGCCAAGCCTACAAGGCAACTCTGGGAGCCAGTATGCAGAATACAAACAAAAAAAGATGAAAACCCCCACCCTCTCCTGTGTATTATTCCTACTGCATATGCTTCTTACAGTTCACAAATCAAATGCATGATAAAAGTATCCTAAACATGTGTACATAAATAAATGTACAATGGTTTAAACACCAATTCTGAGTAAACAAACATCAGATTTTCAAAGTGATGCAATACATCCTACCCATCTGTGTTAGCATATTTCACTAAAGTTACTGCTCTATCCCTGCTTTATTGGAGACCTAGACACAAATTATCTCTAGCCATTTATGACTGTTTATATAGGATGCTGCAACATCAGGACCACAAAAATTAATTTTATAACTCAAGAATTAAATACTTTTTCAAAAATGAAAATATAAAATGATGAACACAGTTCCTAAGTAAAGAGAGAAGAGGAAAGTGAAAATTGCCATACAGGATGATCAGCACCCTGTGAAGCACAGGAGCTTCCAAAGGAAGCTGTCAAGTTAAAATAACCTTTCAATAGCTGACAAAACATAACGTTGAACTTAGCTGCAAAACACTTTAAAAACCTATTTATATCATTGCACAGATTAGGACAGGAGTTCAACACAGAAGCATACATGAGAGCAAATGTGGAAAGGTCTCTGTCACTGGTGGCAGGTTGTCTGGGGGTATCTATCAGGTTGCTTAACATTTTATACAAGGTGTTAAACAACTGTACATGAGATCTTATTGAACTTCTTATTCAGAGCGTTTCCTTAGGCTGTTTTCTACTACTAGTGCTTCAGCTATCACAGCTAAGCTCCCAAGGCCTGGCTGTCTGTGCCAGTATGGGGCAGTACTGCAGCACTTGAAGTTCAAAATTAAGTAGTCCTTCCAGCTCCCCATAACCATGTACCTCTTCAATAATGAATGAGTGAAAATCTTATCCTCAGAATGATGCATTTTTGTGAGGCTCAGACATTTACATAAGGAAAAGATAACATTTCTCAAACCTAGTTCTACCTTATTATCTTGCTTCCAGTAATAGTTGTGCAATTATAAAGCAACTGAAGATGTTGGTGAGGATAAGACTGAACTCACATAAGAGACCTCAAAGCCTAATTTCTACCATCTACAAAACACAAAAACTCATCCATAAAATGGAGGCTTCTATCCACATCAGCCTCACATACATGCATACCACCCCAATAAAAAAATTAAAGCTACTTACTCTAATAGAAATAAGAGATACCCCACTTATCTGAGGGGCTCTAATTCCATTTGCAAGGGATGCATGATAATAATCTATGAAAAAACAGAAGACAGACATGGCTCATGCTGTGCTATCAACACAAGAAATTCAAGAGTTGCATTACAGCATTAACTTAACCTTCAGCACTAGCTGAGCCCTAAGTCACAGGAAAATGAAGGATGTAAAAAAAAGCCATTTAATGTCCTTACACTGAAGCCAATATCCATTGAGACTGCAGTCAGTGCCTCTAGCCAGACACATCGATGGACTGACCCAACACAACAATTTTATGCCTTTCAAATCTTCCTCTTTTTAATTTACAATACCGTTAGCTGCTACCAGTGAGTATGAACATACAAACAAGGGCATAAAATATTTTTGTTGCTGCAAATTAGCATGAGAAGACTCACAAATTCTGTGATTATGAAAATCCAAGCACACTTTATTAAAAAAAGAAAGAATATTTTCCTCATAAAATTTATTGTAACTACAGAAAAAGTTAACCTTAATATAATACCTTCAGAAGTGGTCAACCTTCCAAGAGCTTGTCATCTAAGGGAAAATTTCCTCAGGTCCTTTCAATTCTGTTAAGAAAACAGGAAGCGAATTTCAGTAAGCCATTTCAATAGAGTAAAACAGAGATAAAGATCTCCATTAAACTTGGCAACAAAGAAAGAGCCCACAAAATAAACAGTTTGAGTAGTCACTTGCTACCAGTCTATCATTACACTGGTCACACTGGAAAATGGCTCCTCATCCAACATTCACCAGGTATGTATGAGCACACAGCCAGTACATGTGAAGTGAGAAAGAAAGCACTGGTGATACCCATACCTCGTTTGGGAAACTAAGAACATAAACAAGAGAAAGGGACAGTTAAGATTCCAAAAGTTGAGGATTACTGAGAAGTTATTTGACAAAATCACCAAGAGCTAGGAAGAGAAAGCTGGTATAGCAGTGCAGGAAACACGATCACTCTTGTTAATCAGAGCGACATGAAATAAGAGTTACATCTATTTCAATCTTGATCAAGAACCATTAAACGAGATTTCTTCAGTTAAGATTTAAAGTTATAAATTTAGAAAGCTGGCTTCTCAACGCTGGCCCATGGGCCTAGGAATGGCTAAGGAAGTGAAGTACAACCATCACCTGTCATTAACCAAATACGACCTGGTAGAGAAGTACTGCCAAGGACCAACTTCCAAAGATTTTCTGTATCAGGGCAAGTAGGCTCCTCAACAAGTCATGCTTGAAGTCTTAGAAGATAAAAGTCAGTGCCAACCATGTGTCTGACAAGTATCTCTTAGCAGCAATGAAGGAATAGAAAATAATCATTCAAATACTGTTAGTACAAGTTTTGTTTTGCTAGACTAACAAAATCACTATCATGAATTAAACCAAATGAAAAAACATTTCATCTTGGTATTTTCACTTATAACTTTAACTTTGTTCTTTTAGGTTATTCCCTAACCCTTCTATTTTTATTTTTTTTCTTTTTTTTAAGACTAAAAATTTATTATGTTAGATGCTCCAAGCTCTAGTAATATTGCTGTGGATGTGCTATCATTTACCAGGTGTCTTAACTTCTTCCACAATACTCAATCCAGTTTTACTAAGCGTGAGTAAATCTCCTTGTGCTGCAAAAAGACTGTAAGACTTTTCAGCAAGACAAGGAGAATGAGAATTATGTGTCTCAGAAGTAAAACATTAATAATTATTCCATTGTAAAATAAGACAATAAAAGACATCATAAAAACACACAGCCGGCCCTACTTGGAAGAAAGCATCCAAAGCAGCTGCACTGAAAGATTTCGAATTTTATTTTCCATTTCCAACAGCTACCTGGAAAAAATAATCTTACATCTAAAAATCTCAACATTAATCCTCTCTTAAAAAACCCCAAAAAACAAAACCAAAAACCAAGCCAGTACTATACCACCTATATAAAATTGCTACAAATAAGAAGAGCTGGAAAGTAACATTGACAAAAGCCATGAGTCACCAGTGCTGCCGCCACATGCTCTGGTTGCTGTGCAGCAGCCCCTCATCCCACCACTCTGCCTTGGACTTTGCAACATGACAGAGAAAAAACATCAGGAGGTGCTTGTTTGAATCTCCTGACTGCGACAGCCAAGGCTCTCTGTACCATGAGCAATCACTTCCTGAGCTTGGACATTAGTATTATACATCTTTAGCATGTTAGCACCCGATTGACATTAATTGCTCTTGTTGCTAAATATATCTGAAAATCCCAAACTTCATTCATTTGGACCCATGAGTGGAAAAAGCAAGGAGAGAAGCAGGAAAGATTTACTAAATATTTTACACTTGGTGATAATGTTCCAACTCTGAAAATCAAACGCTGCACAGAATTCATTTTTGCAGTAGTGACAACTGGCATGTCACACTTTGAAAACAAAAGCCTCTTTCAAATTCATGCATCATTTAACACTAGAAACCTATTTTCTGGGCCATAGGAAGTGATCTTAGTATTTTGTGGCGCAATCTACAAATAAACAGCTTTTTGTTCATTTTGTGTTTGAGCTGAAGCAACATTCCCAAAAGCTCAGAAACACACATGAAAAAGGCAGAAAGCAGAAAACCAGACACACAACTCTCCAGCTGTTTCTGGGTCATTAGAGTCAGATCACTGAGCAAAATCTTCAAGCCAAGTTTATTATCAGCGACTCCTTCTCATCAGTTGAATTCCCTGACTTTAGTTCACTGCAGACTCTGGGATGCCACAGCACTAGTTCATTGAAATGGGTTGAAACAGCTGGCTTAGGGCCAGGGGAGAGCAAGACCCTCACCTTTCCCCCTCCAAGCCAAACAGCTGGTTCTCATATTTATCTAGGTGTAAAATCAAGCCGCATCCTTGCAGTCGCGTATTTCTGGTCTAAATTAGTTGCAGCAGGTGGACTTAATGTCCTAGAAAAAATCTCAAGCACTCAACTTATTTAACGCTAGTATAAAACATCAAGTATTTCAGGAATTGCAGTCAACCTGTTGGCCCAAAGCAAGCAAACGTGGTAACGGCTGTCCCAGACCATGCAGGAATTCAGCCATGTTCAGAAGAGCCAACCAAGATCCAAATGTTTTGAAGCTGCCCGAGCTGAGCATTAAACCCCATTGCTATGTTCTGTATTCCCAAACTATACAAGCTGCAGAACTACAATCACATCTTTTTAGGCCACCAAGTAGCCACTGTTGGACAGGGAAGCATCTCTCTGCATGCCTGCAGCACACTAACACAGTGGTAGGAAAACTGTCTTAGCATGCACATTTAGAGCAACATTTTCAAGTGAATCATCCAAAAAGAGCTTACAGACACTGTGATGGGACTACGGATGACTGTTCCTTGCCCTTTGGTCCCTTCTCCTCCAGCAGCTCCAGGCAGTGTTTGCTGCTGGCATTTTAGGCAGCCCCCAGACTGTCGGACTGGTGTGACTTGCTGATAGCAAGATGGGGAGATCTTTCCCCTCACCTCCTAAACAGTAAAGAGGCCCTTTTCAGCAGCACATGGAACTGGGCCAGAAACTGTTTTACCTCGATTCTGATACACTGAATCCTGGCAAAAGGATAAAAATGTTCAATTCCTTGTCTTAAGAATTCCTGATTGATCAAACAATTTAAATCAAAAGAAAAATGGAAAGACTTTTACGTTTCTTCTGCTTTATTTTTTAATTTTTTTTAAAGGTGCTTACTTTAAATCATTAACATACCTTATTATACAATTATTTACTATTTTTTACATCCTAAAGCCGAAGTGTACTTACAGTTCAGTCCCTTCCAATGAGCTATCTCCATGAGAAACTGCCCAGTCTGAAGCCCAAATCCCCACAGACCCTTTAAAAGAGAGGGGCCTTTTGCGGTAGACAGGCTCAGGTGAGAGAAATTTTTATTTTAATTCCTCCAGGTTCTCACTTAATTGGAGATCTTTGCAAGAGGAAAGGGCTTAAATATTCAAAGATTTTTAAAAAGCATCTTCTGGAAACAGTCTTTTCTCTCTCTTCTAAGAGATACCTTTGTTAGTTAAAGCAGTTCTAGAATAATCATAAATGAAGAACAAATAGAACTTAAGAGTAAAAAGTATTAGACTTGTTTCTAAAATAAACCCCATGCTCTTGGATAAAACTAACTTTACTCATTAAAGAAAATAGGGAAAAGCCTTTGTATGCTGAAAGTTAGAAATTCTTGTGGGTACAGATTCAGTCAAACATCCAGCACCTAAACAGGAAGCTGAAAACTTCAGAAAAAAGTAGTTGAATTGGGAAGATTTTCAGTGCAATTCCATTCCTCAATACACCTGCCAGCTGACCTCACTCTGGTTCACATTTGCTGAACCCCTTTCTTAACAAAATACACCACTTTTAAATCATACTAACCATTGCCCTAACAGGTTGGTTTCTTTGCTGCTTTTCTTTGAAATAAAACTGTAAGAAATAGAAATAATTAATGTCTTATCAAAATAACCCCTTTAAAGGTAGGAAACAATTGTTGTTAATTGGCACAGAGAATAGCCCTGACCAAATTTTCAAATATAATACAGTTGTTGCCACCAGGTAACCACAAATCCCTCCAGAACAACATGCAGCATTTCAGTAACAAACTCATGCTGTACACAGCTTTGGGAAAATTTGTCACTGACAGCAGTGCTCCAACACCCATGCTGGGTTTAGATCTTTAAGGAAACAACAACCTAACTATTATACTAAACACCCAACACTTTCTAGGAGTCTTAAAAATATTTATTTCCCTAGCGTTCATTAAAACATGTCCAGGCACCAGCATATCCTTAGCATCCGGAGCAAAGATCTTTAAAAGTATGTTGAAATTTATGAACAAGCGTTTGATACCTTAATTTGAGAGTGTCAAAATGCACTTGTCTTGCCTAAAGAAAAAGAAGCCTCACCAATTTCTGAAGCATTTCAATATACTATTACCTCAGTCTTTCAAGAAGAATTCCTTTTGTAAATTCACAGGTAGTGTGCCCACTCAAAATTTATCTGCACTGAGAGGACTGTATTGTTTCTGAGAGTCAACCTGGTAGCTCAACCTGGCACTCAACTGCTCGGAGTCACTTGTTATCATTAGCAGCACTGCACCTCACAGGGCAGGCAGTAACCTGTGTTTGCAATGTTAAACTTACCTGAAAAGGTACATTCAGTTACTGTTACTACCACTGCAGGTACAGAAACCTCTCCAAGACAACACTGTGCAATTAAAAAACTCTCTCAAAATTCTGGGGCAGACAGTCTAACTTTATTTAGATTTAGGAAAGAGGTGCCTCCTTGGAAAACTAAAACTTGAGTTTGTTGCAGCCTTTCTAAATCTCTTTCCTAGCCCAAGAGAATGCCTCTGCTTCGATAAGAGCAGAGCAGAACTGATCACAACAACTACTTTCCTAGAAAAAGGGAAAGCTCCACCACCACCTTCTTTTGGAAACTCAGTTGCCTTTTCCCAGATGCCAGCAGAAACAGGATTCATTAGGATGCATGCTAATACATGGTACCCGGCTGCCAAAGACTTTCCACTTGCTCTCCCCATCACCGCACCTCTGCTACCTTCTCTTCCTGCGATGCTCTGGAAAGTCAACTCACTTTCAAATCTTTCTGTTTGCATTCCAGTTTCTGACCCCAGGACTTGCATCTCTGCTGGCATTTGCACTGGGCCCGGCCATCTAGAACAGTGTCTCTGTAACTAGGGGTTGTTTTCAGAACAAATAGCTTTTTCTTTGTTGTGGCTGCTGCCAATAAATGCATGTGTTGTAAGAAACAAGAAAATACTGGCACAAAGCTTGCAGGGAAGCTCTCAGTACCTCAGAAACCTCCTAATGCAGAAAACTGATAAAAGGTAGAAGGAAAAAAACAAACAAACCCAAGACTGATGCAAAAAGCCTGAAGCAGAAGTATCTCTTATGAGTAAAACACAAAGACCCAGATTCAGGTCCCTATGGCTTTCACACTATGGTTAAGAAAAGAATCTGCAGCATCAATACCCTCAACACTTACTCTAAAGTTACTTGTGCTTGGGTAATTTTTTCTTTTAAACATATCCAAAAGGCTGAACTTAAACAATGAAGGCATGCATGAGATTTTAAAAGGACACAAAGCACAAGATTAGACCTGCCATACATGGTCAAAGCATTGACCCATCCACTCCAGCATCCATCCCCGAGAGAGTACACAAGCAGGTGCCCCAGGAAACTCCCCGAGTTGGTCGAACGTCCAAGTTGCAACTTGGTACAAGTTTCATCTGAGTAACTCAGCCTCTGAAGAGCTGCTGCACAGCAGCTCAGACAGCACACACCTCAGACACCTCAAAACACATTGCACCGTGTTAAAAAGTGCAAAGTATATACACGGAGACATTATTCCCCATTTAATAGCCCAATATTTTGGTTTTAACAACTATGTCTACATAAAGCTGAGTCAAATTCCACATACAACTTAGAGTAACTCAGATCTTCTGTGTTGTTGGTTTTTCGTTCTGGCTTCAAGAACTGAAACATTCGATCAGGGAACTTTAAGGGTTTTCCTTCCTCTAAAACATCAAGTGAATTTTTAAAAAGTCCTCCTATTATCTTAAAGATTCTACCAAAAAAAAAAGTCGTAACACAAAGGCCTTGCATTTTTACATTTTTATGTTGCTTCTATTTCAGTCTATTAGTCTGCAATAATGAAATAACTGATTAATCAGCTCTTTGGTAACATAAAGCTGTAATGGCTCATTTGCATACACAGATATTTCTTAACTTGCCTCCACAGTATCTCTGCAAGTTAAGTAACCTCCGTCTTCTAAATGAAGAAACTGAATCACAAAGCAGCTAGTCCCTATTTTTTTTAGGAAGATAGCACTCCAGGGCTCACATTGTGAGGACACTCAATACTGCAAAATAGATCCTAGTAGATTTCACAATAGCAGGCCCGCTTTTTCAAAGTATCTGAAGAAGAAAAGAAAAAAAAAAGGACAAAACCAAAGAAAGATGGAAGGAAGATCAAAAAAATCCACAGTAGGCCATATTTGAATTGCACCTTACATTGCTATTACTGCAAGACCTCCAAACCATGATTATTTAAGTGCTGCAGTATCTGGACTGTCTTCAGTCACCCTAAGGCAGTATGTTAACCTGTTTATTTTGGCTACAGGCAAAGTGCAACACTGCTCCTTGAAAGCCAGCTGACGAATCCTCGGCTCCTAAACAAACCTTTGGGCAGTTGTTCACATGTAGCAGGCTATAAACCAACTTTATTCTCCCTGTTCCCCAGACAGCTTACCATTAAACACCTAAACCAACCTGCAGGGCTTTGACAAACTAAGTACAAAAAGCAGCAACACAAACAAAGCAGAAAAGGAGAAGAAACAAGCAGGTGAGGCGCACAAAGAGCAACAGCTTTTAACTATCAGGGCAAGACGTGGGCTAATGGCAGTCCAGCCACGGCAGCGGCTGCACAGAGAACCGACGCGTTTAACAACCTGCCACGATACCTGCGCCGCCTGCCCTCGCTGCACGGGACGGGGAAGGCTCTGAACTCCTTTTCAGTATTTAAACAGATTTCTTCCGTGAGGATTTGTAACGGCAATATCCACATCGATTCCGCCCCCCCTCAAGATTAACAAGGTTTTAACCGATTTCGCAAGCATTAAAGAGATGCCCAAGGCGACAACGTTCCCTCTGGGGAAGCTCCCGGGGGCGGGAGGCCGAGGCGGGGCCCACCGAGGCCCGCAGGAAGCTGGGGCCGAGCTCCGGTCCCGCACCGCCGCCCTCCTGAAGCCGGACCGGGCTAAGTCGCCCTGGGTGCAGCCGGGCCGGCAGCGACCCGTACCTGACGCCGCGGGGACAGCGGGCCCGCGCTGCCGGAAGCACCGTGAGGGGAGCCGCCGCCCCGAGCTCGCCGCCCACCCTCAGGCCCAGCCCGGCTCGGCGGACTCCACAAAGGACGGAAGGCGCGGCCGGCAGGTGGGAGCGGACTCACCGAGCTAGGGCGGCGCCTGCCGCCTCGGGGGACGGGCGGGCTGAGCGGGGCGCGGCCGCCACACGGCAGCTCTGCAATGGCGGCGGCGGGACCCACCGAGGCGGCTGCAGGAGCCGGAGGGGGAAGCGGAACCGCCGCGCGTGGCCACAGCCCGCGAGGGCGGGCGGGGGCGGGGCGCCGCCCACGCGACTACAGCTCCCGGCGGGCACCGCGCCCGAGCAGGAAGTGACGATGCGGCACGCGAGGGATGGTGGGAGGCGCAGTCCGCTCGCCGCTGCGGGCAGCGCGGTGCCTGCGGTGCTTGCGCGGGAGCCACCGCCCCAGGCTCCCCCTGCGGGCCGAGGCGGAAGCGAGAGAGGCTGGGGCAGCGCGGCGCGGAGCCTCCTTCCCGCCTCATCCTAAGGCCCAAGGCAGAGCGGTGCTGTGTGTTCGGGTTACGTGATCTAACATTACATATATAACTTTATTGTTGTTGTTTCTAGGGCAGGGGGCTTTCGCCAGCTGCAGAGCCTTGCAAAGGCCCGACCACTTCTACACTTGCTCTTCACCCCTGGCTTCCATCTCCTGCTGTGTAAATTTATTTCCACAGTGCTTCACTACACGAGGGAAAACGGGCTTGGCACAGCACAGGGGCTGCGCACTGTGTTTTGCTGTCTCCTCGAGGGCTGCATCAGCTCACCGAGGTACCAAGGCTGGGGGCAGCCAGCCTGCTCTGCAGCCAGGAGGTTGGGGGCTCTTGAGGGCACCAAGGTGGCCATGCTTCATGTTCCTTCGCTGTGCTGTGTTCACTCTTGCCCTGAATATACTGGAAGGGGCTCATTTTTGTATCAATATGGCTGACAAGAAATAGTCCCAGAAAACTTGCACCTACAGACTTGCCTTATTTCAGTGCCATTCTTCAGGAACAGCACTCAAAAGTGATCCTTCTCTGACTGCTGGACGCTGCTCTGCTCCTACTGTGGGCAAGGCCATAGTCTTCACTTTTCTTTGCATATTGTTTTGTTACTTTCCCCTCCTGACTCAATTCCATATTTGATCCTCCCAAGATCAAGGTTTTGCCAATTCTCCATATATACATCTTATGCAGAGAAACCAGAGATTTCTGAACTACACAGTTCCCTCAGCTCTACTTGCTTTCCCTGTAAGGTGACCTTACTTCTCATTGCTGCTTCAGCCTTGTAGCCATAAACCCACTCAGCTCCTGCTCCAAACCACTTCCAGATTGCTTACACCCCTCACATTCTTCTGCCTCCCTCTCCAGTCACATCTTTTTGAACAAGCTAGGAGAGCTGGTTTGGTTATACCCATTCGGTTGTGATTCAGAACATCTTAACTCCGAACACGGCACAGAATTACTTAAACTGTGTAAGAGAGACTGAAAGCACAAACTCAACTCCAGGCATTAAAAATCCAACTTGGAGACAAGCATTACAACTCTGGTCCGCAGCCATGCTGCACTGGTGGCTAAACAGGCCACCAAGCTCCCTGCAATTGTTCTCTTTCATTTCCCCCTTCCCCCAAGCAGATGCAATGCATGACTCCTCTGAGGTAGTGGATGAAGTACTGGCGCAGCCATCGTCATTCAGCAGTCAACAGAAAACAAGAGCCCAGTGTCAGAGCACTTGCCAACCTGTCGTGGGCAAAGTCACAAGACAAGCTCTCTTGGATTCCAGCAGGAACAGAAAGATGCCTGAGGGATCCCGAAGCTGCAGCTCAACAGTGATAAAAGGACAAGTCTGCTGCTGAGAAGTCTGGGTTGCATACAGAGCACTCAAAAGGAAGACAAAATCTGAGAAACAGAATTTTCTTTGATCCCCCTCAGACACATACTCCCCAAGTCACCTGCTTTTACTAACTCAGCTTATAGGGAACAAAATCTATTTTCTCTGACAGTCCTGAGAAGTTACTGTAAGCTTACAATGCCACCTACTGACAATTAGAAACAGTAACCGAGCTCTTCTATCAATCCAGAGCAACTCAGGTTTTCCATTAAGTAATGTCCTCTCCATTTCCTTGTGTTTATCAACTGTTCTGATGGCTGAATGCAAGTCTTCTACTTTTTGCTTCTAGTTAGTATTTTCACCAGCTTTCATCTTCTAAGGGTTACTCTTTCCACTTCTGAAATAGGGTGAAATTTCTTTCCGATTTTCTAAACTCTTTCAACTCTGACTAATTTGACAAAGAGCAGTTAATCCTTCCCAGTTATTAGAATGGGAGAGATTATTTAAGCCTTCTCCTGTCACAGGTAAACACAGTGACTCTTTGCAAATTCAAATATAACACACCTGGACAACAAGCTTAAAATTCAGAAACTTTAATGACTAGCTTATATTTTTCACACCCTTAATAACCTATCCCCAAGTCCATTTGTTTAAATTCAAGAAATAAGAACACCTCTGCAAGAGGCAGCACTGTAGTCGAAGCAGGCTCTGGGGCAGGGGGAGGGAATTGAAACCAAAGCTGTGACTATTCTTCCAGCTTTTGCACCACTATTCCTACCCTCTGTCTGCTTTGTCTACTGACAGCACACCACTACAGTCTTCTGGTGCAGGAAAGGTGTTTGTGAGAATTAGGCCAGAGGAAACTATAACCTGTTAGGGACCCTCACACATTACCAAGATGTAAATAATAGTAGAATAGGATTCATTTAGGTAGCCTATGCAGTATTTGGTTAGTTTTGCTGGCTGGGGGTCAGTCATTCCATACTTCTTTATTCTGAGCAGGTCACTACAGAGAAGCATCCGTATTTGCATACAGCTGCTAGAATCAGACTGGAACAGAGCACGGTGGCAAGAAGAGTCACGACACACACTAAGGAGGTATGTTGCCTGAGCCCCACTGGAACCTGCAGAATCGATTCCTCATATGCCTACAAAGAAAAATAAATGGATTACAAGCTTTTAATGAGCTACTTCTTTTTGACTGCAATTTAAAAGGATTAGTAACCAGATCGCTATTTAATTATCCCTTTGCTAACGCTTCTTCTGGGATTCAAAATCAAAACCAAGATGGGACATCACCTTTCAATTTAGAGAAAAGGGAGCACCAGATGCTCCTGCAGTACAAAGCTCAATAAATTTATCTGCTACCATTTTAAATGGTGCCCATTTATATTCTCCATATCTTTGTTCTTACAATAGGCATACCATTGATAAGTATGTAATACAGCATGGAAGAGAGAAGCTCTTGGAATGAGCACAGAATCCCAAGAAGACAGCTTTCTTCAAGCTGAAGAGCTATTTGGTTTGTCTGTGATACAGAAAACTCCAAAACACTTTTGGACAAGAGCTGTAGATATCCCAGGCATCTGCAGGTATCTCAGATATAGGAAGGTATGTGTGTTACAAAAACAACAGATTTTTTGTGAGACAAATTAGTCTTATTTCTGAATCTCTGCTACTGCAACCCTTTTGAGTAGCAAAGGCAGCTGTTGACCACACTAAAGATCCAACTTGCCTTTGTTTTGAACATAGAGTAAAGAAACTTCACCTCTTCCTAGATAGTTAATCTATCAGGTAACAATGAAACAAACAAAAGTGGCCTTTTGTTTTTTTTAAGATGTTAGTCCTTTCATATTTGGGGTTTTGCCCCTCCTTCAGTTAGATCATAAAGTAGTTTTCCATTTTGCTACTCCTCTGAAGCACCTATTTTGCAAAGACCTTTCTTAATTCGACTACTGACAATTATATCCTAGAATTTCAAGTAAACTGATAAAAAAAGGTGAGGAGAACATCCACAATAAAGGACTAGAAGAACACAGTGTATGTCAGAAGGGCAGGAGGGCACCTGTTAAAAGCTGTTAAGAAAGAAGGGAGCCTTCCAAAAGAGGAATCACACAACTAGTCTTTTACTCATTAGTTCCAGTCCTATGGAAGTTGCAGAAAAAAAAGGCAGCAAACATTAAACAAGAACCAAGAATTCCCATCAGAAATAAGAACTCACAGGTTTGTGCATTACACTGTACCACTGACAGGGGCTGTTGTTTTTGCCTAAGCAGGGAGCTTCCACTTCAGCAGGCTTCCAACACATTGTTGACGGGCGATCTATGGAAAACATTAATGCATCAGCAGGATGATGATGATAGGATGATGATCAGATAAGATGAAAAAACATGGCCTGCAAAACTTTTCCAAATGAGGCATCTTTCCTTCACAACAGCTTGACAGAATCTGCTCCCTGAAAGCCAGTAAGCAAAACAGCACTGACAGAAATGTGCCAGCTAACCTGCATGGTCTAAGTGGTGCTGGGCAGTCCTTTTCATGAAGTCTGTAATGCTTTCCTTCCTGATACAGTCGGTAGCCAAGAAAGTGGCTCACCTGTATGGAATCTTGGCCCTTCTGTTCTTAACAGTAGAAAGAATTCATCGTTGGCCTGCAGACCACTCAACATTAGCCATATAGTTATAATTTCTCTTCCCACAAAACAAAGAGGTCATTCTTCCATTTCTCCTTGTTGGCATATGCAAGAACTCCCCTCCAATACTTTAAAGGCTTTCATATTCATAATAAATGCTTTCCTGCTCATAAGCAGTAAGTGTAGCAGGGAAATGGGAAAATGTTGCAGACCTTTTTTAACTGACCAGCCTGTCTTCCCTGCCCCTATATTTTTCCCAGAAAGTCATTGCTCAAGTAATACACATGTGAAGGTAAAAGAGCCGAGATGTTGGACTTGGCAGCTAGCAAGAATGATTTTGTGAAAAGAAATACAATTTGTGGCAAAAATGGAGGATTTCATTGTTTATGTAACTTAAAATATTGCCCGTGGATGTCAGGTTCCTGTTTCACAGGAGTCTCTGACTCCAACTATTCTAACCTTCAAGTACAGTTTTCTACATTCCACCCTTTTATATAGGGAATGCGGGAAGAAAATGTTAGAAACCATCAGAACACTCTGATTACTCTAAATAGGTGACAGTGAATATTAAATATGCCCTTAGTGGCTTCAGCTGCCAAGAGAAACACTGTGAAAATCTGGGTAGCTGACCTTTAACAAACCAGGGCCTGCAGGACTGTGACAAACAGGCGAAAGCCCAAACAGCCAGCATCACTACAAAGGTACAACAGCAGCAGTGAACACAAAAAAAAAATCTGTTGATAATTAATCTGCCTTGGGTCAGGCAGCAGCAGCATTCAAAGAGGAAGACAGTACTGTCTTTATCAGGGCCACTATCTCCCCCTCATGTTCACAACTACTGAGAGGTCCATCTCCAGAAGACAAACACAGAACCACATTCCAAGCTCTGCACTGCCCATGGTTATTTCTCTCCCCCCAGAAGAGTGTGTCATGAGAATCTCACTGTCACAGCAGCAGACTAGTACTTCTGGGCTCTTCAGAACAACCAGCGCTTCCTCCCTCTCTCCTGCTGGCCGGTGGTACCGCCCATGCACAGGCAAGGCAGCTCGAAAACAGTGAGAGCACCAAGGGTCGGGTTCCATGTACAGGAGGACAAGAAGATCTGTGGCTAAATATTCAGGAGCCTCCACATCTACAACATCGGGAATTAACACTGCCTGCAAGTGAAGAAAGATACAGATTAGAATCAACACGAGGGAGGCAAAAAAACCCACCAAAAACCAGTATGTTTAAAAATTTTATGCCTGATTCTGGTATTTAAGAAGCTGCTGTCTGCTGCGGTAACCAGCATCAGAAGGGAAAACCATTTTCTTCATCCTATTTTCTAACAACCCAATTTCATGGTCAGGAAGATCAAGTTGGAAATATTGTCCTTAAGCTGTTCCAAAATAACTCTTCAAGTCCTTCTCCACTGAGCGGTTATTATGCGTGAAAAGTTTACATTGTGACCGAGCCTATGGACAAGCCTAAGAGGGATCAGTTTAATGACGTGTAAAAGCAAGGCCACACTAGCACCTGCAAGCATCCCAACAGCAAAAGTTGCCCAGAATTTTTGCATCCATATGTTTTGACTGAATTAAGCACCTAAGGAGATTACCTTAAAGCCACTTTGCCCCCAAAATAGATTCTTTACCCAATGTGCAAAATCCAGTGCGCACGCGGAGGTACCTGGTTTATCACACTCCACGCAGGGTCGGGTGCTAGCAGGCTGATGCCAAGAGAACTATCACACCACAGTGACACAGCAGAGAACATTTATACACTGAAAGTTGAGATTGTTACATTTTAGCAACTGGCCCAGGGCTAAAATTGATAGAGATGTTTTGGTTTGGGGGTTTGATTTGACAAAGATTTACTGTAAACTGACTTCATGACCCTCAACCTGTGTTCTCCAGGAGGCATTCACTTCTAATTCCTGCGATGCTGTTAACTGATGTTGACATGGAGCATTGTGATACCTCCTGTTGTCCGTAGGGCTAATGAGGTGTTCTGTAGTGGAGCCAGTCTATCCGATCAGCAGTTACCACCCTAAGCACAGTCATTCTGAGTCCCTTTAACACCACAGCTTCAGCACATCTCTGTACCCAAAATGCAAAACTATGATGAAAACAAAGCTATGAAGCTACTCAGCCTGAATGCACAGCACACTACTTAGAGCCTGCAAAGCCCTCTTTTGTGGGGCTTAACCTTCTGTCTTCTCAACCTGAACAGCTTTTACCAGCATTGCTCAGCTGGGGCTGAGTAGAGCAGCAGTGGCTCCCCAGTATGCCCACCTGTGTGTAGAAATAGCAGCACACAGCACAGAACACCCTGTAATGCTGGTCAAGCTGAGAGATACAGCGAGATGTCAGGAAGATGATACTGCGTGGCATCTCCTTCTGGGAAAAGGAATTGATGACCTTGGTTCAATGAAACAGATAATGACCAGAGATCACAATTACCTGAGCATACGCGCCCTTATCTGAGCAACTGGCAGATGCCTGCCAGAAGTCTTAGCTTTGGGGTTGTCACCTATTGTAGTTCAGAGCCAGCCACATGGCTGCTTCACCTCCCCCCACCTCACAGGAAGGAGAAAAGGCAGAAAAAGTATAAGAAACCCTGCGGCTTGAGATAAGGAGTTTTAATACAACAGCTCAACAAAGTAAGTAACAATAAGAGCAACAGTATTAATAACTATGTATTAAAAACTATGAAAAATACACATAAAGAACCAAGGACTAACAAAACGACCACACCAGCCAACCCCTGAGGGCAGGAACATCCACTCACCCCTGTCTTTATGTACCAGGCTTGATGTCAGGATGGTAGAGAATAACACCTTGTCTGGTTAGGTTGTCTGTCCTGGTTGAGACCCCTCTCCCAGCTTCCAGTGACTATTAACCCTACCCTATCCAAACCCAGCACATTACCTTTGTTAAATTGTGCTGCTGCAGCGATGCCAGCTCATAGGGATCCACATAGATTCCTGGTGGAAGCCGAGTTCTCACTGCCACGGCACATTCTCCTGCATCCTCTCCCACTAAACCGAGTTCTACCTTCACCAGCAGGTCCCTTCAAACAAGCAACAGAAGCCAAGTGTTTATACCCACACTTAAAACCCCCGAGAGACATACTCTGGGATGCGCAGAGGTGAGATGCAGCCGTCACACACTATGTGCAGAAATGCAGAAAACAGTTCACTGCCGAGCTATGGGGAGGATAATGTAGCTCACCCTAATGCAGTTCACCAAAATGAAATCTCATTTCTCTGTTAACTTCTCAGAACTACCAACAGCCTCCACACAGATCTTAGAAAGGAGCCTCCTGTTATTCCTCCTCTATAGCTTGTAATTGTTAATTACTTTATCGTGCTAATAAATTCCTATGCCTGGCCATGCCTGCAGATCACAGCTCAGCGAGTTGATACAACTGAGCTTGAATTAGAAGAGAAGCTCCTTTGTACATAAGATTACCCAGCACGTTATTTTGAAGCAGCGCCAGGGTGACACCTTACCTGTGAAACCCCTCTTTCAGAAGCTCCTGCGTGACAGTGGCATCCTGACAAACAGCCTGCACGTCTAACACAACACAGAACAAACAAGTCATGCTGTTTACAGAATAGCACATGTCGTTACCACAAGTCCTGCAATCTATGACACAATTCATCCGCGGAAGCTCGCACGGCGGGGTGGAATGGGTATTTCCCTGCCACCAACATCAGAAGAGGTTTACTTGGGTCACTGACCAAGCTGTGCTTCCCAAATCCAGAACCCAGCCCTAGGAACACGTAGGCAGACACAGCTCCACACACCTATAAGTAAATATTTTCAAGATGAAAGCCCGAACTACCGGGCCCGCCCGAGCCGTTTGGCGTCTGCAGAACGGAGCCCGGGTGTTCACGCGGGGTCGAAGCGGCAGCGGCGGGCAGGGCCGGGCGCAGAACAGCCCGCCCAGCGGGAAGGGACTGGGCCAGCGCGCTTCCTCCGCACCGGTGTGTATCGGGACGCAGCCCAGCCGGCTTCAGGCACCCAGCACCGCCCGAGACTCGGCTCGGCCGAACTTCAAGCGCGGGGAAGAGCCCGCACCTGCTCTGCACGGACCCGGGGCCGCCCCGCCCGCATCCCCTCCGCTGGGCCGTCAGGGAGCCGTTCGCCCGCGGCCGGGCCGGCACTTACGGAGGGCGCAGAAAAGCGCGGCCAGCCCGGCGCGGCACGGCACCTCCCGCTGACTCCGGTCTCCCGCCATGGCGGGCCCGCCGCGCACGGCCTCGCTTCCGCTCTAGACGCCGGCGGCGCCCGCCCGAGTCCGCGGCGCAGATCCGCTCCTCGCTCCGCGGCGCCGGCGGGACTCGCCGCTAACATCTCCCCTGAGCTTCAGCCTGGCTGCGGTCGCCACTCGGTGCGAGGGTCCGCAGCGGCAGGGCCCGGCCAACGGCCGCCGCGTCCCGCAGGCTGTGTCGCGGGCAGCCCGGGAGGGCCCGCAGCGGAGGGCCCGGCGGCGCGGCCGTAGCCATGGCAACCGCGCCGTGGGGGAGGCTCTGGCGGAGCGGGCCGGGCCCGGGACACCGATTCTCGTTCCCGGCGCCGGGAGGGTCCGCCGCCAAGGAAGCGCTCTCCTCTGCCCGGTCCTGTCTCCGCCTGAGGTGAGGGGAAAGGGTGAGAGGCAGGAATGACAGACCCGATCCTCCCCCGTGCTCTGTCAGCGTTTCGGCCTCGGCCGCGCAGGGCACCGCGGGTTTGCTCCGCGGCGGAAACATGCAGCAGTAGTAGTTCCGCTGCACCACGGACGCTGGCAGAGCAAAAACCCTCCAGCTGCCCGTGTTTGAGGGCTGATGAGAACAGCCTTTCATGCCTGGTAGCAAAGGTCTCTACCTGCATGATCTGAAGACGCAAAACGTCTTGCCCTTCTTTTACGCAGATCCGAATGGCTTCTGCCCGCTTCTGTGTTTCTCACCTAATGAGTCGCTTGCCCCTCGGAGATGGCAGCCCACTCTCGTGGTTGTTCAGTGGCCCCTCAAAAAGCCTTTTCGGTTCACCTTGAAGCATCATTTCTTGCTTTAACATAGTGAAAGTGGCTCTTTAAAATCAACTTCTGCTTTTCTCCCCAGCTCATAGAACTATTTAAAAGCAAAAGGTAGGGCAGCTGTAGTTAATTTCAATATTGAGAACATTACTGTGGTTTCTAGCAAAGAAGGAAGACTTTCAACTCAACTTCGAAGTAGCTTTTAAAGAGCAGAGCATTTTTTTCTTGATTTGGAGACATATGTTAATTTTTGGGGTGTGATTTGTAACTTTGCCTTACTCTGGTCTGTCAGATAGGCAGAGAAGGAGATAACCTTCACATTTGGCGTATTTTCACTTATTTAAAACCAAATGAAAATAACACGTGCATTCAGTGTTGTACACTAAGCTGGGAAAGAGGATCTGCAGCAGATTTGGATCTATAAGTCTCCTCTGATATTTCATCTGGCTCAAAAAGGAGATGGAGCCAAGGGCAGGGCTGATGCTGAGAAGTTCTCAAGAGCACTTGGAGTAGAGACAAAATGTGACAAGGCTGAAAAAGAGAAGTTGCAGCTGCCAGGCAGAGTGACGTTCCCCCTCCCCCATTGCAAGACAAAGTGCTTCAGAGAAGAGTTAAAAGGAATTGACTTCCTAACCTCATTCATGTAGTAGCTGACTGATGCACCGATACTTGCGAGTTTAGCAGTCCTTGCTTTAAAATGGAATTCTAGTTTGTACAGTATGTTCTTGCTACCACTATGAATGCAGCCCTACATTTAAGGGGTCAGGCAGTGCTTCCTTCCCACTCACCCCCTTTCTCCACCTTTTCAGTATGACAGAAGCTCCCAATTCCTCTGTGCACATGCAGCAGCTCAGCATTTTCAAATCTTCATTCTTGACTCCATGAATGTTTTGTAACTTAAGCTCTGCTAGTGGCAATATGGCGTGTAAAAAAGCATTTCCATTTGTCACTTGTAAAGTCTCAGCTTTTCAGTTTCATCGATGGTGTATTTTAGCTTGAGAAGGAGTAAACACTTGAACATCATCTCCTCTCACTAAAATGAATTTATATTTTCATCATTGCCTAATAAGGAGTTTATTTTTGGTTTTCATTCCCAAATCTCTTCTCTTTGTCCCATCTGTCATAGGTTACAGATACACTGCTATGCTGAGATCACTCTGTAAGAAACCTTTACAAAAACTGACTAGGTACCTCTCCTTTGAAAATCTTTTTTAAAAAGGGGGGAATTCCATTGTTACCTATGTCAACGCTGTGGATGCGAGGTTCTCCTTTACCATATGACATAAGGAGTATTATATCCACTGACTGGTGACAGAAATGGAGACAAATAAATGATATTTGAACCCTATCGATGACCTTGTATTTTTTCAAAGCAAATATGCATAATAGACAGGTATCTGTAATAGAATTCTGTCTGTGGTGCGTGTCTTGCAAAAGTCAGATTTAATTTTGTGGAGTTGTGGAGCTCGAAGACATTTCAAACTTTCATTTTATCTGCATTTTTCAGAAGATTTTTTTTCAAATACATTCAAATAAACTTACAGCAAATATGTATCCTTACATCATAATGAAAAATCAGGTTCTCCCTAAAGTCACAGCTGGAGCCTCCATAGAAGGCAATGGGAAGTTAAAAGCCTGGTGGTTAGAGCAGAAAATGGTTTTGTAGGTAATCAGTTCCTGGCTTTCCAGATCAATGGATATAAGATGCAGTAAATGTTGTTTGTGAAGAAACATTGTTTGTGAAGAATACATTGATTTACTATTTTAAAAAGGAGTGAATATAAAACACACATCTTCTAGGTATCATTTGCCTGTGTAGGACTTGACTTAACGGGTAGACCAAAAGATTAATTTGTGTGTGATAGGTAATCCTGGCTGAGTAGTGACAAAGGTGCAGACCAGCAGTGGGGAGTCACTCTGCACCCTGGCACCCAGCTCACAGGACACTTAGGGACACGTTCTGCTAAAATCCAGATTTACACCCTGGGTGTGTGTTTTTGCTGAACTTATGTCACTCTAGTCCTGATAAAAAGAACAGTACCAAGAGACACTCTAACTTTCCTTCTCTCTTTTCCTGTTTTTCAGTGAGCTTTGACACTGCTGAGGACACCTCTGATAAAGCTGTCCACCCTTCAGCTTCAGCCAGCAGCAGGAACTGTAATGACTTACATTGCAAAGAAATGCGGCATCTGCTTTCAGCCTCCATCCATTATCCTCATCTACAAAGATGACAACAAAGACAAGACTCGCCAGCGCATCATGCCTGTCAGAAATTTCTCTCAGTTCTCAGGTGTGGTGTGTTACTTGTAGCACTCCCCAGGTCCCTTCCAGACACAGTGAGAGGAGCAGCTAGTTGGTAACAGCATTTTTAGTAACCACTGGGTTGCGTCTTACCAACAAACAGGGAATGCAAAGAGGGGTTGTTTTGGGGTTACACTGTCTCCCCTGAGGAGCCCAAGGCACTACTCACAACGTGAGTAGTGACTCTGCTAAGTCTGGAGGTCTCTCTTGTGCTTGTTTGGGAGAAGAGGTTTGTTTATGGGAAGAGATCTGCTTGCAGCTTTAAGTGTTCATGGTGGCTTTCTCTCTAGACTGCAGCATGGCTGCTGAGCAGCTGAAGAATAACCCTCGGCACAAGGCCTACCTCGAAGGGGTCTCGCTGCGTCAGCTACAGAAGCTGTACCATTTGCTGAAAGGTCATTTGAGAGGAGAGAGCCTGGCTGAGAGCTTAGAAAAGTTCCAGCAGGAAGAGACCATTGACCCAGAAGAGGATATGAACAAACTAGATGACAATGAACTAGCCAAAAGGAAGTGCATCATGGATGAGCTCTTTGAAAAGAACAGGAAGAAGAAGGAGGACCCAGATTTCATCTATGACATTGAGGTTGAGTTTCCACAGGATGAGCCGCTGGAGTCTTGTGGCTGGGATGTGGAATCAGGTGAGGAATTCTGATATCTTGGGTAGGGAGTTCAGAGACAAATCTCTCAGTCCTAGCAGAGAGAATCATGTCAGCGTACCTACTCCACTGCATCGTTCTCAGCTCCTGCAACCGAGGGACGTTACCTTGGCTACAGAGAACCCAATGCCTAAGGAGCTACAGCAACTCCAGGTTTCAGTGCAGTTTGTTTAAAAATACAGACCTGATGAAATGGAAATTGGGCAGCTGAACTTACTGAGTGTTTTTAGTCTTTTTCTAAGTGCCTAAAATAATTTTTGAAGTATTTAATCATTTGTTTGTTCACATTTCTGTCAGCTTTGGCTAAACACATCACCAGCTTGCTTTGCTGTGATTTCTGTTCATCTTTGTCTGAAAATGAAGTGTTAAATATTTACATCTTGAAAGCAATGTTGTTAAAGCTTTGTTGTATGTATAGAGTATTTATTATTACTTGCTGGAATGGTAAATATATCTTTCTGGATAAATCAACATTGCATTGAAAATATTACTCATGTTTCCTGAGCTATGCTTAAATGTCCAGCTTCAGCTTACACAGATACAAATCCTTATATTTAAGAAATGGAATATCTAGAAAATAAATCAAGTCTCAGAAGTACTTTTGAAAATGCAGTGATTTCCAACTGCTGAAGTGAGGTGTTCTGCTTCCTTCTAGAACTAGCTGATGCTTTCTCAGTAAGTGTTCAGCTCTGGAAAAATGTGCTTACACTATCCAGAAAAAAAAAAGTACTGTGGTAGAAGGGCACAAAGGCTGGCAGTGGGTTTAGTGTAAAACAAAACCTTTAGCCCTGCTGCCTCATCAGAGTACAGTTCCTGGCTTACTTGAAATCATGCTAGGGGAGAACCTGATGTGACAAGTAAAGCTACAGCAGAAGGTCCTCCACATAATGTTTTAAAGGTCACTGATAAATTAATCTCTGCAAACAAATATTTTACGTATGCCACTGAAGTTTTTGATCCCACTCCAATCCCATTCTCTAATCCTACTCAAATCCTGCTCTTGTAAGAACTGGAGGACTGAGTTTAGGATTCTTTAGAAATTAAGCGACCACAAAAGCTCCTCAGATTTTAACCTTCTGAACCTGGGTGGCTGTGATGGGGACCTGAGCTGAGAGACTTCAACAAACTCATGCCCAAGGTAACTAAGAAGAGTTGTAAATTGCCTCCAAGACTAGTTCTGTGAAAAATTTGAAACTGAGTGTCAATTAAACCACTGTACTTTGTAATCACCGGAGAGGATGAGTGAGCTGACATCTGTCCAAGGGAGACTTCAGTTCAGAGGAGAAGTGGAAGCTGATGCCTCACTTGCCAAAAATTTAAAGAAATTTAAAGCCTGACTCAGCTCTTCCAGGAAGGGAAGGGGTGTGTAGCTCTCTAGCACAAGCCTTGCTCTGTTTTCAGACAAAAATTGCAACACAACGGCATATAAAGATCTCGCACTTTGGTGGGAAGGGACCTGAGGGGACCTCTTCTCCATACCCAGCCTGCCCCAGGGGTCAGGCCAGCCTACACCCGGCTTCATCTTGGCAGAGCTTGAAGGATATAGCCTGCACACCTCTCCCTGGGTGTGCCTGTCCTCACCAGATGAGGTCTGCATGAAGCCTAACAAGTGCTGAGTTGAGTGGGGTAGTGACCTCTCTGGATTGTGAGTTTCCTGCTGGCCCATTCCTCCAGTCCACCCCGGTCCTTCAGGACAGCAGCCCTACCCCATATCAACTGGTCTTCTCAGTTTGGGCTTATCTGTGACATGAAGGCACTCCGTGGCCTCCTCCAGGTCATGGACAAAGGCATCAGATGGGATAGATCCCATATCAGACCTCCTGTGCCTTCTCACCAACCTCCTGGTAGAGCACATCCTACTAACTTGCTACCCATTGTACTTGATCATCCAGCTGCTTTTTACCTACCTGGTTGCCCACCCATCCAGACCATGACATACTTGTTTGGATGCAAGAACATTGCAGGATGTGGTATTGAAAGCCTTGCTGAAGCTGAGGTAAATGATACCCATTGGTCTCCCCTTACCTACAAATCCATCCATTTCATCATGAGAGGCAAGCAGGTTGGCCAGGCATGACTTACCCTGGTCAATTTATGCTGACAGCTCCCAGCCTCTCTTCCAGAAATGCGCTCTAAGAAAGCATACTCCATGGTTTTCCCCAGCATGAAGGTTGGGAAAACCCTATTGTTCCCTAGAATGTCCTTTTGGCCATTACTGAACACGGGTGCAACATGTGCCTTTCCGCAGTCACTGAGGACCTCCCCCGATTACCATGACCTTGCAAAGATGATAAACAGCAGCTCTGGGTGAGCCTTGGTTTTCTGGGCACCGTGCCTGTGCCCAGGCAAAGCTGCTGACACCTCCCGTGATGGAGGAGTGTTGAGTATCCCCCACACTGCCCCAGTATGAGCAAGAACACCCACTTACACACTGCCCATGGCTGCACCCCACACCTCCCGCTGAAAGGAGAAGCGGCAGCAGCCGCGGCGGTGGAGGAAGCACCCACATCCACACTCTGAGGCTGGACCCAGCACCCACAGTGGGGCAAACAGCCCCAGGGAGAGGGGTGCTCCCCAGGGCACCCTGCTCACCCTGCCAGCAGAGGTGCTGAAATGCAGCTGTGGTACCTGGTGCCAGCCCAGACCTGATGGAGGACCTTGCAGAGACATATCTGTAGGCCACTCTTGTCCCTCGGGTGTGCAACTTACAGGCAAAAGAACGGCCAAAATAGGTTGAAGGATTCCCCAACTGGGGCACGATTGGGCCTATTTCAGTCTAAAGTAGGTCCAGAAATGAGCAATTTTCTGAGGCAGGTCTGACAGCTGGGTTTCCAGAGCCTTGCCAGCATTCAGCCCCAACGGTGCTGCCAGCTGGTCCAGCATGGTCTGACCTGTGCCATTTTTTCCAGCCTGGCATGGCAACTGTCCACACAGGGCTCACCAGTGACCCCAGTCCTTGTCCCCACACCTGTGTGGGAGAGGATGCTGCCCAGCTGACAGCCTTGGCTCCTGCTGCCTGTGCCTGCCCACACTGTCCTCCAGCATCACTCCTGGCCCCATGCCAGCCTTGGGCATTTCCCTCCACCATCTTCCAGGACAAAAGGTAGAATGACACTGGGGCTGGCCGTGGGGGCTCAAGCCCCCAGCAAATCCCACATCACCCCACCAAGCTCATCCAAGTCCAGGCAAGCAAAAGCCCCCAGTGTGCCCACGCTGGCACTGGTGCTCGCTTCCCCACACCCCACCTTCACACTGAACTGAGACACGTTTCACTGGAAAAATCCTGACAGTGCCACGGGAATAAAGCTGCTCTGGTTCTCAGCAGGGCTTTGGAGTTAGCACAAGCCACCACCACTTCTCATTTCCACCCCCAGTACCCCTCTGAGGAACAAAGCAGCACTTCCCCAGGTAGCGCGCTGCTGGTACAGGAGAGCCCATTCACGCTGCAACTGGGGCTGGCTGGAGGAAACCCCCTGATGCTGCTGGAGCTGACAGCCCGCAAGAGCAGGGCTTGCAAAACAAGAAGGAAGGGTTTCTCTTACTTAATCTCCTTTGCATCTGCTTAATCCAGAAGTTGCTGAAGTAAAAGAAATTGATGGTAAAATATTAACAGTGATATAATTTATTCTCCTGTCTCTCGATCAATATTTTACATCATTGGAGCCTGGGCTATTTTTAATGGGCTTCCTAACCAGGACCGTGACTTACCCAAGCAATGACATCCCAAAGCGTGCTTTGTAGCCCTGCTGACAACGCCTGTTTTACCAGCACACACGCACGGGTGCATGCCCAGGGCTGCTTGCACGTTTGCCAGTGCCAGCAAGGGCAGTGTGGGAAACTGTGGCCACAGAGACCCTTCTTCACCGTGCCTGGGTGATGGTTGCTCCAGCCCAGGGCAGTCTGGGGAGGTTAGCTGCAGATCTGGAGGATGTTTTGCAGCAGAGTTGGCTGTAAGGGTGAATAAATAAAAGGAACCGCCTGAAGGCAGGGGGGGAACCAGCACTGAGGGAAACTGTCCGTGCCCCTTTGGCCAAGAGGCGTTTGGTGTCGTGTCTGCTTGGTTCTCACCAACAGCAGCTGAAGGTTTCTGTCTCTTGAGGATGCCCAGCATGACCCCAGGCTCCATCACCAGATGAGGCCCGAACCCTTCAGATACCCTTAGGGCATCCATAGCAGGGACAGCAGCTGTCCCAGCAGCCCATGATCCTCCATCCATCAAGTCTCCATCTCACCCAGCTCAGAAGGGTTATCACCTGTAATCCTGACAACCTGCTCTCATTCACTGTTCCTGAGCCCTTCCTCCTCCTCCTCCTCAGCCCTCAGTAAGGGCTGGACACCCCACACTGGCTTTTCACCATTTTCAGCAGCTTTTGCTTGAGCATGAGGAAGACAACAGCAAAGGCCACCAGGAGCGTCAGGCAGGTGGGCAGAGCCAGCACCAGGTAGAGGAGCGTTACGTTGGCCATCTGCCAGCGGCAGCTCTGCAGGACAGGCTCGGGCAGCGCCCTGGGGTTCAGCGTGCGGGAGGCATAGCTGCAGGTCACCTCCTGCCTGTCAGGGATCTGCAGCCCCTCGACCTGCTGCAGGGAATCCCACCAGCCCAGCGTGCAGCAGTTGTAGGGGTTTTGGCTGAGGTAGATCTCTCGCAGGCTCTTCCCCAGCGGCATCTGTGCAGCATCCGGTGGGAGAGCTGAGAGGCAGTTGTCTCGCAGGTCCAGGCTGAGCAGTTTCAGGACACCCAGCGAGGTGGGGAAGACAGTCAAGGAGTTCCCCGAAAGATCCAAGCACATGAGATTGTTGAAGTCAGAGAAGTCCACCATGGTGGAGGAAAGGCTGGTGTTCCTCAGAGACAACACCCGCAGCGTCAGAGCAAGGTCCTGCAGCCACCTCAGGTCCCCAGACAGTACCTGATGGTTGTCAGAAAGGTCCAAATGCATCAGTGATGTCCCCTGGAAGGGGTGACCACCCAGTCCTTGCAGACCACAGCCGGCCAAGGAGAGATGAGTCAAGGTCTCAACACCCCTGATGTCCACACAGGGGGGACTCTCCACCTCACCTGCAATAGCTGGCTGGGGACAGAGGTCAAGCCGATTGTGGCTGAGGTCCACAGTAGTGATCTTCCTGGTGTAGGTGAAAACCCCAGGAGGAAGTGCTCGCAGCCTGTTGGTGCTGAGGTTGAAGAGCTGAAGGTTGGGCAGGACATCCCCAGCACCCAGCTCCATCTCCAGCTCCACCAGACGGTTCTGGCTGAGGTCTAGCTCCATCAGCATGGTTAAGGGGTCCCCCTCTGACAGTTGAAAAGTCTCCAGGCAGTTGTCGTTGAGCTTCAGTTGGGTCAGGGAGGGCATCTGGGCCAGGAAGCCCTCTGGCAGGTACCAGACCTGGTTCTGACTCATGTCCAGAAGGCGCAGGGAGGAAAGGTTGCTGTGGCAGATCTCATCCCAGAGGCTGACCGTCGTGACATTGGTGGAGTTGCCATCAATGAGCAAGAACTGCACCGTGATATCCGCCAAGGATGTGCCATTGGGAAGGCGTTGGTAGAAGCTCATCTCATTGTCCTTCAGCAGCAAGGAGTGCAGCTTGCTCTGCCGGGGCAGCACAGGGAAGAAGAGGAGGTGGTTGTGGGACAAGTCTAGCACCTCCAGCTCAAAGACATCATCGCTTTCCAGGGCCAGAAACCACTCAATGACATTGTTGCTGACATTGAGCACCCTGAGCTGGGTCAGGCTGAACTCCACTACGCAGGGGAGGTAGTTGTAAGCTATGTTAAGCCTTTGCAGGCTCTGTAGTCCTTCAAAAGCTTGGTCAATCTCAAAGATGTAGTTCTTCTCCAGGTTCAGCTCCAAAAGCTGTGTCAGGTTTGTGAAAACAGACGAGTCCAGCCTCATGATGATGTTCCTAGCCACAGACAAGGACTCCAGGGAGGACAGGTTCCAGATCAAAACCGATACCATGTCCTCAGTGAGGCGGTTTCCAGCTAGATCCAGTGTCCTTAAGGCTGGCAGAGCAGAAAGAGCAGCTGCTGTCAGCGAGTAGTTGGTGAAGAGGAGGTTGTCTGCCAAGGAGAGCACGTGGAGGCCTTGGCTGCTGAGAAAGGTGCCAGGCTCAATGAGCTCCAGCGAGTTCTTGGGCAAGCTGAGATGCCGCAGCTGGTGGTATGAGAGCAGGGAGGCATTGCCCAGAACCTGGATAGTGTTGTCATCAAGCAACAGCTCCTCTATATCACTTTGAAGATTTCCTGGGATGGAGCTCAGCCACCTCCCAGCGCAGTTTGCAGTGCTCTGCACCTAAAGCAAAAAGTGGATATGCAATGCCACTCTGAGAGGTGGCAGATGAGGGAAGATGAGGAGGGAGCAGTTTGGGGAGCAGAGTGAGAATGGAGGAGGTGGCTTTATGGTTAGAGCTTCAGCACCAAGTCCACCCCTTAAGATAAGCCAGTCACTGGGAGAGGGAAGGTCTGGAGATGCTGAGGCACTTGGGCTTTGCAGGGCGGGAAGAAGCAGTCAGAAGGGTGAGGGTTTGCAAAGGAGGACTTACAAGCTCACAGCCACCAGGAGATGCTGCCCAGGCTGCGATTTCCTCGCTTCCCCATCTTGCTGCCAGGAGGACCAGAAGCAGGGAGAGACCAGGGAGTGGGGCCTCCATCTCATTGGTGGCACTCCTGCAGAGATGGAGACAGATGAGAAGGTCAAAAGCTGCACATTACTCTTCTCAAAAAGCCCAAATTCTCCCAGGGAGCCCATCATGGCAGCAGCAATCCCTTTGCATGGCCAGCCTCCTACCCATGGCTGCTGCCTGCAGGGAGGTGCACAGATCCCGTTGTTTCTCCAAGGAGCACCCAGAGATGACGGGCTCCCAACATACCATAGAGATCTGGGCCACCATGAGATGCCCATGGAGAAACAGCAAAGAGCTCCAGCACTGAGCCTACCTGCCCCAGCAGGGACCCTCACAGGGATCCACCAAGATGAGCTTGGTGGGCAGAAGAAGAAAAGGGCCAGGGAGATGTTAGGCTGGTCCCTGCATGGGGCAGCACCCGTGGGAAAGGCACCATCGCCACTGCGCAGCTGCTCGCAAATACCACTGAACTGCAACCCTCAAGCAGAGGCTTCCACCCCCCCATGCTGGGGCCCATGTTCCCCCTCTCTGGCACCAAACGCTCCCCCAGGAGACACTGACCTAGTCACCATAGAGCTCTCTCCAGCACCCATCCCTGCTGGAAGTCCTCCCAGGGAAGCAGAGGCTCTCCAGCACGAGGTGCCCCTTTACTAACTTGGTGGAAGCAGAGCTGACAGCATTTGCATCTGGGGAAAAGCTGAACCTCAGGCAAATGAGCAGCAAGGTCTCGGTGAGGGCCTGGCAAGCAGCGTTTTCATAACTGCCAGTGCTTGAAGAAATGGGGCGTTATTTCTGGCAGCCCAGGTAGCCAGAGCCTCGCAGCACAGAGGGAGCAGAGGACAAGTCCTGTCTGTCTCCTTCCCAAGGACAGCCAAAAGCATCAAGCTGGTGTGCTGTCGAAGTGGCATTTATTAATCTGGTGGGGATGGAGAGGAAGCCCCCTTCCCTGGTCTGGAGCCGACACACAGCAGCTTGTGCCCTCCCAAGCCCTTGGTCTCCAGCAGTACCTTGCACCCAGGCACAGCGGTAGGAGAGAGCCCCTGCTGTATCCTTGCTGCACACAAAATCCAGACTCTGGCTCCAGCCCACCTTTGGTCCCTGAACCCCTCCACAGAAGTTCACACTTTCCTTCACTCTTGACCCTGTCTTTGCCACCCAGCACTGTCCTCCCATACATCAGAAGTGCCACCACCCACCCACGCTTCTCCCTGGGGCTGTGGGAATGGTGCCTGCCCGGCCAAGGAGAGCGGGCAGCAGGACCAGCAGGAAACCCTTGCCCGCAGCCCCACGGAGCAGCCCGCATGTGAGAGGTCTGGGAGCGCCCAGGGTGCTCCCCACGCTGCACGCCAACCCAGGCACCGTCCCACGCAGCCGCAGCTCTTGTGAGCATGGGCATTAGCAACACGCGGCCACCACAGGTCTTCAAGCCGGCAAGGGAGGCTCCCCAAGAAACCCCAGTAGGGTTTTCCCCCAGCAAAGGTCCCGGGGCAGGAACTCACCGCGTGGGGCCTCATCCTGCAGTCGGCAGCCCCTCCGGCTGCACTCGGGGGGCTCGGGGCCAAGGGTAGGTGCAACCTGCTGGGCTCCCCTCCCACGGCTTTCTCTGTAAGCACTAATATAGCCTTTGCGGAAGGAGCTAACGGAAACTGCAGTCACATGGAGGCAGAGAGCGTGGCCAGGCACTTTGCTTACTGATCTCAGCACTTACAACCCCGGGCCGTGCACTCACAAACAGCTTCCCAGCAAGGAGGAACCATGGGGACCAGGCAGGCAGGGAGGGGGATGCTGGGAGGAACTGGCCCCCACCAAGGGTCATGCGGCTTCTGGCTCTCCCACTGCTCCCAGGGACAAGCCAGCACTGAGGGCAACCCTCGCACTGTGACTCCTCTGCACAGTTCCAGCAGCAAAACCCCTGCAAGCGTTTCAGGCAGCAGAGCTACTCACCTGGGTTCTTGCCTGCAGAGCCATGCCCCTGAGCCTGGCAGGGCTGGAGAAAAGCCACCAAGGTGGGTGTTGCTCCCCGTCATGGCACCTACTCCTGTTATGTCCCTCTAGTCCCTCACTTTCGCCCAGCACTCAGCACAGGGGCTTCCACAGGAGCCAAGGGATGCATTTCCTGTGGAGGAAGAAGAAAGTGCTGTTATTTCCTGCTTCATCCCAAGGTGAGGTAGAACACGTCCCCAGACATTGAGTCCTTCTTCGAGACACCAGTGCCCAGCTTCTCATGTTGTTTAGGTGAGATACAGGATGCTCAGAGTGCACTGCCTGCAGACCTTTGGGTCTCCTGGGGCTCCTTGGGATTTTGGCGAACACAGCACCCAGGGTACAACCCAGACCCATCTGGACACAGGGACCTCCTAAGCGCCAGTCTCTGCAAAAGTCAGCATAAATGGCTTTTCCCACAGCTGCCAAGACAGAGACAAAAATCCACATTTCCAGGCAATACAAAAAGGGAGGCCCTCTTCCTTCTCACCCTCATCTACAGGGCTCTCCATCTCCCTTCCCACACCATGTTGCCCCTCTCCCAGGGTCCTCATGCATCTCTAAGCCCACAGCAAATCCAGCCACTGAGGGAGAAACCACTTTGCCTGGATTTACTTAGCTGGGAAAGGGTTCAAAACTATGAAGAAAAGATTCAGCCCTGCAACAGAACCATGTCCAGGGGGATCAACAGGTATTGCCTTGCAACTCCATGCTCCATATCCCAGACACCGACATCAAGAGGACCTTCTGCAGCAGGAGAAGAATGGTGTGAGGACAGCACACTGAGCACTCCACCAAGGGACATCACAGCATCGGTCCTCCCCCACACCTGCCAGACCAAGTGGCCCACAAACCCCTTCAGGCAGCACAAATGGCTGGGGAGATGTTATTTCTGCCTTCACCCTAAATTTCATTTCTTCTCTGGAAGGAGAATGAGCTCTCACCATGTCACTCGCAAAAAAAAGCCCTATGGTTTCATTTCCTCCATTTTCAAGGAAGTTTGAAGTATAAAAATCAAGAAGGAAAAGAGAGAAGCACTCCTCTTCCAAGTGAACCAGAGTAGATGGCAGAAGCTCCACAGCAGATTCCCGTGGTGTTGCTTGAGGTCACACAAAAGGCTGAGACTGGCTGATGATTACAAACCCAGTTCTCATGCCCCAAGCCCTGCCATGAGCCCAACCCACACCAAACCCACCCATCTGATGCTTGGAGACACAGGAGCTGGCAGAGATTTGACTCAGGGCTGGGAATACCTGAAGCCATAAAACTCGAGCATCCTCACCTGTGGATCTCACTTCATGGTGATCTTGAGACTCCTGGGAGACCTTCTGATGAGATCCCTTCATGTGGTGCCACCAGAAAAGATGATGCCCCAAGAATCAAAGCAGCTTCCTCGATGCATCCCAGGAGAAGCTGGAAGAGAGAACAACGTGCGTCATGCCCAGCCCATCACTGTGGCCAACAGAAGCCAAGCCAGCGTAACCCCCTTTCCCCAGCAGTGAAGGTGCTCACTGACAGGATGCTGTGGAATGGGGAAGCCCCTGCACCAGACAGGCACATTTCACCCACTGTGTCCTTCCCAGAAAGCAGCCACACACGAGAGCTGACCCTGCAGAGCAGCCACTGGCTCCATGCTGGGACAGCTGGTAGCAGCCTTGCATTTCACTTTCCCCACATCCTGCAACTTGGTTTTGAAAACATCCCCAAGGTGCTGCTTGCTCCCCTCCTCTTCCTCTCAATCAGCATCATGCCCCCACCCAGCCCTGCTAGTAAGGACTGGAAGTGTGCTTTGAGAGTTTTTTATTCTTTTTTTAATGTCAGCATGGTAAAGGGGTAAGATTCAAATTGGCCTGGCCAGCTCTTCAAGCAGCTCCAACCCAGCTTAATGGCACAGATGGATTAAACTGAAGATCCAACTGCTTGCAGCGGTGCCCACACATGCAGCTGCAATTCCTGCAGCTGTAGTAAAGGACTGGCAATCCCCATATGGTTTTACACCCAATAAACTTCCTCCATTCCTCCCACCTCCTCTTCCCTCCAAACCAATTTTTTTTCCCTTAACAACCCTCAAATTGTCAAGCACAAACCAAGAGAAAAGTTGCAACAAGAAGGCAGCCTCCTGGTCCCCCTTGCACAGGACCCCATGGAAAGGAGAAACTGGAACAGAAAACAGCAACTCCATCGCTACACCTTGGTGTGCCCCTTGTTTTCCTGCAGGAAACATGATTCTTTTTCTAGAATGGAAGCACCAAGAGAAAGGTCAGTCATGATTCACACACCAGTAGGACCACAGCCTCAGACAAGTTGGGGCAAAGTGAAACAGAAAAATTTCTCCATGGGCTTCCTTTTCTCCCACTGTGATGGAGAACTGGAGAGAATTAAACTTTTCTGCAAAGTATCCCCAGAAAGCCTCTGGCTCTGCTCAGTCTCCAGCAATTTGCCCAACAAGGAGAGGATGCAGAGAGCACCCCTGCAAAGGGGAAAAAAAAAAACCCCAAATGGGGAGAAGAACCAGCTACTCTGGAAAATGAGCCCGAGAAGGCTTAAATAAATACCTACAGAAAACCCATGATCTCCAGACTCATGGTATACTGCAAACAGCATTACCGAGTGCAGCCTCAGCCAGTTTGCTGATGATAGAAAACCAGGAGCAATAGCTGACACACCAGAGGGCTGTGCTGCCATCCAGTGTGACCTGGACAGGCTGCAGTGTTGGGCAGAGCAGAACTTAACGAGGTTCAACAAAGGCAAATGTAGGGTCCTGCACCTGGGGAGAAACAACCCCACGGATCAATATATGTTAGGGGTAAACCTGCTGAGAAGCAGCCCTGAGGAGAAGGAGCATGGAGTCCTAGTAGACACTAAGTTAACCATGAGCCAGCAATGTGCCCTTGTGGCCAAGAGGCCAATGGTGTCCTGGGGTACATTAAGAGAAGTGTGTTCAGCAGGTCAGGGTTGGTTCTCCTCCCTCTCTGCATTGCCCTGGTAAGACCACATCTGGAATACTGTGTCCAGTTCTGGGATCTCCAGTTCAAGAGAGGCAGGGAACCACTGGAGAGAGTCCAGTGGAGGGCAACAGAGATGACTGAGGGATGACTTCCTCTCTTATGAGGAAAGGCTGAGAGACCTGGGGCTGTTTAGTCTGGAGAAAACTGAGAGGAGACCTTATCAATGTCTATAAATATCTAAAGGGTGGGTGCAAGGAGGATGGAGCTGGACCTTTTTCAGTGGTGTCCAGTGACAAGACAAAGGGCAACAGGCACAAATATGAACACAGGACATCCCATCTAAAGATAAGGAAAAACTTCTTTACTGTCAGGGTGATGAAGAACTGGAACATGCTGCACAGGGATGTTGTGGAGTCTCATTCTCAAGATTCAAAACCCACTTGGATGCAACTCTTTGTGACATGCTCTAGGCAAACCTGCTTTGAGGGGAGGGGTTGGACTAGATGATCTCCAGAGGTGCCTTCCAACTCCAGTGATTCTGTGAAATATTAGGTAGGCTCAAGCAACCAACTCTGTCACAGCAGCATCTTGCCTGTTGGACCTCGTCAGAAGAGGAGGAGCAGCCAGAGGGCAAAGACCAGCATCTCCCTCCAGGCATTCATTCCCAGGCAGTGTGGTTAGCAACAACTCTGACAATTAAAGAAAAACTAGTTTTATCTTTTAAAAGCACATCAAATTTTCATTTGCTGCTTGGCTGAAACATGCACAGGCAGTGCAAACATATCAAGAAGACACAAGGGAAGAAGTTATTTAACCACCTCCTCTGGATAAAAGAAGGGAAGCTGAACATCTACTGTATTCCAGAATCTACCAGTAGCAGTAGCTGACTCTAATTTAAGATGGACTATGAATGTAAAAAAGAAAACAGCTTGTTCATTAGATGGCAAAAAAAAAGAAAAAACTAAAATAGTCATGTGGATGGCTTAACTTGAAACTCTGGAAGTTCACCTGCCTGAATTTCTCAATGGAAATCCACCCAGTTTATCCCCAGGGAACAGCAAAGCATGTGTCATATCCCAGGATGGCATGGACACGTTCATGTATGTGACCATGGCCTTTCTACAGCCCCAGCACTGCAGATGAACTGGAGCTCTGCAAGAAGCAGTTTCCCTCCAGTGTATTTCTTGCAGGAGAAACCAAGAGACAAAATCAGCAATTTATAAGCAGCTTCAAAAGCTTTTTTACCCCCCACAGCTGTAGCCAAACAACCTGCTTGGTTGTTTACCTAACCACACTTGGTCTTCTTCCAAGGAAATGACTGTGCTAGCACTGACATTAGTCACTAAAGTTTCAGGCTCTGGTGTTGCAGTGGCTCACGTGCCTGGAAACCCCCTCCTGTAGCAAGAGCATCCTCCTCTGGGCCAACTGCACCACCTTGCTCCTTCTCTCTTCCCAGCAGCAGCAGCCCCCATCAGCTCTTGCTCTATAATTACCCATTTACCCACTGCCAAAGCTCACCTTTCAAGTTTTGCTAAGAACCAGTTGACCCTCTTGTTGATAGATCAGCTTCTGGATAGGAGCTACAGCGTCTCAGTTGGTACAATATTGTCATTGATGCACCATTTCAGTACCAACTGGCACCTTTTGGTCCTCAATTCTCATCTTCCCCACAGCCACAGACTCCTCTGGAGGTTTAGGCAGGACAGCCAGCTATTTCTTGTCCCCAGTCTCTACAGCTGCTATACCAAAGACACACTAATACACTTCAGGGTCCTTATAATACCCTTTCTTGAGGAAGTCTATGTCAAGGATGCACAGGGCATCTGGACAAGTCACTATATAGTGCCTTTCCCACTTATTCCCAGTTAGACTCACTTCAGCCTCTACTACAGTCAGTTCTTGAGATCCTCCTGTTACTCCAGTAATGGTAACAGATTCAGTCCCTTTATGATTCAATGGCAATAGGGTGCACTGTGCACCAGTGTCTACCAGGGCTCTATACTTTTGTGGTTCAAACGTGCCAGGCCATCGAATCCACACAGTCCAATAAACTGTTGTCCCTCTTTTCCACCTGTCTGGAGGCAGGACCCCTCTAATTCCGATGGCACAATTGGCAGCTGGCTGTGTGTGGTCCACTGGGCTCACGTGGCTTACCTGGTTCACAGGCAGTACACAGTTCACAGGCTTTGGGTGGACTACATGCCCTACGTTTTCATTCCTCCTACTCATGTTTGGATCTCAGGCCCGTGTGCTCAGACCAGAGGACTGCTCATAGCGGACTGGAACAGTCTCCTTTCTGGAAGAATTCTCTCTTCTCTTTGTTTTACCTTGTAAGTAGAGTACTTGTGCCTGTAGGGCAGAGGTAGGTTTTCCATCCCATCTGCTGATTTTCTCTCCAAACTCACACAGGAGAGACCACAGAGAGTATCGTGACATGTACTGTTCCCATTTAGCTGGTATTGTAGACCATCTCCTCCTAATGGCTTCGACACAGGTCCATTCAGGGGAAGAATAGGATCTGTTCTCCTTTCTCTCTAGCTTTTCAATCAGTTTTTCAATTGATCTCTTGGTTTCCTCAGACATTGTCTCCATGGCTGATATACAGAGGACCAGAGACACTGTCTTCATACTGTCGTACTCTCCTGGACACTTTGGTCACAGTTGGTGCTTCCCCATCTGTGCCCCAGATCATTGTAGACAACATGTAGGAAAACACTGGTGGGGCACTCTGCACGAACTCTTGCAACGTGGGTCGCTGGCACAGGATTGCATCAGGATTTACTACTCACCTGTAACCATAAATCCTCTGTTGCACAGCCAATTCTCTCAGGTACTTAACACCTTTTTCCATGGTGGTCCCTTTGCTTAGGCAGCATTTGATATCCTCCTTAAAGGGGTACCTGGATTTTACAGCTGACAAGAGTTGCCTCCAGAGGCTGAGGGTGTTGCTCTTTATTGCAAGTGCTTGGTCAATGCCTCCATCTCTGGCCAGGGGTCCCAACTGCCTGCTTCTCTACCATCCAATTCAATGGACTTGGTGTTATCTCAGCACTGGAGCAGGCAGGTGGTCCTGGCTCACCTTCATGACGGCTATAGTCCCTTCACAGATTTTGCTCCTTCATAGATAAAGGTCTGGTGGTAACCTCTGCATCTGATGACTCCCCATCTGATGGATTTGCTTTTGAAGGAGCTGCTGTGTCATCCCCTGACCACATTGGGAGATCTGTTTTTGTTAGATGTTTCTCGCCAGTTGCAGGGGGGTCAGGCTTCACATCTGGTTCTGACTCAGATTCAGCTTGAGAAGGACCTTCTCCCTGCTCCGTCACTGGATGTGGCTATTTTGTTTTCTTTTCCTCACAGGCGCAGCTTGTCCAGGAGCAGATCGAGTGGGAACGGCCACAGTGGCTGTCGCTGTAGCTGCTGGGTTTGTTGCTGGAGTTGAAAGAGCTTTGGTGCTCGTAACGGGAGCTGGGGCAGCAGCAGGCTCATGGCAGGGGGCTTGCAGAGTCTGAGTACCTGCGGTGCTTGTTGCAAGGGCTCGCGGAGCGCGAACGTTGGCAGCGCGTGTCCCGCGCAGCAGAAAGCCTCGTGGAGCCTGGAGAGCTGCAGGCCCCAGTAACTGCAGTGCCTGCTGCTCAGGTGCCTGCCTGGCACGTACGCCTGCACCACTTACCGAATCTGACACCACACAGTGAAGAGAATTACAATTTCAATGACAATAAGAACACTATAATATTTTGGTGATAATTACATCCGCACTCCTCACAACTTAATGGAATTCTAAAATCCAGAGGACTCAGATTAGCATACCAGGGAGAAGTAGAATTTCCCCAAGGAAAACCAAAAGTATTCTTAGTAAAAAATTCCACTATGTAACACCTGCAGTACAGGGATGCACTCGCTGCCCAGTTCAGCACAGCATAAAGCGGTGATCAACACCACAGCAAAGCAGCAGCTTTCGCCCAGCAGCCAGTCAGGAGCTTTCAGATGAACAATGAGAACAAGTAAACAATAACATAATGCACACGGCATGGAAGGGAACAGCATGGCACTTAACTCTGAAAGAAACCCTAAAAAGACACAAAATAATACTGCTCTCAGAAACTACATAATTTAAATGGTCTGGTTTAGTTTCCAATCCTTAAAGACTTTCAGGGGAGAAAAAAAAAGGTGATGCTCTCACAGCTGAGTGAACTGGAACTTGAACTATTTGGGCAATCTATCAGACCTCAGGTCGTGCCCCATGTTGGGTGCTAATAAATCTGTCACATTTTAGGGTCAGGGCAGCCCTTTAACCTGTAACAGACACTCTCTGTTAACCCCCCTCCCTCCCCAAAAGAGAAGAGAAAGGGAATAAGGGAGAGGGACTTAGCCATCAGAAAAGGGAACTAGAACAGCTTTAATGACAATTAAAATAATAATAGCGTGGTATATATACAAATATATACAAATCCAGTATTGAACCCAGCCTCCCCACCTGCCCAATGGCAATTACATCACCAGCACCACTGGTGCTGTGGAGCAGGCACCGTGGAAGTCCCAGACTGGGCCCAGCAGAAGATGGGAGCCGTGTTCAGGAGCTGGATGCTATTGATGGATTTGGGAACACACAGATCAGGATCAAAAGCAGAACAGAGTCCTCCTCAGATGCCAACCATGGAAGAAGCAAGGAAGAGAACTTGACCCTCCTGATCCCTCAGCTTTATACCAAATATGACGTATATGGGATGGAAACCCTTGTTGGTCAGTTTGGGGTCACCTGTCCCGGCCGCTCCTCCCCGCAGGTGCAGCCTTTTACTTTGTGCACCCCCAGCAAGCTCCAGCAGTGGCCTTGGTCTGCACACCCATCCTGGGTACTAACTCTGCACCCCGGGCGTCAGCACTGCCAGGAGCAGCCACTGCCTGGGAAACGTGCTGCTGACTTCAGACAGCGCAGGCAGTGAGAACAGCTGACCTGAGAAGGAAAATCCCTGAACAGAGTTAGTTCTGGTCTCACTCCAACCAGGACACCTTTCCTTGCCCATTTTCAGCCATCAGGAGTCTCCTAGCTCTCAGCAGGTTTTCTGATAGAAAGAGTGGGTTCAAAGAATTCTTCTTTGAATTAATTCTGTGCTGTTCTGAGCAGAGTGCAGTTCTTGCTCGCTTGCCTTTGCAGCCATGCACTGGTTGCTGACAGCTGAAGACACCGGGGCTGCTTGAGCTCGGGGGGCAGGGAAATAGCCCCACCAGCCTGACACAACGCAACAAGCCCACAGGGTCCCAGGTAAGCTTCCAGCACAAACAATTGGGAAAATGAGTCCTTTGGGATCAGAGCAGATTTTACTAAGGTCCTAGACACCAACCAGGAACCCCACAGCAGCGATTTTCAGGCAGGATCCATTCTCTGACCCTTTAGTCTCCAAAAGGTACAAGCATCCTCTACAGGGCTCAGAAGAAAGGGAGAAATAAGTATTAGTAAAAAGCAAAGCCATGTTTCTGAGAATGCAGCATTGCACAGGAAGAGATAACTGATCAGTGGCTTGGCCACATCCACTTCCTGGACCCCCGTGCTGAGGGGTGACGCTGCACCCTGGTTTCCCTCTCACAGGCAGGTCCAGCACAGGCAGCTCAGTCCCAACAGTCACTGCTCTTCTTTCTCCCACATCTGACAGCGTGCAAGATGTAAATGAGGAGGAAGTGGGCTGCAGAAGGGAGAGCCACAGAAATGATCTCATTTTCCCCTCCACTTGCCCGCACACGCGGCCAAGCCCACTCTGTGGCCAGGCTCCTGCCACCTCTCGTAGCCTTCACCCATCCACACTTCCCAGCCTGGGGCTTTGAGGTCTGCATAAGGTATCCACAACCACACTGAAGCAAATCTCCTCCTTGGAGAGTGGCAGAGCATCCAGATCACAAAGTCTTCAGAACAGAGCACACAGCAGGATGCATCAGATGCTGAAGTAGCTGAGCCTTATATTTCTGTAGCAACTGGAAGCCAAGTGCATCCACTCCCTGGATCTCAGTATGATCTGAGACAGACACTACTGGAAGTCCGGATGCTCTAAAGAACTGCTTGCAATGCATCTGCAGGAGAAGCAAGTGCCTGGAGCCAGAGAAGACAACCGACTTTCCTCCCAGGTCTCCTCAAAATCTGGAAAGCCCCATGACCAGGTTGCTTATATCTACAGTTTGGTCTTCTGTTGCACCTTGACCTGAAAGTGTTGCCCAAGTTTTTCCCACAGGGTTTCCAAATGTGGATAAATCATACGATCACAGAATGGTAGGAGCTGGAAGGGACCTCTGGAGATTGTCAAGTCCAATCCCCCTGCCAGAGCAGGATCACCCAGGGCAGGCCACACAGGAACAGATCCAGGTGGGTTTTGAAAGTCTCTAGAGAAGGAGACTCCACAACCTCTCTGGGCAGCCTGTTCCAGGGCTTCATCACCCTCCCAGTACAGAAGTTTTTCCTCATGTTGACGTGGAACTTCCTGTGTCCCAGTTTGTGACCATTGCCCCTCGTCCTATCACAGGGCACCACTGAACAGAGCCTGGCCCCTTCTACTTGACACCCACCCTTCAGGTATTTGTAAACATTAGTAAGATCCCCTCTCAGTCTTCTCTTCTCCAGACTAAACAGCCCCAGGGCTCTCAGCCTTTCCTCATAAGAGAGATGCTCTAGTCTGTCATCCTTGTAGCCTCTGTTAGACTGTCTCTAATATTTCCCTGTCCCTCTTGAACTGGGGAGACAGAACTGGACAAAATTCTCCAGATGTGGCCTCAGTAGGGCAGAGTAGAGGGAGAGGAGAACCTCCCTCGACCTGCTGGCCACACTCTTCTTTATGCACCCCAGGACACCATTGGCCTTCCTGGCCGCAAGGGCACATTGCTGTCCCATGGACAGCTTACTGTCCACCAGGATTTCAAGGGCCTTCTCCATGGAGCTGCTTCCAGCAGATCAACCCTTAATGTGTACTGGTGTGTGGTGTTATTCCTCCCCAGGTGTAAACTGACCTTATTTTTTTTCTGTACAATAAAATAAAACAAAACATTAAACACAATAAATCCCTGTCTCTTCTACTCCAGCACATTTGCCAAAGTTTTTATCAGAAAAATGTCACGACTGTAGGCTCTAAGTCACCAGAAGGTGAAAGGAGGCACAAGTCACTGCCGTGACATCGTTCAGCAATGCAAATTGTAGCAAGAAAAACTACTCCCATCTGTAATCACACATGCTCCCTTCCTGCTGCTGTTCTGCTTAAGAGAAGTGAGTAATTCTGCCATTAACGCAAAGGGAAGTGAAATTGTCTCAGCATCTTACAGAGCTAAGTGTATCCCATATGGCTTTCCCTTCTGGCCAGGAGGCCAACAGCCCTACTACACGGCCTTCTCTCACACACAGCTCTTCTCAAGGTGGACTGCAGTTGGGACTAGAAGCAAGCCAGAGTGTTCACACTCCAAAGACTTTCTTTCCCTGGCCTACAGCCTTGGGGCTCAGCATCCCTCCTTTCTAGCATGATACTTTTGGAAAAAGCGACAGAGAAAAACCAGTCTGCGGGGTTTTGGGACTGGAGTGCTCTCTTGCACATAGGGCATATTCCTTGTTCTCACTTAAAACAGAAAAAAAAACCTGCCAAGGTGTAAGTTTCTGTGGGTTTGGTTTTTTAAAAAAAAACCAAACTCTTAACACAAAGGTTCTTGTATTTGAAACCTCATCCCCACAGTTCTATCTGGGAGAAACTCAAAGTAGGCTTTCACCTTTCAGTTTGAGACCTTAGCTAGCATGGGAATGCACGAGGGGGTAAATTCAAACAGATTCAGTAATTAATAAAGTAGATCTTCCCCTCCAGTACTCCATTTTTCTTCTGAGAACAGCAGCTAGCAGTCTGCCAGTAAAGACAAGCCACACCCCAGAGATGCACAGCATGGTGGAATATCACCAGGCAACAGGCTGGCACATAAACCCAACTTACTTCTTCTATACTGCACGCTTTCCTGAGTGCCACTAATGTTTGTTACAGCTCTGCTCCTGTTTTGCAGGTGTCAATTATTTTTCCAAGACAAAATCGTATGCTAAAGCTAGGATAAAATCTCTTGGCTGTTTAAAAAGCACGAGATCCTACCCTTGAGCTCTGTTCTTGCACAAGACCGTGCAGCAGGGCTCAGGTACCCAATGTTAGAAAGGATCCAGCATAAGAAAAGTGTTTTCTGTCACCTGAACACAAAAAAAATGAACAAAAAAAGCCAACAAAACCAAAATAAGATAAAAACAAGTAAACATACAAAAAACACACACACCCAACAAACAAACAACACAAAGAAACAAACAAAAGGTGATTTGGAAGTGGCAGACAGAGGCTGAAAAGCTTTAACCACTGCAGTACTCTGAGTATCATATAAAAAGCATTTTGGTCTGCATCCATTTTCTTACTGGCAGGTTTGTCCAGCACTTCATAATTGCTAAGTCACATACTGAAATTGGCAGAGCATACTCTCTTAAATTACTATTTAAAAGCAATTGGATATGGCTTACTTCTCCTATGCATAGGATGCTAAGGAAAGAAAAGAAGTTCATAACCTTGGCCCAGTAACTCACTCGCAGGCTTTCGGTCTCCAATTGCTGAAGTCTTTCTTGCAGATGAAGCTCCAAGCAGCAGTGTGTCACCTGTAAACAGGTACGGTGGAGGCTTTGTGGATGGAGAACAACCCATATCCCACTCACTCTCAGATTTAACACATTATTGAGCTACAAAGAGTCCAGGGAAGGTCATACACACAGCACATGCTCATGTGTTGTGTTGAAAACAGTTGATGATGAAAAAAATGGGTTGAAAATAGGTCTGTGCTTCTTGTTATTGATCAGGTTTTGTCTTGCCTCAATTTTCAACATACCTGCTGCAATCAAAGCTGACAGACTGCTTTAAACAAAGGCATCAGGAACAAAAATGCCATTAGGTATATAACTGAGCTTGAATGTTTGCAAGCGAAAGGCATTTTGTAGCTGTAGCCTACACGCTGTTGTAGAAGAGCTGTTTTCACAACTGTCCCTGGCTTTGAAGCACACCTCTAGAGATGCACAAACCAGAGTACATTCACAGCCCGGCATCAAGTTCAAGAAATTACATTAACAAAAAAGAAATTTCACTTTGCAAAACACACAGTAAAAGATCTGAGGTTATAGTGCCCATCCAGGGCAATGAAACCCTGTAGACAGATAAAGGTGGTACGCCCCAGGATAGTCATGTCCACAAAGAGCAACGCTCCTGCTGTTCATGGAAAAAACTACCCAAGGTTTGAGTGTAGAAACTGGGAGCTCACAAGATCAGACACAAGGCTATACTTTCATACTATTCCTCATTCAAACATTGCCTGCATCTAAATATATAGATTTTAACATAGGTAGAATAATATGAATTAAACAAACAAAGAAACCCAACACCACCAAACAACAAAATAAATCAAACAAACAGGAAACAACTCCTGCTAGTTCACAAGAAATCTGCAAGTGCAGGCATGGAACGGAAAAGACAGCCTTGGTTCTTGAGCTGGCAAAATGGCAGAAGAATAAACACTTGTAATATACAACAAGTTTAATTTTAAAATCCTTTTTCAATTATTTTGTTGGATTTTTTCAACTGCAATGGAATTTTTTTTGGTTTTGGTTTTTTTAATAATCTTTTGATGATACCACTATTTCCTCAGAAGAAGAAAATCAAGTCTAGGAAAAAGCAGACCTTGAATGACAACAGTGACATTTTGTTTGAACCTCTCAAACCCCTTTCTATCTTTTACGGTGATCGTGGAGTTTTGGCTCAGTTTCCCATCACTGAAAACAATTGTTTTAAATGCAAAAGATTTGCTCAGCCTAATTTCAGAATCAAGGATTCAAATTAATAAGTGTATTTTTAAAATTCTATGTCCATTATCCACTTCTCAATGATCATCTGTTGAGGTTTTTTTAGTTTGTTTGGTTTTTGGGTTTTTTTTAAGAGGACCCGTAGCAAATTCTAAAGGAGAAGGTTTCACATTAGACATTTATTTTGCATAACACTCAGGAAATTCAAAATCTAAGCTCCACAGTGGTGTTAACTTTGCCCTCTCGTGGGGAGATGTGAGAATTCATTCGGAGTCACACAACATGTACAGCATCGTACAGCAGTATGAAAAAAGCTGCTTCAAGTATAAATTAGCAGGTTCAGCATCACTGCAGGAAAAGCTTTCTGTACTCACCACTTAATTTTCCTTTCAAAGAAATTATACCTTTGTGTGAGGTGGACTAGCATGATTTAAAAAAACCCAAAATCTAAGACATCACACTCTTAACCATTTAAGAACCTGTTTGTAGATGTAGAAAAGATCCTAGAGCAGATTTCTAGAATGCTGTTTTATGGCTACAGGTTTCACCAAATCATTTGTACTGTGCAAGAACCAGCACTGTTCTGGAGAATGGCATTGTATATAGCACTTACAGCTGTGTTCCTGCCAGCATCCAGAGCTATTTATAACCTAGGGAGATTTATCTATAACTGAAATATCACTATTGAAATGCACAGGTTAAGGAATCATTGAGGACTGGTTACCTCTCAACTACTTAAGAGAAACTAAGTTTTGTATGATCAAACTATTATCAGGCCAAGTGTTATTTTAATTCAGCACTGCTGTTACCACCCCGGTGAAAAGGGAAGAGGAAAAAAATACAGGCAGCCATGTGGAAAACACACCCCTGTGTTAAGGAAATTTAAGTAATTTGGTAAGTGGAGGAGAAACCTAGTATGTTCCAGCTGGCTGTTGGATTCAGAGGCAGGCAGAGAAGAATCCAGCCACATCCAAGGCAGCAGAAGTTCAGCCCACAGGATCAGGGCCATCTGCTCCTGGCTAGTTTTGTCACCTGAAACATGGCCAAAAGTAACAAAAGCAAATGCTGTTTGCTAGGAGAAGGCACAAGCAGGACTCCCAAAGAATGTACACTCACCACTGCATTTTAAGTAAGAAAAAAAACATATTTTCAAGAAAACATTCCTACCAGGGAGAATATCCTATGCCATCTTCATTTATTATTTGTTCCAGCAACACCTCTGTCCTCTTATGGAAAAAGAAGTCACGCAACTGACTTCAGGCCAACACAAGCCACCAGCAAAGCCAGGAACAGACTCTGCTGCGAAACAAATGGCCGTCGTGAGCTCTCTGCTTCCTCACACACAGAAACCTGACCAACTGTGAAGCTCCTAACAGATTTCACAGCATGCTTGAAAATGCAGAATTTCTTGTGGTTATTCAGATGATAGACAAAATGCTCACTCATAAAAAAAAAAATTCTGGATGTCCTGCAAAATTCTGAAGCTAAGACCTGTGAATGTGACTGATTTCTGTTATGGGAGCTATGAACAGTTGATATTCCTTCTGACCAAAGATGTTAAATCACTAGTCAGGGAAGGGAAAATATTTCAAACAGCTCTTTAGCTGGCTCTGAAGTACCTCAGGATAGAAAAAGTGATTCTGCATTTTTGGTGAGCCAGCATCAAACTTCTTGCTCCTGCAGAAGCTCACACAGATGTCAGTCAGAAGTTCACCGCTAAAAATCAAATTCTTTGACACAAGAGTCTGGGAAGTGCCTTGGAGTTCACAACCACAACACAGCCTCCTACTTCCTCCTAAAATCACCTACTTCTCCTAAAAGCATTGCAAAATACTGAACTTCCATGCAGAAAGCTAAAGAAACAGAGAGCAGTCGAGAAGCTGACCTAGGAAGGAGGCACCTTGGTAGAGCAGCAGGGCAGAGCAGCCGCAGCAGTGAGCACACCACCTCAATTTGAATCAAGAGACCTCCAAACTGTCAGCACCCCTGGTTTGGAGGATGCAGCTTCCTAAGCATGGCTATCAAGACTGCTGAATTTTCAAGTCCTTGTTAACTACTCATATTATCTTTTCAAGAAGTCACACTGCAAACAGCAGTCCCAACACCTCCATCTTGTTGGTGTACCAACCTGCTGCTCCGTTTTTCCTGTCATCATACCATGGATGTCATTACACAATCCACACCAAGATACCCTTCTGAATTATAGCAGAGTTTATTTTAATGTTTTGTACAGCCAGCATTGGTCTCCAAGAATAAGTTATAATCTTACATGTGAGTTCCCCCCAAACCCACCCTTAAGGAATGTTCAACTTTCAGCATTTCTAATTTAAAGGGAAATTATTTATAGGGTAAGACATAGTCTGAAGAATGGGGAAAAAAAAAAAAAGTCTTAATTTATGAATAAAACTCCTTGGAGGTTCTCAGGATTTACTTGCATCTAATTGGATTAATGAACAAGTGCAGAGATCAAGTCTTTCAGGACTGCACGGGAGAATACATTCATTTTGGGGACAATTTTATTTTCTGAAATTGGACAGGGTTTTGTTTCCTTCCCCCCCCCCTACTTCATGCCCCATGGTTCTGCTATGCAGATACATACTTTACAGTTCAGTACAATCAATGCTTGTAACAGATTTTTCCAAAACATATTCATATGCCCATCCCACATCATTTATTCAGTTGTTCTCAGCACCACTTAAACCATCTTCATGTCTCACTGCATATTTTGTTTCTTTAACACAGGCAAGAGGAACAGACCTCGAAACTGCCTTTAAGCAATAAAGAACACACAAAACAAATAAATAAAATCCTTTTAAATGGTAATGACATACATACTCTGTTCCAGTGCAGAACTTGGCTATCTACTAGGTAAAAAGCACTTCAAGGAGCACTCAGCAGCAGCAGACTAGGAGCCTCACTCATCTGCTTGCACCACTCTCCTTGCATTACTCAGGTAACGGGGTGGTGGGAAATGAGCACCAGCCTAAGAGGAATTCCTTTCTCTTCTGTGCTCAGAGAATTGCCAGTGCTCAATATGAAGCAATTCATATTCTCTAGCGCAAATAAAGCAAAAAGAGGTTGTATAAACATTTCCTTATCCCTCTCCTAAAAGCATGCCTCACTGTGAAATAGTTTAGACAGCTCTGGGAAACACCAACCAGCAAGAAATGAGAGTTAAAAGCTAGCCACAGGGCTTACAGATTTTAATGCCCTATTAAAAGAAGCCCTTCTGGAGCTCCTTACAGACCTTTCCACCTCAGAGGAAAGCAGTTTCACCAGCAGCTTCCTCCTTCCCACACCTCTCAGCTTCAGAGCTGCCCCAGCCTGCCAACACCACCACAGTGAAACTCCAGAGGGGGTTTTTAGAAACAGATTTTTTCAGAAAAATGGTGCAAGTGAGAAGCCCCAATGCTGAACCTGATCCAGAATCCCCATTAAAGGGTTGGTGAGAGTTTCATTTGTCCTGATTGAAAAGAAACAGATGAATATTTGGGTACTGGGGGGGATTTTATTTAATTAATAAAAGGTTCAGCCAAGTCTTAAAGCCTTATAAAGCCATTTAAGCTAAAAACAAGGTCTGGATTCAGAAACTGAATGCTCCTTCCTCATTATTTTGAAACATGATTAGAAAGTGTAAGAATGCTTTTAAAAGTCTGTATTTTTGATGTCAAAAGGAAGACAAGCTCACCCCTATGTTGCGGTTTCCTTTCCTCGTGGGGACTGCAAATTTCAACAAAAAGAAATCTATGGGAAAATGTTTTATTTCCTTCAGACAACTGTTGCTAAAGCTATGGAAACTTTCACAGGAAATAACCCGATGTAGCACCATACTCCACAAGAGCATCCCAAAATGCTTTACAATACAACAGAAGTAGTACACTTACATGAATGTTATACACCTGTCCAAGGTGTGTTTTCTGATGCCGTGTAGTGGTTTGGTTTTTTTCCCTTTTAAGAAATTATGTCCCAGTTAGAATAAAGCAAACCCTTTCTTTTAACTGTTCTTTTCAATGTGTTCTATATATACAACCCTTAAAATACACTTAAAAATAGCTGCACGCATTTTGTATCGTTATACTGGAGAAGGGCAGTCCAGACAGACCATCCTTCTCAGTATATTAAAAATTGTAAATAAAACCCAACCAGATTCACTCTCCTCCAGTACCAATGTTGGCCCAAAGGAGGGAAGGGAAGGAACAAGCAGTTTGAAAATGGGAGTCTTTCACAAAACACGCTACTTACAAATCTCAGGTTAATTTCCTCAAGCAGTTTTGTACCAAATCCTTTCTTAAATATCTGAGGTCACACACTGCTGTCTTAGCAATGAAATCTGTTGCAACATGCATGTGTCAGCTTCCCACTCAACCAACTGCAACCCTGAGGATTTTTCTGGCCTAGTAGAAAGAGGAAATGTAACACAATTCCTGAAGTATGGCTGGTCCTCCGTTTCAAAACTCTGTGATTCTCTTGCTGGTTCTTGGACACACACCCACACTTACTTGTTTTTTCCTTTAATACATGTTTTCCTCTAACCAACATGCAGATTTCTCCTCCCAGTCATCCACAACTCAATGTCCCAACAAAACAATCCACATCATCCATCCAGAGGTTTTCCCAGATAGACCAAAGTCACTTCTGTGTTACCGTAGACAGCAGACACTGCTGGATACAGGCAAACTTTTGGCAGTCCTCTGAAGGCAACTCCCAAGAACTCATAACCCCTCTCAAATGCTAATGTTTTGTCTTCCATGTCCAGGATAACTCGAATCCTTTCACCTATCTGGAAACAGAGACAGGAGCGGGGAATAAAAAAAAAACAAACAAGGAAAGAGTCAGCATATTCAAATGGAGACACAAAAATAAAGCATAGCCCAGCTGGTAATTTTAAAGCAAAGCTTTCCTGTTTCTGCTGTTTGCGTTACTTTTATGATGGAAATTTCTCAAATTTCACTCAAATGCACTAGGATCCCAAGTACCTCCTGCCCGTTTCCAGCAGGCAGCCTGTATCTAACCACCTACATGATAATAAATATAACCCTTCCCATACAAAGCTTGTGTGAGCACCAAGAGTGAGCATACACGCCATGTGCTTCAGAATACAGCAGTTCTGAAAACTTTGTAATGGCCTCCAAGTTACCCAAACTCTGCATTTAGATGTTGCTGTTGCTATCACTGAGCAAGAATTGCTGTGTGAAGAGCAATGGACTTGTTTTAGAAAGGTAAGTGCCATGTGCATAATATACCAGAATACACTACTATGCAGGTGTTGCTGCTGACAGATATTCCTTCACCGAGGCTGAAGGGAATTCCAGTGTAAAGCTTATGCAAAGTAAGGATGAGAAAGTGAAACCAACGCTGAACACAGCAAGGGAGCGGGACCTAGGCGTGCACGGTGCTGCCTGCATTTATCTAGTACATGTTATTTTAGACACACAAGTCGTGGGCACCATCAGCAAGCACAGCAGGACACTGCACTTCCAACTCTTCACCACCAGCCCCACTGCTGGGGATTTCTTCCAGCCAACACAGTTTTCTTCTAAGCAACACCTATGTTTCCCTTAAGTAGGCTTTCTAAGAGCAGATCCCTGTACGTGTCTTACTAAACACAATATACTCCAAAAGATCACCGACTGGAGCTCTCACCAGTTTTTACAGAGAAAACAGGGACTGCATTCATCCTTGAGTCCCCACACAAGCTGGGGACTCTCAGCTTCAAAACCCTTCTCACCCTGTTGCTGCGGAAAGGCCTAAACAAGGACAGCAGAAAGCAACCACAGAGGGTCGAGTCTGGAAAGCACCTACCCAATTTGCATGCTAGAGAACACACAAATAGAAAGAAATCTGATTTTCTTTCATGACACTAATTTTAGGCATTATTTCCCAAAACAGCAGGTGTACCAAGTGCTTGGTGGTGATCTTTTTGCATAAAATTTAGGAATATCACATAAAAGTTACTACACAGACTTTCACCCACAACTGAAACAGAAGCTGGTATTTGCACAAAGCCACATCATTAGATGGAGATTGTAATACATGGAGCTTAAGTTGTAACATGAGGAAATCCATCAGTCAGAATGTAATCCTGTGTGCAGCCAGAACAAAGACAAACAGTTCTGTACAGACAAAAAGACAAATGGAATGGCACTTTCTCACTACTAGCCTGAAATTATCTGAACATCACATCCCAGAATGCCAGCCAAAGCATGTCACCTACAGGAACACTGCCAGTCAGCACACAAGCAGCATTCAGTCCTGCTGCAGGTTTTTGCAGGAGACTTACCTAAGCACTAATCACAACTCACGCTGCCACACAACAAAGGGATAAGATACCACAGACATTCACCTTGCTGTGGGGCAAGTCGCGACTTCAGGAGACTACAACAGTCTTATCAGCTTTTATTTCAAAAAGCGACACGGTGTCTAAACAGACACGCTCAGGACACGCTTCGCACTCGGTATTTGACACGGAAGCACGGCAACAACTGAAGGTCAGGTGCACTGACCACCACGCACAGGTATAGCCTGAGGAAGCTGTTAATGAAGGGGGAAAGGCCTCACAAGGCTGAATCGTTTGCTTTCTGCAGGGAAGGGAAAGAGACCCTTAAGTGCCATTTAGGACCAATTCATCAGGCAGACAGGACACCCAGGGGAGGAGGTTTCTGACAGCCAGCCACAGTCAAGCCACTCAAGACACAACGAAGCTTCCAGCCTGTGCCAAGCCTTGCTCACCTGGTATTTGGGCGCGTTATTGCACTGGGGGAAACTGCCGTTCACCTCTCCGTTATGCAGCAAGTTATTGTCCACTAGGTTCCAGCCCCAGCTCTGGTCGTCGCTCCCCAGCAAGGCCACATAACCCTGGCACTGCATGGCTGCCCGCTTCGTGGCGATGCCAATGACGGCCACGGTGCCCAGCGGGCCCTCCCACCACACCTCCCAGGCGTGGCGGCCCTCGCTGAAGCCGATCTTGGTCCGCGCCCCATCCGTGCTCTGGGCGATGGGGTTGCGGTGCAGCGTGAAGCCGTTTTTCTTGATGTAGACGTTCCGCGAGCAGTCGTTGGTGCTGAAGGCGTGGTGGAAGGCACGGACCTAGGGGAGGAGGAGGAGGGCGGGGGAGATAAAACCCTGTCATGTTTTCCAGGCCACCCTGCCTCGGTTTCCAACGGTGGGTAGGCCGAGCGTCTAGCGGGGGTGCTAAGAGGCTGGGGAGGTGCGTGCCCGAGGGGCCGGGGGGGCTCTGAAGGGCTGAGGGGGGGTCCCGGGCTCACCTTGCCCTTGTAGGTGGGCACGTTGCAGAGAATGTCGGTGCGCAGGGCCTCCTCCGCCAAGCAGCGGGCCGCCAAGCTGCGCCACACCTCGCTGTTCTCGTCACCGTGCAGGACGCGGTGCCACAGCTTGCAAACCAGCGCGCAGCTCCTCAGCTCCCGCAGCTCCAGGTAGGAGAAGACCAGCTCCAGAACCCGCCCCGGCAACCGCCAGCCCGGCCCTCCTGCCACCGGCCCTCCCGCCACCGCCCCGCCGCCGGGGCCCGCCGCCATCGCCTCCCTCCCCCTCCCCGAGCGCCCCGCGGGCGGCGGGCCGGGAAGCGGGGGCCGGGCCGCGCCGCCCCTCCCCTCGCCGGCGACAGCGGAGGCGGCGGGCCCC